>OY754337.1:72914926-73600759 GCA_963573305.1 Pyrrhosoma nymphula
AAACGTTTGACTATTCAATTATCTCTATGTGTTATTTAAAGCCCCGATGGTATGTGTAAATGCACACGAAGCGTTGGTGGAGGAATCAGTGTTATTCATTTTGCAGACCAAAATCTAGATGCTCCTGAAGATATCGGTTCAATTGAAGATCCCGTTATAACTGTATTTGAAACAAAATCCTCTGTGACACCTCGAAACTTGCGTGACTGAATGTTCAAGAAATTTTAGCGTTGCCTGTAACCTCTGAGAAAATCAAAATAAAAATGTTTAAGGAGAAAGATGCTTGGAGAATTTCTGTTGCGTTTTTTCTTACTCAGGATGCTGCTTCTTCAATATCTTAGAGGATTCCTAAAGGTTGTTTCCCATTTCACCCTTCTAGGTAGTGAAAATGACCCTAGATGCCGGAACTAGTTATTTTCCTGCCGTTGAATTTTTCTATGCGTTAGAATAGGGAATTATCATTCGAATGATTTTTCGATATTACCGTTGAAATCAAATTGGCAAAAGTTTTCATATTGATTTACGTAGTTGCTTCGAAACATTAAGGCCTAATATCCAAATAACTAATCGTAGAAAGCTGCATTTTTTTCTGTTTCCGCAAAACGACTTGTGACGTCATTTCATCCATCGATCAAAGGCCCGTGGTTCAATTTCCGGTGAAGACGGATATTTTTTCAAAGTATTTTCTAAGTCTATACTGTTATATTTCCGACAGAAGTGGACATCTTCACAAAATTCTTTATAAAGATTCTTTTAGAATGTATCGGTAAGAAGAGGGAAGAAGCGATGGATGAAATAACGTCATGGGCGTTATGGGAAGTTGGCCCGTCCATTCAACTTTAGACTCCTATATCTCTGGCAATTTTGGGAATCTTTTAAAGATGATTAGCAAATGATCATTTGTCATGGTCCCTGCACGATGAAATACAAAGCATAAATCGTGATAAACCCCCACTACCTCTTATGCACGGGTCTTGAAGTTACTGAATGGTAAAATTAGTGACGCACCCTAATACATACAAGCATGGTAAAAATTTTATTATTGTGAAAGGTGCGATAGGCATATAATATTGCTTGGAGGAAGTGGGAGAACGAGAAGAGAGCCTCGCTGTGAGGGAGGGAATGGAAGGAAGACAGAAAGATAGAGAGAGAGAGCACTCGGAATTTCGGTTGAGATTTTTCGTCTCTTACTCGAGTTTGTGTGTGTTAGAGAGAGGAAGGAGGAAAAGAGGGCGTTCTTCCGCAATTGAGGCGAACGGGGGCGACTGTTTGCCGTGATTGCTTTCGCTGGGATGATGTTTGCATGCTCTTGCCCCCCATCCCGTCCACTTGCCCTCTCCCCTGCCCCCTTGCCCTCCCCCTCCCCCGACCCAGTTTGCCTCAGGTGGACGGAATGTCCGTTGCGAAGCGAGAGTATGTGGTGGACCCGTGAAATCGCTCGCAATCTCAGACCCTTGCAGGGGAAATAATACAACTTACTATTTATTCACATAACATGTATATATTTTTTTCGGAATCATTCCTCCCGATGGAGAAAGGAAGGGAATGGACAGACCCAACGGTGGTGAGAAAGGTGGAAAAAGCGAAATCCTTTGCGAAAGAAGTTCAACTGGACTGGGAATCGAACCTAGACTTTCTCATTTCGTCACAGCTGCTTAGAACACTTAGATATCCAACTTACATGGTAATTACTGGTATCGACGAGGGTGTTATATCCCCAGCAGTATCCGGTAGAGTAGGCCACTGAAAGTGCCCAAAAAGTTATGTACAAGTGAGTGCCATGTCAGATTCATTTTTAATAACTACCTTGGAAATGCTTTCTTTTTTGAGTTTACCGTATAATTTGATTTTGTATATGTGTTTCAAATGCTGCATGTCCTTTAAAAATATCGCTTGTGTCTATCCGTTTTCGATGTTAACAATGGTTAAATGTAAATCTTCTCGGGCTAAACAACGGTTCAGGTATTACACCTCCACTGAAGTTTAGCTGTGCGACTCGCTATATATAAGAATAAACATTCAAAATTCGTCGAGAAAGAATTAGTGCTTACATAAACAATGTCTACCACTATATATCCCTTCACACTTCAATGAAAGTGACGAGCATTCCTGCCAGAGTAATGGTCTGAGGCCAATCTTTAATACTTCAATGTAACCTGTTATCAATTGCGGTGTTTAGTTCTTTATTCGACGCATACTTTTATTTATGTCCGAACCTGATTCATTTCACTTACATTTAACATACCTTATTACTTCGCTTCGAAGTAAGCCAGGGAAATCGAGTGAGATGAAGACTATTTCCAACTCATTTACGTTATTGTAGGACTATCAAAAAGTATATTGAGACAGCCTATGTAATATAAATGTATAATATTGTTTCGATCTGTTATACTATGATTTCATTGTTTTTAAGGTCATAGATAATTAGTATTTTCTTTACTTCGTGGTTGAATCTCGTCTGTTGCAAGGACATTATTATTTGCATAAAACACCTCTTCTTGTGCCAACACATTGCCCTGTTACTTTGATCTCCGATAAATACTTATATTTCTTCAAAATATTTCACAGTTTTCTTTTCTATCCAATTGAATCTTTGAGTACCTTGAGCATATATTTAAAAATAAAACGCACACAAATGCGAGGAAAGGCAAATAGCAGAGATGGCTTTAATATAGCCTACCAATGGATATTTCAATGATAAGGGATATTTATTTATCAATAACTATTGTTTTGACTTGCAGAATCTGTAATTAATGTGGGTGTTTTAAGTCCTCAGTGGAGAAAGTTGTCTCCACAGAAACTGCATAGTGAGTGACGTCAGTGACGGAAACTTAGCTAACATGGCCCGAGGAGATTTCGTTTTTGTGTCCCCTTTTGTGGGAAATGATTCGCGTCGCCGCGTCGGGTTCTTTAATGCACCTGAGTACGGGTGTCCGAAAGAATATAATATTCTCGATCTTTGTTTTCACGTCTTATTAATTTTGGGGGGCGGGGGGGAGTGGGACACCCTATTTCTATTAGCATTTTTAATACTCCATCATAGTAAAGCAACGTTTTGCAATTGTTTCACCACCACAACTTCTGTACGCTGAGAGTGATTTTATTAGGATATTGCTAGAGGTAGAGGGGCTCTCACATTGCTACAGTCATGAATCTAATCGTGTCTACCCTGCTAAATATTTCCTAACAAACTGTTCTCTAGAACGTTAGGAATTCTACGAAAATCGTCGTTCATTCCGTAGAAAGAGTTCCTTTTCTAAGGAATTGTAAGGAACAAGGGCTCATGTTCCGTAGAAATAACTTCGGTAGAATAAAATGTACACCACTGCAAACTAGTTCCGTACAATCTGTTCTGTAGAACGTATGGAATTTTACGGAAATCGTCGTTCTTTCCGTAGAAAGAGTTCCTTTTCTAAGGAATTGTAAGGAATAAGGGCTCATCCTTCGTAGAAATTATTTCGGTAGAATAAAATGTACACTGCTGCAAATTAGTTCCGTACAATCTGATCTGTGAAACATAAGGGAATCTACGGAAATTCTTGTGCTTTCCGAAGACCGAGCTCCTTTTCTGAGGATTTATACGTAGCATGAGTTCAAATATGTTTCGTAGATAGATTCGGTAGAATTTATCAACGGAAACTCTACTCTACTGCTTATAACTATAGTAACGAACTTTACAGGGATATAAAATCAGCCTTCTAAACTGCCAGACTACCACTTGTTAAATTAGCTAAATTAGTTGGTAGAAATCTTGTTTGTTCTCAGTAATATTGCATTTATATTCGTACTATGTGGCAATATAGGTTTCAAATAATTAATGCCTAAAAACTGTTATCGTTATGTAATGGTATTTTCTCAAACTATCACGGAATTGTCATTTAATAATTAGTTCTCGAAGTCACTTTAACGCACGGAATTGGCCAGATATATATACCGCTTTCTTGACGCTGATAAATTGATATCGGGTGCGTGAAAATGTGCGTAGAACCGTAGGGTAGATGAAAAGTCGAGGAATTTACAATATCGTTGGTGAGGTACTAGGAAGGATAATTAAATATATTAAAACATGGTACGAGTAATAGTACATTCATAGTAGGTACCTAAATGAAAATTATCATTTTTTTACTGTCCCATCGTTGGGGAATTGTTTATTCGGGAACCGTGGGCAAGGAGGCCAATCCATACTGATGGCCAACCGTTGCACCCCACCATCTACCAACGTAGGGCCAAGGAAAAATGATACTAGGGTTATTCGGAAATTGCAAAGGAATTATGTAGAAGGTTCTAGGAAATTCTATAGAGCATTTTAGGGAATTCTACAGAAAGTTCTAGGGAATTCTACAGAAATTCCTTAAAAAAGTGTTTCAATATTTTAAGGAATCTCTACTGAACTGCCTAGGGAATTCTGTAGAATATTTTTTAAGAAATGTGTAAGTATAGAATTTTCTAGCAGGGAACAACATAAGCAGCGCATTGTACGAATAGCGTGCGCGCTACCTATCATACACGTTCAATGACAAAGGGAGCTTTACATTCGCTATAATGCGCTGCTTACTTCGCAAAACAACAGCAAACTTTCTTTCCATTCGTTTCAGACCCCGCGCACTTCAAAACTTATCGGGAGCACTTTTTGTGTTCCCTGGAGTTTGTTTGAGAAGAAAAGAAGTCGAATTAATCGTATCTACTTTGTTGTCGATTTTGATTTTGAGTAAAAGCGTCTAACTTTAACAATTCTAATCAATTTTTATTGTTTTTAGTGAAAGCTTTCCCTTTTAATCATGTACACAACGAATTTAGCGACAATTTACAAAACATTCGGCTTTGGCTATTGTCTACCTAAAGAATGCAATCTACCGGGAGATTACCGAAGGTTTCGCCTGCACACATCTATTCATTCATCGTCTTTTGTGTACGCTGATGTTTCCCGATCTGCGCTAACTTCCACACCTTGAATGGAAACCTCCCTAAATCAGAAAAAAATATGTTTCGAGTTTCATTTACCGCTGTTTTTTGTCCTTAGTTACCAACTCTTTTCCCCTACTATCTCCTACTCAAGTGTCCCCTTACCTTCGTCTATGGGAACGAAAGATCCAGTAGAATCCCCAGAAGGTCCCTGGGTAGGAGTTGGCAAGGGCTATGCTGGGTAAGCGACTATAAATACTGTACATACATGAGAATAGAGCCGAAAATACTTTATTTACGTTGAATATTATATCTTCATCATCACATTGCGAGTGTTTTAGACTGTCGTCGCATCTTGCTTTCCATTTTGTCTTTATGAAGCCAGTCCCCTTCTTGTAGTCCTCGCGCTGTCATTGCTTCAGTGACTCCTTCTCTCTAGGTTCTCACTGGTCATCCTTGTTTTCTTATTTCCTGGGCAGTCCACCTCCAAATTAATTTAGGCCATCTGGTGTCTTCCATTCTTTCCGAGTGACCATACAACATTGATAAGTTTCTCTTGATGGTATCAATTATTGTTCTGTCTACTCCCATTAGTTCCCGTATTCTTTCGTTGCGAACATGGCCCAATCTGGATATACCACTGCCTCTTCTCCAGAAGTCCATTTCCAGAGCTGGTAATCTTAAAGCATTCTTCCTGTCGTTTATTTACTTCCCACGTTTCTGAGCCATATGTTGTTATATATTCCAGGAGTGATCGGAATATAATCTGTTTGATTTTCTTTTGTGATATTTTTATTTCACAGAACAGAGTTAAGCTACCGTATCACTTTTTGCACTAGTCTATCTTGCTGTTCACCTCATCGGTGCTTCCTCCATTTGTGGATAAGGTGACTCCAAGATATGTATTTGCTTTACTTCCATTTACCTTTCCTGAATCGATATCTAAATCCTCTATCCTGTAATATCCCACTTTCAGGTATTCTTTTTTCAGTACATTAATTGTTAGTCCCCAAGAACTATATTCTTCTTTTAACTCTCTAAGCATGTTTCAATTATCTTTATCCCCAGCAATGATGACCTGACCGTCTCCGAATAATAGAGTACCTATATAATATTTCCTCGCCGATTATCACTCCCATTCCGCTACATTTTCTTTTCCAGTTTTTAAGTGCTTCTTCTAAGTATATTTTAAACAGTAACATATATAAGGTGCAGCCCTGGCGTAGCCCATTTGTTACCTGAAACACTGAGGATACTTTACTACCCACCTTAATTATTATAATTCATCCTTTATATAATTCCTTAATGGCTCTTATGTAAATTGTTGGCACAGCTTTTCTCCGCAAGGTGGCCCATAACTTGCTTTGTGGAACTGTGTCTTATGCCTTATGCAGGTCCACGAAGACGAAGTGGATTTGTTAGCCGTTCTTTTTTTTTATAAGATTATTTAACGTATAGATACCGTCAGTGCACGATCGTCCAGATATGAATCCATTTTGCTCTTCAGAATCGTTTACCTCTAGGTCTATTGTATTTTTCAAAAGACGGCCGTGCAGCCTGGAAAAGGATGGCAATATACTTATTCATCAATAGTTGGAATATTCTCGTCTGTTTACTTCCTGAAAATTGACGTGATCGTGGCTTTTTTCATTCACTCGGCACTGAGTCCCCTTTGAGAAACCTGCCATCCGTCCCACATTGAAGGAATTGTGGTCTTCCCTCTGTAAGCAGTGTGTAATGGTATTTTTTCCAATATTCCAAGCCAATCAAATTGATTCCTGCCGATGCTGATTCCTGAATGCTAATTGTTGAAGTTGAAATTCCATATATTTACATTTGCTCAGAACTAAATAAGGAATAGATAAATAATTACACATATCTAAATCATAAGTATCAAGGACCGTCATTCAATAAAGTCGGCACTTACCTGTCATGAGCAGCTTTATGTTGCAGCCAGCAGAACCAGGAACAAAATTAAGTTAAATTACTTAAGAACAGACTACGCCGAAACTCAGGAGAATTTGTATGGAAGTAAAATATTTGCCAGAAATACTGTTATAATGGGTCTTATATATATGAAAATAACAAGCCCGATTTATGTTTATGGGTATTATAGAGGAACCCAACTAAACCAAACTTCCTACAACTTTTTTTAGATTTCACCTACTTAAGATACGGCAAAAAGGTACATTGATGAAACTGAAGAAGGAAGACAACATTGAGTACAAGATATGAAGCAAAGAGTGACAAGAAGGATCAGTATTAAGACAAAAGAGCAAAGAGAATGGAGGTTTTCGAGTTTGAGAGAAAGAGCACGTGAGTAAAAACAAATGCAAATTCTCTTTCTATTTTTGCCTGAAGGTTACGATGTTTGGTAGAAAATGGTTTATTTTTTCACCATTGCAACAACTTAATTCACTTGGGAAGCAGCATGAAATTTAAATTGTAGCTCATGCCTAAAGTCTTTATGTCATAGGCTAAGTATTAAATAGAGAATTACAATGAGATTTTATAATGGGTATTTTTCATCCCACCCACTCTATGAGTGATTTATGACTCCTGCATTGTAATTGAATTTAAAACGTCACATGGAAAGGATTCTTTCAATCATATACAAATTTTTTCTTCCCGTTGAAACGGGGTTTCCCTCCTAGTGTATATATATCATAACTATGTAAATATTCTCCCTCTGGAACGCACAGCCGTAATGTATCCCATGTAAAACAGCTGATATATTTAGGCATATTGCTCGAAAAGTTGTTCGGAAAGGGGTTAATATTTTGAAGTAAATGGAAAGATGGGAGTGTTTTCTTTAAATAACGTCAAATTCATAAAATTATACGTGAAGTGATATATTGCTCGAACTACCTTAAAAATTAATATTTAATTTTAAGAATGTATATTTATCACCTGTCATGAATTTATATATATCTGGCTATTAGCAAACATTTTCCTATAGACATATCTGCGAAACTTACATATTTATCGTGAGGATGGATACGGTGCAGATACGTTTCCTGACGGCCATTCTTCGTGGATACTCCTTGTTCATCCGTCCAGCCGCTGGCGGGCAAAGGGTTAGAAAGGGATTGTGTCGTTGAGGGGTGTGTGGGGGGGGGGGAGGGTTACGAAGGCAGTTCGACACATCTGTTGCCAGGCCAACCTCACGCACACACGCTCTCGCAAACACACTCAGGCACACAGCCTGCAAAACCCTTTCATTCACCCCTGGACCCTTAACTCCACCCCTTCTCTCTCCTTCGCCAGAATAACCCTTTTTTCACCCTTCCCCCCAATACCCTGCACGTTCCCCCCCTCCTGTCGACTAACCGGCACTTTCGATCCGAATTAGCTTTCGGTGAGGGAGTAACAATGATAAAAACGTAACAAGAAGATTAAAGAAAGAATAAAAGGGCAAGTTTCCTACTCTTTTCCTTCGCCGACGTGGAAATCGACATTCTGGATTCGCTAGGGGGGGATGGGGGAACCCCCCCCCCTGGAGTTCCGCAGGGGATTGGCGTAGCGGGGGGTAGGCAGAGGGAGAGGGGGGTGCCGAATTCCACGACAAAAGGTACGTTTCTCCTCGTATTCGCTCGGTAGTTCTCGTCCCCGCTCGCAGATGGCGCCAGCGGCGATAAACGCGCGCGTTTCCCTGAAGAGAGCACCCCCCCTCCAATATCTCTCTCCACATTTAGGCCTTGTTTCTGTGGCCTATAAACCCCTGCCACACTCCTCCCCTATTCCTCTTCCTCCACCTGCGAATCTCTGATTGAATCTTGCACTTTCCTGATGCTTCAGGAGCAGGGAAAATAACTCTTTGAATAGTGATTCATAATTTTTATTGCATAATTCCAAGTCAGTACTCCATTTATAAAATTGACAGTGGCAGGCTTCACTTTGTAGAAGTTCATTATGTTAGTACTCATGATTAATGAAAATACCTAGTACTTTTTTACCCAAATGTAGTTCACGAAATCCTTCGGAAAAAACAGAAAATCCCTAACTTTAAAACACATTTGCCTTGCACAAACAGAAAGACAAATGAAAGTAAAGTGGTGCTCTCCCCCATTCATAGGTAATGTTTCTTATATAATTCTAAACCGCCCAGCGAGCTCCCTTAAGGCAGCTTTTTACACTCCACTAACCTTTTCTAAACTTTTGGTCAACGACAAAGACAGATAGGATAGTCTCATAGACTCTGGTATTTATAAAATTAAATGC
The DNA here is from genome assembly GCA_963573305.1 of Pyrrhosoma nymphula. Lineage (NCBI taxonomy): Eukaryota > Metazoa > Arthropoda > Insecta > Odonata > Coenagrionidae > Pyrrhosoma > Pyrrhosoma nymphula. The sequence continues at coordinate 72,924,050 of OY754337.1, forward strand.
AATAGCTGCAATAAGACATACATCGGCCAGACTGGTAGTCGTTTTATCACACGTATCAAAGAACACGCCAGAAGTTACAGAAATATGCATTCCAACTCACCGCGGTTGAAATATTCAGATCACTCTAGATTCAAAATGACGTTTAGAGTATTACTTTAACCCCACAATGTATCCCTAGAACTGATTAATGATTGTAATATGTACGTAAAGGTTTCTCGGGTTTGACACCGGGTGAGATCATTGAAATTCATCAACGTTTCGATGATTGACTCAGCCACCGTCATCAAGATAAATGAATCAAGCGAGGATGCTGGCGGTTTTATACTTACTAGGGGAAGGTTCCCGTTGAAATTCAACGGGTGTGAAAAACATTGAACTTATTTTATAATAAAATCAAAAAGCTTGGAGAATACTGTTAGCGTGGTCATTTGAGGAGTTAGTATCCTATCTTGCGTACTGTTCGATGTAGTAGACATGCTGACCGTTTTTCAGGTGCACGGAGAGATGGTCCTCTTTCATGCACGGGAAACCAAAAAATGAGTGAATGTAAGTTAACTGCACTTTAACACCTTTAAATATATATAAATAACTCGCAACGTTAAGGATGTGGAAATTTGTCTAAAAACAATTCGCAATCTTAATGAGAGGCAGACGGTTTCACTACGTGTATTACACCTAAGTATTTTTGCACATTTAATTAAGTGTGCAGCATATTTTATTCCTTTATGTGTATCTTTTATTACGTATGTATTCTCTCATATACATGCTGTGCCTCTATGAGAGCTACTATGAGAATAGACATTGGAGAGTATACTTGTTGTGAATTTACATTGAATTTATCGATTACCCCAAGAATCAATCTATCATGGGGCCCTTGGGACTCTGGGTCCTTCTTATACAGATTTTCTTTCTACGTGCTATCATGGGCCTGCAGGAAAACTTGACATGTAAATGAGGCGTGAATATCCTTTGAAAATCAAAATCTGGTGGTCAAGGAAAGATTCTATTGTTGATTTCAGAAAAAAGTTAGATTTTCAGCTAAAAACAGAATATTCAGACAAATATGAAGCGCAAAAGAAAATTGAATGAAATAATAAGGAACTTCATTTATTCAGCCATCCGATTTAAAAAATTTCAACACTATCTTGAGTGGGATGGCGGCCTGACCGTCGAAACGTCCAATCCTTGAATCCACCCAAAAATCTCTCGCGTCCCGAATCCCTTGCCTTAAAAAAATTAATTAATAACGATGAGATCATCATCACCAAGGCAGATAAGGGATCTACAGTTGTCGTTCTTGACAAGCAAAGCTATATAGCTGAAGGTCTACGGCAATTAAATGATTCTTCCTCCTATACCCCTCTTCCTCATGATCCAAATCCTGATTTTCAAAAAGAAATCAGCTCATTCCTCCAGGAATTCGGCCCAGGTGAAGGCCTATCCCCCTCTGACATCGCCATACTATCACCCCTTCATTTCAAAACTCCGCATTTTTACATGCTCCCGAAAGTGCACAAAATCAACAATCCCGGTCGCCCAATAGTCTCCAGCATCAATTCCCCTACTGAGCGCATATCAGCACTTGTTGACCATTACCTCAAACCCCTAGTCATATCTCTTCCCTCCTTCATCAAAGATTCTTACCACTTCCTCGACCTTCTCCACGCCGTCTCTATCCCCCCTAATGCTACTTTACTCATGGCCACTATAGACGTTACCTCCCTTTATACGTCCATCCCTCACGATGAAGGCATACATTTATTAAAGTTTTATTTATCCCAACGCCCAAAACCACACTTTCCCTCAACAAATTTCATCATCCGCCTAGCCGAAATGGTTTTAACAAAAAATGCTTTCTCCTTTAATAATCAAATTTTTCTTCAAACTAAAGGCGCCGCCATGGGTACTCGCATGGCACCATCTTATGCCAACCTGTTCATGGGCCATTTCGAAACCACTTTCTTAAAAAATAAAACACATAAACCTCTCTTCTGGGCCCGCTACATTGACGACATATTCGTCCTCTGGCCTCACGGCCGTGATTCTTTATCTTCTTTCATTTCCACACTGAACTCTTCATTCTCAGTTTCCTTCACATCTTCCATTTCTGACTCCTTAATTACGTTCCTGGATATTAATATCCAAATTAAGGACAGTAAATTCATCACCTCCGTCCACAAAAAACCCACTAACCACGACCAATACCTCCATTTTAACAGCTGTCATCCTTCTCACACCAAACGCTCAATCCCTTATTCCCTTTCTATCCGCGGCCACCGGATCTGCAGCAATGCCCCCTCTCTAAAAGAATATATCGAAACTCTCCATCACTCCCTCAGAGAACGAGAGTACCCAGAGAAGTTGCTTTTAAATAAAATCCTGTCTCCTACTGCAAAATATACCCCTCGGACCAAGACCCACCAACCTGACCAACTTAACCTTGTCACCACATTCTTCCCTGGTGCACACAGGATCAAAAACATATTGAAAGACCTGTATCCAATCTTAAAAAACAATACCTCTACTTCCCTCCTCCTACCTTCATGTCCCAAAGTTTCCTATAAGCGTCCCTCAAATCTGCGGGACATTTTAAAATCCACTAGACCCTCCCAGCAACCCTCCGCCACTTTCCTCAACATGCGGACGCCCGAGGTGCAAATGCTGCTCTCTCCTCCGCCCCTCCGCCACCCCCTCCCTCAAAAGATCTTCCTCTACGGCCAATTGTACCACCAGCAACATCATCTACCGCCTTTCCTGCAATTTCTGCCCTGCCTTCTATGTGGGAAAATGTACCACCCCCCTCAATATCCGTATGAACAATCACCGCCATGCCACCAAAACTCCACCTTTTCTTGATCCCATTCCCAAACATACCGCCTCCCACTCTCAAAATTTTGACGATTGTTTCTCCCTAGAGATCATAGAAGCCCTTCCTGAATCCGCCGGTAATGTTGACGTGAAAATTCGTGAATACGCCCATATTTGGGTGACAAGGGCATTCGAAAAGCCCGGGCTAAACCTAGCCCATTGAATTAAAAGCCTAATAGCCACCTCTCTCTCCCCACCACTATCCATTCGCACTTACCCCCCATCCTTCCTCTCTGTCCTTTCCTTCCCAAGGGAACAGAGCGGACTCATCATTCTTCTACCGCTGACGATGGCGTCCTGACGTCGAAACGTACAAGTTTTCTTTTGTGAGTGTCCTTTTTGCGTGTTTCTGTGTTTGTTTAGTGTATCACTGTTTTATTTATGCATACACACATATATATATATATATATATATATATATATATATATATAGATGTATACTCTCAGATGCCCCATTGTTGTGGGGGCCGTGACGAATTGTTTGAATATCGTCAATTACCGGTCCTCAAGTCTTACTTAAGTTAAAGCCGTTGTCTCTATTAATGTTATTTTGTTCCACCTGTATCAAAATGGCTTCTTTTGTTATTTTTTCCTAATATTTGGACGCCCCGGAAAGTAGCGTGGAATTTGGGAAATCGATACGATGATCATGGGCAAGGCTATGGTCTGCTAATGCAGACTTTTCCGGTTTGAAAAGCCTTATGCTCCTTTCATTCTTTTCTCGATGGTCCTTCCTATCTCGCCAATATACACCTTACCACCTCGCATGGTAAGCGGTACACTCCGGTTCTTTTCAGGCCGAAGTTGTCCTTATAGGTGATCAAGAAATTTTTGAGCTATTGATAGATGTAATAATTACAAAATACATGTGTGATGGACCACAATAAATTGGATATCTAAGTATATTAATTAGATGTTTCCATGCATGATAGTACTATTTTTTAATCAGAAATTCTTTGACTTTCCTTTTGATGACAGTAGGAGAGGTAATATTAAAAAAATGTTATTTAATAGTTTTGTTTAACAGAATTGAGGCTGAGTGATAAGAGCCTTTTGTACAGAGGGAGTATGAGTTCTGACTTGTGTGTATATTGTTTTTAAAAAGTGATTGAAGTGACTAAGCAAGAAAGATGCTCTGAAAGATAGTCCCGAGATTGTCCGCTCTTCCATATTCATCCTAACAATCCAGGCTCCTGAACCCATCAAAGTTAAACATTTGAAAAAGAAGAAGTTGGGGTAATATTGGTTTAAATATTTCCAATTATATTTTTTCAATATATAAATGTACAGTCCCTGTCTTAAATTCCTCATCGCGAGGTCTTCCGTAACTTTACTTGTCCGTAACTGCATGTTTTCCTCTAATAATTGTAAGTCATTTTTAACATTCCCTTCATGCACTCTATAGCTTCTATTCTTTTATTTTCTATCCGCTTTTTCCAAGTATTTCCTTGCGTCACTTCCTTGATCATATCACTGCAAATTACTACATCCCATTTTCTCTCTCTCACTATTTGTTAGGTTATTTTAATGCGCCTTCCTCAATTCAGTTTACCATTTTCATTATTTTTCATATCTACATCTCATGGGCCCCCAGTTGGAAGTTCTTCGCTGTGGTAATCTTTTCTGAACTACATTACATAACGCTCATGTTGACGTTACGACTAATATTTCCTGTTTTTTCTTCCTCAATAACATTCTTTTCTTCATGAATATATAAATAATAAATATTCCTTGGCGATTGTCACAGTCCTACTACTCATGTCCTTATCACCAAACCCGTCCCCATCCAAAAACTACACGGAAACATGAGGTAATACTCTATCAGTTATGTTTTCCAAATTTGGCCTTAATTGTTACTCTTATAGTTTTTGAGCATCTCTGACAATTATACTTTATTTATTAATATTCATGCCTGACAGTTTTCGATGTATTTTGAACGATTTCACCATTAACTTCAATATGTAAGTTAACTGTCTTAATATTATGGTCTCTTTTCGATATTTTCATCTACATCTACATATTACCCCGCAAGCCGCCTCAATAGGCGTGTGGCGGGGGGTGTTAGGACACCAGCCGTTTACATATAAAATGGACACGCTCTAATGAAATTACGCCTAGCATTTATTATAGTCCCTTATTGTTCGGGGGAAAAACGAATTCCCATACCTATCCGTTCGGCAAAATATCTCTCTTAATTTATCGTTTCTGTCGGACCTGGAAATATAGTGGGGTTCTAATAGGATGTTCTCCGTGTCGCTCTGAAAGATATCTATTTTCAATTGTTCAAGTAATCTAAGCCTAGCGCGCAGCCTCCGAGTCTCTAGCGGCTCCCAGCCTAATTCGTTTAACATCTGTGTAACGCTGTCTGTACGCCCGTAGCAGTTTTTGACGAATCGCGCAGCTTTCCTTTGTATTTTATTAAGTTCCCGGACTAAGTCTTTCTGCACCGGATCCCATATGCTCGCTGCATATTCAAGGTGTGGCCGGACGAGTGCGAAATAGCACCTCTCTTTTACTTTTTCATCCGAAAATCTTCCCACAATACGCTTGACGAATCCTAGCTTCTTCAGAGCTCTGCCACAAATATTTCTTATATGTGCTCCCCACGATAGGTCCGAAGTTATCGTAACTCCTAGATACTTCACTTCATCTGTCGCCTTTATGTTAACACCATCCACAGCATATACATGGGAATAGTTGGACGACCTCCGCAAGAAATGTACCGCCGTGCATTTGCTCAGGTTAAGTTCGAGTCCCCACTCTTGGCTCCACACATAAACGTTGTTTAAATCCGATGATAGAGTTTCAAAGTCAGAGTGATCACTAATTTCACGATAGATGACAGCGTCGTCGGCAAATAGTCGTATTTTACTGCTAAATCGAGAGCATAGATCATTTATGTATATAATGAACAAAAGGGGTCCGATCACGCTTCCTTGCGGAACACCTGATGTCACTTTAACTACATCAGAGCTAATTCCGTCAAGAACTACCTTTTGCTTACGATCGCTCAGAAAGTTGCGTATCCAGTTTACTACTGTTTCGTTTAGGCCGCATGACTGTAATTTGTATAAAAGTTTGTTATGAGGTACCGTGTCGAAAGCTTTCTTAAAATCTAGAAATAATGCGTCAACTTGTCTTTTCGATTCACCAGATTTGAGAACGTCATGAAGAAAGAGCGCGAGTTGTGTTTCACATGATCTACCTTTCCGGAAGCCGTGCTGAGAGCCATGGAGGACGTTACGACTGTCCAGGAACGTCATGATATTGCTAACGACGATATGTTCGAGTATCTTTTTACGTGATAATGAAGTATATTTGCATCATATCACTTGACAGTTATTGAAAATGTCGACTTTTACACTCATGTCGTGATGAGGAAACAACTGTAAATATTTATATCAGAGTGAAAATTGAATACCATATCTGAAATTAACCCTTATTTCTTCTCGAAATAATGTAATGTGACGGCAGAGAAGTGATTTGTTTAGAATATCTAAGTGCTCGTATATTTTATGAACCTTATATTATATTGAGTAGATTCCACTTACATTACAGCATTCGCTTACATTCCAAGGGGATTCATTACTCTTCTGTGCTGTCGCACCGTATGGAGTGGATATATTCTTATTTACTTTGTGGATGCTTCTGATTTTAAATTGGAAAGCAGCATGGACCCACTTACACATTTAGCGATGAAATCGGACTTCCTCGATTCCGGGCTCATCTCCGGACCAAACCACGTCACTTCCCCAGCATCCTTTCCCCGGAAACGAGTGCGCCGTCCGACTCCGGAGGGTCTCCTCCGGCCCGTCGGAACATGAGAGACGGGACTGCAACTGGCCGCGAAATCGGAATAATGCAGCAGGCAACTTTCAACCCCATTTCTCCTCCCACTCGCTCGGCATTTGCATATCCGCCCACGGAGTGGCGTGTCTGTGGCGTGAATGATTGACAAATGACTCTCGCGTGGCGTTCAAGTCTCCGCGCCGCAGAGCGCGACAGGAAGGGTCAGAAGGACACCGTCGTGCTCTTCCTCTACCCCTCCCGTCCCCCCGATATGTCATAATAGGCTGGTTGGTGGCTCCCCCTATCTATCGATTCCCTTCGCCTACACACGCGTCCGGCTCACGCACCCCTAAAGCCATCTCCCGTGGCAACGACCCGAATCAATAGCGTGCGAATCCGCGTGTACGAATTGAAATCTGGGATTCGAAACGGAGAACTATGCACACGCATCATCATCTTCAAGTCCTCACTTGAAGGTGACGTAGTCACTAGTTGTATATACTATACTTCACAGCTGTAGATTACTATACTCTTTACTATGGTATTGTAAATTCTCTTTTTATTTTCATTGGATATTGCCTGGTCCCACAATAACCTATTCAATAGTGTTACTGCCTTTTTACCTTTATTAAATCTATCGCTAATGGCTGCCTTCATTGTTTTATTTTCTGAAATTTGCATCTCTAGGTATTTATACTCTCTACAGTGTCCTCTTTGTTGCCCACCTTCTCAAATAAGATCCTGTCGCATTCCTCACATACCCATATATTTTGGTTCGTCAATACTGATATCAAGACCCCAATTTTGGTATTCTTCTATTATTTTTCAGGTCATAAATTATAATTCTTCATAATCTTATGATGGAATAACTTGGTCGTCTGCATAGCTTAAGGTGTGTATGGTACTTTATTTCAATGGTATTCCCATGGCGTTGCATTTCCTTTTCCAGCCCTTTAGCACTTGATATAAATATATTTTTATAAGTGTAGGGGAAATACAACAGCCCTGTCTTAGACCTTTATATATTGTAATTCTCTGAGAGAAGTCGTTTCCCATTTTGATCTGGCTGCACTATTTTTGTACAAAGTTTTGATGGCTATTATTAACCATGAGCTTATGTTAGATCTTCCCAAGGCCTCCCACAGTTTCATATGTGGCACCGTATCGTATGCTTTTTTAAGATCAATATATAGGAGGTGAAGCTCATTGTTGTACGCCAAGATTTTCTCTATCAATTGTGTTCCACGAAACAGATGGTCTGCAGGAGATCTTCCTTCTCTAAACCACGCTTGTTCTTCGGATTCCTTGTCTGTATACTCTTTTTCAATTCAATTTTTAACTATTTTGCCAAATAATCTACTAATTGTACTAGTTACAGATATTCCGCGTTACTAGTTGTATTATATCTTTAATTAGTGGGAAGCTGGAAGTGTTTTGTTTCTGTCATTATAGAACGGTTCCACCTAACCACACCTGAATCTGTATTTTATATTCGATATAGTGATTGTGGCGCGAGTAGGTCTATCATCTCTTACGGCCAGTTGCAGAAACAATTCCTACGTATCCAATAGCATTATGACATATATACGTGGCATCTCGTAACTGAATGAATTTGTTCAATATGCCTCGCAAAAATATTCTGTAACTCTATTGGATCCATTAATGGTCTAATAACGTATGAGTCCTTGTAAATGGTGTCAAATGCAATGGAGCTCTCTCAGTATTCCATAGGTTTTGCCACCCTTAGCGGCGATGTGGTGGGCTGAAATACTAGCCTGCTAACCCTTGGCTCGTGGGTTTGAGTCGCATCTGGGAGGATTTGTCATCTCCCAGGGCATGTGTGTACGTCTTAAGTCATTTGTTAGATAATTCGATGTGAAAGACTCCGGAGGCTATTGTTTGGTGTTTATTGCAAAAGGAAAGAACTAATAGTGAAACTGACAATGAAATCAAACGCGTAATGACCTAGGGTTTGGGCTGGTATGGTAGCTATACTTATACGAGGGCCCGTATCATAATCCTGGATGTGGCTGTGGAATCCTGATCCTTATACATTTGTGATTCACTCCGCCCTATCTTAATTATTTTTTATTAAATCACATTTCTTGAGCTTTCTATCGCCTTTGTTCTGCTTCTGTTTCCGTCCATCTTAGATCCTTCCTAGTTAGATCATGCTCTGTAAATAATTTTAAATTTACAATTAGTCGTAATAATAACCTTTGGCATTCTGGCTAGTGATGATTCTCATAAAAATCCAGCCGCACAATAGGCTGCATTACCTAGTCAGACCTCAGGTACATTAAAAAAAATAATTTCTGTTTGGTATGGTGGATATAAAATGAGCGGCTAATTAGTTGGCTCCCAATCATATTCTCGTGTTGTAATATTCAGTCGATGCATTCCACCGGTGCGCTGAGTTGGACCTATTTCTAACCCCTTATCATCGTTTTGATGTTCAAAGGCTAACAGATACCACCATACATTTGCACCGTAAACAATTTTCCGTCCATTCTGTGCGCCGAATAATTGCCTGTGTATTTCATTCGATTGTGCCGTAAACAACAGAATGACCTCGTAGGTGTTTTCAACTTGCGAATATGCATATCCATTTTGGTGTTTGCATGCGGTGGATGTTTATCTGGTATATACTTGCGTTGTTCGCTACTGCGTTATCGGTGTTGAATTTTTATGCTGATTTCTGTCATGGTACTCCATAACACTGCACTCACGGGTGAGGGAACATGAGCCATGTACTTCGATGCTACTCGCTGGAGTGTCGAAACAGAAATATTCTCGGTCTTGCATCGGAATGTGTAGGTTTATCCAATTTAAGGTCCATGCTCGTATATCGCATGATTTGGCAGTTACTCATGGATATGTGTGCATCGTACTTTGATTAATTTTGTTAGTACTTACGAGAAAATAAATACTCTTCCTTTCTGAGATGAGACTTATTTTCTGTATTATTGAACTTTACATGAGCCTTTATTTGCAATTTAACTATCCAAGAAATAATTTTCGTTATTCATGCTCGGATTCTACTTTGTTTGTCTAAGTTATTATTTAATCCTTAGCATTATGGTGATTAATTCTCTTTTGTTTAAACAGGTATTGCAATATAAATATTCTTCGTAATATGCATATGCATATCAACATTTTCATTTGATAATAACTCACTCAATATTTTTGACATAATGATGACTTCAGTTTGGGCTTAGTAAATAATTTTCCTTCAAAATACAGCTAGCGTAGCCGCGAACTTGGGTCTTGTATTGTGAACCTCAGTCTCGTATCTGTCTCGAGTCTTGAACGGGACTCTCGTCTCCTGTCATTTTCCAAAAAATATAATTTTTTTGTTATTTCCCAACAGTTTGTTTTTGGGCGGGACGAAGAGACTTAAAGAAGGTAAAAAACGTTTTGATAAAAATGTAAAGAATTATGAAAGATATCCATCACTATTCAATTTAAATATGAAAATAAAATTGTATGAACTAGTAACGTTAACACAATGAAGCTAACTGAAGTAATGTTCAGTTCAATTTTCTATCAGCTGATTGATCGATTTTTGGACGGTCCTTATCCTGACGTCCCAAATTCTGATTCTCACCCAAATATGGCTATTTTCCGTTAGATCTCTCTTTAATTCCTCATATTGTCTAACTCTTCCTATTTAATCCAGAATTCCTCTCCTCTTCCTTCTTGTTCTACGCTTCTTCCACGCTTCTTCTACGCTTACGCAGCGTTCTCCCCTCTATCACCCTCTCCAAAATGCTCTCACCTTTCAACTCGTCTTCCGTACATCCCTTATGCCTTCTCCGAACCTTCGCCACAAGCTTCCTTTCCTCTCCAAGGATATCTAATACTTCTTCGTTCGTTGTCCTTACCTATTCAGCTCACCCTCTTCATCCTTCTTAAAGCCCACATCTTAAACGTCTTAATTCTACGCACATCCTCCCTTCGCAATGACCAAGTTTCCGACCCATGCAGCGTCACGCTCCAATTTATTCTTCACCAGCATTTATTTTACGTCTCTTCTCAGACCCCCTCATCAATTCCCTTCTATTTAAAATGCTTCTTTTGCCAGGGAAATTCTCCATCTGATGTCCCTACCACTAAAGCTATTTTCTTCCAAAGTACTACTCAGATACGTTAAGTGCTAAAAAATGCTCTATTTTTTGACCTCCCACCCTTAGCTCCCCACCTTCGTAATTCTAGAAAATATCATAACTTTTGTCTTCTTATGATTAATATTCATCCCATACCTCTTGCACTGTACTTCTAGCGCATTCATCATTGACTGCAACCTCTTGGCTGACTGGCAAACCATGCTTGATCATATCAAATCTCACTGGCTTTATCAGATACCCTTCTTCCTTAATTCCAACCTCCATCTCCCCCCATGCCTCTCTCACCTTTTCTTCTGAAAACACTATAAAAAACAATGGGGTAAGTGGGCACCCCTGCCTTACTCCCCGTCCTATCATGGCCCATCCCGTTTCTTCATCAGCTACCCTAACCTACGCCGTCTGGTTCATATACAGATTACCCTTGATGGCTAGACTTCTATTTATAATTCTAAGAACTACTTTGGCCACCTGGGATATTGTCCGATAGTCTTCGCAAGATTTTTCCTTGATCTTCATAGATATAGGAATTATGAGCAAAAGTAATGTAGCGGAATAAAAATAATGCTGTTATTAGGTAGTTCAAAATTAAAAATAGTAAATTTGAGTATGATATTTTTATGGTTTTTTATATCTTTTGAGGCTTTAAAGGCATAAATAAGCATAACTATTGATTTTATGGATAAATTGAAAAAGCTTACGATTTCAGGTATGGCAAAGAATCTGTAAAGTCGTCATTAATCATTGGGAATCCTGTCCGTAAAAGTTGTTTCCGCAAAAAAATGACATCGGTGGTAGGAAGCCATTATTACATTGCTTGAAAGTATGGACATTCTTACTAGCCTTTCAACACACCCAAGTCTTTAATCACTAATTATCTAATAGGTTAAAAATCAACATCTTGTACGCATTCTAAGCTATTATTAATATTGAATAAGTAAGCAGCGACATTTCCGTGATTTTAACTGATGACTGAAGTACTCAAATTGAGAGCCGCCGGAATTACTATGGGACCTTTTCATTTAATGTGTTAGTGAAGTTAGCGCAGATGAAATCACATCAGTGCTCTATAGCACCCTCGAACGACGGTTAATCTAATGATTTGCGCAAGCGTAATGTTTGGTAATCTCCCGATAGGTATCACTCCGTATACTTTGGGTATAGTTAAGGAATTTGTTCTAGATAGATGCTTCAAAAACGCGAGGTTTTTAAGATAGAGCTATTAAAAACATTCCATTATCTATGCCAGACGCCTTTCCTGAAAATCAACACAAACACAACAATCTTGGATATGATCATCCCAGCTCTTTTATTTTCTAGCGCTAATCGATTCTGCTCTCGATCTGTTTAGTAGTGTTAATAGCAACACTACATACATCAAACTTATTTTTTTCCGAGCGTATCGCTTCTTGTGTGAATTTAATGTAATAATATTATTACTATGTTTTGAAGGAAAGGGAAACATTTAATATTCGGAGGGAGTAGGGTGGGTCATGCCATACTTATTCCTGAATCATCCGTCAATGTTCCGCTTTTGAAGGCACTGCAGGGTAGAGTTTGTATTCTTTTCCATGCGCCTTCGTCCTCGCTTCTTGCTTGTCTAAGCATCTTTGGTCCACTTCTGTCTCCTACGCCATCTACGAACCCTCCCTCCTCTGCGACCCCCAATGGATTCCATTTCCTGTGCGTATCTGCACATTTCTTCTTTTTCTACACTTTCTCATCTCCAAAGTATGTTTTGGCTGGCATAGATCTGTTATATTCGTGTATGCAATTCTGCCGTATCACCACTATCCTGTCCTCCATCCTATTTCTCTCCACGTTCAGTAATGTGTAACGGTTAGGGAAGCGCTTAATCCATATGCAGATTTTTATGATCCATTTATTACTATCGAAGCCTAAGTTCACCGCCACAAGTAAAAATTATTCATGGAAACCCCGTTTTCCAGAGATTTTCTAATGAGAGCCCCCATATTTTCAATTGATGGTGCTCCTGCCTTGCCTATACTGCAAATTTCATCCACTCGCTCAAGTATGCTCCTCTATAATTTCGTTTGTAATCCATCTTACTTATCTTCAGATCATTATTTTTTCTTCATGTTTATTATATTTGATGTTAGTTTTCAGCTGATTCATCGTTGCCCTTGCCAGACGGAGTGGTTTGCTTGATACTCCGTCCCTTGCTTAGTATATTAGCTAATTAATTGTCAAATACGTTAAGTAGTTTATTTTCATTACTGTATGAGTAGTTGATACATAAGAAAGCTGGTAGTTGATACATAAGAAATCTGGATTATATATGTCTATGCTTTTTCTGGTTGTAATTTGAAATTTAATTTTTATGATAGCGCTAACAAACTATTTTCATTGAAAAATGTCAAAATGGCTACAGATAATTCGTGGATTCAATGAATTTTTAATCTTACGTCAAGTTTTAACCACGCAAGAAACGATATTCATGTTAGGTGTACGATTTATGAAGGAAAAAATGGCCGTTGTGAAATTTCTGCGTAAAATTTAGGATTTCGTTTTATTCTCGTGATGAATTTCCACATTTTCAGATTTTTCAGACTACAATGACTAACGCAGAATGAAATGAAACGCGAGAAAAAACTTTCTAAAAATGTCCACGTAATCCACGCGTTAAATTTAATCCTTTCTTGTTAGTTGACGGAGACGACTAATACCCTGGTTTGTGCACGTGTACTCACATGTGTAATGTTACGAGGGGGGAGACGGGAGTCTGTTCTGGAGCACCCAACGTGACCTCCCTCTCCCCCCCATCCCAGTTCCCTTTTTGGCTTTCGCAGTGGACAGAGCGGAGAGGAGCGCTGCTGCTTTGATATGCTTGACACGCCTTCATGCCGGAGGGGCAAAAGGCGGGAAGTTGAAAGGAGAAACCCCCACCTCCTTCCCCCTCCCTTTTCCCTCATCCTTCACCTCCTCCTCCTCCCCTATCCCTCCCGGCATGCAGCGCGCGAATTCCCTCGAATCAAGTCCGCATGTGCCTACAGGGTTTGCTATTTGATGTTTCATACTTCATCCTATTCTTTCCTCCCTCTTTTTTTTATGTATCCACGCGCTTATTTGGCTTCGCGCCTCATAAACTCATTATGCGTGATGTTGGGAGACGAAGTATTACACCCCTCTCTCTAAAAAAAACTGTCGGACGAATGTAATTCTTTGCTGTCGTAAAGTCTTCTCCATTTTTCCTAATGTTCCCGAAAAAACGTTTTTCGTCCGCCGTAGCGTCCATTACTGTGCCTTCTGGCTTGTTACGTGTCCCCAGAGCTAGTGATGGGTATCAAAATAATAAACCGTATCTTTGGATTGATGAAAATCTGGATTTTGTGAGTGGAATTTTTTTTCAAACTATCCGAGAAAATAAATTCATGGCAGCAATGGATAAGCTTGGATTATTTTTCGTTGTTTGTTTTTCATAGCTGCCATTTTCATATCCTGAATCGTGTATTTGTTTCTAATTTGGAGCACACAAGGGCTGAAGAAGGTTATAATCTATTGGAGAATAGTTCATATTTTCATCAAAAAGTATGTAGAGCTAGTTTTCGCTAGCATTGTCATTCATCGTGTGGCAATTCTCATTCCAGCTTGCTTTAGGTATCTTTCGGTCGGCTTATTATCGGTTCTTTAATGAACTCGAGCGAAAATATATTCACACCCTCATTGAACAGAAAACGATCCCAAGTAAGGGTACTTCCACGGGAATGTCTTTACCCTAATTATACCTATGCATGCATATACTTGTAATATCAGGATTCTGTAGCTTTGTATTATTTATTTGGACCTTTTGATTTTCCGTGCACTGAAATAACACTCTTTAAATAAAGGCAGTTGCCTAACAGAACGAGAGTGACATGAAAAGCCATAGATATAATTGATCCTAGAATTTTGGTGGGTGATAATGCCAAGTAAAAAATAGTACATTTTATTTAAGCGTTAGTCTTCAAAACCAGGTTTCTGAGATTGTTGATTTCCAAGGTCATATTTCCAAGATTTATCCTTCAGAAGCTAAGTAACTAAATGGTTTAATGTCTACATCTACGTACTACACTTCCTTAATCGATCACACTTCTTAGTGGGACGAAGGATGCGACCATAGCCATACCGTAACTAATGCCGTCGATTTCTACTTTTTGTTTGCGATCAGTTGAGGATCGCAATGGCGTGGTAGATGGAAAACAGGCTTTCCTTTCGGAGGGCTCATGTTCACGGCTCTACAATGGGTGATGTTATTCGTCAACATCTTGGATTACGCATTTTGGTGGTTTGTAGTCTTTTGTTCGCTGGCTCTCTAACACTCGATTCATGAGATGGAACATAAAACAATTGATTCCGCCGTTCCGCACTGGATAATACCTACGCCGAGCTGTTCTCTACCTCCGTTACACTCCCTTCAAATTTCTCCTTTATCAAACATTTTGTCTCTCATTGTTGGTGCCAATGACGTAGGCTGCCTGCTGTCTTCCATAATAATCTTCACCCATTAGCACGCCATCTACTTTTGCTTCGTAATGACCACCCCTGTATTGCTGTTACCTGAAGGGAACTTCTCCTGAATGAAGCCGAAAACAGCTGACCAGTTGGGTGCGGCAATTCTTATAACCTTAGTGACGACCACGATTACCATGTTTTCATTTAGGTGACTTTGTTGGAGAATGTTTAAGATCGAATGAACGGAGACTCTGTGGCGAAGAGGGGGTATCGAGTTGGTGTGGTAGCTAGAGTACTGGCTTCCTATCCCGAGGGTCCGGGATTACACCCGGGTTGAGGCGGAAATTTTAAATTGGAATTCCTATCCCTATTTGTTTAAAATGTGAAGAACACTTCAAGTGCAGTCATTGAGGTACATGGAGAGGGCACTGTTGGTCAATGGTTGAAACTGAAACATGGGCGTGGCTGGTCCGCTATCTTTGTTCCCACCGATTAATACCTTAGCACTTACGAGCTAGAAGAAACAGGGCATAGTAGCAAAGACATAAGGAGGAGAATAGCGCTAGCGAAGGAAGCGTTAAATAATAGAAGGGAGCTGATGGCGGGAACCTTAAGTAAGGATGTAAAAAAGAGGCTGGTAAAGAGTTTGATATAGAGTGTGGCGTTGTATGGGGCAGAAACGTGAACCTTGAGAAAGGAAGACGAAAATAGGCTGAAGGCGATCGAGATGTGGGTGTGGAGGAGGATGGAGAAGGTCCGTTGGACGGAGAGAAAGACAAATGAGGAAGTGCTTGACCTAGTTAGTGAGGAAAGAAATCTTTTGGATGAGATTAGGGCAAGGCAGGGTACGTGGCTGAAAGGGCTAATGAGGTGTGATGGTTTGCTGAAGGTCGTGGTGGAGGGAAGGATGTTGGGCAAGCGGGGAAGGGGAAGAAAGAGAATAGCTTTTATGGACAGGATGAAGAAAGGTGGGACTTAAGTTGAGATGAAGAAAGAAATACTAGGAGTAGACAGAGCACTGAACGTGTAAGAGTCTGTGGGATTTTCTCTGACTTTCATCATAACCTACCTTTAACCGGTAGCTTACTCAGTTGATGATGACTTACAAGCTGACGTACTACTATAGCAATTTCTCAATGCTATCTATCAATAACTCACTTGAAATAATGTTGCATTTACTATTTGAAAATGCAGTATTCACAGGCATACAATGATGAATGCGTTAGTCGTGCAGTGTGAAAGGAATGAGATGAAAATAAATCACAAGAATACAAAAGTAATGAGATTTTCAAGAATTAAGAAGGCGGGTCTGAATAAATGGGTGGAAGGGTAGAAGATAGAGCAGTTCGAGCAGTATACGTATCTGGGTAGTATTTCGGAGGAGAAAGGCTTCATTGGTAGGGACATTAGATGCAGAACCACCCTGACTGAAGAAGACTTTTCCATGATAAGAGAATTGAAGAAGGGGGTCTGCGAAGGGAAGTAAAGAAAAGGCTGGTGAAAACTTTAATCTGGAGCGTGGCGCTATATGGGTCGGAAACATGGTCATTGCGAAGGGAGAATGTGCATTGACTTGAGGCTTTTGAGATGTGGGTTTGGAGAAGGATGGAAAGGGTGAGCTGGGTGACGAGGAAGACGAACGAGAAGGTATTGAATATGGTTTGAGAGGAGAGGAAGCTTATGGCGGAGGTTCGGAGAAGGCAGAGGAGATGGGTGGAGGAGAAATTGAGAGGAGAGGGCATGTTGAAGAGGGTAATAGAGGGGAGAACGCTGGGGAACCGTGGAAGTGAAAGGGGAGACGATAGAAACTCTGGACGAAATCAGAGGAGGTAGAAGATATAAAGGATTTAAGAGGGATCTAATTACGAGGGAAAGCGAGACAATGTTTCAGAAATTGGGGTGCGGGATGGGAGCTGTCTAAGAACTTACCAATCAGCTGGTAGAATAGTTAAATGAAAATTAAAATCCATAATAATGCCTCTTTTCAGCGAAAATCCATAGTAAAATCCCGAAGTAACTAAATAAATCTTTCAATAGTTACGTACTTTAAAATTTCAACAGATGGAATCACATATTCTTATATTCAGATATAAATTCATCAGAATGAACAGGGAGAAGCAGTATGGTGGATATTTCGGTTGTCAGGTTACAGTTTGATGATGCCATGCCCTCTTAATCAACCTCAATGAATGCAGTGCTCCGTCCGTCGGGTGGCACGTTAAATTGTTGACTCTTGGCGCCTTTAGTTAATAGGTGGGGTAGTGCCGACGCCAGTTTTCTCTCCAACCTTCCTTAATTTCACACTTAATAATCATTCCTTTACCTATCCACCATCAATGGCGCAAATTACCTCAGTTGTCGGTCGCCTTCGCCCAAGTAACCAATCAGCCAATATTGTGAATGGCGGGGAAGAAAAGGTGTTAAAGAAAAACTCAATATAAGTGACAAAATCGTTAGAGATAATTCGAGATGTGACCCCAGGAATATACTAATGGAAGGAATGACGAATGGGAAGAATTGCCGCGGGAGACCAAAGATGCATTGCATGAAGCCAATTGAAAGGGTCGATACAACGAGGATTATTCCGGTAATTGAGCGGTTGGCTGTTAGGAGAATGGAGTTTAGTGCTGCGGAAAGCCAATCTTCGAATTGATGACTCGAGATAGGGATTAATCATAAACGCGCTATCGAGCCTAATCATGGAATCTAATAAAGATCGGACGAAGATGTTCATTCACCCCTCTCTGGTTATTTGTGCAGTGTGATTTTAAACTGTTCAGTGCTGTAATCACATGCATTCATATGACAGGCCAAACATATGAAGCTTTGAGTAAAATGAGACGTGTCGCGTCCCCTATAAAAAGACGTAAAAATCCCCTAAAGTTTACCTTACCTACTCCATTTTACGTCCTCAGGACTATTTTCAACAATCAGCTTCTCGATTTAGTAGCTTTTATATTTCTTTTAATTAGATGTAAAGGAATTGTCTTAATCGAAAATTGAATTATCTAAACGAAACATTTAAATATGACGGAATCCTATTAATTGTTAAAAGTGAGTTGAGTACGTAGTTCTGTGATAAGCAACTTGATATATAATTTGGTTAATGTACGGAATGATAACTGTTGTGCTACAATGTGTCAATAGAAAATAGCAACTTACTATTCAAAGTTTTCCAGAATTTTTTCTCTCATTCCTATAAAAAGTATGTGTCCCAAGTTAGTCTTGCATTTAAAGTATTCCCCATGGAATCAGTCAATGAAGTCAGAGCAGTCCAGGTCATTGTGATTGTATTATGCCTAAGAAGGAAAAACATTTTTCTAAAGTCTGATCTAATTTCAGGGTGAAAAACTGGATTAGAATTTTTGACGGTAATAATTTATCGATACTGGGTCAAAATTTCCAAGGTTTTCCTTACCGGTGTTTTGCAATTTAATAATTTCCATCTTCGGGGCTACAATCATGATTCAGGTAATCAAACAAAATCATCAACGACGCAATTCCTATGCAAGCAAAATATATGTAATTTTACCATTCTACCAGTATTACCTTGAATGTTGTACTCCAAATGTTTCAAAGGTATTTCTGTGTGAAGGACACCAATGATGTTAGCCATGTTAGGAAAATGTTGAATAATTGGCTAATGGGATCGAATGTACTATCATAAATATTTTACCTATGTAGGCTATTCCTCACAACTTATCGATGGAAGTCTATCGACTTGAGAGTAAGAGCAGTTCATTATCGGTGTTTTTACTTCATTAAGCATGGTTTTGATCCGACCTTTTTTTCTCTCTTACATCGAGGGGAAGAGGCAAAGCATGAAAATGAGAAGGATTCGTTTGAAGTGTCGAATATGATAATGCCAGCCATTATTCAAATTTACTCGAGTACCGCGCCGTGCCTTAAAAAGGGCGCTCAAAAGGATGCTCGACGGAGACCCCTCTAACACCATGGTTACCCCCCCCCCCCCAGGAGGGGGAACAAGGGGTCGGGGGCGGCCGACAGTTTCCGAGGGCGCATGGTAGGTGAATTACCTCGGGCGGAGGCATCCCATTATTCCATCCCTCACAACTGGGGTCAGGTTCCCGCGTCTTTGGCGCCATTCGTGCGTGATTTCGCGATACTAGTCAGATGTAAATTCCATTTTCATTGGCATCATCATCATCAGCAAGGCCATAATATCGAGTTTCCAACGCAATTAAAATTTTACGCGTCAGAAAATGGCTTATTACACCGGATTAAAGTTATCTAGTGATCGCGCACTAGAGGTCGTTTTGTACGGTGATATTCTGATGAAGTTTAAATTCAAATCGATGATCCTACAGGGGTGTTTCATAGGGCCATTCCTTCTATAAGTTACCGACATCAGTGTCGTGAGTGACCGTAGTGCCGGTTTTTTGCCTGTTTTGCAGACCTGTACGGGGAAATCCTTGGTCATGACGATATTAACACATAAAAATTTTAACTTAATTCAAGAGCCCAGGGATATGGAAAAGTAGACAAATGGAATGTAAAAAATGCAATCAGTGACGATAGTTGCGAAGAGATATTAGGAGAGAGTGTACCCAACGAAGGGGGATGTGTGGAGAAGTAGAAGATGCTACAGGGAAGTTATATATATATATATATATATATATATATATATATATATATATATATATATAATGTATTGGTAGAAAATCGCTCTCGGCGACGATGCACATGCATAAATAAAACAGTGATACACTAAACAAACACAGAAACACGCAAAAAGGACACTCACAAAATAAAACTTGTACGTTTCGGCGTCAGGACGCCATCGTCAGCGGTAGAGGAATCTACCGCTGACGATGGCGTCCTGACGCCGAAACGTACAAGTTTTATTTTGTGAGTGTCCTTTTTGCGTGTTTCTGTGTTTGTTTAGTGTATCACTGTTTTATTTATGCATATATATATATATATATATATATATATATATATAACTTTCCCTGTAGCATCCCTACATATATATAAAGAAAAGGAAAAAAAATTAGAAGTATAAGCTAGCAACAAGGCGTTGAGGTTGGGGAAGGATAGGAAAGTAAATCAGTGGACACTCACTGGCAGATGATCCATGACGACACCGGTGTCCACTGCTTAGGGTAGCTTTCGGGCTAAGGACCCTTCTTCAGCTGGAGGAAATCACTACTATATATACATATATATAAAATTTATTAATGTTCTGGGACATTCTGTCCCCTGGAACATCTACAGAAATATCATGAAGCAGTAATTCACTTTCACAAAATGTATACAAAATTATCGAAAAACTCATAAGGCGTTATATTACATATACAATATATTTCGTATTATATTATTTACATTATTTTATATTACATTAGAAAAAGTATACAGCCGCTTCTTAAACAAATTAGTATTAACGGGAGACTTTGTTACCTCAGGTAAGGAATTCCACAGCCTACAAGATGCTACGTAAAAAGATCTACCATACACAGTAGTGTGGAAATTTGAGATTAATAGCAGCTCTGTATTTCGTGTTCATCTATTCCACGTTTTAACATTAAAAATGACTTTATCATACAAGTAGCTGGGACACTTAGTGTTGATCAGTTTGTACATGAACAATTTATTTGATATTTTCGTCGCTTATCTATCTTCAACCACCTAAGTGTATCATCATATGTTATGAACAGGAATATTAAATATGAATCTCATTCCACAGTTTTGTAACCTATTTGGAAAGGAAGTTGAAGGATGGGAAAGGGGCGCGATCAAAATAAACATGAATTGAGGTGTGGAAGGGATAAATGATCGACTACATTTCCTATTCTTTACGGTCAGATGGCTTATTTTCCGCCAGGAATAAGCACTCTCAATATCAATAATCCTAGTACATATATTTCGGAAGATAACACAATCTATACATGTATCAAATTACCAAAACGACCAGTGTTTTCTTATACTACTCGAATTTTAACTTAATTTAAACGGGGATTGCCTTCTTTTGTTTATATTGTTTTACCCCTGAACATTTCCGCCATAATTCTTCGTTTAAAATGCATTGGATAGAATACGGAAACATCAGCTCTTGTGGTGAAAGCGCCTTGTTCAAAAAACCTAAATTCTGCTAATGATTACTCTGGAGGTGCATAAATGAAAGCTCGGGGCTGATCGACCCAAGAGGGTAAAGGTAATACGAAATTCCGGAACGTGAACATTCGCGAGAAGAATGTTCCCGTCGATCACTCCATCGGCTCCAATCCAACTCGATTGCGAGGCAGTAATTTGTCCGTCACAGAAAGGAAAGGAGAAAATCAAGGGAGAAAAAATGCATAATTACTTCGTTTTCAGTTCTTTTTTTCCGTTCCTGCTGATTGGTGCCCGGAGGTCGCAATTAACGGGCGGGTGGAGGTGCAGAGGGGAACAAGCGGTGGAGATGAGATGCATTTGAGCGAGCGAAGGAATGAACGGGAAGGGAGGTTGAGGCCGGTGTGAGGCGGTCGTGTGCCCGAGGCGCCTTGCTGGGTCGGACCCGGCGGTTTTCTGCCCACGAGTGGACTGGTGAGTGTGGAGAGAAAGAGGAAAAAAGGTTTTCTTGGCGTCGTGAAGGAGATAATGACGTCGACATGGAGGGAATGACTTCGATTTTCCGTGAATGTCATTGTTCCCGTATGCACGTATAAGCTTCTTTGTGTGTGTGTGTGTTCCTGCTCCTCTTATAGCGCATTGAAATGGGGAAATTGCGGATTCCATTGTTTCTCATAGCAAAAGTTCCAGGATTCCAGTCATTATGATAATATTTAACTTCTTTCCTTCGAATTACTTGCAACCTTAATCTCCAAAATCTTCATCATCCTAAAAATAAATTACCCAGATTTAGAAAACTCGTTTAATTGGCGATTTTACGAAAATTATAGAATGCAAAGGACTGTCATACGTGAAAAATTATTATTTGAAACTCTATTTTTAGTACGTTAGCTAAATATTTTTTTTGGCTATTATTCACATTTATCTCTTATACATAGTTTATAATTATATATTTTCCATGTCCATTTGGAATATCGTATGGTTATATGCATTAGATATCTTGAAATGCTGTCAAATTATCACACTTTTGGAATAAAAATTAAATGTTTAGATTCTTTACCTCAGGGCTGAATGGCTAAAAAATCTGGGAAAGAAGAGAACGATAAAACCGGACTAGCTTTATTTAGGAAGGAAATTTGTAAGGAAACGACATTTTTCTATTCTAAAAATCATACTAACTGCTGCATAACACTTTATAACGTATTCAGTGTTTACAGTATACTCAGTGTTTCACCATTTAACGCTCTTTTTTCTATATTAAGTCCAAAGATTCACATAATTAGCCGATGCTTAGGTTGTTTCCATAAAAATTATAGATCATTGGTATTAAGCGAAAAACACCTAATCCTTTCATTTCGCCGGGATGTTGTCCGAGAATTTGAATTGGGTATTGGTTTAGAAGTGCGGAGATTTCCGAGCATAGTGCGGTCTGCATTCTTTGGTCGCAATCGCGGTCGTATTGGGAAATTGGGAATACCGTTGTTTTTCACCGCTACTATTCCTGGATTTTGGTTGTTTCGAAAACATTGTACAGCCCTCTTTTGTATATCATACTATTACATCGTTCAATTGTCTAAAAATATCAAAATTTAGAAACATCGTCCCATTTTCATTATTAAGAAATGCAAGGAAGTAGAAAGATGTGGGCTGTTATTTTCACGTTTCAATGGTAAACATTTTTACATTTTGATGGTTTCGTGCTATTTTCGCGAAATTTCGTCACGCATTTTGTTCGTTGGGTAGCTTTTACCTCATATCTAGGAGGTTTCTTCAGCTCTTAAGTATATACGTTGCATTTTGGCCGCTATATAGGGGGGGTGACTGAATGCCGAGGAGCTCTTCAAATTAAGTGTATGCGGACAATAATTCATCAGACGAAGAGAAACGGCCATAAAATGCATGGTTAAGGTTTGTTTGGCATGACTGAGTACCAGGAAGCCCGGCAAAAGGAACATTTCCATCTCTTTGCCATTGCAGAGCATGCGTGGTCCCCTCCACGGCACAAAATTAAGTACGTAAAACGGACTTCAGATGCGGAAACATCGAGAATTTCACTTCATTTAGGTTATTTCAGCTAAAGCTGATATTTTACAATGCCTTAGTTTTATAGTTAAGAGGTGGTGATAGCGGCTAAAACTATCGTTTCTCATGTATCAGGCTTAATTTTTTTTAGCTTATTTATCCGCGTCTGGAGAGCATGAGATGACAACATACATTGAAGAATCAGGGCGTCTCTAAAATTCTTTTCTGCGTTCCTAATGCGATGCTATGAATAATCATCTCTGGAATCAAGCATTTATACATGGGGTAGCTTGTATTGAACGTTTGTAATCAAAACCTTATTGTTGGGGTTGTTTGCTTTGAAAGTGTGTAATCAAAACCTGTTTTATAGGTAGTTTGTTTTGAAATTCATGCAGCATGTCATGCCTCCATCTCGTGCTGAAATTAACAGTATGCATGGCTTTGATTTACATGTGAGCAGAAGAATGTTATTAATTATCAGCCATTGCTATGAGATCGAATTTTCCCCGGAGTGAAACTCTTTAGTTGAGCAAAGTCTAAGGTTTTGTAATTCGACGCGCATGTGTGTTGAATGTAGACGAATTATACATTAAGGATTGATTTGTTCAAAATATATTTTATTCCGTGATGAGCGCGTGAAAAGGCTTGAATTACATGCATCAGTAGGGGAAGTATTAATTTCATCTGGTACTCACTCGTTAAAAAGTCTAAGTACAGCTTATATATTCTTAGTGTTGCTGACAAGCTAGTAGCCAAAACTGAATTGTAAAGAGTGAAATCTCTTATTTGCTTGATGGATGTGGCATAGCACTATTGATTTATTTCCTTATTGCTTTTGAGATTGCTGAATTTGGGTATATCATCTCTCTGTGTTCATTCAAATGAATCAATTTGCTCTTACAATTCAAATACGTGGCATCTTTAAAATTACCTAAAAAGAAACCTTATGCTAATGTTTCCTGTCGCGATGTTTTTGCTCAGTATGTATATCGCCTTTCATTAAACAGAATTTGTACCGTTAAAAGATGGCGTATGCGATTGCTTACGATGAAAAACCAAAGGCATCTAAACATACTTTGTCAGCCAAAATTATGTTTTTATTGTATTCTAGCTTGCCTTAGACGGACTTACCTTTTGCGGTCTTTTCTTCAATGCAGCAACATAGTCAAGTACTCTCACAACACTTGTGCGATTTTAGTCCTTCTTAGCATTGTGATCGTGACTTTCCTGCTTATTAATTAAAATAATGTATGCAAATTACTAGTATATCGCCGAAAGTGAAACTTTGATAATTTTAGGAGAATTTTGCCTGGCCGCTAGCTATTATTTTGATGTTGGACGCAAATTTAAATAATTTTAAATTATGAGGATTGGACGAAATCAACGGAAATGCCCCTTTCTTATAATAGTGACAACTGCTAAAAAATAGTAATTCTAAAGGGGGAGTTTGTCCAGCCGTTCGGTCCAAATGTAATAATTATTTATATCGTTGGATTAATAAACTCAAATAGCTACGAAGGGCATATTGATTAGGGGGCCCAATTGCCTACATACTTCAAAACGTTTTTTTGAGTTTTATCGTGAACCTCTTGCTTTACGGAGTCCACTAATTAGGCATGAAAATATAAAACACGCCTTTATAACGCGCATTAATGGTATCAGTATTTCACTTACGTAAATGGAGGCACCATTTTCGTATAAAATAGCAAAAATCATGAACAAAAAGCTCCAAAAGGTCAATTGAATATCATGCATCTGCCTGAGTAAAATGCAGGTGATTATTATTAGCAAAATTTGTGTTTGAAATATTTATTCTTTATCATTATCAATTATTACTTATTTATTCTGGTTAAATTATTGCTATGAAGCTCATACAAAAGATAAAAAAATTCATGTCCCACCAATATTGCGGCTTCTCATGGTTCGATCATTAAGGAACTCGTATGAGTTCTTTTTGCATCTAAGTGATGACCTTTCTACTTTTATATCGATTTCTGAAGCCGTTAGGAATCGCCTGTAGCAGAGTGCGCAATTTTCACCTGGCAAGATGAGAGTGCACAACTCCGATACCCGTGATAGATCGAGCTCAGAACCTTATTTTCGGGACTGCTACCTCCATTGGGAGCTGCGAAAGCACTTACTTAGAGAATGCTCCGAAGCTTAACACAACTTCTATTCAACCCAATGATTGTGAGAAAGAGATGAAGAGTTGATGGCAGAACGCTTTCCAGCCTTAAAACCTGTCACACGAGTTTGACTTTAAAGCATTTCACATGCCTTTTATGGCAATATATTCTCTACGTATCCTTATTTTACCCCTTCCTTACTTCTTTTCTTCTCTAGTTTCCTCGTTAGTTTTACTCTATCAATTCTTTTTTTCATTGTTTATTTTCTTCCACTAGAAATCAATTAAAAAACGTTTGCAAATTTCAAAGCATAGATCATTTCATTCGCTTTGCGACTTGATTCGTTTTGCGAGTCGAATTATTCTTTTGGAGTCGTTCAGTCGCCTAGCATCCGTTGGAAATGCCCCGCGGCGTCTGAGGGCTGATGTCTCTTTTTCCAGCAATGAGCATCAAGAGCCTTTGTCTGCGTGTGTAGGCGGGGGCATGCGGAACGTCCAACTGTGGCTTGTGAACGAAAGATTGGAGGAGGAAGAACGAGAAGAAACTATTTTCTAGCAGAAGAGTCGTTTTTTTCACGAAATGATTTCGAGTCGACATGAAACGTGACAAACATCAAAAAGCTAGCAAGGGACAGCGCGCAATGCGTTTCGCATTTTTGTAATTTAAAAAAAGGAGGCTCGGAGGTGATGGGATATCTCACTTTTCTCATTCCTGGAATGCGTGCTCGTTCAATCCATGGCAGTAGGTTTATTAGCTGATGTTGCTGTTCATATTCTGATAAATCGTAATCGAAAAATCTTCCAGTTCCGAAATTTCAGCGTCGTGTCTTCCTTTGAATGGCATCATGAGACAATTGAAAACCATCATGAGAGCCGGTTCTGTAATCCTCGTCTACATTATCAGAAATCTGCAAAAAGCTTAGGATGAAGTACGAAGTGCTGCCGTTCATGGTACTAGGGATTTTTAATTCTCAATACGTATCTGTTAATCTGTAATATCTGTTGTCTGGAAGCGCTTTTGGAATAACACTTAGTATTTTCAAGAAAATTGATCAGCAATTGGCTCATAGGAATTTAACATTAGAATTGTAGCAATATAAGAAAAATACGCTCTCTTTATGTGAATGTTTGACTTTGATAGGTGGATGGATGCAAAGTATGGAGAAGTTTTGAGAAAAATGCAATGACATATCTCGGTATCAAGAATCATCTCTTCCATGTTCACTCATTCAGGAACACAACAGTAGAATCCCTGGAACTATTAATATCCTCCTTGAATCAAGAAACCAAGTTTTCCCCTGATCATATACTCGTACATATAAGTCTGCTTTTTATATCAGAAGCACCATGAAATATAAATGTGACCGGCATTTTGACTCAGAAATAGAAAACGCCAATGTTGGAATTCATGAAGAAAATTATGAGGGACGCTAAAACAAATAATTAAGCTGGTAGCTGATAATAATAATGGTTGAAGGCGTAAATTTGTGGAATGTAGTCACCGACATGATGAAAAAATACAACTTAGTATATTCCATTCAAATTTTAATCCGTGTAACTAAGAAAGAATCTGTTAAGTGAATTATTTCAATCTGTTTTAAAGCACATGTCAAGCTATCCAAACGATGGTGTAAACTTCCCTTTCCTGGGAATATTTCTTATAAATTAACTGACGCTTTCCCTCAGAATAAGTTCAAAGTTTCTTTTTACACCCCGAAAACCCTGGGAAAACTGTTATTCAACTCGAAGGACGAAGTGACACGGGTGAACAGAAATTGTGTATATAGGCCAAAGTGTACCACTCCCAATTGTACTTCCCAATATATCGGTCAAAGTGTTCGAACCATCAATATTAGGACTCAGAAACACAGAAGGTGTTGGTTGAAGGTATATTTCTCTTCATTCTTTGCTAAATGCCTAATCGAGGACCACGAAAGTGATTTTGAGCCGGAAGTGCTACATACTGATTGTGAGAGATAAGGGGCCAAATTGGACTTTTATGAACAACTAGAAATTTTGAATGCCGCTAAAAACAAAAATGTTTATCTACTAAATGAATGTTTTTCCTTCCTATTCCCTTCTCTTATCTATATCATTCCCCACCCCTTCCCATTGACCGAACCTGATCCGACGTAATTGACTACCTTCACTTCTTCCCCCCCCCCATCTGTCTCTTCCCTAAATAACGATTCAGTGAATTTTGAAATGTTCCTTGATAATGATTGCTGTGCAGTCGAAACCTGGGTCGGCAATAAACCAATTTTTGAGTGGAATATACAAAGTTGAATTTTTCATCATGTCAGGTAGTTGATAATGGAGTGCTCGGCGGCGGAAAGCCAAACATCGAATTGTTGTCTACTGATGATGGTGGACCCATTAAGGGTTTACTGCAAAAGCAGTTACATTCTGGAGGCTAATCATGACATCTAATGAAGGTCTAACGAAGCAGTTCATTCAGCGTACTCTGGTTATTTAACCAATATGGTTTCAAACTTTTCAATTCTGTAATTACATACATTCTGATAGTAGGCCACAAATATGGAGCTGTGGGTAAACTGGGATGCATCGTGTCCTCTATACATGTAGTAAAATCCTCCAAAACTCACTCTTTCTACTCTATTTTACAACCCCAGTTTTTTTTAACAATCACCTTGCCAATTCAGTGACTTTCTATGTTTTAGATCCAAGGATAATTCTACATGGAATATCTTAACAAAAAATTTGAACCCTACGGAATAACCTTAACTGTTAAAAGTTGGTGGGAATTTCTCCGATCCATAACTTGCTGTTTAACTTAGTGTTTCTTCTGAATAATGATCGCCGCTTGGCAGTGTGTCAACAGAGAAGTTTTAGCTTGCTTTTTTATTCATTCCAGACTTTTCTCGCGTTACAGTAAAATTTAAATTAGTTTCTTAATCAAAAAATATGTACCCCTAGTGAGTCTTGAATTAAAAAGGTCAATGAGTATATTCTACGCTATAAGAAGATGTACACTATCAATATTTAACGAAAATTTGATCTTTCTTCTGATTGAAAACTTGAAATTGAATTTTTCACTCCGAATATTTCAAAGAGTGGATCAGAAGTTTCTTCTCTGATGAGAAGTGACAGCCATTGGTAGTTGGCAGGACCTGACAACACCGTTCACGGGACTAAAGCCCTGTACACTTGGTAACTTTTCTGGCGCCAGAGCTGGCGCGTGAAGAGGCTTGTGGTAACTTCCCCCTTGTGAACGATCTAATTGCACGACATCTGCTCGGATGCGAAGTCATCACTTGCGATTGCCTTGCCGTGGTAAGATCATGTTCAATTTGTTAGCGATCTGGCACCAAATGTGAGCGCATTTCTGTCTTCGATTGTACGTGAATTGAGAAATAAAGTTGTATGAATAGGAAGATTTTGAAAGGGAAGTATTGAGTATTCATCGAAATAATCAGTATTGAATTCAATTTTTTAATGTTTGTCGTGCGCAATTATTAATTATTTAAAGTAATTTACCACAGATACATGATCAACTTGTACGTTTCCCGTTTAAAAGCATGAAAAAAACAATTATTATGAATTGACTCGAGCCAAATAAAAAATGCATAGTTTTACTTTAGTCACCAATTATCTCTACTAAAGTATTGAATGTCATCCATTTTATACGAAAATCAGACACCCGTGCTTAAATGTTTCCACGACTTGATCACTGCCTGTGGCTTTGTGTGTACACAGCGGTGAAATATTGCTCGCCATCGATTCGCCAATCACTCGCCAATAATTGCTCCAATGGGTACATAGCTTAATAGAGAAGGATGTGTAGGGGAAAGAAGGTGGCTTGGATTTTGTTTATATCTGAGCCATAACAAGAGTGCTAAACTGTAGTTCCATTACCAAAGGTCTTTTTTTGAGTGCATGTGAACATATTTCCAAACGCTTCTGACTGTATAGTCTTCTTACCTTACTTTCTCGGTAATTTGGGAAACCGAAGATGAACGCCCTAAACTAATTGCTAGGGCCATTCTGCCGTATAAGTCCACAGTTTGTGTAAAAATCCCCAGAATTCTCAGGAGATACAATATGGAAACCATCCATATGCCTATAGAAAAACTAGGACACCAACTCATAGAAGTGAAGGACCCTAATGGCCTTATCACTCCTGCTTCCTATCAGAATCCTTGCGAATGTGGCCAAGACTACGTGGGGGAGACTGGATGAACTTTTGCCACGAGGCTTAAAGATCACCAGTGATATTTCAGGACAGCCCGAAAAATCTGCTGTTGCTGAACACAACATTACTCTTGACCACAGGATTAAATGGGATAGCGCCAAGGTTATTTGGTGTTCCAACAGTTATTGGGATAGACTGTCTAAGGAAGCCATATCAGAAGATCAGGCTGAAAAATAATCATTTTAATCGTGACGCTGGATTTCATATCAGCTGCTCTTGGAATTCCATTTTAAAGATTATACGGTATAATAGAACGAATGCTCATATCCGTCGTCCTAATTTTCAAAATTCACCCTCCGACCATTCAGGAGTCACCTGATTGTTGGACCAAGATTATAAGCTTGCCATTCTTTAATTCAACGACATATACCCTGTTGACGATGGACGAGCCGTCCGTTGAAACGTCGTTACATTTTGCCATTTTAACCCGGTGGAAATCCCGAGAAGAATTAACGCGTTTTGGGAACCCTTGAAGTCACCTTTTATAATGTGGATTTACGGGAAATATTTCTTATGGAGTCGCAGAGTTATTCATTATAACTTTTAAATGGTTTGAATGGCGATAATACCGGTAAGTTCTTTTTGATACAGACGTAAGTCCTTTTTAACTAAATCATGCCTTCTTTGCTGCCGTCAAAAAATCAATTAAATATAAGAAACATTATTTAAATGGCATTTTAATTTGAGTTAGAGTGGATATTGGTATTTGAGAAGCAAGATCTTATTCATTGGAGTGAACTAAATGCAGTGATTTAATGAAAGTTTCCAATTTTGAAGAACAGAGTATTGATGATGAGGTTTTTATGAGGAGATTATGTGGAAACAGTGGGGCTACTTTTTTATGCAAAAATGTAAATTTGAAACCTTTTGAAGGCAATCTCAAATGTAATGTATCTTCCAAAATCACGTCATTTGTTTCCTAGACCAGAAAAAAATATTACAACATTTTTCCTGTCATTTACTTGTGTGTTTTGACATTAACCCATAAATTGCTACTATTTATTTATAAAATATATTAGTTAGCTTTCATTAATTATCTAAGCTATGAGTATTTTTTCAACTAAAGAAACAGTCTAGAGAAGAAACTGCGAAGTAAAAAATAAGAATGCTACACAAAAATTATTTCTAAAGATCATGGAAGGAGATCGAAAGACCTGAGAAGTCTGAAAATAGAATATTACGATTTGACCGAAGTGGTTAAAGGTTGGTAAGTCTACTATTGTTTAAGACTGGAAGAGGAAGACGTTTTCAGACCTCTTACATCGCGGTAGGCACATAATACCTGTTGAAAAAATGAAAACTTTTTATTTTGCCCAACTGGTGCAAAAATGATATGAATGTAATTACCTGTGAAAATGAATTACATTTTAGCTTTAAAATGCAGCGTGGGAGAAATTTCATTGATGTTGTAACGGCGTTTCCGGCTATTTTGAAAATTTCCCATTTTTTTGACTTTAAACTTTTTAAGCAGCTATGTTGGCGTGCGGATTAGAATAACTCCATGTGGGAAGAGCGGGGGGGGAAAGGGGGGGGGGAAGGATTTGGATTCTAACCTGTGGCAGAGTGAGTGCCCTTTTGTGCTGAAGCACGCGCTACCAGTCCGGAGATAAAGTTGCGAATTTACTCCATCGAGGAAATCTCTCCGGGGAGTAAGAGAGAGGAATAGCGAAGCAGCAGGATTACCCCCTTCACCTCCCCCCCTACAAGGGTTGCTCCGAATCACCCTGGCGACGGCAGAAACAATGCGGCCACCATTTCTCCTCCTCCCTTCACAGAAATCCTTTATCCCTCCACTGGTGGGCAGCGCCATCGGGAACAGAGGAACAGGATTGCTTGGGGGGTACGTGTCCCTTGTTTGAGTGAGTGACTGTTTCTTTCTCTTGTTTCCGAAGGGGTTGTGTGGAGCCTTTGCTTTCTGGTCCGCACACTCTTGGATTGCTGCTCCTCTTTGGCCATTCTGGGTGCGTCTCCTTATTTCCAGATAGGCAGCGTTGGGGGCGTGAGCTCACCCCGATTCCGATCACGGCCGGCCCCCGCCTGTCTGCCTTCCCGCCCCCCCCCCCCACGCCACCTTCCCGTTTCCTGGATCCCACCTTCCCATATGGCCCTCCACACTATTTTCAGGCGTCGCTCACGAAACAGTCCTCCTCGGAAAGATCCCACTCCCCCCTGGTATTCCAAAAAAAATAATAACTCATTTAGCGAAAATAAAAAGAGATTTGCTATTGTTGCCGTCAGTCTTTAACAAGTAATTCTTCATTAGAGAAGGCTCTGTTCAGTCACGCCTCCCATTGATCGAGACCACTCCTCCGGTATCTAGGCGATTATGACGATTTTTGACTACTTCGGCTGCATAAATTTATTTTCCCCTCATTCACACAATTAATAGTCTTCAAAATAATTTCTGTACTTTGTCTGCTCCTTCTATCCAATTCGTTCTCATTTCACCCCTGAAATCATTGTTAGAGAACCGGAAAAGGATGAAAGTGGAAATGATATTGAGCGGAAAGTAACAGATCAAATTAGCTAGCGGTTGACAAGACGTTAGACCACAGAGTTAAGAATTTAGTGTCAAAGATTAACGCATTAGATTTTTATTGTGAGTGGTTTAATATGAAGACAGTGAAAATTAAACTATCAGATGATCTTTTCCTGTGAGTGGAAAACCAAAATTAATAATTAAGATTGCAGATATGGAGTAGGCGGAAAAATTCAGGAATTGATGGGATTATTTTGACAGAAATGGTTTATGACCACCCATGGTCAGTACGATGGTGATAAAGCAAAGTGTTGCGCTGAATTCGATAACATTGTGGTGAACATGGCATTAGTAAGGGAATTCTAAGTACAGTCAACCCTCATTATTATAACCCCGGTAAAGTGCCGCCCTCGCTTGAATGACACGGGAAGTTCTTCCGCTATTCTATTCATATGGGAAACCTCGATTTAATGTCAATTCATTTAGTGCTAATAAGAATTTCCTTAAACTTATGAGAATATCCCTAAACAATGACGTACGAAGCGCTTTCTGGCTTAACTTTTAATTCCACAGCAGATGACGTTGCATATGCATTGTATTTGCTTGGATAGAAAACTTTAGAGTAGATTACTCTAAATAATTCAGAAGATGGCAGTCTAGCTGCCGAAATATCAAAAAAACGTGTGAGTTTTCTATTTTTGTGTGCCTATATATTTTTTAGCATGTCACGCATGTGACACCTTAGTTGAGACATATATATATATATATATATATATATATATATATATATATATATATATATATGTTATCGTATTGTAAAAAATACTACCGGAGAAATAAATTTCATTTATTTTATGCATTTTAGTCGGAGTAGACATGGAATCGATTTGAAGAAGGAATGCTTCGTGTCCAACTCTGTCTATTGTAATTTTTTATGACAAAGTAGCCAAACTTGAAAAGCAGTGCCTCGGGCACTTGACGCCGCGTGTCTGCTTCGCTTATCGTAATCCGATGACTCACGATTAATTCTCGAAGCAGGCCACTGTATCCCTTGTGTGAAGTGAAGTTCTGTGCAGCGGGTGAAAGAGCCGTGCTATCCATGAAAGAAAAACGCGAAGTTTGTGCATACAGCGAACAATTTCCAAAAGCTAGTCAACAAGCAATCACAAACCATTTTTCATCTCCATATTTCTACATCTACAAAATACCTGCAAGCCACATCAAGGGTGTATGGCGGGGGGTGAGTAGTCACCAACATGCAATACACTATGCCCTAAAGTTAGTATAACTACGGCTATTGATGCATTAGCATACATCGCTAATGCTTGTCAGGAGGCGAAGCATCACAAGCATGCACTACACTATAGATATGTTACCATTGTTAGAGGGACCGTTATTATTTATGTGTTTTGCTACTAAATAAATGGACTGAGATTGAAGAGTTATGCTGAAAACATGCACGGCGTGCTGTGAGTGCTAGGTAGCAGATAAGGATACAAGTATCTACATATAAAAGCGTACCAGGCTGAACTTGGCGGAAATACTTGACATCCATTTCAAATGATAACAATAAACTCAATATATTTTAACTTGTTAAAATATATTGAGTGTAGAAAGCTACTATTGTTTTTCATTTGAAATGGAAGGATACAAGTATAAGGGAGTGCTAAAACTACTAAGAGATACACTACCTATCGACAAACCTAGTTAAAAATCTCATTGGCTGCTGTTATGGTTTCTTTATCGTTAAAAGCAACGGCTGTTGCTATGGTTTCTTATCGTTTTTCTACTGTGGGAGAAAAAACTCAGTCGCCGATGCATGGGAAACATCTTGAGGGAGACAGATAAATGGCAGAAGTGCATTTCCTTGAAGTCAATTCGCGTGAGATCTCCAAAGCACGAAGATTTAGAGGACGCCTTGAATATCTCGGTGAGCTAGGTGAACGCCAAGTATGGATGCGTTACGGACGCGATGATAAGAGAACAGGGAAAAGCGTCTGGGGAACAACTGGGCAACACAGACTTCCAGTACAGTAACGGATTATTGGCTCGACTTAAACAAAGCCGCGGTCTTTCGTAGCACATAAGGCAAGGCGAAACAGCAGAATTGGACTACGACATTGTTTCTGAGGGATGTGATAATTTGTCCAGCATCATCGATGAATATGATACGAAGGATGCTTATAATGTAGACGAATGTGGCCTGTATTATCGAATGCAACCAGAAAAAACAATGTCATCGTGACCGTTGAAAGCATGCAAAATATCAAAGGACAGGATTACTCTCCCCCTGTGAGCAAATGCAGATGGAAGCGATAAAAATTTGTGACCGTAATCGGAGAAGTTGCATGTCCAAATTGTTTCAAAATTTCAACCTCGAAGTCTATGTCAACTGACGGCATAACAAAAAGACTTGGATGACTGCAGTTGAATTTAGTGCTTGGCTGAAAGATTTCAATGGCTTCATGAAACGTCAAAAATGACAGATCTTATTGCTGATTGAAAATTCTCCATGCTATATAACGGCACGGAGAATGTTTAACAAACGAAAAAATTGAGCAACGTGAGAACCAAATTTATTCCTCCCAATTGCACCGGGATACTTCAACTTCTAGACGCAGGAATTAGCAACTGTTTCAAGGCCATCAAGTGAAGCACATCAATGACTCCATTAATAATGATCAACTGATCAGCATCTTTCGAAAAGATAAGTTATTAATGAGCAGTTGCTCTTGGGATGAAGTTAAGTCTGAAGCAATCCAAATCGGTTGGAGTCACACTGGTTTGATTCCGCCTCGGCAGAATCCTGTTCAAAATGATGACAATATGGCAGAGTTGAAGGATTTTTTAAATGAATGTCAAACTCAAGTGTCTTTGGAACATCCATTAACAGTGCAAGAGTTTTTGTCTGTGAATGATGAGCTGCCTACATTTGCAGAGATGACTTCTGAGGAAATATTGCAAGTATCACAGAATGTCTACAAAGACACTGATTCAGGAGGAGGTGAGGATGACGACACCACGGGCTGTCCAGCGATAAGTTCTAAAAAAGCAAAATTGGCTATGAATCAAGTAAGGGGATGCCTAGAATCTAACTGTGGTGAAGCTAGCGTAATGGCTTATGCTATTACTCTCAAAGACGTAATTGACGGAATCGGGGAGACGTAGAAGACCGATCATTCATTTCCGATTTTTTAAGCGCTTTTGAGGGTGAGTGTAAAACTTGTTATTAACTAAACAACTCTTTCCATCTTATATTTAGTGATGCAGGAATAAAGTCGTTTTTGTGTGAACCTTTCTTCGTTTAGCTTATGGCATGGGGATTTGATGAGTCCTACACTGAAACCATATGGCATCTTCTGTTTCTTACATTAACGGCCCTGAAAATTAGCTGTACTACAGTTTTAAGCGTAGACCTTCGTACGAGTTGCCTACGTTTTGGTTATTGCATGTTCTGGATATGCATGCCCAGCAACACGTATTGTACGTCAGCATGTACATTACATGTACATAAATATTTCATAAACACATATGATATGATAACTATTTCATAATATGCCATTGATTTCTTCCCTCCCTATACTAGAAAGTTATTACAGCGATGAATAATACAGATTTAGTTATAATGCCACCCACATTTAGTGCTTAAAATGACCAAGAACATATGGTGGAATGAGGGCAAACGAAACAAAAGAAGGCTAATAAAAATCTTCATTAGAGCTTATCGTTTTATGTTTAGCCAACTTGGGACTTCAAGAATTTAGGATGGCTGGGTTTCTGATCGAATTCATATAACAGGGAAGGAATGGAGTAAAGTCTGGAAATAGTTGGCAAATATAGCAGGAAAGGAAATAATGTCGGCGGCAGAACTCGTGAAGGGCATGATAATGGATTGCGGAAATACGAGGGAACAAGGAGCAATGAAATTCACAGGTGTTTTACAGGAGGTATATTGAAAATTAAATATAGAAGGAAAAACTTTGGTGTAGCGGCTTAGAGAGATACAAGGAAAATAGGGTTTATATTACTTTATATGACCCTCTAAGAAACCAAAGAAAAATAATCAAAGGAATTTAGGTGAATGGAGAAGAAATTAACATTTGTATTTCATTTCGCCGATTCTTGCAGGTATCCTGGATTTTCTGCTATGATCTCATAGTGGAGAATCCAGAAGATCAGCAAACCTCCTTTGACTCAATATAGATCAAGTACTGTAAGGATATTACTTGAAGGTTAACGAGAGGAAAACGAATATCCAAGGGTGTAGAAGTAAACAGCAAGGAGTGGTGTTTGTACAAAAGGAATCCTTCATCTACCTTATATGCTGTATGACATGGGATGGAAGAAGTACGATGGGCATTAAACAGATAGTAGTTCAAGCCGAGAGATCATTCATGACGAAAAAGAAAGTTGAGTTCAATTAAAATAGGATTACCAATAAGGAAGCGGTACATGAAAAGATTCGCGTGGAGTGTTGCGATAAATGACTCAGACATGGACTATTAATAAGCTGGAAAAGAAGACGGAGGCTTGCTGAACTTGGTGCTTTTGGAGGATACTGAAGACCAAATGGACGCATAAGACCATAAACGAGAAAGTGTATAGAACAATAGAGGAGAAGAAAACCATATGGAGCACTATCAGGAAGACCAGATCTAGATGGAAAAAAACTCTTGGAGATGCAACAAACTTTTAAGGAAAATAATGCAAGAGGAAACAGGGAGGGGTCTCACTTGTAAGACCGAACGACAAGGATACACAACGACGAGCCAAGTAAAACGGGATATGAAATAAAAGAGCTATAGGTACAGCAAAACTTGGTGTCACTCACTAGGGGAGAATCATAGGTTATCAAAGTTGAATCAGGCGTTGATGAGCGGGCAAAGGTACCGAAGAACGTCCGGAGGACCTCTCGAGGAATACTCAAACGCTTCATCCCACATCTCTTGTGAGCTCTCCTCTCCTTTGCATAATGCTCTTCACAAGCAAGTGCCACCAAGTTTTACTACACCCATACAAGAGCATTATTGTGTTAGTAGGAGACGGGATAATTTGGAGGGCTGCAGTCAACCAATTACAATAAGAGTGCTAAATTATATAAGAGGGCTTAATGTCGGAAAAGGAAAAACTTGTATTGGTCTAATTGCTCACCAGTCTATTGGAAGAGATAAGCAAGAGGAGGTTGATTTTTAATTGATCACTCAGTTGCTCACTTTAGATCAATTTCAATTTTTTTATTCCAAAGGTTACTCTCGTTTTAACATTTTAAAGGTTAAAAAAATCCAGGGCCACATTTTCTTGCTTGCACAGCTTTTTTGATACCTATTTAAAACTCTGATTATTTCGCACGAACTGACTGAACGGCTGCCGACGTCCCTCTGTAATAATGCTTTGCAATAATATGGCGTATATACTAATTTGTCGCGGCCGTGAATAAGAGGTGACATGTAGTGGAATAAAATCCACAAATCAAGCTCTTCTGAATCGGGATCTGAATTAATAGAATAATGGAATTTTACTGTTCTATTTAATCCGGAGCCCAATAAACGCAGTGTTTTTCTTTCATTAGATGAGTATACACTCTCAGGCTTCAGTTAAAAAGCCCATTCATGTTTTCATTTGACAAGCTACGATTTAACTGTTTAGCTACAGTACATTAATTCATCTAAATGATATTAAGTGTGAATATTAATGATGATAGTGTTGACGTTAATGCTCTCGAAGAAATCATTGTTTTCCGTTACATTTGTGAGTTATGAAATAAAAATGTGGTAAATATTTCGGCTTTTTACATGCTTTTTTTCTAAATTTTGAGTGTGCCGCGAAATAGACACGATATTACCTAAACGGCGTTCCCCGCCAGTGCACATAAGTGCGAGTTGCTTTTTTCCCAATAAATATGTTATTGTGTATTTTATATCTCCCCCTTCAAAAGTACCTAATGCAGTTTGCATTTGTGGGCTAAATTTTCCGATATCATGTGATGTTTTTTTATAGTTTATTTAACTTTCGAGATGAAATGTTACTTTTTAACTGCAACTCATTAAATTCTTACTGATGCCCTATCATGAACTGTGAAAAAAAGAGAATAAGGAACTCCTGTAAGTATTCTACTATTTTGAAAACAATTACGTACTACTTTCATTGAGTAACAGCGGGCAATAGTGAGACTTGTCAATAATTGTTGCGTGGTATTATTATTGTGCCTTTAGGGAATATCTCCAATTTGGGCCCATCGCTATGTCGCAATTAGCGGTGTGACTCGACTGAAACGTTTCTGATAATGGATACAGGATCAAAGTCCAGTCAGCACTTTAGTAGCCATTGCAATGGCGTGTGGCTGGTGGTCTTGCGATTTCATTCATGAAAAGGGGAGCAAATAAAAACGATGCAATTGAAAGAGAGAGATAGTGAACATAGAGTGACATGTGTTTTAATAGATAGTAGTCTCACTCTGATTCATTTATTGCCGTGACTGATGAGAGAGAATAAAAAAAAATATTCGATCCTACTGTGTGCAATTACAAGAGTATCGATTTTCTTCTGTAGCTCTTGCCAGCTCTACATATGCAGCATGAAGTGGCATTTAAATATTTCGAGTAACCCTAAAGCTCGGATGACCTGTTATTATTCTCGTGATCCAACCGTGTCTGTGAACTGTGAGTTTCCTACAAATCCCAACCCAGTTTTTCCAACATTCATGTCACAATTTCTGTTTGCTCATAAGAGTTTTGACAAAATACGCTGAGCTTTCTTTATTATTCATTTAGCTGGTTTTTCTAACTAACCTCTATGCGTAGTGGCGTACGCGATATTAAGCTCGATGAGGCCTAACTACAGTGTGGTGACATCCCTCTATTCTTTTCGTCGGAAGATCTTCTCCGCTATATAAACCAGAATCTCTTAAACCTAGTTCCATAATTTTTTCGTAAATTTTAACCTCATCCTTTTTCTGTGCCGCGGGGTAGCCACTGCGTTTTATCAGTAGAAGATGGAATAAACGGTGTAGGCTGATGGAAGAACTAACTGGGGGCCGCTTGAGACTTTGGGATTTACACGATAGGCTAAGATTACTTGCAAAAATTACATTCATACGAGTATCAGGGTGACATGGAGGATATTATTTTAACCTCTCTCTGTGTTTCTTGAGCTGATATGAGCGAAAATGTCATACTGCCTCCCTTAAAGATGCCAAACAGTGGTAACGGCACAAACAGACCGATTTACGGAGATCCTTCGTTGACATAAAATTCACTTTCGTTCTTTCGTTTTATCCTACCTTTCCTTATTCTCTCCCTTTTTTAGAGAGAGTGTCCGAACTCCTCGACCGTTCTTCTTCAAACGAGGGAACTTCGGATTCTTGGGGGCGATTGCTCATTATCGCCTTCCCCATTCGGATGAGTCGGATCCTGAATTTCCTGTTCAGAAAATCGATATCTGATGCTCCGAATTCCATCTCTCGAAGGATTTTTGAATTCCGGTCCACGGATCATTATCAGAGGTCATCAATTCGAAGATTGGTTTTCTGCCCCTATCCACTCCACTCTTCTTTAGGCTGGCATCTTTATCATTTCAGAATTCCTCATTTTGACATCCATCATAATTTTTATCATGCCATTTCATTCTTTGTCGCCCCCGCGGGCCGAGGCGGACCGGGGCCCCGGTAGCTTTTCCCATTCATTTTTCATCCCATTCTTGTTTTCTTAGCTGGAGTTCATGAAATTCAGCTAAAAAAATTAAATTATGGTCAATAGGCTTTGATGATATGAATTATTGCTTTCAAGAGGCTTTTTTTGTCGCATAATTATTTTAAAAATGTTGTCTCATCTAATTCTTAGGAATTTTACGAAACAAAATTTCTGTTCAGCTCTTCGCTGGACTTCTTCATTGGTGACTCACTTTGACCATTTCAACTTTAATATTCTTAAATAGCACTACATATTCATGGACTATAGTCTTCGTTGTTTTATTACTGTTATCGTCTCAGCTTTACTGCCACATAGGAGGATACTCCATGTATATTTTTATGAAATACTTCCTTGCTTTCAAGCATGTAATGCTAAAAATCAATGGTCTAAACACTTGAGAATGACCTGAAAAGGTCGAAACCGGTCGTGTTCTTAATAAATGTGTGTGGAATATAACCAAGTTTTCATTTTGCCTAACATATATTGCTAGCTTTTAATAAAATTTTCGTGTGTTAGTGCCTGGTCTATCTTTTGCTCCCTTATTATTCTTGCTTCATCAATTACTTCTCAGATGGCTAAATTCTTCCACTTGTTCCACTTCCTACAATCAAAGTCTGGTGATGATTTTGGCTCGTTGATGTATTCCACACTTCATTAATATCGTTTTCTTTTCTATAATGTTATAGTTTTATGAAATATTCTTGGGTTTAAAAAGTGTATGTCTTTTTAACAGATTTATTGCCTATGCCAGAGTTGCTATGCAACCGTAGGCGCACAGCATTCTCATTTTTTTCCATTAACATGCTTTTTAATTTTATCTTTAGCTCATATTGCTCTTGTAACATTAGCGTTGAATTTCATCCTCCGTGTAAAGTATTAAAACTGTTCTTTTCATATTTGTGTATTATTGTCCGTCTTAGATGCGATCAACCAGGATATTGGTTCGCACTGGAGCAACGAAGTTGATATCAATAATTTTATTTTTCTGCCCACTGTGGACAAATCCGTTACTCCTAGTTTAGCAACATGGATCAGTGACTGAAAATGGTGAACTAAAAGTAGGTGTATAAGCCTTCCAAGGATGTGGATGGGAACACTGTGATTTGCCAACATCCGTTGGATGTAGATGGAATGTTTAGCTATAAAAATCACTTGTAAAATCTTATACCTTTGTAGTATCAAATACAAACCTGTATTAGATGGTTGTATTTTTATCCTTTTACGAGTAAGTACGATGTATAATCTTTTGTCTAAATATTGGTATACTAAGAGGCGCAGTTCATTACGATAAGTATATGATCTTTGAACAAATACTTTTTTGAACTACTGCCGAAAAAGAAGGAAGAGCAGGTTAACCCAACATCTTCTTTGGGCAGGGAGCCGTCATTTGTTGGAAAATAGCTGAATTAGTGTATCTTAACAGATGTGTTGTTGGTTGAAGAAAGCCGAAAAGAAAGTCCAAGTAATTCCGATTCTTGGACTGTGGAATGGGACATTGAAACTAATATTTTCTTTCGGATAGTGCTTTATATATAACGGCTTGGTGTATCTTTCCAAGAAAGTGATATGCTTCCGTCTGTCATCGTTAGTATATGATTTCCCTTTGTTTTTAGGGATCTGTTGACTTGAGATTCCATCTATCTTTGAGTCATAGATTAATTCCGGTATCCACAGACCCACGATGTGAAGGTTTCTTAAGATGGGCGGTTTTGGGGTACTTTCCCCTTTTGTCAAACTTGCACATTCTCTGTCCACTTTTTGTTTGGAAATCTTTCACATGACAAGTTTCAGCCCTTGTCCGTCCATCAATCTGCCGATGCCTGAAAGGTCGGAGGGGTTTATGGAGTCCCGAGAAAAATGAACTCGGCTGGTTTCATCTCTTGTGACGGACTGAGTTATGCACTTGAAGTTACGAAGCGTCAGAGCTGAGATCGTGATCCGAATTCCATCACTGAAATGTTTTGGCTACCGTGCCTGACTTAAAATCAAGGCCCTCTAAACGGGGAATGACCTCGATTACGTCTCCTATACCCAAGTTAAATCAGGATTCTTCTATTTATTATAGAGAACTATCATATTGCGATTTCAATGAAGTAAGATACGGTGATACTGCTCCAATGTCCATTCTTCATGATGTTAATGCTTGACACGATGATAAGGGAAATAACGTAACCATTTCTGTACAAATACCACAAGATAAGGACTGAGTTACGTTTTCATCTACAAATTATCAAAATTTCAGTGGTAAAAGTTCGTAAAAGATGGTTTATTTTTATGGGATTCTACGCGTCTTGATTTTAAAATACCTGACACTGCGTTTGTCGCAGACATCCTTACTGTTTATGTATGGTAAAAATTAATTTGGCCGTTAGTGACGTTAATCTATCAACCCTGAGGATTTCTTTGGGAAAAAAGGGGAAGCTTTGGTGTCTTGATTGCATTATTTACTTGTAATGCCCCGTTATGTTCAAAATTACGTACTGTTACCCACTTTAACAGCATTAGATCAGAGAATTTAGCATATTGGTTACATAGGTCCTTCATGTGACAGTCGTAGGGGTGACGTACAAGGTATCTTGGTTTGATTACTGGTTAATGCCAGCGTGTGTAGATTTTCCCTGATTAATTTCTAAGGAGATCACCCAGATAGGCCTGAAATAGTGACAGCGACATAGTGGCAGTGGGTGGAGTGGGGTACTTATTATAGAAACTAGTATGGTAGGTTGTATGATTGGTTCACGTGTGTTTGCTCTAGTTGACACCAAAGGGAGAATTAATGTGAACAGAACGGCTCGGAGTAAAAGGGAGCATATATAATTTACGATGCGGCATGAGTACCTCATCATGCACTGCGTTGATCTCATTAGGAATTCAGAGCCATCTGTACGCGATCATCCTGTACTGCGAGCCCATAAATTGCCGCGGGCGCCATCTCGACAC
Source organism: Pyrrhosoma nymphula (assembly GCA_963573305.1). NCBI lineage: Eukaryota > Metazoa > Arthropoda > Insecta > Odonata > Coenagrionidae > Pyrrhosoma > Pyrrhosoma nymphula. The sequence continues at coordinate 72,966,819 of OY754337.1, forward strand.
GGGAACGCGAACCTTTTAGCTCAGAGCAAAACAAGAGGGTGCCGCGTGCAATTTCAACGCCTACCCGAGGCTTAGCCCTCTCCAACGGGATTGGTCGGTTTCGTGTCAACGCCAGGAAGCCACCCACCAGTGGAACACCTTAGGCGCGTGTTTTCTCTTCCCTTCCGATATTAATTCTGCAGAAGCCCGTGGGGTTAATCTTCGTCATCTCAGTCTGCGACGCCTGACGAAGACCAGGCAGGGGGCCCTGCTCAGCGTTTCCCGAAGCTCGGTTTACTGTCAAGGCGAGACGCACCTCGCCACTGAGGATAGACTATCGCAAAAAAGAGGTCTCCCAGGGGCAGAATTTTGCGGCGAGGGAGATAATCGGAGTGCAATTAAGGCCCGCTTCACAACAAATATAATCAATTGACGTAAAAACTAGGTGCAAGCTTAGCATTCTCTTGCCGCTAACAATGACTTGTATACATTTAATCTAGCCACTCGGGAAACTCTTATAGTCATGTATTGCGTAAGACGTTTTTGAAAATGAAGTTTGGACTCTAGTTACATTTTCTTACAAAGAGAGGTGGTGGGGTCTGAGATTATCTGACATATAAGTCCATTTTGATTTTTAAAAATTTCGTACGTTTCCACACTTTATTTAAAAACTGCGACCGGTTTCACCTGTATCTTCTGACCAGAAGATGCCTTATTAAGGTGAAAACGGTCGCAGTTTTTAAATAAAGTGTGGAAAAGTACGAAGTCTTTTATTCAAATGGATATCTTTCACTTCCCCGAAGTCAAGCCTGAAAATATCAAAACTTACATATAAGGTTTTTATGTGTTTCATATATAAAGAGATCGTATTTTTATCACTTTCTGAATTATCTTCGGAAGGGAACCTGCGCAGATGTTACACTGCAAACGGCGGTATTGTCTTCCTCAACAGATTTCCCCGTTCATGATGATATTTCATATTCATCGTGGTGACTGCGATTATTATTCAATGATAAGAGCCCAATTCTTGAAAATTATTGTCAACAAAAACCTTTGATAGTTTCCCGTTTACTATCTAAAGCCATACCTAAGGGAAAATTCTTCTAGTAGTATAAAGGCCGATTTTCCTATCTCCCGTCAAAGCCGCCGACAACTGTACTGCATATAAGAATATTTTGCCAAAAAATCACTGAACTGTTCATGGAGCCGTTATTCTCGGCAGTACAATTATCCTACAGATATGTATTCGACCAAAAGCAATTGCTTTTACATTTCCGGATGAAAAAGGAACAGGGAAATCTGAATGGTTGTAGATTCAGTACTTGCGATCATCTTTAACGAACGTAAACAATGGAAAAACAGTTTGAAAAAATATACAGAAATTCCAAAACATGCACAGATAGTAAAAAGCAGGCGTAGATAGTAGAATTTACTATAATAATTCAATTACACCATTATAGAGGTATTTAGTTTCACATTTGTGTCCGGCATGTATTAGTGTATTATAAATATGAAGTTTGTAAATATTGATTCACGGTTGCTTGGACTTCACCTCACGGCAATGTGATCGCTCAACCAATTCTCCTAATAAGTTGTCGAGAAATTTGTCGATAAGAATGGCATTTATAAGCAATAAAGTAAGAGTTTATTTGGCAAATAACTCTGTCGGACGGATATCTTTAATTGTCGGTACTTTGAAAAACCGGGCCTAAGTTGATCTGCGCCCTCCCGGCAGCCGAATGTTTTTATGGCGATAGACGGCTTACTCCATCCCTGTAAAGCTTCAGATAAACAACCAAATATCTTTCATTCATCAGTATTCCCCATGGGCCGACAAAATCATGCAAAACATCGCTCATCAAAAAGTTTCATGCGTATGCTTCTAAAGATTTGCGACAACTTACGTAAGATTGAGAGGATAAAGGGTGGAAGGTAAATGAAATCATGCGTTGTCTTAGATGGAGGAAGGGTGCTTCGTTGACTGTGCTAAAATATTGCCGTGTTTTTTATTCCCATTTACCAACATCTCAGTTTGTATTCCCATGGCGAATTGAAACGTAATTTCTTCTTTGTATATTGTTATCTTAATACTAGTAACTTGCTTATTTAATTAATCTGGAACAGGAAATATCTATTTTTTGGAAACCTTACAGATGTCACTGTAATAAACTGAGGAACCAAAATGAAAGCACTATGGATTTGTTTTTTATGTCATCTTGACCCTCCTTTAAACACTCAATCACTACATTTTATTTTATTCCTATCCCGCCCTTGTACTTTTCGTTATATTGAGTTACTAAATTTGCTTTCGGTTAACTCTTCATATGAGTATGATCATTATTTTTTGTTTACCGTGAGAAAGTATTTATCTACCGCATTGACTACTGTCGTCTGTAACTGGTAGGGTATATTCCGATAGACTCATAACTTAACATTTGGTCGTTAGGGTTTATAATTATTTCGATAATAAGATAATTAATAATTTAATAACATTTTCAAATGTTTTACGTTTATACCCGGAATAGATATCTGGTTCAATTTTGAAGGAATGGAAATAAAGTAAGAATTCAATGCATAAACATTTATACATTGTGCGCATATTCTCAAATTCTGCTTTCAGGTTTGTTTGGACCAATCGGATAATTAATAAAAGAACTGGCAAGGATTCCATCACTGCACAAGAAAGCAGTAAAAATCGTTTGTTTTGCATTTTTGAATATGGAATGCTGGTAGGATTTGGACGAAACTTTGGTGAAAGTCTATTCAAATTTTTATCCTTACCCTGACTTTTAGAAACCCACTTGAAAACTTTCTAATCTTGGTTTCAAACGAGACTTCTTTTCGCGGCAACCTTGCCAAAATGTTTCGCAAAAACCGTGAACACTCTACTGTTTTGTTAGCTCCTACATATTCCACTGTATTAAATCAAGAATAGTGCCCTCTGAAAGAAATGCAGATATTAAGTAAAAGTATATTATTGTCGTGGGGAACTTTTTTGAGGCAAATACTGAAAAATTATTCTCATTTTATGTTTATACTTCGTAGTTCTTCCGTGTTATCGATGCACAATTTACATTTTAATGTTGCTCTATGCTTACAGAGCTTTTGATGGAGCGTGATAGAGCTTTTGAGGTTTTTAGTGTTGCATTATCCATCACCTGCCTAATTGACATTCTAGAATATCCTGTCCCGTGCATAAATTCTGAAACTAGGAAATTGAATTAATGCCAGTGAAGAAAAATGCGAAATTGTCCTTGAAAAAGCTATTAGAGTCACACGGATGACAATACTGACTAATTTATTCGTTCATGTCAAAGGGATTCAATGTAGGTTCAAAGCGCCCTTTTAAATGATAAATTTCACTTCTATAAAATGAATCATATTCATTATATCATTTAAAATCTCTAACGACAGTATATTAATAAGGAATCGTAAAGAGAAAATATATTTACATATTCTTTATTGGTAAATGCTGTCTGTAGTGTTTTTTTCACGACGGACTTTTTTCATATGTAGTATCATTCAATCAAGTGCCTATATGATTTTCTGTAATTTTATATTTGTAGTTATTTTTCGATGCAAATTTTCCTATTCTGAGCCCTTTTTTCATGCAAACTCCAGCTCGCGGGCAAAACAGGAGAATTCAGTGCAGCCAATTGAGAAACTCTTGAGACCCAGGTTTTTGCGAGACATTAAATCTGCAGCATGATGTAATCGAGAAATCATTGTATTTTCTCGGTAAATTTTCAATCTCAGGAAATATCAATGAAAAATCTTGACCAAAACTCAGGGAATTTTTCAGATGGAGCGAGCAAGTTACGGCAATGCTCCGACCTTACCGCTATTCGCTACAACTTGATGTGTAGCTTATGCGAGGGCTGCAAGTCTGAAAATGCCTGTAATATTGATTCCATATTAGAATCAATAGTGCATCTGTGGCAAGAAAAACATCTATTCTCCGGAGCTCTGAATTTTTCGATGCCCTGGGTAGTTAATTGATTCATTGGGTATTCTACCAGCTGATTGTTAGGTATTTGGATAGTCTTTTGGTATCCTAAGTAACAAATATCGGGATTCAGTTAAATCATTATAAATGACCTTACCAACCACTAAAAGACTTAATAAATCAATAAATGAAATGACCTTGACTGTTTCTTTTTCTACCACGAGTAATTTAGTGATTCCTGAATTATTGTGTATTCATACAAGATCTACAGGCATTCAAAGGCAATTTTAATATCGTATCTGCGCGATTTTTATCGATAATGCTACATTTTTTCTTTTCTAATGCTAGTTAAGGCAACTGGGATCCTATGCCTCCTTCTTTTTATTCCGTTTTCACTTTATGTATAACGCGTCCATTCGATCGGAAGCAATTTACACGGCAATTTGTATTAAGTTAAGTAATTTTACTCCTGTTAACATTCTATTTATAAGATGTTGACTACGAATGACGCTCATGGTATGTCATTACTAAGCCTCCAAATTAGCGCTATTTAACCTGGTGGGTAGAAATTTAGAGCCGGGTTTACTCCACAACCATGGCGTGTAAGCGCTGGAGTTATCTAAATTCCTAGTAATTAGGCTTTCTTGTGAAGTTTTCGGGGAATATTGAAAAAGATATACGATGGGCTGTCAATTTTTGGTTCGATTTCTGGTTAGAGGTCAAGGTTGTACTACAATATGTCAGGTCTCCAGGATAATTGGATGGGAAAAGGAAAATAAAAAACGCCTGTTAATTGAAAAAACAACGTCCCTTGGTTAAAAAAAAGGAACTATCCGAAGGCGAATAGAAAAAGATCTCCGGTCGCTTCAAAAGTATCGATGAAATTTGACGTTTTTTTTCGTAATGTCGGTCGTGCCTCGTGACCCTCTTTTGTTATCTGCGTTCTGCGTCGCTCATTTTTTTAGTTTTCCAACGTCGTGTGACATTTGGAATGAAATGAAATTCCTCCATGCAGATGTGACCGAGAGAGAAAGAGTTCTCAGCTCCTTTTCTTCGCCCGATACATATCGCGCTTAACCCTCATTCTGCGATCGGCTGGCAATTAAAATCTCACGACTGCTGCCGAAACTGAATAAGTCGACGGATTTCCTGCCTTCGAACCATTTTTAAATCTGGGGCCTGAACGGGTGAGGTTGCACCTTGCGGGTAATAATAAGACGTACCGAAGGCCAAACTGGAATCCATCCAAGGAATCGCTTTGAACTCAGCAGAGAGGATGATGTCCCCAATTGGAGTTGACTGGTTATCTTTGAAATAAGGGTTTTGGACCTAAACAACGGTTAATTTCGAATCTGATTGGTGTAATACCTCCGTTGAAATCGTTCAAGATAATTCATTGCTTAATTTAAAATGGTGTTCGTTGTAATCGGGAAAGTTTCGGTGGAATTAAAAAGTTTTTTCAAAGTGGCAATCGAAAAATAAAGATGTAAAAATGTTGGGAAGGTGAAAGGAAATTTCTAAGTAGGTAGGGATTGTGAACTAAGAACGTATTTTCTGCAGAATTTAAAGGTCGTTCTAGAAATTAAGTTGAATCACGGGAAGGGGTAATGAACTAAAGTTGACATTCTGAATGTAATAATTTGCCGTTGGAGAGCATGTAAAGCTGCAAATGCGGCGAATATGAGAATGAGGAAAGCGAAATTAACGACGGAATAAGTGCAGTTCACTACGTTCTTTGAGTTCGTTCACTACGGGCTTTGCCGTAGCTTTAAGTGGCAAACAGATCATATGAGTAGGGGAGATGACATACAATGTGAAGTATTCGAATAATTTTAGAACGATTATCAGCTTAAGTGGTACATTAGCGATGAAACTTGCCTCCATCACAGTTTCGAACAATAATCCCGAAATATATCTCTTGAACTGATAGAAGCGACGAAATAAGAGAGATACACTGGCGAAACTGATTGGTAACAAAGCTCTTTTTTCCACTTACCAATAAGAACTTTAACAAATACAGAATAGAATTCCTTCTTTACATGTATGATTAGTGACTACAATAAAACAGATTGAGACACTAAGGAACTCCATTAAGTTATAATTCATTGTCGTCCTGCCCCTCTTCTAATTCCATTTTTATATTCCCTCCCTTTCCCATGACGTGTCCTAGCACCCCCTGCCACGCGCCTCTGCGAAGTTGGCTACGAAGAATGCTTAAAGTTACGCCTTACTGTCATCTCCAATTGCTAATGGAAAGGAGCCTCGCCCAACATCGAATTTGTAAATACAAAATTCTCTGCGAAAGAAAACAAATAGTACTTTGGACTCATCTCGGATGCCAATAAAATCGCCAAGAAATTTAACATAAACGCGGTTGAAACTATGCAATCTCAAGCGCCTCGGAGCGCCTTAAAAACTAACCTATTCGGACAAACGTAGGCTTACCTTTGACTTACGCGAGACGGGAAAAAACTGCACCAAACATTTCGCCTACATCTTCGCCGTAACCTGCCAGCCACTTCAAGTCGCTGAATGCATCGGCTGAAGACACGGGAAATTCCCCGATCAGATACACAGTTCTCTCATTTATCTGTTGATTAAATTGGTTAACAAAAGTGTGCTTAAGGAATTGAAGCTAAGATTTGGCTAGACGTGGATCATGTTTTTTGTTTTTGAATATTGAGATTTGCTCGTAAGGAATCACTTTTTTAAATAAAAGAAATGTATGTACTCTAAGGAGAGGAAACTTGTGGATGAGATTAGGGGAAGGCATGGGTAGGTGTCTGGAAGCGGTAATGAGGAGTTATGGTTTGCTGAAAGCCGTGATAGAGGGAGGGATGTTGGGCAGGCGGGGAAGGGGAAGAAAGAGAATAGGTTTCATGGAAGGAATGAAGAAAGGGAGGACTTACGCTGAGATGAAGGAAGAAATACTAGAGGTAGATAGGGAACTGCACGGTTAAGAGTCTGTTGGATTTTTTCTGACTTTCATCATGAGCTACCTTTAACAGATTACACAGATGATGATGATGATATTTTATTTTTTCAAGATGCCAGATACCAGGCGTTCGAATATGCCAGGCGTTCGGAAAGTAGAGCGAGCGTTTCACGGTTTTGAACTGTACCGAGAGAGGAAAGAGGCTTCGGGGAGTAGCGTCAGGCCTTAACGGTAGCGATGTCGTTGCAGGCAAACGCACCTGAATGCAAAGTGACAAATTACACGCCTCAATATTGTGCGTGTAGCCCTAAGCAACCACCCTGGTTGCGTATTCCGGCGCGATATACCCTTATGTACATATCTCTCCTCCCAACATCTGTTTTGCTGTGAATGTCACGCGCGTGATCGCACGGCGCTCGGCATTTAATCGCCCGCCCTCGTGCCATCTATCGGAAGCTCATCGCAAACACGCGTGGAGTATACAGAGCCGAGTGCAGCAGCCGCGCCGCTGATGAAAGGACCGGTCGGATGCTGGCCGATATCCAACCACCCGCCGCTTCCCGTCTGCACGTCCACTTCTTGTTGACACCGCGTATCATTCCACCTCATCCTCATGTTCTGCTGCGTTACTTATTTATCAACTCAAATTGATGAGAGATTCGTCAAAGTATTTGATTAGGAAGGAAGAAACGTTTTTCTAAAAAGACTGGCATTACTGGCTCATTCATTCGCTAGACTCTGTAACGGTTAAGGTAATCTACCGGTTAAGGGTGGATTTGAATGCAAGTCAGGAGAAAATCCTCCAGATTTTTTGTACGTGCGTATATACCTGCATCTAGTATTTCTTTCTTCATCTCAGCGTGCGTCCTACCTTTCTTCATCCCATCCATAAAATCTATTTTCTATCTTCCCCTTCCCCGCTTGCCCAACATCCTTGCCCTCCATCACGGCCTTCAGCAAACCATCATTACTTCATCCTGCCACCTACCCTGTTTCCCCCTAATCTCACCCTGAAGTTTACTCTTCTCATCATCCATGCACATCCTTATTTGTCTTCTTTTCCGTCCACCGCACCTTTTCCATCCTCCTTCACACCCATATTTCCCTTCACACCCACATTTCGAACGCCAGCGGCGTATTCTCGTCTTCTTTTCTTAAGGTCTACGTTTCTGCCCGCACAGCTCTGCACTCTATATCAAGCTCCTCACCAGCCTCTTCTTTATATCCGTACGCAAGGTGCCCGTCATCAGCTTCCTTCTATTACGGAACGCTTCCTTCACTATTGCTATTATCCTCCGTATGTCTTTGCTATTATGCCCATTTTCTTGTAGCGTACTACCCAAGTAATTCAATTGCTACTTGCTCCAGTATGTTCCCTCCTACTTTTATGTCTAGCCTCGCTTTCTTGGTCCTGGAGAATCTAATAACTTTTGTTTTCTCATGAATTTTATTCATTCCGTTTTTCCTGCGCTGAATTTCTCATGCATCTACTAGTGCTTTCAATTCCTTCGATGATCGAATAACCAACGCCCGGTCGTCCGCAAATCACACTGACTTTATTAGCTGTCCTCCGACTTTGACTCCCACATCTAACTCTTCCCATGCCTCTCATACAGTTTTCATAGCATAAATTTTATAAAGCAATGGCAACAACGGGCACTCTTGCCTTACCCCACCACCTTTATCTGCCCACCCTGATTCACCATCAGCCACCCTTACCTGTGACCTCTGGGCCTTATATAAGTTTTGTATGTATCTCCCCAATGTTTTTTATTTTCCCGGGTATTTGCATTAGTTTATCCCAATTAACTCTGTCAAACGCCGTTTTGAAATCCACTTAGGAAGCAAAAAACATCGTGATAATACTCTTTGCTTCTATCTGTAAGTGTTCTCATCACCACAATCGCATCCAGAATCGCATCCCCCCACTCCGGAACCCAATCTTGTCATCGCCCAAATAGTAATTTGTTCTACTATCTGACTGACTATTACTGACTGCGAAGCGCGGAAAGTCTTTAGTTTGACGAAACAACTACCAAATACCGAGATATTTTCGTAATTTTATCACAAAATTTAGATATCAATAAAAATAAGTGCTTATCCGTATGGTTTTATACGTTTTGTTTATTTTTAATTGTTGTGGTTAGGAGATTTTTTTTTTCAAAATTAATAAAATTAATTATTCACAAAAATAATACAATTAATTAATTTAAAACTTAATATTGAATAAAACTCAGTTTTTTGGGTGCAGACTTTATATTTTATATCACCGCAGGAAACTTTGGCAAGTGTTCGCAATTTTACGTTTGTTTTATTTATAACGTTTGCCCTCCCCATCCGGAACCCAATCTTGTCATCGCCCAAATAGTAATTTGTTCTACTTTCTGACTGGCTATTACTGACTGCGAAGCGCGGAAAGTCTTCAGTATGACGACACAACTACCAAATACCGAGTGATTTAGTGGTGGCAGACAACACATTGAAGTGGTGAGGGATATCAGTGTAGTTTGTGTGACCCCCTCGTAAAATCTAAATAATTGTTGATGTGACTCCTTCAATTTTCCATATTGTGCTTGGCATGTGTGTTGACCGCTCGGATTTTTAACAAAGCGCTTGGTTTCAAATTAGTGTATGTATTGTAGCCGGTGCCTCTCAACTTTTGATGTATTTTGGAGTTCCGGAGGGAATTTATCACTTAATGCGGAACATCTATTGAATCTTCTTGCTAAAACAATTGTCAGGTTCACTCATATTTAGTTTTGAGGAGCACCTCACTCACTGTTCTTTGTGTTGCGTCAGTGCTCTGTGGAGTGCCGACTGATAAATAGTGATTTAGACAACACCCAGTTGAACAAAACTGAAAAATGTCTGTCATTTTCTTACCACTAAAATACATTGAGAATTATGTCTGTTGCTGATTTTAAAGGTTAAAAATCTAATTTAAATTAAAGTTTTCAGAAAAAGCCACTGACCCTTTATGGCAATCACCCATCTGAGAAAATAGCATCGCATGCAGAAATGAAAAAATTGAATAAAAATGTTTAAACAACGATAACTGTCGTTAATATTTGCATCAAATAGGGTTAGATCACATCTATTTCAGTCTAAAATGTGACGCGGCGAAATAAAATTTTAAATGTGAAATATTAATGATACACTTTAACTCTGGATATCTGGGTGGTGTGGTGGCCCGGTTGAATCTGCCCGGTTGTTGCCATATTTTTTTTTAGCAAATGATGAAATCTCGTAGCCTCACCATGATAGTTTTTTCAGCAATTTCCTGCGACATCTGCGCTTGAACATTTAGTTTTTTATGTTATCGTTCCTCAATTTTAGTTTTAAACTCGTTCGTCACGCTCGTCAAAAATTAGTGACGGAAAGGTATTTTATTCTCTCAAAACATGTGAGGAAAAAATCAGATTGTAATGGGTTCCATAGTTTATTTGACCTTAAGTAGCTGGTCGTAGATTTTTCCACTGCGTTCATGCAGTTTTGTTTATTTGTCTTTGCCTAAACCGAGGGAGGCTCGAAACGGACATATATAGCTGCCCGTTGAAAACTTCAAAAACACTTGTCTTCCATGAAAGACCAACATGGCCTTTACTCGTAATCCCTTCTACCATAGACTACTTAATTTGATCGCCTTTCTTTCTGTCTTCGGCTACCTATCGCTCCGTTTTGATCGTGTGTAATTGCCGAAAATAGGCGCAGCAATATTCAATTTGTTAATATTTAGGTTAAATATTTATGCAGCAGTTAAATATTGCTCGTGATTGACTTGATTGTTTTATTTTTGCTGCTACAAAGGTGTACTTTAGAAAGCCATGTGGAACAATGATTTTAAATGGAAACTAAGTGTGACACAATGGTTTTCCTTAATTTTGTAATGGTATGAACGTTTAATCCTTAATTCAATGACCAATGTAATCGAAAAAACTTTCTTATATGTTAACAGCTCCTCCGTCTTCCCGTATGCTCTCGTAAATTTGTACTGCTCTTCCGGAGAATCTCATGACCTGCGTTTTCTAATGATCGATTCTCATCCCATGTTTTTCTCGTGTACCTAGTAACATATTTATCCCAATCCCAAGATTGACGGGTTAAGTAACGCCTTGCTGTCTGCCACTCCCACTGACTATATTAGTTCTTTCTTAGATTTTAATTCCACTTCCATCTCTTCTAATATTTGCTAAATATTTTCTCTGAGTGAATGTTAAAGAGCTCTGGAGATAGCAAGCTCCACTGCTTCACTTTCTATAATATCGCTGCCCATTTTGATTCGCCATCCTTAACTTTTGTCTGTGCATTTTTGATTATGTAGAGATTTTGGAAATTTAGGGTCATTCACTTATCATTTCAACCTTTTAATTAAAATTCAAAACTATAAAATATTTTTCAGTTATTTATTTACACCAATTTAAGTTTTTCTTTGTCGATGGTTGAACGTTGATTGAATATTTTTGCAACCTCTGTCTTTACATCACGCTTGTCATTCTTTACTTTTTATTCTTTATTACACACCAGAAATTATCCCATCCATTGCACTCTTCCAATCTATTTGTATCGTTGTATTTCTAAATCCATCAAGTCTTCCGCTGTCTAGCATCTTGCGACTACTCCTACCTTATCTCACAGCTCTCATTTCCTTTTCGACGCAGCGCGCTTAGCTCTTTTCTTGATTTCCTTCGATGTTGAAAATGTAAATACTTCCATCTGCAGCAAAACAAAAGTGATTTGATAGAAGTCAGCATTATGCGGTGGTAAAAGTACTGTCTTGGTATGGACTTATATTTTTAACCCTTGGCAAATTAAGAAGCGCAATTTTGGCTAATGGTGGAAGAGGGCAGGAAAGAATGTGAATTTTAGACTTGCTAAAGTACAGCTGAATGTATGAATGGCTAAGTATGATTTAATTGGGACTAACCCTCGTGAACTTATGCACATTTCTACATCTACACACTACTCTGAAAGCAGCCGCCAAGGTGTGTAGCAGGGGGTAATCGGAAACCAGTCATAAAAGGGAATAGAGAAAAAATGGGGGAGAGGACAGAGGTGAATTGTACATCACCGATGTGTATTATGTTTGTGTTACGCTCTTTTGTTATAATAACAATGGTACGTGGAAAGAAGGAATTATTGTGACTATCCGTTCTGCAGTGTATTTCTCTCTTTTTGTCGCTTGTGTCAGTTTTAGAGATATGGCACGGAGTCAAAATATCCTCTGCGTCGTTGGGAAACTCTCCTGATCTGAATTTTTCAAGCAACAAAAACTTTCGAGTTGTCCCCACAGAAGGCGGGGGGACATTCCAAATATGTAAAGACGAAATATCCGTCAATTCGACGGAAAATTATTGAAACTGACCTTAGATTACAACAATAGCGGTGGTGGTGCGTGAGACTGGTAGGCGGGAGGTAAATTGGGTAAAAACAGAGCGCGACGACGAGCAGGAAGAACGGCGGGAGCGGCTGGACAACACGACGCCAGAAGCGAAACAATGGAAGCCGTCCCACGTAGAAGTGAGTGGATCTTATATATCCCGGTCTTGCTCCAGGGAGTGGAGTTGTCTAATATTGGCAGGCGTCGGGTCTCATGCCAGGCAGGTCCTCTTTAGACCTCTAGCCCCGGCTGCCCTAGGCACGCCCTCAAGTACGAGGAAGAGGTTGATAGGTTGTGACTAAACCCCAAACAGTCGACTCGCTCCTGACAACCCGAACCCGTCTCTGGCACGGCTCACTAGCATGCAGAATTGTTTCTGTTCGCTTGTTGCAGTTTGAAACGAAGCGTGAGGCTTTCATCTGCACTTTGTTTACTTCGCGAATTTTCTCTTTCTGCTCAGGGTCGCAAGTGCTCGCGGTGTAATCAAGAGCCTAACCAAAGCAAAATAGCATCTCTCTTTCACTTTTTCATCACTTTCTAGTCGCTTAATAAATCCTAGTTTCTGTAATGCAGTGGTGCCGATGTTTCGTATGTGATTGCCCCACGCTAGGTCTGAAGTCGAGGCCTATCCCAGGTATTTGACTTCATCTGACTTGTTTATATTTACCCCTCCCTCTTTATGGATATGGCGTTGGTGTGTTTCTTTCGTATGTAGTGTACTGCAGAGCATTTACTAAGCTAAGTCGAGCCCACAATACACCAAGATTTAATGTCGTTATGATTCGATGAGATATCTTTTAAGTCAGCATTTGTGGAAATGTCTCGGTAGATGACAGCATCGTTTGCAAACAATGTAATTTTGATAACTACCCCAGAGTAAATGCCATTTACATAACTGAGGAATTAGAGGGTGCCCATCACGCTTCCCAGCGGGTCGCTGAATCTCACTTGAACCATGTTGGAACTGACGCCGTCGAATCAAGGCTCTTTTAATTCCATTAGAAATGGAATATTTCCTCTGAATCTCGCCTTTAAAATCATTTTGGATGACATCAAGAGACGCAGGAAGCATGCTGAATTGATGATTGAGACTGAGCGATGAATTGGTGTGACTTTCTTCAGGGTAATGAGAGTGTAGCAGTGATACATCAAAAACTTAGCGTGCTTCGATGCTTTCACTAAGGTTAACTTCGACCCTTCACTCAAGAAACTACGAGTTGACGTTGTCAAGCTCGGTGCGTCCTAAACCATCGCGGTTTACGGCGTAGAATGCCAACCTGATTACTGAATATTTCCTTCTGCGGGACAGATTTACTTTGGCTTCTAGATAATTAGTAATAGGTATATTTTTAAATCGATATCTGAAAACTAATGTGACGTGGAAAGTAGAAAAAGTAGAAATGATTAAATGCATTTCTACTTTTTCAACTCTTACATTTCCTGCGACTTGCAATTTGCAGAGGTGTATTTTTTGCGCTCCTCAGAGAGAGTTACTCAGTGATGTATCCGCCAGCAGTGCAAATGTTTCTGAATGAGTCACATTCAGCGATGTGAACCAGCAATAACTTGCCATACGGAGAATAAAAAATACATTCATTTCATCGTTCACATTTCCTCATGCAAGCCCCCCAAAATTGACTTGGTAACTAGCACATCTTAAAGGAGTTTAATTTCCTGTACCTTATAAGTACGAAACGTTTTTGAAGTTTACTAAACTTGTTCTTTTCCTGGGTAGTAAATGTATTCATATATTTCAAATAATGCCTTCATTTGTTAAGCCTTTGTGATAGAATTGTCACTATTGACAGTCCCTCCGCATGTATGGATCTTTCTGTATTTTATGGGACCCAATGACCCTAAAGTAAAGCCTGTAATGGAACATGGGGGAATTTTAAATGGTTTTAAACTAGTGAGATATGAAATATAGGAAAATTTTCATATTTCTAGGACTTTTTCCTGGTTGAGGCTTCAATTTACACAAAAAATCTGAGAAATCCCTCTTTTTCGTTGATCCGTTTTTCTGGTTAGGCCGAAAAAAATCACTCGAGTTGGAGTTCTCATCACAGTGAGAGCTCCTATCGTGCACTGAGCGAAACAAAAACAAACGAACTGTACTCGAGTCGATTAAGCGTTCTCCAGAGTGGGAGTTGAGATCTACGGGCGATTGGATTTATAACATATCTCGATCAAAATACGTTATTCCCTAGGGATATTCTTATTTATTTTTCGGCCCGTGAATGCCCTAATACGTCCGCTGTCACGCCGTGCCATTCTCAACTTTCATCCTCCTCCCGAGCCCGCCAGCACGCTCCCTCCCAATTACGATTTTGTTTTCTGACTCGCGCGCCCCCTTGACGCTACGGGATATTCGCCCACTCGAATCCGAAATTTCCGCCCCTGGAACATAAACTGCGGAGATTTAAATTAAATCCCTTTCCCCTCTCTTTCCATTTATCCTTAATATTCCTCTCGCGATTCTCATGCTATAGCTCTCACGGTCATGCTTGATGGCTATGATAGAAATTTGATTTAATTTACAGGTGACGTTGCATGGCGTTGGTGTGTTATTCGGAGGAGGAAAATTTGACGTGATAGTTTTTCTATCTAGCTCATACAAAAATAAATATATTTTATAGAACTGCAAAAGGAAAAGATTTGAATAATGTAAAGAATAATTTGCGGAGGAAGTTGCGTTTTAATTATTTTGAGGCTTTGTTGATGTGATTACGCGTAAATCTTTTGTGTTAACGACATTCCTGATTGTAGGCTTTATTATATGTCATGCTCTACCAATCATAGTTGGCATTGTCTTTAACCATGTATACCTCAGTCTAAATTCATGTTTTTCACCAATGAAGGCTGATTGCCTCGAAGCATTTCATTCTCCACATTTACTTTCTCCCTTCTTCCCACTTGAAATACCAATGCTAGCTTCCGTCTATTCCTTGCTACCCTTCAATTATTCCTTTTCTGCGGCTGTCAAATTTTAATCCCTCCTCATTAAATTCTCCATCTAGCCGCTCTGTCATCACAGAATTACATCTTAAGAACGGTTTTTTTTCATTTCGTTGTGCAGCACGCTTTTAGTGTCGACACTCAAACAGATATTTTGGCTTGGATGAAATTTTCTCGGTATTCTAACCGGGTAAGAGTTGGCTCCATTCCGACGTTTTGACAGCTGACTCCGCTGTCGTCCTCAGGGGGGTGAGTGCCGTGACAAAATCCGGTCAACTTATATACATCAGGTTGGCAGAGGAGGTGTCACCTTATTGGTTCCATTCTCCCGCGTTTTTATTATGCCGTGGATGACGGATTTCCAAGTGTTGCTGAGGTGAAACCCAGCGTCACGGTTCATCTTTCTCTTCTCTAGCCTAATTTCAATCACCTCCTCGACTATTCGGTCCCAATACCCGGTGGAATGGCAAAGTGTACTTGTCTTTTCAAGCTGGATTTTGTGGCCGTCAAGGAGGCTATGCCACAAGAATACTTTGCCGTTTCACCCGGTATTGGGACCGTATAGTCAAGGAGGTGATTGAAATCAGGCTAGAGAAGAGAAAGATGAACCGTGACGCTGGGTTTCACCTCAGCAACACTTGGAAATCCGTCATCCACGGCATAAGAAAAACGCGGGAGAATGGAACTCTTAAGGTGACACGTCCTCTACCAACCTGATGTATATAAGTCGACCGGATTTTGTCAAGGCACTCATCACCCTGAGTACGACAGCGGAGTCAGTTGTTGAAACTTCGGTATGGAGCCAACTCTTACCCTGTTAGAATCCCGAGAAAATTCATCTACGTTGTTCACGGGGAAAACCTGAAGTCATTAATTAATATTTTGGCTGTTTTATTGATGCGTATGCGTGCTGCCGAATCCTCACCTTATGCCTTGTTCAAAGCGTCTCTACATACTACCCCTATCTGTTTACCGTGCTCATCCAAATATTTGTCTCTGGTCTACATTTGTTTTGTGGATATTGCCATTAGCCTTGTACGACAGCATGACTCAGGTATAATAGTTCCCATTACAGAAACCGAATATGCTTTAGACTTCTTTACGTGTTTGTTTTATTTTTATCATTGGATAATTGATGAAAACGTGCCATGTTGAGAAAAAGTAACTCGAGGTTATGAAATAGAGAAGCATTATGTTAAGGCCTTTTGTTGAAGCTAAATGAATCCAGCAGTAAAATACTTTGAGGGAAAAAACTGAAATGTTTAGAAAGAAATGGTGATAAGTCTATTAGGATATTCGAAAAGAAATCTGAGAAGTACATTTTCCCTTTGCCTTTTCATTGGATGTGAAAGCTA
This sequence comes from Pyrrhosoma nymphula, assembly GCA_963573305.1. Taxonomy (NCBI): domain Eukaryota; kingdom Metazoa; phylum Arthropoda; class Insecta; order Odonata; family Coenagrionidae; genus Pyrrhosoma; species Pyrrhosoma nymphula. The sequence goes on from OY754337.1 coordinate 72,983,366, forward strand.
TTTAAGTCAGAGAATCTGTCTTGAAGAGTGGTGGCATGTACAAAATCCCGGCTTCTACGGGCATAACTCAAATTTAAATCATAGATATTAATACGAGAGGCATGTGAAACCGTCCACTTGATGCATGAAGGAAAAATTTCGGGATAATCTGTTCCTCCACCTATTTACTCATCTTCTTCTGCATTGGTTGGTTATTTTAAGAAGGCTAACAACTGCTGATATTGTATGTGCCGTGAAGAATAGGTGGATTGAGTTAGCCTACAATTAGCTGTAGCAGTTAAACCTCCCTTCCTACGGATGCAGTACTACACTGGAAGCACTCTCCACATATCATCAAAGTAGTGATCGGGGTTTAAATGAAAAACCTCCAACATACCTAGAATTCGAAATTACGCCTTCGGGATTGGAAGTCAGTACTAGCCACCAACCCGATCTCTGCATTAATTCCTCTTTTAACTGCGCTTGTACGTAAATTTCGTATTCCTAGTCATTTTGTCTCGTGCCTCATCTCTTCACAACTTTCCTTCTTTTAGACTCCCCCCCCCCCTATCTCTCGCCGGTTTCAACATTTCGTAAAATCTAAAAGGAATCAATTATCTTCTTTGTGTCCATTTAAGTGACCTTGCCCTAAGTTCCTCCCTTCCCTCACCAGCCATAACCTTTATTGTTTTTCATTATTTAATCTCGATTCTATATTCTCCATCTTTCTTAAAGTCGAAATCATAAATGACTTCTTACTTTTGTCACCAATTCGGCCGAGCCTCGATATCTTATGGCGATTTCTTTCACGTGGTATCTTTAGGTCAACCGTTGTATCACTGGCTGTGGAGCCACAGAGCAAAAAGTTGCAAGAACTTCCCCGGGAACTTTTCACCAATTGCCAGTGCTGATGGGCAACTCATCCTTACGAGGAACCGTGCATTTGTCACCATTCTTTAAATAAAAATCTTTGACCAAACCTGGATACCGTTTTTAATGTATTTGAGGGTATCTATGTGTGCATGTCTGTCTTGGTCTCATGTCAAATGAAGTATCAGTTTCTCAATCCGGAGAGTGGTTCATTTCATTCCTCTATGCCTTCCAGTTCATCGATAACTCTCTAACACCCTGATAATGATTCATTCCGACACTCATCTTACTTCGAAAAACGTTGCTATATTTATACGTATTTCACCAATCTACTTGCGGCAAAAGCTTCGACTTCAATGGCGACATACCTCTTGATTTAACCCTCTGTCCATGTATCTATCCTTCCCTTTTTCCCTCTGCTATATTTTAACGATTTTTGTGCCTCAGTACCCTAAATTATTTTTAATTGTTTTTCGTATGATCTACTCTCTTGTCTCCCTCTGTGTACCACCTAATTTACATCTCATTGATCTGATCTAAACCTTCCACTTGATTTTCAGCATCCACCTCTTGCCGTAACTTTAGAAGTTTGTAATCTGGTCTCTTTTCTCCTGTGGCATATGCCTCTGATTGGTACTTGCCAGACTCCTCACGAATGCTTTCATGTTGTATTTCTAGTTTGTTGAGCTTCGTGCGATAACTATCTCCCTTCCTACCCATTATGTCTGTCATCATCAGCAGCTGTCGTCAATCCGAAAATTATCTCACTGCAATTATCCAGTTTACTTTCAGCTATTAGCATCATTCCTTGTATAACTTTATATCCCTTATAATTTGCTTGGTGTATCCAATCTTTATAGTTTCTTGGTAATTCTTACTATTCCGTTCTTTTATGGATCTTATGTCCCAGAATATGCACTGTAAGTTGGTCTTTTTTATTTTCAGAATTTCAAGTCAACATATTATATCCAGCTTAATCTTTCCATCCATTTGATCATTTTTAGATGACACTACATTTCCATTGTTCTATATCTTCCTTGTTCTGTTACTGATATCGTTCTTAGTAAGAGCATGCTCTCTACGTATATTTCAAATAAGTACTTTCATGCATTGAGGTCTGTACTGCTGGCTCTCTTTATCTTTCGCGTGACACCATTTTCTTCCGCCTCCTGTGATCGCTTCGGCTCCAATCGCCGCGGCTTAATTGCTCAGTCGCTCCCCGGGGCTGATTGCACAACGATTGCTTCCGGGTGTGCCTTTGTATTCAGCACGAGGTACTCTCGTACCCCTTTGAAGGTGAGCGTAGATATTCATCTCGCGAGAGAATCGCTATTATTTTGCCGAAGCTTACCCAAGGATGTTGGCGGGCGGCAAAACTTCGAAAGCACCTATGCATTTGGTTCGTAGCACGTATTCCACCAAAGTGTGTCAAGGATGTGCCGATGGTGACTTCACCTGACGTCTGCCCTAGTCTAATATAAATGAAGGTGCCAGGGAGTCCACGGGTTAAGATCCCACACGGTGGACTACTATTGAAGGGCTCTCAACAAGAGACCCAAGCAGATATCCGGATCCCACTAAAATAATTCGCTATTACAGAGATTCGAATTCAGGATGGGAAGCCATCATTATAGCCAACACAACGACCTCATCCACGGAATTCATCATCAAAGAAACAAACCTCGTTATTTAGTTTTTGAAACCTAGCTTTCTTTTCCGTGAATGAGCAGAAATTAGCTGTTGTAGTCTCGGTTCAAGGAAAAATAAACTCCATGCATAGAAATATCTTGCAATGCATGCAAAAGCTCATATGCTGTTTAAGCATTATGACTAAAAATTTGAAATTATTTCAGAAAATGCGAAAGCGTTGTATCCAAAATAATCAGAATAATATGGCATAAGAACTTTTCTAGATCTTGAAAGGAAGGCTTCGGCACGCGTCTCGAGGTTGTTGCCCGTGACTCACTGGCTTACGCAGCTGCAAAAACAGAACATGAAGCGATATTTTCGAAGCCTTTTTGGTGACCGATTACTTGAGAAGCGATATGGCTTTCTTTTATCTCACACTGTATGCATAGTATGTGATATGATTAACTCTTAACTTTGGTTTGTGGGTTTGGGTTTGTGATTGATTACAGTTTTGAATTTTATTGGTCCATGGATGTTATTACAACAAGAAATAAACTTGGCATTTTAATTTGTGAATATTGCTGTACGCATATAATAGGGATGTCTATTAAAATTTATAGCAGTATTTAATGCAAATAAATCTCAAATCCATGTCTGTCAAAAGCATCGGAGAGTGAGGGTCAACTTCAAGTGGTGATCGTGAAGTCCACTGCACAACTTATAATTCTGAAATTTTCCAATCGATGAGGTACTCAAGTATGAAATTCAAGTATGAATATGCCGCAACCCTTCCATGTTTCAAAAAGAATTAAAAGACCCTTTCAAACGGATAATTACTAACCAAATTTTTAAATTAGGTTTGCCAATAAGTTCCCCTTTTTAGGAAAGGTAGCAATTGACGTTGGGCCATTTTGACTTCCAGTGCAGAACTAATTTTTTCCTCCACAAATTTTTCTGGCGCTCTCTGTGAACAGTTGACTATCCAGTTGCGTTAATGTTTGCGCAATCGTTAGTTGCTTTGCATTTTTGTTTCGCTTTGGCTTGATGGAACCATTTGAAAGGAAGAGTGAGCTCTCGGAAATCTTTAATTAGTCGAGCGCCGTGAGTAGTTCCGTGTTTGGCCGCGCCGCGCATTCGAGGCGCGTCTGTGGGTTTTTTTTAGCGTACACGCACGAGGTGCCTACGAAAGAGGACGCACGGTGAAGTGAGTTCACCGAGGAGTTTATCATATTTATAATTCCGAAATAAGTAATCCATTTCAAACTTTCCCTCCATGTCTGCGAGGACCGCATAATAACCCGGAATTTCGTTATTTCTCGCTGGGGAGAGAGTGTCCTCTGGTGGCGGGAGTAAGGAAGTCTACCTTTCTCCACCGAAGGGAAAAAACTCTATGGGGAAAAGAGAACAAATGTCGAAATAAAAAATGAAATAAACGTAAAAAAATCAGCAGGGATACGTGAGGGGAGTTGAATGTTTGTTTACCAGGCACCCTTTAACGCAGGAGGCCTTGTAGCCACGTAAACTGGGCGGATTTCTGTAGGTAGCTGGGTTATATTCTATTCCTCTCTTGCTTTGCCATATTACTCCTACACATTTATCCATTCCCCCAACCAGCCCTCCCGCTACCAAGCTACTCGTGTGTGTTGGCCGACTTTATTCTCTTAATTCTCACCGTTCCACTCCTTCGCAGTTACCACCGAGCATATTAATGAGGCCAGAATTAAGGAGTCGTGTGTATACTATGTGTTTGGCGGGAGGGGAAGGTAAAGAGTTTTGGGGTGGAATGGTAGAATTTTTGGAATTATAACTTTTTGCGTGACGGGAGAGGAGAATGATGATGTTGATAACGGAGATATATTCATATGCAGATGTATATCTGTTTTTTTCTTATTTTTTTTCGTTGGACCCTCCCAAAAACCGAAAAACTTTCCTCGTGACTCAGCCGACGGTGCGGAAAAAATATGAGGCTTATTTCTTTTTTTTATTTCATAAAGGGGACGTGTTTACAATAATAATGGGGCAAACTTAGTCCGAGGCTCCGTTAACGCCTGTGGTAATTGGATGTTGAAGCGGAATACGGGTTGGCTAGCGTGCACAGATAACAGATAGTAACGGATTTAGTTTATTTTGCGAAAGGCTTTATGTGTGCATCCTTTCATGTACGCCCGTGAATTCTTTGAATAATCGATCCTTCGACGGAATAGAACAATATGATCTCTTAGTATTTCAGGGGCGCAATTGTTCTGCGCTTGTAATTTTTACACTACACAACAGTGTGTTGGATCTACTCGCTTTGCTTCCTCCAAAGCCATTGCGTGTGCAGGGGTAATGGGCGTTTGTGTGCTCGTGTAAACTTGTCGGCGAGTTTGAATTTGCGGACTCCGAAATTTTGGCTTGTCCTCCCTCATTTGAAGAGTCTCTCTTGAACCTTGACGAAATCCTCCGCTCCTTCTCCTTAACCTCCAACATTTTTTCTTGACTTCAATGCAATACAATAACTTTATTTAGAACCTGGGATCTCATGTCCTCTCGGTTAAAGTGGACAATTCAAAAATGAGTAAAAAATTACTAATAACATTAAATTGATTAATTCCATGATTTACATCTTGAGGGGCACCTTAGTAAATAATACCGCCAAGAAGAAGAAAACAAAAATACAGAGCTGGATTAACTAAAAAATTACATTACATATCAACCAAACATTATTTAACATGAAATATAACACACGTAACAATATCAGAGCTTGAATATAATGCGTATAGGTTTACATATTATGCTACAATCTTAAACTGCATTAGAGCCAGATATTATCAAATTGAGCGTATGGAGTTGAGATATTGAAATAATTTTGACCGGAACGAATTTATGGACAATGCTTGACGAATACCTATATTCCGTAGTTTTACAGCTTCAACCGAGAAGGAGTTATAGAGTATATTAGTTCGGTGAATGGGAATGTAAAGTATGCCCGAGGGGGGGGGGGTGCGGAGAGTTCTTAGTCGGACGTCTGTGGTGAATAAAAATAACTCCGTTTTGTAGTCAGGTTTTCTGAACTTGAGGATTTTAAACAGGAAACATCCTAAGAAGTATGCATTTTCTTCGGTTTCGCACGGTAAGAAAATTTGCTAGTTTGCGTGCGTGTGATATGTGATCAAATTTCATGACTTCACTGACATCGGTTGCGCTTTTATTTATATGTTAGGTGTAAATCATTGAATTTAAGTAATCATTCACTATGGAAACCTCGTAAGTGAGTTTTAACAAAAAAATAATTGTCTTTGCCGGCATTTGATGTTTTATAGAAATTTGTGATGAAAGGCGTACTTTTACAATGAGCTCACAAATTTTGATCTAAACCGATTGAAAGGACAGCGCAAATACTGGAACCACCAGTAGACGCCGAGGTGTGTGGTTTTGAAACAGAGTTTTGAATAGATAATTAATTATCTAGTACCAGGCTCTTTGCGCGTAACGGGAAAATAAAATTAAACTCTGATTGGGTTTCCTATTTCTTTTAGCGACTTTCTTTTTGTTGATTTTGTTGATTGGTACTTGATTTACTTTACTTAAATTTTTTTATTCTAATGATCATTAAAAATACGTACTCTATCAATTCTGCATTCCTAGTTATTCAGTCTCCACACTTGAAAATCAAACTACAGCCCTCAGTTAATCTTTGAAATGAACGTTCTAAAGGTGATCTTCAACTTCCTAATTACATCGTTAACCTGTGCTGCATAATGTGTTTGAATAAAGCATTTTTCGTTTTACACATGGTGATATAAAAATATTTTGCTTGATCAGCTGAGTTTAAATAAAAGTGGCTGACAGAAAAGTTGAATCAACGCAATTTTCTGATTGGAAAAGCCATTAGCCATCACCGCTACTGCTCGTTCATTACAGAACTATGGACCTCTCTTATTCATTGATACGACCTCTGATTGTGTGATGTACTTTTATCTCATATTGCAGTATGGTAAGAAATTAATATTAAATAATGAAGAAATGACCTTTCGTAGCTTGATTATAAATCCTCATCAGCGTAGTCTAATATGACGGCACAGCTTCATTTATGGCATCTATCCTGTGTTAATCGGCAGTTAGAAAAATAAATACCACTTAAGTAATAATGAAAGTAGAAATACATTTTTAGGCCCGTTGTAGGACCCTTAATAGTAAAAAGTAATAACTTAACCATCTTTTTGTGTGTGTCTGCGTTTCTATTAAGATTGTTTGCACTGATCCAAGGTTTACAGATCTCTATTCCTACATTTTTGAATTCTTTAAATTAGAGTATAATACTTTACGCCTTTTCATCAACTTTTTCGAAAGGGTCTTGTAAGAATCCTTTAATCTCATTTCGGGTAGATTATCTTTGAAAAAAGTGGAAAGAAAAATTATTTATCGCAAATGCTTATCAAAAGAATGGTTAAAATGACTTTGGGGAGATAATTAAACGCGCGGATATCGCGCTGTCATTGGAAAGAGAAAAATATCATCACTATTAGCTAACGCTTGTTAGTTTTTGATTCCACAATCAGTCAATGCTTGTTATGACGCTGGTGAGATAGTTGGAGAGGAAACGTGATATAACTTTCCTGCTGAGAATACGGATAGTGTGTTGCTATTGAGTGAGAGAGTTTGCAAGTAGGTACATTGTTCCGGCGTAGGTAGTACGGGTGAGCACCGCCCTTCTTCCTAGAGCCCCGTTCCAATTTATGCCTTTTAATAATTCGCTCAAAATTTCGACAATCAGCCGCTAAGGACGTTCGCTCGTGTTGTCGACAAAAGTTGTTCGAAATTTCTCGAGTGGCGTAGTGAATTGGGGCGCTGGGGAGGGGAACTCATAAGTCGCGCGCGGCGCCTCGGAAAATTTATTTATTTTTTACTGGAGCTCGTGGTGAGCGCATTCTCAATAAGTCGGGTCCTCCAACTCCACAAACACGGGGATTAATTGTTCGTCGGGAGATGGAGGAGAGAAATGTTTGAAAATTTTAGAGCCGGTCCACGAACCCACAGCGTGGTTTTATTTCATATTGTTCGATTCTTTGTCGAAGTTCTCGCGTCGGACTTGTTAATTCTTTAATTTGTCTCCTTCCGAAGAATTTTGGAGCTCTCTACGTCGTCCCTCTCTATATTCTTCCCACTAGGAGTACGTGACGGTTCTTATTTTCATCATCAGCGCTGAAACCGTGTCCTGCATTGTGTCTCTTCCAATGCTCCATTTTACCTCAGATCCAACGCTTTCCTAAGTGGTGTGATTCCTTCGCGGATTATTTAGCTGCCGACTTTTATCATCCTTGTGTTTAGTATCTAATAAATGGAGACCGATTTTCGATCATATTGCAATTTATCTTGAGGCGAATGACATTTTTTGCAAATAAGCACGTAATCGCAAAACTTCGATTGCCACATAAACCGTCACCATGATGCTTATCATGACAATACGTTATAAAAAACAAAACTGTGTGCTCGATCTCAATTAACTCAACTTATAAAGCGGTAAGTCACTATCGGACGCTAGAGAAATAAATATTATTTTCTCGCGCATTATTTTCCAAGTCTCATTTTATTAAATGTATTTTATCACCTTTTTCCAGATGCAAACTCAATCTTTGCGTTCCCATTGACTCCTATGCTTTTCGTGATTTGGCCCGGAAATAAATCCTGGGCCCAATCTTGGTCTCTCTCCGAATTTTTTCGTCGATCAGACCGAGACAAATGAATTTACAGTAGTTTAAACCCTCGATATTGTCTCAAAAAATCGCTGTAGCCATTTTCGAGGTTAATTTTATATGCATGCAGTTATTACTAGTCTTAAGAGTATACGATAACTGAGGAGTGGTTTATTAGACGAAAAAAGAAATTTTTTATTGCAGTTTTACTTTGGGGACAATCCATGTCAAATGATCTAATGACGGTTGCATGACCATTTTTGAAACAAAAATCCATTTTTGCCCGCACATACCTGCATGCATTGGCAGTTGAATGAAATGATTTTAAAAATTATATCTCTCCTCATTTTCTCGCGGTAGCCATTATTCCGAGCTGGTATCTCAAGATCAATGACGGAGGAGCATTACTGAAACCACACCATTTAAAGCACAACGGAAAATATTTCTCTTTTTTTTCCTTTCACATTTATTTATTGTTGATATTGAACCTGAAGTCAACATTTTTTTCCTTCAAAAGTCTGTTTTCGACTCGAGAAAACTTAACGAAGGAGGAAAGATTCAAGTTTGGGAGCTTTTTTACTTAAAATAATATAGTAGGAGAGTACTCCTAGACAGTGTTATACGCGTGGAACTAAGCTTATTTATTCTAGGAACAAACAAAAATGGCGTGGTTCTCAATATCATCTATTTTTGGACAACCATTTCTTCGTTGGGGGAGCTATTAAAAATATGTGAATTAAAGAATACAAGGATATGCACATGCACAACATATTCTTTAAATGTGAAGCTTGAGATTCTACTTATTAGAGAATAATGGCACATGTAAATTAAACAGATAATTTGAATACAAATTATATGCTGTCACTTCCGATTCAAAATGTTCCATTAATAATTGGGTTCCTCTGGCAAACATTTTGTCGCATATGCTCGTGTTTGTTTTGATTGGGATACGGTTGAATTAATCAACATTACGTTTGAGGTGCTTATTGAAGGGGATAATTTTTATTTAGTTCTCTCTCAGAGGATTTCTTCTTTGCTATTACCAATTATAAACCTGTTTGGTGTTATCTGGGCGTTTTATATGGTAGCTGCTTATTTTTTTTTTTAAATATACGCTTCAATGGTGTGTGGCAGCAGTTCATTTGAGTATGCTACCTGATGATTGGTAGGTTCTTGGATAGTCCACATCGTGCGTCCCAGTTTCTGAAACATTGTCTCCCTTTCCCTCCTAAGGATGTCCCGCCTTTTGATCCCTCCTAAATCCATCATATCTTCTACCTCCTCTTAATACGTCCAGAATTCCTATCCTCTTCCTTCATCTTCCACGCTTCCCCAGTGTTCTCCTTTCTATCACCCTCTTCAGCATGCCCTCTCCTCTCAAAACCTCCTCCATCCATCTCTTCTTCCATCTCCGAACCTCCGCCACCAGCTTCCTCTCCTCTCCAACCATATTCAATACCTCCTCGTTCGTCTTCCTCGCCACCCATCTCACGCTCTCCGTCCTTCTCCAAACCTACATCTCAAATGCCTCAAGTCTACGCACATCCTCCCTTCGCAATGACCAAGTTTCTGACCCATACAGCACCACGCTCCATATTAGAGTTTTCACCAGACTTTTCTTGACGTATCTTCTCAGGCCCACCCTCATCAATTCCCTTCTCCTCGAAAAGGGTGGCAGTAGTAATTATTAAATTATTGGGCTGTCTATTTGACTTGATAACTTTAGGGCCCCTATATTGATAAGCGCTGAGTTACTATACATATGTGGCCATTGACTGTCCGCTCTTTATTTTTTTATAGAAATTGCCATGAGAAGAAATTCACCTGGAATGCGGACAGAATAGTGGGCCTTTGGCTTGTTGGGCCATTGCGCAGACCATCACACTATTTTGACTTCCTTATTCTTATACAAACATATGGAGGATCAAAGGAATTAGATGTCGCACCTTAACGGTCCATTAAACTCTACAACTCAAGAGAATAAGAGAGCTACATAGGAGCCATATTCCATGGAGCTAATCCTGATAACAGCATCAAGGCTTAGCTACGTAAGTAAAAATTTTTATCCTTGTATGAAATGCGATCATGAAATACGTAAAAAATGCATAGAAAAAATGTTTATTCTAGTAGAAATTTATGCGAAATGCATACATGTCGTGAGTATGCCTCTCACGGTTTAAGCTAAGTTTAAGGGATGACAAAGATGAGACTCGGCAAATCTTTCTTAAATGGCGTGACGAGTGCGCGGGTGTTGAAATCTCTCAGTTTTTGGACCATTGAAGAAGGCAGTGGTCACGCAGGATTAAGGAACCAATATACAGAGAACCATTGATCTTGTGTCATTTTTGACCCGTAATTTTAGACTCTGTCGTGCCACATGGATGAAATTTGGTACCTGGGTAGAAAAAGGTCATAAGTTTTGTTGAATTTAGGCTAAACTTTATAAATATGACCTTTTGACTCCAGTAATAGGGTCCAACCAACAATCCAAATTTTGCCTTATGGGCTTTCAATGTTAAATTATTCGAAATGCAAATAATAATTTTTTTGCGAAACTTTCTGTTATTAGGTTTTTGGGCACGAAAAACACGATAGAAAAACTTTCGACTTCTAAAATGCAATCGTGGCCCCTGAAAGGGCACAGTCAAGGCCACAGGGGTGACGAAAAGCGAATCGCCGCTACAAACCTATCGAATCATAGGTTTAAAAGTTGCCAAGATCGATGGTATGATCTTCACATCCCTCTTTTCATCCCTTGACCTTCAAGGGATCCTCAGGGGTCAAAGGTCAGAGGGGTGACGAATAGCGAATCGAGGATACAAAAGTCTCTAATCGTATGTTTCAAAGAGTGCCCAATACGATGTATATGTAAAGGAAAGGTGAAACATAGAAATAGTTATTTCACTGTGTCTATCCCCGATCGACCAGGTACGTAAGGAACTACCTTCGATGGGCGATACATAAGTGTTTTGATGCGAAGTGTCTAGTTATTCGGTAAAGTTCGACTTACAACTCGAAGAGTAAATGGGTTATTGGCGAACTGACTGCAAAAGAGAAAGGTTGATAGGGTAATAGGAACGGCCAACTTGGAAATTAACAGGTCATCACAAAAATAGGAGATAGTATCCTGTTAAAGGATTGAAATCACGTGTCACCGCCAGCGTACAATTAATGTAGCTCGACGTTAAATCATGCAAATGGTTCGCGTTTGGGCTCTTTGTATGTTTTTAAAGCTTTTGAAATGTTCGAAGGGTTTAAATCACGAAGAAAACTGAATACATCATGGTTAAAGAGATCGATGAATACAAGTTGCGAGACATTGAAATAATTATGCATTTAAGTGACAACATTTCTGTTTCAAAAAATTTCGGGCGCGACAGAAATTGAAAGAGACAGTTGAGTCAGCACTTTGTATATACAAGCGTGCAAGAAATTGATGCTGACGGTGACGGAGATGCTTACATTAGTTTATTTTGACTCAATTGCATCCACAAGACACCGGAAGGCGTTTAACGCAATGGAAATATTTTGGTTGTTTTGAGGATACTACCTGTTTTCGTGTGAGCCAAAATCTGAAAGATCGCGGCCTCTCAATACCACACCACCAATTCTCTGAGTCGCTCCCCTTATTTCTGGCTGTACACTTGTCTGAAAGGGGTCTGCTTTTTTGTAGTTAGGAGTTTTTTTGCGATGATCTCTGGTCAATCTTATTGTAAAATAATTAATTGTTTTTGGTTGAATTGTCCAATTTCTCTTCGCTTATTTTCGACGTTTGGGGTAAAAACCTCATTCTTAACGTCTCGCCGGAAAATGGGACTGAAGCATAGGATATGATGTTCTGAGCTTGGAAAATGAACACTTAGGAATCAGTGAGAAATGGCGCCGTCCAAATGCTAAGCGGACTAACGCCATACCGGATTTCCTCGCGAACCACTTAAGGGAAACGTGAAGTGTTCTCGGAATTCCCACCGGGTTAGACTAACACGGTAGTCAACCTTATGTACCCACTTCCCGAAGGGGTCGCTCCACCAGGAGATTTACGACCCGATGTTCCGGCCCGGGGACAATGGCATCTAGTCTGGAATCAGGTGCTGAAAAAACTTCGACTGCTACACCCCAAGATACTCTAAGTCGCCCCCGACGCACTCATTGGCCTGGCCTAGGGCCTCAAATTACACCCATTGCCATTGCACCTCTATGCACTCATCGGCAGGCCAGGGACCGTTTACAGGACCACGCAAGCATAGAAGGGCTGAGCTGAGTCCTCAGTTCTCACCTGCCACCGGGCGGTTTTCTCTTTCCTGCGGGAAAGTGGGATGATCACCATCAATGTTTAACGTTCCCTTCACATTCGATTTGCAGTGATATAATGTACTTCTTAATTCAGTGACACTAGATCAAGAAATAACATTTAACATCATCACAAAACACAACCTTTAATCATTTTCAAAAATTACATTTGGTTGCGGTAAAATAGTGAACTTTAAATTCAGTAGAATAAAAAAAAAGATTTGAGCATTTGAAAAACATTCGACATTTTCATTTGACAGAAACTATCTTTAAACATTTTACAAAATTTTAATTTGCATTTGGTTAGGAGTGATATAAATCACTTTCTTCAACGGAAAAGAATCAGAAAAAAGATTCAACGTTTTTATCAGACAGTAGCTATTCTTTGACTATTTTAAAAATATTTTACCATATTTGAATCTTTTTATTATTTTTGTCTAGGAATTGAATATTTTAGGTCCCATGTACAGATACGCTTTTTTGCACAAGGTTATTCTTGGTTTGGGCCGTATATAATCTAAATCATTTCTTAAGTTAAACAGATAATTTATATGTCCGTCCAACTGCTTTACTCTGCGATTTTTTTGTACTGTTTAAATATTTTTAATGTGAGCTTGTATTAAAAAAGGCACGCTTTTTGCCGGTACAAAAACGGTAGCACCACTCTTACGTTAATAACTTAGAAACTTACCGCTGTATTCACAGTAAGCGGTAATATTCCAAGACTTACGAATAATTGATATGGAGGAGTGAAAGAGTCATTTGACGCTATTACCCTTATTATTTTTTTCTGCAATGTTTTAACGTGTATATAAGTACCATCTATTAATAAGATAAACGTCGATCACAATCTAGTAAGCTTCTGGTGAAGCTTGTTCAGTTGTGACTAATTGTAGAATTCATGCAGATTTTTCATTGAATATTCACATAAAACGGTAGCAACAATCATGATTTTTGCTTAAAATGCTGGAATTTTCCGGTTGGTCGGTTGATTATTTGGATGAGCAACCGAAAATTAATGGTCGCTTACGCCATTAAGGGAAGGTGGCTAATGGAGAGGTTCATATTGGATGGTGAAAGGGTGGAGAGAAATCCAGTGTCAGCATTAGCTTACTCTTAACGGAAGGCGCCAAGAGAACCACGTCCCAGACGATGGACGGAGTTATGAACTTGAAGCACTTTGCAAACAACAACCAAGCTGAAATCAGTATTCCACTGAAAAATGACTTCCACCCCCAATATTCGAACCCGAGCTCGCTGAATAAGATAGATAGATATTAAGATAGATATTTATTACTTCCAACAAATAAATTTACCAACGAAAATGAGTAAATGCAAAGAAAAGGAAGCTTTAGGTAGTCTTTGAAGATATTTCCTGTGTAAAGACTGGATTCATGTATATAAATATGCATGGCTAACAGGTAGAGAAACTTACGAGATATGTAGTCCAAAAATATGGTACAAAATGGTCATGTGACACCAAAGGTTTCCAAAAATAATCATTAATATTATATATGAAAAAATATGTATTAATAATTAGATAATACGGAGTCGATAATATGATAGCTCAATTAAACTTTTATTCCAAACAGTGTTTCAACATTGTGCTGAGTAAACTGCCATGGTATTACTAATTTAAGAAATTCCCTGAAGACATTTTCTCTTTATATATTTTCAGGTAAAACATTAAATTCTCTTGGACCCATGTACAAAAATGATATTTATATATCTTAATATTATGTTTTGATAAATATACAATACTTTTTCTCCTCATGCGGTAAGAACACCTTTCGGAAGTAAAGGACGGCTTGTGACCACTTCGAATAGAAAAGATCTTAAAATTACTCCATGTTGTTAAAACCAATCTGATCCCCCGAAAATTCTTATTCTTCCTGGAATCAACACTTGAGCAGTTAGCAACCCTGCTGAGGGCCCCTCCTCCGCACCACGCGCGCGACCCGTCCTTCACTTGTTAAACACTGCTTCACGCTTCACCAGATTCCTCTCGCGACCGTTTCCGTGGTTTCGTTTGCTAAATCAAGCGCGTTCACTTGCGCGTGTCAAATTCGCCCGTTGATTTTCTATTTTTGCTGTTTACTTTAATTTGCAAGCGGCGCGGGATCAGTCTCTTAATTAATCCAATGCTGGAAGGTGGGCGGGACGGTTCTTTTGTTTTGACAAAACGAAACGAATTAAACGAAAATAAAGGAGCAGTTGAAGCGAGGAGCAGCTACGTTTGGTTGTTGTTATTCTTGGCAGTGTTCAATCCGGCGGTCAGGAAGCCCACGCGTGAAACATTATCGAATAAAATTCCACGAGCAGGGCATGGACGAGATTAGTTCAATTATTTAGAGAACGGCAGAAAATCTGTTTAGGGCCGAAAAAAACGACAGGACGAAGAGAGAGAGATGTGGACAAGTTAGTTTATTTGTCCCCATTTTGTGAATTCTAGACGGCGCTGGCGGCACTGTTTCATCGGCGGGGCGTTGATTTCCATGTTTACCACTCTCACTCCATCCCAACTGTTTGCAATACAAACCTTCCATGCACCTACGTAACGTTCATACTACATAGCAGAGGAACAAATACAAAAACACACACAGGGAGATGTATATATGAATATGCAAGTATCTAAGACTCTTAATTTAACGCTGTACAAAAGGAGTTTCTTGCATATGACACCAAAACTGTACAAAATCTTGCCTAATACAATCAAAGAAACTACTTGTTTTAATAAATACCAAAGGTTGATTCATAAATAGATAGTGACTATTGATAGCATTAAACCGTTATTTGTAAAGGGTCTATGTATTATGTATTTTAATGTATGTATTTTAGTATATGTATCGTGTCATATTTGTTGTACATTATATGTTATAATGCCTATTTTCCAGCCACTACTGTGATAATTTTCTTTACGCACTAAAATTCCTTTCCATATTTTTTTATGCACTAAATAAATTTTTGTTCCATGTATACTATGTATATTTCCGCCTATTAGAATTTTGAAGTTAACTTAATAAGAGGCTTATTGCCTTATAGGATACCTTACTTTCTCGAATGGAAACAATAACTGCAATAATATATGTATGGAAGAATAAATATTATTATTATTATCATTATGTACAAGAGTGGTCAAGGTAGAGTGACATAAACGTACAATAAGTTATTGCAGTCACGAAATTGGTCGGAGAGACGTCAGAGAGGCCAATGGCTTCATTGTGTCGTTGGTTGGAAACTGCGAAAAAATCGGAACTCTCCCATCTCACGCTATGTTTCTGCCTTTCGCGAAATAAAGCCTTTTAATTTGCAAAGAGTTGGGTGTGTTCGCGAAATAAACGGGAGGCTTGGCTTGATAAATATTCCCAACAGAGCGAGGGGATTTTTTTTATTCGCTCGATTCGGTGTTCTAGGCAAACCACTCTGCCCCAACCAAAGGGACCTGAAGGGGGTTAAATGGGGGGGGGGGGGAGGTTGGAAGGGGAGCTTTCAACAAACCGTGGCTGAGAGAAAAATGTGATGTATTACCTAGTAGTGTCTGTGCAAGACTGCTTTTTGGAGTCAAATTCTGTGCTCCAGGGCGTGAA
Organism: Pyrrhosoma nymphula; assembly: GCA_963573305.1. Lineage (NCBI taxonomy): Eukaryota > Metazoa > Arthropoda > Insecta > Odonata > Coenagrionidae > Pyrrhosoma > Pyrrhosoma nymphula. Next base: position 72,999,396 of record OY754337.1, read on the forward strand.
TAATTTTCGCAAATATCCGCTTCTGCCTCTCTATATCTCTTGGCATAAATACTCCCCAACATCATCAAATTTCTTACCAACTTTCCTTTCAAATATGTCGGATTTTGATATCTTATATTCGGCATGGGGGGAAGGATATTATCTAAAATTAACATCTCAGTATCATCAAATCACGCATCTAGCCAACAAGAATACTCTACATCAATGCCTCGCTCACTCCCCCACTCAGGCATGTGAATCACTGTGACTCTTTTAAATCGCTCACGCACAAAGGATTCCCGAGGTACTTCGTCCTTCGGCAGTGACCCGCCACTCACGCAAGGAAAGAGAACACTTGAAAAGTAAATAAAATCTAATCACAAGTTTCAAACACTTCCTCATTCAGGTATGTGAATCACAATGACCCTCGTAAGTCACACTTTCAAGTGTTTGGAGGAACTTAATACCTCTCCAGAGACCCGTCAGTCACACTAAGAAGAACATGGATGAGAACAACTGTATCTTACCCACTTTTGTTTTACCGAAAAAATTATTGGTGTGAAATCTACAAAATAAATCCTCTAGCCTTTTTTTTTACCACTTACCGGTGAGCGAGGTAAATTAGGTATTTCTGCAGATGGTAATAAAAACAGATATATCTCCCTAGAGGTTTCTATCAATCCATACTGTAAACAATTGGCAGGCGGTGTCGAGCGAATTAAACTAGAAGCAGGAAGAAAATGAGAAATGTTTACGAGATGAACTTAATGAGAGCGATGGAAACTTAGACTTATGTATCGTGAGCGGAACGCTAATTGAAGATCAAGCTAATAAGCTAATTACCGCAGATGTAACATTAGTCTCGAAGATTCATTTACGCACACATAAGAAGACCCAGTTATTAGCCTCTAACCACTCAGAAATTAAGGAAGCTCAACCTGCTCGTTGATGTTTCGGTGGAATTAATTTTCTCTCCTCATATCTCGTATAAGTGCCTCCAGGATTACTATCCTCGCTATGCATATGCTTCACATCTAGTGTATGCACACGTGTCTTTGAATTAAACGAAAATTATGTGAAATTTTCGATCTGGTTAGCAACGGCCGTTGCTCTTGACATCGAAAATGAGCAAGCATGCTTCACAACGGATGCTTGCCCTGGCGTTTTTTTTCGACTCCTTTGGTACGCCTTAAGAACACCGTCGTAAAGCGTTTCGGAGCGTCTCGCAAACTCCCTCGTAACGCCTGTGAAGGCGCTTCGATGGTGAAGTTGTGAACGCTAAAGGTGTTTTAGGAAGCGCCTTACGAGGCGTTGTAAGGCACTCTGAGAGTGCTGATGAGCACCGTCCACAGCGTTGCGTAGCGCTCCTGAAGTCGCCGCGCTGACCTTGAACGGATGCCTACAGCGCTGTCGCAACACCTTGGAGCGCCTTGCACGGTTCCCTGCTCTCTCAAAATAAAAAAATGATAATTTCAATTAATTATTATGAATGTACTATTACGCGATATCATACTATAATTTATTTAGATATCCTACCTAGTTTCGACATAACTACATTGTACGGCTCTACGCGCATATTCTCACACCCGACATCGAAATCTAAGCATCTAGAAAGTCTTATATATACGGCCACTTCCGTGCGTTAATGTGACTTCGTGAACTAATTATTAAATGGCTATTCCGTGATAGTTTGAAGAAATACCATCACATCGCGATAACAGTTATTTGGCATCAATTGATTGAAACCTATATTTCCACATAGTATGAATATATGAAAATGCAATATTACTGAGAATAAACAAGATTTTTCCAATTCCAAGATGTTTTGGACCAAAGACTTGTTACATTTAAGTGCTCTGATAACTGTCTTTTGCTAGGTGCAAGTCAGATTTGTAAACTAAGTCCGAATGAGCGACAGTTCCTTGAGATAAATGGACTTCAACCATCAAGGTGTATTTTTTATCACCGCATGCTATATTCAAGGGTATAAGAATAACAACTTCTCAGTGTTCTAGGGGCTAGAGTAATCACGATTCAATTGTATACTCTGATTTTGGTAAAAAGTGCTGATATTAGATATTTGTTTGTCTGCAGCCTATAGTGTACAATTGCTGGTTGAAAATATTGTGCTCTCAGATAATGCCGTTCTTTCAACTGAATATGTTATCATTCAACACATTCAAAAAAGTAGAAAATATCGAGGGCTTAGAAATTATGCAGCCTGAAGTCATACGCGGGCAGTGTATTTTGATGGGCACAACTACAGGCACTTTAGTGAGTAAAATACCTCAACGATGCGATGGTGACTAGAAAGTTACCGCTTGTATTATTTATGGTAAAAGTCTTCCGATTACTTGAATAAAAACAGTACCAAAATGCGTCTCATCTGGTTGCAAAGAAATCTCTTGGATTGACAAATTTGTTGAATTTAGATAAATATTTCCTTATTATCCCACCGGATGTGTAAAACAAGAAATGTAGGGGCTTAGACGCCTATCTTGCGCTGTAGCGCTTTGAAGTGCCCCTCTTAAAGAACGTGTAACAACGCCTTCGAACATTGTGACAACGCCCTTTAAGGGAACCTAAAAATACTTCGATGGCGCTTTGAATCGCTCTCTTCGTGAGGGCGATCTGAAGCGCCTTAAAAGTGAAGCACAACACCTCCTAAGGTGTAGTCCAAAGGCGCTGCAATAGCGCTCCGGAACGCCTCTGCTCACAGTGCACCACAACACCTTGTATGCGAAGCGAATCGTCTGGAAAACGGTGTCAAGGCGCTTCCGGGGTTGTTAGGAGCGCCTCCGTCCAAAAGTGTGAATCAACACCTTGCGATCACCTTGGAAATGTCTGGCCAAGGGTGTTTACAAGGTGCTTCGGGGGTTTTAGGGAGCGCTGTCCGCTGGACAGCGTTACAGAGCACCTTACCAGCGCCGTGAGAACTCCTATAGAAACGCTTTATGAGCACCTTCAAACGCCTTTTAAACACCTTGAAAAGCGTTGAGAAAATCGCCAGGGTAGCATATGAGTCATGTTTTAATTTATACAGGAGTAGAGGTGGGAGTTTTTTTTTAAACTTATGCTCTAAGAAAGGTTAGATGGAAGATTAATTCAGATGAATATAGCGCGAATCCATTTCAAGAATCATAGAAACTTATACTCCGCAGATATACCAGCATCTTATATTGAATCAAATTCGAAACTATTATTTTTTAATATGTCAAAGTCAGTGAAAATATTTATGTGAAATTAATAAAATATATAAGTAATACATTAAGGGCTTCAATTATCAACTAATTGTTGATGCCGGTGCTGTTCTTTACTTTTCCAATTCTGAAACACCTATGTTAGCCTTGACATTCAACTATCGCTGGTACCGGCAGCATCGTAATATTTTTGTTCAGAATGCATTTGCAAAAACAATGAAATTTTAAAAATATACTATTCTACTAAAGATTTTGGAAATTATTTTAAGTTTTTTTCTTGGGGTATTAGGCAAAAAGTAATATTTATGCATTGTGTTTTTTTTTACTTGTTGTAAAACTTGGAAGTAGCTCAAGGGAAGTCTGTAAAAAAAATCTGCCCTCCTGCTGAATTTTGATGCCTCTACTGATTAAGGATATATCTTGCAAGCGCTTTCAAAATCTCATCTGTAATATTTGCTTGTGCAGCATGAAGAGGCTCTTGTGAGAATGCGTTATGATATGAATGCCAGAGTCATTTTGACTTAAAGGAAAAATGTTTTGGTTTCTCATAGGATTTAACCGGTGCTCTTGTTCTGCCACGATGTTTCAAAATAACGGCGCCGTGACTGTAAACATTTGATTATGAAGTAACATCCTCGACAGCGCACTCCGAGCCAATGGTCAGCTTTGTGGTATTCCTTAATCTGGCAATGAATATATTTAATATTTAATATAATTACAAAACGTTACAAGTAGGCAATCGCCTGGTGGTAACATTAACATAAGCATAAGAAAATACACATGAAATTTTCAAAACACTTCCAAAAAAACCATTACAGAATCGAGGAACACTTATTTCTAAAAATTTTAACGTTCACAGGAAAGATCTCAAAAATTACTCCAGGTAACTCATTCCACTCCTTTATACCTCTATTTAAGAAGGATTGCTTCAAGATATCAGTTTTCTGCTTTCTACATTTAATTTTTTACCTGTGGTCATTTCTTCCTATGTAGCAGGGTGAGTCTAGCCTTTGACTTATTTCCTCCCAAGCCCGTTCTTTTGTAATTGCTTTGTATATCCCGCATAACCTGTTTATGTTCCTCCTTAATTTCAAAGGTTTCCAACCTAGATACCCCAGCATGGCTGTGACACTGTCACACCTTATGTGCCTGCCTAAAACATACCTGGTTGCCTTCCTTTGTACTTTCTCCAGCTTGAATATATCTTTTTTTAAATGAGGATCCCACACTACCGTTGCATATTCTAATACCGGACGAACCATAGTCCTGTAGGCCATTTCTTTGGTTTCTTTATTACTCTCCTTAATATTTCTCATCACCCAGTACAGAGATTTAAAAGATTTTCTTACAACCTTATCGATGTGTATTCCCCAATCGAGTTTTGACGTGAAATTAACACCCAGGTATTTACAAACGTTACAATTGTCAATATTTTCTCCGAGGCGAATATATGACCTATTTACTTTATTTTTCCTTCTCGTGAATGTTATTTGTTTGCATTTATTCATGTTAAATTCCATTTTATTTACTGTTATCCACGAGGACAACTAGTCTAGATAATTTTGAAGGGTACACTGGTCCTCCTTGTTATTTATCTTTCTATATATAATACAGTCATCTGCAAAAAGACAAATTTTGGAGTCAACTTCTACATGTATGTCATTTATGTAAAATAAAAACAATAACGGACCCAAAACGCTTCCTTGGGGAACTCCAGATGTTACTTCAGTATCACTGGAGAATTCTTCACCGACTCTTACTCTCTGCGACCTTCCTTTCAAAAATTCTATAATCCATATTATTACCCTGCTATCTATTTGTAACCTCTCTATTTTTTCTATCAAATTAATGTGTGGTATCGTGTCAAAAGCTTTTTTGAAATCAATCATCTCCGCATCAATTTCACTACCTTGGTCTAGGACTTCAGCAATATCTTGGCATAATCCTAGCAATTGGGTTTCACAAGAAAAGCCTTTCCTGAATCCATGTTTGTGTTTGAATAGCCAATTAGTTTTGTCCCAGAACTCGCGCAAGAACCTAGCAATGGTTTTTTCAATTAATCTTCACACTACAGACGTTAGGCTTACAGGTCTATAGTGTTCTACTCTAGTTTTATCTCCTCCCTTGAAGTTAGGTATGACGGTTGCCAATTTCCATTCGAAAGGCAAGCTTCCATTATTTAAAGTCACGAGGAAAAGCCTTTTTATGTAAGGAACTATTGCTTCATCACCTAGTTTTAATGCATCTATGGATACATTATCAGGTCCCGCTGATTTATTTCTCCGTTGTTTGCGTATTAATTTTAATATCTCACTATCTGACACACTAATATGTTCAAAATTGCACTCTCCACTGCCAGATAATAACACGCTATCATTGTAATCATTATTGGTAGTTAAAACGAACTTGTTATTTTCAGCCTTTTCCTTATAGCTGCTGGCGTACCATTTATTTAGCTCGTCCGCCTTGACTTTGTTATTTAAAATAACTTTTCCATCTTCCCTAACAAGCATTGATATGTCATTGTTATTGTCCCTTTTCTTCCTAATATATTTATAGAATTTATTAGTATTTTTCTGGTCAAGTATATTCAATATATAGCTTTCCCGGGCTTTCCGTTTTTCAGTGTTTAATCTACTAATTAGGGTTTTATATTTTACCAGATACCTGAGACTTAAATTTCTAAGTTTATACGTGCGCCTCACTTTCCTCTTAATTCTTCTTATTTTTGCGTTATGATACTCAGGATCGCCGTTGTGTTTAAGTCTTTTCCTCGGAACAAATTTTTCTATTCCCGCGGACAAAATATTCTTAAAACAGTGCCAAATTTCATCTGGAGTAGCACCTTGCCCTGCCCATTTAGGAAAGTTTTCTCTTAGCATATTTTTAAACCAAACCACGTTCCCTTTTATATAATTCCAGCAAAATTTATCCTTTTTTTCTGCGATATTCGCGATGACCATTTCTAGTTCAATTGACACTGCAGAGTGATCACTTAACCCAGGTATTATCTCAAAGGTATGGTCACCCTTAAATGGCCTTAGAAGGAAGACATCCAGTATGTTATTACCTCTCGTTGGTCCATTCACGAGCTGCTCGAAACCCTCTTCAAGAATTAACCTATTTACAAGAGTTTGAACCTTACCACTACATTTAACATTTCCATTCCACTGTGCTCCTGGCAGATTAAGATCTCCTGCTATGAGGGTTCGTCTACTAGGTTTATGCTTGGATGTAATCATGTATGCCAGAGAGAGGTAGGCGTAGGCTTTTATTAAATGTCTGCAACATTGCTATTGTAGTACTAGCTTGGTTACGTATCTATGGATGTATTTTCAGAGGGAAAATGTCTCGACACCGATATTTATTTTGCTGCAATATTGATCCCTCAAACCTTCTTCTAGAACAAAGAAACTTAATCTTGTTGGTAATGACCAATTCGACGCTGAAGTTTCACTGCTTTCATATATATCATTCTCCACCTGACTCAAGATGATAATTTTAACGTAAGACCCCGGAAAATTTTGCGTATACACATACAATCTTAATTGAAGACTTCTCTTTGGAAAACTTAATTTTTGCCCTTTGAACTTTCATGTATCATATTCTCATTATGTATCTTGACGAACATTGAACTTATATTAATATATATATAAACCCAATCATTGGAGCACTAGGAGTAGCATTTCGCAGAAAATTTGTGCTGTTCTGCGTGGTAGGCTGGGGTTCGTCTCCTTATTTTTTATTTAGCTAGTACCTGTTGACGAGGAATGATAAGATCTTAAAAATTGAATCTAGTAGCCATTATTACTAAATCTTTAGCGAAATCTCATTAATTATTTATTTCATGTACCATGAGAAAGAAAGCGGTAACTTTAACAAAATCGAGTAATCACGTAAGGTTTAGTGGCATCCTTTTTCTTTTCTTTTTTCCTTTCTTTCTATCTACATCTACGAAATACCGTGAAAGCCTTATCCAGAGTGGATGGCATGAGGTGATTCCACACCAGGCATGCAGTGCTCATCCGATCAAAAATAAGAACCTCGAACGCTCCCCTGGCCGATAGGTGAGGACCAGAAAACAGTCAGGAGAGTAATAAAGCCATACCAGGGGCCCCTAGTCTGTAACTTGGATTTCTCCCGAAAACGGGAGATATCAGATCCGCCGGGCGATAAAAAGAGCCATTTCTCCCGTCGGTAGTCTGTAACGGGTTTCTCCGGGAGAAAGGAGTAGTAGTAGTAGTAGGTTTAAGGATGTAGGGTGCGTCGACGGCTAGGTCATTTTGCACCACTACACAGTCTTCGTAGTAAAAGTATTAAATATTAGTCACTTGCACTCATGTCACTTATTTTTTAAAAAATTTATATAATGTGGTTACAAATAAAAAATAAAAACTTATATTTTTTGGAATAGTCCTGTCCCTTTTATAAATAAAATGACTCTGCTTAAAACATTAGGGTCGTCTCCTAGGATGGATTTTAGGTCTCCCCCTAAATTGAGCCGCCTTCGCGCGTCACGGTATTTGTCACACTCCGTCAGGATGTGCCGAATGTTGAGAGGACAGTCGCAATTATCACACTGCGGTCGTACTTTCTCTTCCGTGAAGAGAAATGCGTGAGTTAAAGGGCAGTGCCCTATCCTCAAACGCGTTATGACGACTTCCTCTCTTCGGCTGTTCCTGACGGAAGAGGGCCACACTGACGTTACCGGCTTGATGTCACGAAGTTTATTATCCTGTGTAGTACGCCATGACTCCTTCCACTGCCCTAGGATTATTTGTTTCAGGGAAGATTTCAGGTCCTCGTGAGGAACCAGCGTCGACTTAGTCTCGGTATCGTTCAGAGCCTCTTTGGCCAAAGCGTCCGCCTTTTCATTTCCGGCTATTCCCGCATGCCCCGGGACCCAAAGGAACCAAACGCGTACTCCCTTCCTGCTGAGAGACAGTAGGGGAGAAAGGAGGAACACGAAACGCCCGGAGACAACTTGTCGCCCGACCCAAGTCTGTAACTCGGCGAAGCGACTTCCGGCGGCCCCAGATGGGAGACAAGTTACGTCGGCCTTGCTAGACCGACGTAAGTTTTCTCCATAGGAGAAATGTGCGCATTACGACAGTGATTTTAAGTTTTGACCAATGGCATAAGAGAGTTCACGATGATTTACTTCTGCTTGGAAAACAACAAATACACCGTACATAAGAATAAAGTCTGTACTTTTCGCGTATTTACACGTACATGAGTATAATATATACATTCTGTCAGTTTCCAATTGAAAAAGCAATGAGGGCCGGAACATTAACATAGACCTCATCCACATTAATTATTATAAACGAAGCGTTTCTCAATTACTGATCTGAAATCTCAATTTTAGACTACGTAAATATCGGCATGTAAACATAATGAGAAGCGGAGTCTTCAAATTTGATGTTTGAAGTTTAAACTTCCACCTTTAATAGTTCACAACAAATGAAAATCTGCTGCTCCGATTACATCAAAGAAAAGTTTGACGAGTAATAATGTGCACGAAGCACACGTTGAATTAAAGCTCAAGTCCCGTATTATTATCTAGGTTACTATAATGACTTTAGGCCGTTTCACACGATGAAAGATATTGTACAAACGAATGTACGTGAGATTGTACGTTTGTCTCAACGAAATTAGAACAGGTTCTATTTCCCGTGCAGGCATTGAGACATTCGCACAAGCGTTCATGCAATTTGCCGCTTTACACGATAGATTTTGCCTCATGCAAGAGTTCACGGAAGAGTTTATACAAACAAATGTACCGTGTAAAACGGCCTTTATACAAATTTCACTCCATTATTTTTGTGAGCTTCACGCTGATCGACAGTTTTAAGGGCATTTGAAATTTCAGTTACCTTACGTATCGTACTTAATCTCACTTGGGTACTAATTCAATGAAACATCATATTTTCGTTTAAATTATGACGATTAATCGTATTATTTCCAATCGCCGTGCACATATGATTTAATGTGGACGCATATCGGTTGTCAGTTGGATGTCATGCTGTGTACACGGAAGAACGGGCATTACAGCTGTGCATGAATATCAGCTGTGAACGCTAGCGAATATGCTCTGTCTTGTATTTGTTCGTATATTCTAATTCATCCATGTGTGTGACTATAGTCTTCTAGTATAATTCCCATGTATTATTTTACACCAGTGACACAAGGGTAAGAAGTCATCCGTTAACTTGCTCCACTGACAAAGAATTTCGGCATTTTTTTAGCTGTTCTCTTTACGCTTATATTACGAGATTTATTTGGATTGAACTCAAATTCCAGGTTGAACGCCGCTATAGAAGTGTTTGGGATGCTGATATAACCCTAAACTACACTGTATCGACTAGAACGACTTGAGCATATACCACGGCATATATCACTCGATTCATGGATTGTACGCTGATACGTTTCCCCACAATGAAGGAACTCTCCCTTGGTGTTTGATATTTTACATTTGGAGTATTGCTCTTGTGATACGTATGTTATCCTGAAAATATAAGTGAAAATCATCGGCAACTTCCTTAAAAAATCGTTGTGTTTTATAATGTGTTACTGTGGCCAAGCATTGGATATATTTCATTCAAGTTTTGTGGTATATTCGGCGTTTACTTGAACTTTGGATGCTACTTTTTAAATGCCTTGTAATAATGACGTGTGTTGTCGAGTGATTTAGCTGATTAATGTCAGTATACTGACAGTACACGTGTTTAACGATTGTGCACCTGACGGCTATTACTGTTTTCAATCTTGTCAATCGTCCATTGATCATGTAAGTAGCCCATTAAATAAATGTGTTCATTAATAAAATTACATATTAGAAAATTATTCAGTTTAATATCCATGTATCATTGTTTCAACAAATGTTATTCCAATGAAGTTTGCCCAGCCGGTGTGATATGCCAATACTATATACCTACACTTTAGGAGTGATGAAGTGTAACGGATACTCGAAAGTACAATGGTATTCATTATCTGACTGGTACATACATTTCAATAGCGGAAATTAATCAATATCGTGAATATTCGTCTTCAGAAATTTCAGTTAGTGAAACGTCGTGCAATTGTAACGTCAGTTAACAGACGGCTATTACTCTGTTTTCAATCTTGTCAATCATCCATTTATCATGTAAGTAGCCCATTCATTAAACGTGTTAATTTATCAAATTACATGTTAGATAATTATTCAGTTTAATATATATATATCGCTGTTTAAACAAATTTAATTCCCTTGAAGTTTGTTGATGCGGGATGTCTTTCTGTCGGGAAGATTTAATAATTGCCCTTTCGGTGAGTTTTAAAATAGGATGAAGTGTAACGGAAACTCGAGAGTATAATGGTATTAATTATCTGACTGGTACATACTCTGAAATAGCGGAAATTAAGCAATATCGCGAATATTCGTCCTCAGAAATTTTGTAAACATAGCAGACTAATCCTTCGCTTCTACAGCTGTGAAAAGGTACAGTGGATATCATTGGCTCTCAAAAGTAGGTCACTGAAATATGTCCAATAGTCAGCTTTGGCTTCAGAAATTTTCATACCCTCACTTTTCTCCTTCCGGTACAGCCGGCTGAAGTTTCTCCACCCAGTTACAGACTACGGTCGGGTGAGATTTTCGGGAGGAATCTCGCTTCTCCTGTCTCCGGCGCCCCAAGTTACAGACTTGGGCCCCAGAAACCAAGGAAGTGCTGCGTATACTAACATGCTAACATGGGTTTACATACTACTCACGATACATTTTTACATACTACGCAGGCTTGGGAAGTGTGTGGCTTCGTATGCTCTTCAGTTTTATCCATAGTATATTTTGAAAAGTTGTTCAGTGTTTCATACATCGTCCGTCATGATAAATCCTCCTCCAAGAACGGTATATTGACTGTAAATGAAATATTTTTAGCTTCGAAAAAGAAATAAAAACGATTATAATGATCGTCGTCGTAACTAATACAACATTAGTAGAACGTGGCAGTGATGTGATGCAGGGGTGAAATGAAGGAACCAAATGCTATATCAAATGCTATCCCTATAGTACTTTCCTCCTTTTCGTTTGGATGAGGCTTACCTCACTAATGGAAATCTCTTCGGTATTATATCAGCAATTGCGATGAATTGGGAAGAAATTAACATGCTGATGACATGTATGTGTTCAAGAGCACCATAAAGTAAGTGCTAGAAGAACATGATTAGAACATTTATAACGTAGGTAAATTATTACGTAGCGTAAACGTATTATGTAAATGTTACGTATTACGTACGTAAACGTATTAAGTAAAGAAAATTAATAACGTTGCGAAAACAAACGAAAACATAGGAGGAGATATAATAGAGCTGGTGGAGTGTTTCTCCAATAAGGGAACAGGATTACGTGAGATGGACGAAGCACGATGCCATAATTAAGTGAGGCCCGTTTACATAGCTGAGAAAGAGTTATAGGTGAAGACACAGCTACTACATTCGAACTGAACGCGATTCAAAACTTGAAAATAATACCTGAAAACATTCGTACCCTTTTAGAAATCGTACGTATTTGTAGCTCTATACGGATTACTGATGTGGACTAGTAGCAAACTGAGACTGGAGAAGAAGTAAACATTTTGCAAATTTGCGCTGGAGATGGCTGTTGTTGATCAGGTGAACAAATAAAATAATAAATGAGGAAGTGTACAGAAGAAAATAACACTATATATTAAGAGAAGAGGCTGATGGATACGGACGCAATAAAGTTGAAAGATGATTGAATGAGGACGTAGCAAAAGGGAAAACCCGACGAGTAATAGTGAAGATATATATTATGTGCATGATGATTCATGATACGAGGAATGCAAGGGCGGTGTAGGAGGGGAACTTCCTAAGGATGTAAAGAAAGAACAGGACCTTTGAATAGGAAGGATTTGAGGGCTGCGGTAAAACATACTTCTTATTCTTTTCCGTTAAATCATTGGCGTCTGGACATCGTCAGCCTTTCACCTCTTTCAGTCATTCATCATTTTCTTCATCTTCGTCTGTGTTCCCTTTTCAGCTCTTCTCTTTCTTTTAAATAGTTCTCACCCAATTCTCTCTGGATCAACCTCTGCGTCTTCTCCGATCTGGTTTTGCTTCCAGTACTTTCCTCAGGATTCATTACTGGTCTATTCTATTGAGATTTCCATACCGTCTCAATTGGTCTATTTCTATTTTTGACATTCAGGGTTCATGCTGGAGTTGTTCTCGGAGTTTCCAGATCTCTTTAGGTTTCATGTCTAACTCTTCATAAGAGTTTCATTTCTGCTGCAATTATTTTGCTTTTTGTTCTGGTTGTATTAGGCATATAGAGGAAAAATCATTCGCCTTGACCAGGACTCGAACCCGGAGTCCTTTAGCCAGTTAAGTTACCAATTCGTCCTTTTCCCCTGTGGAGCTTTAGAGGAACAAGGTGTTTTAATGCATTTCTATTTCTTAAATCTATGCCTATTTTCCTTATTATTGAATTATTCAACTGCTTTTATACGCTAATGGCTCCTACTGTTCTCTGCTGTGTTTTTCTAGTAATTTTCACACTTTTATCAACAAATCTTCAAATTGAAAAAAAGAGTGGGGATGATTAGGCTTGGCTAAAAGACCGATTTTAGTTGAATTTATTGGTGCCATTTCATTTAATTTGTTCCTTTTTTCTAAAAATTAAATAATAATTGATTTTTCCCCTCTTTTGTTTAACGCGTTAGCTAACGATGGCGGAGGCACATGAAGTGGAAGGACGGAGAGATAGTGGGTGGCGTGAGACCGTTCTGGACACTTCGTTCTGTCCATCGCGGAAGGCCGTTCTAGCTTCCAAGGAGCACGTAGGAGAGGAGAAGTGGGGATTTCTCCTACTTCCACTCATCTTCTTTTTCTTATATGAGAGCAGTAATAAGGGAGGGGAAGGATGCCATTCGGGGTAGCGATGTTATTTCACGCCGCGTGAGGAAACGTGAGGATTTTCAGAAAACCCCTCCCTCAGAAGGCTACTTCTTTTCTTAGTGTGTTGGTATGGGTGCTTCTGTATTTGTCGACTCCTCTGGGGCGATGATAAAGCCATCTTCATTCGGTTCAGCGTTGGAAGGGAATGTGGGGGGTTGAGGGAGAGGGAGAAGGCGGTATAAGCCTGGTAAGGGGGGAAGGAAGCAAGGGGCAGGGGTCTGCGGAAGAAACAATTATCACATAGAGGGGAATGGAGGTAGGGGGGAAAGCAACACAACCGGAATTGGAAGCCAGTGGAAAGAAAGAAGCGTTTCCTTACGGGAAGTGGCGCTCTCATTTCTTGCAAACGTGGAAAAGAGCGCGCTTCTCTCTCTCTCTAGCGATCGGAATAATAAGAAAATGGAACACAACTCATTGGAGGGACTTGTACGTGAGCAAAAACAAAAAGTCCGGATGGAAGTGGATAGGTGGCGGCCATCGAGGGAAAGATGGCGGACCTCGCTTATTAGGTGGCGGGAAGATGTGTTCGATGGACGTGACGCCTGGTGGTGAGTGCTTGGAACTCCTAATGTGGGAGTAACCTCGTTTTCCCTTCGCGCCGCCGGATATGCTCGCGAATCATCCCCTCATTACTTATGTTAGTGCTAGTGTGAACTAAAGTTACGTTAATTTAGCTTAACCTCAGTATTCTTCTAATTATCAAGTGATATGAAATTGTAATTGTAATCCGGTGTAACAAAAATAATGTTGGTTACGGTGGAAAACCTTTTATGGGTCGATTTTGACTACTGTAATAATTGCTTTTTTTATCATGTTCCATGGGAATTATTTTCCCCGAACAATAAACATTCTATTCTATTCTAATCCATACCATATCAATATTTTTCTGACTAATTTGTTTTCTTAGAAAGATATGTTGCGCCCAATCAACTGTGGACAGGGTTTATAGCGTCATATCACTTTTAATGAGTCATTAATGTTCAAATAGCAGTCATTTATTTATCTTGAATTTAGATTTTTAGAATGCCATCCCTTTAACTCATTCGTATTCCATAAATTCTCAAAAGTAATTTAATGCCTTCATAATGTCCCTCACAACAAAAAACTATTATCAATAAATAGAATCAATGGTATACAAGCGCAATTTTAGTTTTCAAATTAACATGACAGTAACAAGAAAAGGTTTACAGATATTAAATATTTTTTGCATTGTTCATGCATTGCTGACAAGGTAACAAGGGAAGAATGAGGTAAAATGGGGAATAAATTGAAGAGTTGTATAATTTTAGGTGTTATTTGGCCAAAAATTGTTCAAAAAATGATGGAAAGATGAGCTATTGGAATGTGGGCTAAATGAAACTCTATGGTAATCCTCCCTGCATCCAGTGTTAAAAACAAAACTTGGGTATGCCAAGATTTTACGGTTATTGAGATGGCTACTTTATCTATTTGAATGTACAGAATAAGTGAAGAATAGCATCAAAAGCGTTAATCACGTCCGAGTCGATCTATAAGACAGTTGGTTAGAATTTTACCAGCATATTTGCAATGCAAACGTTTTGGGATAGTTTCATATTCTGTTTTCGTTCAGTACATTTTCCTTTCGTATGAATATGCTATGCTAAAAAAGTTGGAAACTCAAATATATTTTCGAGTGGAAACTTTTACAAACCACAGAGGTACATAAAACTCACGACTCTGATTTTAACGCTTTAGTATCATCAACAGGTGATTTAAAAACGTATTACAATTCCGATATTCTATATTATAGTTCTATTCAATGAGTGAATGGGGGAGGGAGAGCAGATAAGAGGAGTATGTGAAAACAGTAATTTTACAACAGCCAAGAGAAGGATGGGAGAATATGCGGGGAACAGATATTCACTGAGGAGTTTAACTTCAGGGTCACGACTGCTTTTTAAAATTTCAATCAGTGTTAAATCATAGAGCTTATTTTGGCCATTAGTCAAATGCGACTTTCTCCTTAAAATCACTCCGGCGGTCACTTATTAGAACTTGTTTCTCGAAATTGAATTTTTGCAAGGCTAAAACAAATGATTACAGCAGCATCGGTTGAACGGTGAACGATATGTTCTAGGAGGCGTATCATATCCATTGTTTTATCTTACTATGATATTAGAATTACAGTGCATAAAATAGATATTCAGGTTTCAAATGTATAGAACATATTTTTTTTAAATAATGATGTATATAAATAAGTCTTGACGTCAAGTAATGGGAAGGATCGACTTTAGGCATAAGTCAAGAAATGGTATGGAGTTATGTATTCAGTAGGTTTTTTTCAGCTGTAAGAGAGTTAATTATTATTAGAGAGAGAATTATAGTTAATAATTTTGACCGATATTTCAAAAAGGGATAAAGTACATACGAAACCATAACAATTTATCTCCTCTGCAATTCATCCCAGTTCGTTATTCAAGGAATTTCTCTGGGAGCTCAGTTATCTCGTTCTCGTAACCCTTGCACCATTGTTTATGATTTTTTTTCATATCTCGCATGTTTTGAAGGCGTGCGTGTGAACAGAGCTATCAATTTGCCCAAAGAAAGCCGTGTAAAACGTTGTTAGGGTGGCCTGTTCTAGCAGATAGGGGTAGAAAAACTCACTAAAAGATGAATATCAGGAAGTAGAACATGCCTCATCCTTTTACCTCCGGCATAAGCCTTGAAGGGATACTCGTTGTGTAGGAGAAACACCGGGAACAAGGAAGCAAAGTCAGAAAAAAGTGGCAAAATAATAAAAGATTGATGAATGTGCTGGTGGTGGCGACCTACGTCCATTAGGAGACAAGGATGACGAGAAACACACACCCCTGGATCCCGTAAGGTCCTCGAAAAGTGAGATGGAGATATAAAAAGCCCTCGGAGGAAGGGATCTTGATAACGGCTTTATTTATGACCTGTCTCATGGCATGGAATTCCCCTCAATACAGCGGGAAAGAAATGAGTCACTAGTAGGTAATGTTTGCAGTGTTGTGAAGAGGTGTATGCTTTGGTTATTGTGAAGCTAAGGGCGAAAGCGTGGCAATTAAAACAGGCCTTCGGGTTATCCCGTGATTTTGGTTTTCTAATGCGGCATTTGCATTTGCTCCGGAGTTACTGGATTTTTACTACAGATGCGCTCAGCGACGGTAAATTTACCTCAAAAGCGGGCTTTGAAGCTTTTTTATTGGCAAAGGAAACTGTTGTAGGCTTTATTTTGTGGAATTTATCCATTACTGATGAATTAAATACGTTAGTCAACTCCACGTTTAATATTTATTACCACGACCCGGATTTCAACACTTTTTGTCATCTTCTGATGAAGATGACACAAAATGAAGATGACGCAAAGTGTCGAAACCCCGGTCGTGGTAATAAATATTACAAGTGGAGTTAACTAAGATATATAAATTCTTCCTTTTTGTTGGATCTAGCATAAGGTTATCATTGCTGTCTTGAGTTGAAGCTCCAAAATTATATGATTAAAATGCTAACGGAGTATCCACGACACTATCAGAGGTGATTATTCCGTGAAACGTCTTCCATTGCTTGCACGCCTGTAGCAGACTTGGCTACCGCATAGTCTTTATTTCGCGCCCAATACTATCTGTAACGTTCCGTGGATGGCTTGTTAGATTCCGCATTTTATGCTCTTTCATCTTGTAACCACGTTCTGCAGAAATTCAGTTCCTTATTCCGGAGATATTTAGGCATTTCCGCTTGTTCAAATTTTCCAACAATTCACAACCTAAAACTGTAATTTTTTAAAAACTTTCTGAGATCAGTTTTTGTGATTGTATTCCATAGAATAAGCTAAACGCTTTCGAAGGAACCTATTCCCGAACTCCGTGCTCAATTTCACACTACTACTAGTTATTGCTACTCTAATTTCACGCTGGCGGAGACGGATGATTTTAGACCCATAATTGTCTGTCATTATTTTAATGTGATGTTGTAAACAATTTCATTTACTCTTTCTTCTAAGGTTGTTGGAGCGGTTTTGGTTTATGTAAAATGTTGCATGAAATTTTACATACGTGTTGTTCTCAATAGTGGTATCTGTTGATAAAAGTGACAAAATTTCATAATACCGAGTTGTATTTTGGCAATTAAATGCTATTTTAACACGTAGTCTTATGACACATGACATATCTCGTAATAATTCGATTATACATGTACAGGTTTACATATATAAGCGAAAAAATATATTTCTTACTATTATAAATGTTGGTAAAAATGTCAAGGTGTCACGCCGAGTACGATATTCGAAAAAAAATGTAATTTAATTTCGTCAAAATTTCCAATACCACGCCTGGCGAGTAGTAGTACTTAAGTACCTTGTGCGAAAACGTGAGAGACAGAGAGGGATGTTATTTCACTCTGTTTAGACCTCATCTCTATGACGCCACAGATGACTTAGATCCCAGCACCCATTGATTCATCTCGAGAACTAATAAAAGAAATAAAAGTCAGCAGCTTTTAAATATTAAGCGTAGAGAGAGGATGCGATACAGATTTTGGAAGGACTGGCTATAGCCGCGAGAGACATGAACTTAACACGAAGGGTATAGGTAACACCTATACATCATTAACTGTACTGAGAAAATATTTGAGAGTAGGTGAAACGAATAAAGTTATGACTATTAAATATACGACGAACGGTTTTGAGAGAACATGCTGGCTGAATGCCGTCTCGGGAACTAGAGGAGAGAGGAATGTAATTAAATAACGCTATAGGAGGACTGTTAGGCTTCATTTGTCATAAGAATTGTCTTGTTTGAATTAAGATGAAATTTCTGCTGGGACAAGATTTATATAAGTTACTAAATTATTAGAGAGACACTAGGAGTAGCCGAGGTTTTTAAGCAAAATTAGCAAGGACTGTGGAGTGGGGAGAGTATGAAGGGAGCTGTCTTAAGTAACATAATTCGCTGATGAGGGCGAGAACGAAAATAATCTAGCCGTTTTCCAAGAGAAAATTTCCGCATGAGTTGGGCGGTAGAAGTATTTCCCGCCCACGCACGTTTGACTTAAAGGAGGAAATGTTGTGTAAAGTGTCTGGAAGAGAAAACGTGAAAATGTTATTCTAGCCTGTTTGAATTGGGAACACAGAAACGTGTGAAAGCAAATTACTTCACTCATGCATAAAACAAGCAATTTTGGGGTATCAAAATACTTTGCTTTGCAGACTTCAATTACAGCATTTTAGAGACGTTTTCATTATCGCATTGGGGTCATTCAACTCCTTTTCGGACATGTCATTGACTGTTGACCTATCGATTTTGATGAAAAATGGAATATATTTTTATTTTACAAAAAAGTGAGAATTAAATTGCTAAATGGGCTTTGGAATATTCAGTTAAAATTTTTAAATTCCTCATATTTATTTAAGCCATAATTTTGCTACAATATATTTTATTATTAATGCATTAATATTCATTTGGTGAGAATGCCTCTTTTTTCAAGAGAGTTTTGTGCACGCTTTCAGCGACGGCTGTATTCATTCATCACGATTACCTACTTATTGCTTTTGATCCAGAAGATTCAGCGCACTAGCCGTTGATTTCTATGGGAGAAGTATTCAATTCTCTGTTAGTATTTTCACTATTTACGAAATATGAAATTGTGAATAGCACTGCCATGGCATAGATAGAATAATACAATTCCGAATGCCAATTCACGGTTAATACCAAAAGGGCACTAATTATAAAAGGATGTTTTTGGAGAGTTGGTCATCAAAAACATCCTTTTACTATAATTAAGTGGTCATAACTATCTCTCATCAAAGGTACTAATAATACATGTTGTTGATGAAAAGTGTACTGAAATTAGCAAAGCTTATTTAACACAGCTCCTCTACCTGTCTACTACAATTTATTGTCACCAATTCTCTGCGGATTTTTTTGTGTTCTCACACAATTAGAATCATTTAAATTAAGAAAAAGTTTAATTATACTTGATTTGAGAATATAAAATAAATCAATTTGTTCAGCTCTTTTTGAAGTTTGGTATTCAAGTTTTTATTTCACAAATTCCTAATTTCCGTTCTATGTTTTGACGATGTTTCAAATGACAATCCCTTTGTAAAAATATCAGCTGTTTGATTTGCTGGAGCAATATACTTAGGAATTTTTTTTAAAACAAGATATCTGCTAAAGCTATAGTTAACATCCATATGTTTGAGGTGTTTTGATATAAATTAATTAATGAATGAATACACCTTCACAATACACAATAGGTTGATCAACCATAATTTGCATTTCATCCATTAATTGTTTTAACTACAGTACCTCTGTTGCAGCTGAAGCCAAATAGGCAAATTCAGTCTTTGTAGATGACATAGGAACTGTTATCTGTTTTCCAGATCCCCAAACTGTCTACGCACCATAGTCTTTTAATCAATACCCTGAAACAGACTTTATATCTGGATTATTAGCATAGTCTGCCTCTGCATATTCTCAAGCACAATCTATAATATTTTGTCATTTGAAAATAACAAAGAACACACACACACGGTGGAGTTGCAGCCGGGTGACACTAGCTGTGGGTTGGTGACCTCTAAGAGACAATAATCCTATGTGGTATGCATTCTTTCTTCGTTTAAAATGTATCTATTCGTCAGTAGGCGATGTCAAGTTGCTAAAAAGAGTAACGCCCGCGGTGCACCCGAAGAAAGCAGTCTTTCAGTACCTCCTAAACCTTTACCCCATGTGGCAAAATACGTAATTTTTTCCACGATTTCTACAAAATATAGTACATGGAGGCTCATTTCAATGTTTATATCTCTAAAATCTCCATAGCGGAGTGGATGCGGCAACAATCCATTCCACACACTTGCCGCGCCACCTTACAGGCAGGCGTTGCAGGCGGGTTGGACTAGGCTCGACCGCGCGATCGAAAAAAATAATGTGAAATTCGGCGTCGCAAACGGTCGCAGCATTACTCATCAGATTCCCACTGTGGATGCTTTGTAGAGTTTCCCCAAATAAGTAACTTCACGATGCTCAGCGATGAAAATAACCATTTCTCTACATATATTAAAAAATGACCAAAAATGAGGGTCCGCCATTTTGTTTAATATATTTGGTAAATAATGACAAAAAAGTAAGTAGACTACATTAAAACAAAGATAAAAAACTGTTTCATCTGACTGCATCACTTTTTATTCCAATTCTTTACCCATAAAGGCTTAGCAAGGGCTTGATTTTGAAGATTTCGTGAGAAAATTGAGTGAAGACAATTTTTGCAAAATTTGTGCAACTTAGGCGTCACGAAAATTGTTAATTGTTGAATAATAAGTAAAATACTTTGCGTCATCGTATGCACAGGTCTTTTGAAAATATTTATGCAAAGTTTCAGCTTCCTGGCTTGAAAAAATCACTTTTTGACTTTAGGCCAGCTTTTTTCGAGTTCAGTCCACTGGTTGCTGGAGGCATATTCTGGCCGTGAATCTTAGTTGAAAGCCTAATTAGTTACATAAACGTGATTAAGTGAACTTTTTTTACTATAATTTTAGTTCCAGACGTTCTGCTCATTGAAGCTGATTTCGCCTTCGTCACACTGGGGGGATGTCATTCTCAATCCCAGGATTACAAATACTTGTTTCTTTGACATATGTTCCAAATCACTACGCTCATCGATAAATTTCTCGCTTTCCAGTCGTGCTTTCTTCTATTCTCCCATGTATGTATAGAAGATTCTTGCCTCTTCGATTCTTATGCTCTCAGCTCATCTCAATCCAGGAGGCTTTTTTCTGTTGACCACTGTTTTCTTGCCATTCAATGACCTAGAAAACCGAATCTTTAATCTTCATGCTCATCTTATCTACACTTTTGAGGTGAATAGCTATCTCTTTAAAATCAGTCTGACCTTGATACACCAGAACGGAAACGGCGATGCAACATGTACAGAGAGAATCCACTTCGACACTTTTAATTCGTGATTGATGATAAGACTGAAATAAACGAGGTCTCGTTCGATCTTGTATACGACTACAATGAGAGCATGACGTAATGTGTGCGAGACAAGGACAGGTACCGCGGGCGACCAGCGGTCATTTTGGACGTGGGTAATAATTCCCGCCACGTCTCTTCTCGTTACTGCAATGTATGTATTAGCGCAATGATTTTGGTTCCAAACAAAAGATCGTGTTTGGGATTGTCTAATTAGCCCAATTAGTGGGCTATGTAAAATATTTTTGTTGCTGATAAATTAAAATAAGCAATTAATTTCCAGAAAAGTAGTGGATGTCGGATCCCACCGAAAATCTCAGATATGGAGGCAAGAAAAAGTATCCCTTTGTTTAGGGCGTCTAATTCACCATCAATCGGTACCGTTATGTCCGACACGGAACGGATGAGATGGCTTGTTGAACGTCTCGAACTTGACTTGGCGCGCGTGAGAATTGTTGGCGCAACCACCTCAACGTCCGTTCGAGTATTGCCCGCAAACGCGGTAAAATTCATTTAAAACCTTCGTGAATTGTCCGCGACTTGTTTATACCCATCGACTGCTTACCCAAACCCGCCCACTCTTACCGTAAACTCTAATTAGGTTCACGCCTCTTTATGCATGTTCTTCTTGTTTCAAAATCATCCCCCCTGCAAGACATTATTCCTTCCAGTCAATATTTCCTTTATTTTTTTCCTTGTTGTTGTAGTCCGGTCCAAAATATTGTGAAAATTTTCTATGAAGTCTACAAGTGTCTGTTTGGCCATAAATTACAGCGAAAATTGAAACTAATTAGTCGTTTTTAGGACATTAAAATGTTACTTGAATATTGGAAGAAAGAAATAACTTTGCAAAGTTCACTATTTAGTTTTATATTCACGACCCGGGTTGCGACAGTTTATGTCATCTTCAGGTTCTGAAGACATAAACTGTCGAAACCCGGGTCGTGAATAAATACTAAATAGTGAAATATGCAAAGTTTGCTCTTTTATCCATTATGGAAAAATTTCACACAGTTACTCCTGACATCGTTCGTTTTAGTTGCATACTTAACCATATAGGTACTGTATGCATAAAAACAACCAGAACTAAAACGAAAAAGGAACATTACTAACTAAATATGTCAACTTTGAGCTCAGTGCAAGGAAATGCACTGCTGAGTGAACTTTGACGCTGGATTGAAAATGGTTAATGGTATTTCCCCCCCGTGATTAAACTGGCTGTCCTAATTTTATTTTAATTGAGCAATATCTTGGATTAGGTGCAATGAACAGATAATTCAGAATTAGCTTTAGTCTTAAATTCTATTGATTATAACTTTGAACATTTATGTGTCTATCCCGGGGATATAATTTTGAGATAACTCACATTTCGTCCAATAGAATGGTGTAAAGCACGTGACGATCTTTCACTGATGCCGAGCAAATTTTTATGAATGCCGATTTAGTAACAGGTTATGTAAAAAATTAGAGATAGCTTTAGTACCTCGAAATGCACTGATTAATTTAGTAAAATTATATTTTTGATTGAGGATTTGATGATATTTTTTGGAACCCATGTATTTTTGGGGGAATTATTAGTGCAAAAGTACCCTAGATTCCATTACTACGTCCCTCGTGCAACAGCCATTAAGGATGATATACTGCGTGAAAGACCCGTAGTGTGCGACATACCTAGCGGAGAGAAGGGATTATACGGGAGAGAAATAATGCTTTAGGTTCGGATGCTCACCCAATTAATTTAGTACCAGGTGAATTTTCTCGTGGAAATAGTAGTACATGCTCGCGGCTGGGATGCTAGCAGCAAAATGCGCGCCATCTCTCGGTAAACAAGACGGATTATCACTTCCGTCGTACTCACACAAGTACGTAGTTCACACGAAGACCCGCGGCTCTTTTCCCAGGGTTACCAACTCTGCCACCAATACTGCTAGAATCCCGTTATCAGACAAGTACTTTAAAAATTTCCAGTGTCCTGGATTGAGATGTTTTCATCCCTCTTTGGGTCAAGTAATACTCCATGAAATATTCATTCTATTGTTATCTTTTGCTACCGTTTATTGCCTTTTAATTTGTTATTTGTTGCTATTAAAATACGAAGTGTAAAAATATCTCAGTTTTCTTAAATAAAATGCTCTCCATTCAAAGAAGTAATGACCTTTCATTAAAATTAATTAATTTGAATTTTCTTGCTTTATGGCCCGTTGTGAGTCGATTAATTCAATTCAATTCATTTATTATCGTGGTTTTTTTGGCTCGTGAAATATTTTTTAATTGAGATTACATTGGAATATATTACAAAAAGGAGACAGGTAAATAAGAAAAGCATAAAAAATGAAAATAAAAAATAAAGCAATAAATGCAAAAAATATACATTCAAATTCCATTAAGTGTGAATACGCCTGTATTCAGCTTCAAAATGTAAATACATATCACGCATATTGAAAACACCCATCTTACGTACATATTTACACAAATTTCTTAAGTTAGGTAAAATTATTCCAAAATAACTTAGTATTCCTAATTGTAATTACGTATATAACGATATAAAGTATCTTATAGTGTGAAAAAATTGATCTTCCAAATGATTATCAGAATTCTAACATCATTCGAAAAAAGTTAGCACTATAATTTTTAATGCAAACATTCATCGTTGGTGATTTGTTGGATTGTATTTAAATTTGTTGTTATTTAGCATTGAAAACTGAAAAACATTCACACATAATCACTGTATATGAATGTGGATTACACATTTCACGTGTTGTTAGTAAATATATCTTAAAATTTCTACTCTTGATATCGGACGGATCCAGGTGAGTTGGTAACTCTACTGTTTACTCTCCCCATTTCCCAATGGAGGTCAAAATTGTGACGTCAGGAGGGAATTGGGGAGGGGGGAATGAAAAGGGGGAGGGGCGTAGTATAAACAGGGCTCCCAGATGACGATCGACGCGGCGATACAGTGAGACCTCTCCCAACCTCTCCCTCACGTTAAAGCCAAAACCCCTGAGGGTCCACTGGTCCACTCACCTCTCCTCCCCATGTCCTACGGCACCGTGGGATTGTGTGTTACGTTTGGGCGTCGTAAATCTTAAAGAGGAGGCGCGTCTGGATGCGCCAGCCGTTATCAGCTGTTCGGGACGCCCCAGAGTATGTAGGTACACCTCTTCCTCGTGAACGTGGCCGCTACGTATATATGCATATATATTCACGTACATGTCGCAACGGCGTCGTTGGTGGAAACTGCGGACACACCGCACATACACATGCAGTCGCATTTCACGCACCCGATTTTACGTTGCCGCGGATACCGCAGCCAATCAGAAGGAGTTATTGCTTGCGGAGGCCGCTTTTCCGCACGAGTCACCCGTCTCTCAACTTCTACCGCAGGTTTCGTTGCTGCGGAGTTGAAGGTATACGTACTGTCAGTCAGTTGTCAATATCAATGTGAAGTTCAAAGGTATGGATTGTCTTATTATTCTCTGGTGCTCTATCCATGTTGGTCGGAATTTTCGAGCTTCGGCAGGGACGGAAATTTGACAGTCTCATAAACTTTTGATTATGTCATTTAAAAATTAAGATTTATCGAGGATGTAATATGACTGAGTAGGGACCCAGCCACTCGTCCTGTGCTGCCGGAGATACGAAAAAGGGGTGCTTTGAGCGACGATCATCATCTTTCCGAACACGAAGAAATGGAAAATGGAATGCACTGAGAAGTTCCTTTAGCTGTCCGTTTCTCAACTTTTCCTGCAGGTTACGTGGCGGCTGCGAGCTACAACAAACCCTTCACACCAGTATTTGTGACTTGGATAACTCTTAAAAATTTGAAATGCAATGGGGTACCATGATAGGAATGGCAGTGTAACGTATTTAGGGTGATTCACTAAGGCACTACAAATTACTGAATTAAAAACAGTTGTAAAAATATGTGGTCTCGTTCGATCGGGTGTGCGAGTACAATGCGAGCATAATCTTGAATTGGTGAGACGCAGTTGTGAGTCAAAACTGTCTGGCGGCCATTATGGAGGGGCGGAAATAACTCCGCGTTACATCTCGAGAATTCGACATGCTGGCGCGCCAATTTTGGAATCAACCGAAAAATCTCGTTTAATTCCGTCTGTTTAGGGAAAAAATTACAATGTCCACTACATTTGCAGGTGAAAATAAAAAATAAGTTCGTCATTATAATTTTAAAAGTTAGCTCTAACTAACCGTATCATGCAGATGAAATATAAGAGAACGGATCTTATGAGAAAAATTGTCTTAATTCGCCACCAATCATTACCGTTTGTCAGAGGTGGAACGGGTTAGATGGCTTAAGGAACGTTGGAAAGTGGATACGGCGCGTACCCCAAACGAAGGAGTGAGAAACTCGACGGCTGCAGAATCTATTTCACTATTTACGTCAATGCCATGGATTCCTCGGATCTTGACCCTGGCACAATCTCTCGTAATTCTCAAACTAGATCAAGAACCAAAACCAATGGATTTCCATCATATTCATTTTTCACTCGGCGCTACCTCGGTCATGGAGACTTAGTAGTTTGATAACGCATGCCACTCTGGCGATATGGTGTATGGGGTGTATGGAAGCATTCATGCATTGCCAAAGATAAATTGTGGAGTGCACTGCGAATCAATCGCTGTGATGCTTTCATACGGTTTTAACCACAAGTGTACGGAAGTACGAAAATTTAGTAAAAACTCGTACCCGAATCCCTCGATATCACTCCCGAGCGCTAGTGCTCAAGATGGTTTGGCGATTGGGCTCTCCTCATAATGGCTTTCAAATGGATTTCAGCCATCTTGCTGAAGATATAGTTTAGATAATCACGGGATAGCATTGTATCACTATTTGAATAATCGTTGGACGAAATATCCGAGATTGTATTTCAAAGCTTGTTAAATAGCGCGAAAGTCTTCTCATACGAAATTGAACGCTTTTACAACCAACGCGAAAATCTTTCGAATGCATACATATTTATTTTATCATTTAGGTTCTTGAATGTTCCGTACAGGAGCACATATTTGTGCTGAACATTATTTACTGAAATTTGATCTGTGAGCATGCTTCCCAATTCTAACATATTGCGTGAAATTGACAGGGTAGGGAGAAGGAGGCTTCATAAAATCTAATGTTTTCTTACTTCGCAGTGGTAGATTTGGGAGTCACCAAACTTAACAGAGAGTGCCAGTAACAATTAAAGTAACCTACTGGTCATGGTTTTAATGGAAGCTGGAAAAAATCCTCCAGATTTTTACGCGTGCAGGGCCCTCTCTATCTACCTCTAGTATTACTTTCTTCCTCTCACTCAGTGTACGTTCTACCCGTCTTCATCCCGTCCATAAAACTTTCTTCTTCTCGTTCTTTTGTTCTTTATTCACTTTATTCATCTCCCCGCTTACCCAACATCCTTACCTCAATCATCGTGTTGAGGAACCCATAACCCCTCATTACTTCTTCCAGCTACCTACTTTGCCTGCTCCTTATCTCATCCAGAAGTTTCCTTTCTTCAATAGCCATGTAAAGCACATCCTCATTTTCCTTCTTTTTCTATGCACTGCACCTTCTCCATCCTCCTTTTCACCCACATCTCGAACGTCTGTAGCCTATTTTCGTCTTCCTTTCTCAGAGACCACGTTTCTGCCTCATAAAACGCCACACTCGATATCAAAATCTTCATCAGCCTCTTCTTTATATCCTTACCCAAGGTCCCCGTCATCAGTTCCCTTCTATTACTAAACGCTTTTTTCGCTAACGCTATTTTCCTCCATATGTTTTTTCAGTAATGCCCATTTTCTGCTAGCGTACTATCGAAGTAATAAAATTGCTTTACCTGCTCCAGGTTGTGACGTTTGTGCCAGTGTAACTTCAAGTGTTTGCTGTGTAAAATGTTTTGTCAAGCTGTGAATTTAAATAAATAAACTATGAAAGACAGTCACCATACAAGAACTGACTCAGCTGTCGCTTTGAGTTAATATCTTTGCCGAAATATTTTGAAACGCTAAGTGCATGATCTTCTTGACTTCTCAGATAAAGGATTTAATACTCGTTCACACTGATACCTCTTTTGATAGACATTCGTTTTCTTACTTCGGAGTAACTATGACTTTTCTAGAAATTCGCAAAATTTCATAAACATTTTAACGTTAATAAGTTCAATTTGTTAATTGGTTTTATCCTTTATAATGACCAAAACAATTTCAAGTGACACGGGATTTTATAACCATTTTAGTTAGTATCTTCTTTTGTGTAATGGTGCCACTAATTGCAAGATAAATTGACTGTACTCTTTAAACCTTCATCTTTTGAGCGCCACGTGGCTCATTGTAATATCTCTTACACATTTCGAGTTATTAATAAATGTTTTATGTACACAATCTTGGCGCATCGCCACCTGCCATAGTTACCTTCCCATCCGTACCGATTTTCAAGACGTTTCTCGTCAAAAGTGATGATATTCACCAAGTTTTTATTTATTCAATGACCTCTGTTGTTGTCTCAGGGGTGCTTGCGATCTCACGTCGTTGCTCGACCGTCAATCTCATGACATTGCGTCTGGGGAGGAGTCGTTGCCGTCGCGTCGCCTGCAATTGGATGAGGGTGACTGCCACATAGCCGCATGTTGGCCTGCAAATACCCTGCCGCAGCATTCCTCTGAGTGTGTGTTGTTCTGGTTATCGCGCGGCACCCGGTGCCTCGAGTTGACATCTAGGGTGGGCCCTGAGGCCCCTGGCAGCAAGCTTCTCCTGCCTTTGTCCGTGTACCCCTCCATTTCATCCTGACACCAGGGAAGACGAGAACGGGAGGTCAAAATTATCTAGATCCAAAATTAGAACAATTTTGATATTTATCTTTGGTCACGGGGGGGAAGGACGACCAGTTTTTTATGTCAGAAACTCATCTCTCTCTCTCCCTCTTTCTTTCTCCCTCTCTCTCCAGGGGGTTATTTTTTAATCTATCATTTGTGTTGACTCTTAGCGAGAAGACGGGAGACCCGCTCTGTTCTCGAAATGATCGGTTCACGTTCGCCGAAGTCCGATTAGGGCTCCATTTCACGTTCCCTACGACAGGTGAGATGGAACTCTTGAAATACGGAGGAAAATGAAACGGAGCAAGAGTCGAAAGATTTGGATCAAGTGTCGAAAGAGCTGGTGAGTCAAAGAAAAAAGACCTGCAGATCACCACTTAAGAGCCGAAGATGGTCACGCCGCCTGGGTGGTGGAGTAGAACTCAGGAAAATGACGTAATTTTCCGTATTTTATGACGTATTCTCACTTAAGTGAGATCATAAAATAACCCCCAGGAACGCAAAGGATTATTGTGAGAGATTGTTTTCTGAAAAGTGTTTTGTATTTGTCAAAATACCTTGCATGGGAGGAGGGGACGAGGAACTCTTAAGGTGTATGTTTTGGCCATATTATAGCCTTATGAGACCTCGAAAATGGTAGAGCTATATGAATATAATTTGGGAAGTAGGTCAAATTTCAATCGGGTTGAAAAGTCGGAATTTTTGTTGCTTTCTTAATCTACGATTGATCGAGCAACCGTCATCATGAATTCCGAAGCGATTTAGAATTAATTTTGGTGATAGAGGAATTGATTGGTAAAGCTCGTAATCGGCATTAAAAATGAACGAAAATAATCAAGGGTTCGTTTATTTACTAAATTTAATCATATCACTGACAGTGGAAGCGGGCAGCTCCGCTGTTTCGTTTGAGTGTTACACGCGAATATCTCTTTACTTTTATCGAGATGCTGCTCCGCAAAATGTAAAGCAAATATTCTTCCGCCAACATTACGTATGAATTCACTCATATTACCAGGGTTACAAACAATACAACGGGGAACTAAACAAACTGTTTAATCACATTCCAAACGAGAGGTAGCAATGATAAAACAAATTTTAAAGAAAAAAAAAGGCAAATTAATAGCGTTTTCATTTTGCGGATCGAGAGCTTAATAAAAATTAAAGATTTAGGTATGTATTACCTTGATCAATAACGCAACATACTAATATGCAAATGTTCAGGGAAAATATGGTTAGCCCAAAAATTAATTTTTTTTCAAAAGTATGCTCAACTAGCCTGACCGTTGGGTTCCAAAATACCTTTCTTACTTCATAACCTTGCCTACTCACATAATTCCGGCAATTACCTATGTCACAAGCCCCATTTGTTACAAATAGAGTTTTTTTTGTTAACAGTTATAAGCCATATTCTTCAAAAGGAGATACGACGGCAGAATCATTGTGTTTCTTATACCCGGTGACGGCATAGTGATCTACCACTTCCACGGAGATTCACTCTTTATATGTATTCCGTTGCAAATCACGCTCTTTATCCCCTCGACTTAATATTATTCAGTATCATGAGTCACATTATTTTCTCTCAGTAGGTTTTTTGCCGATTTTTCACACCCCTCTTAATACGTGGGTGTTTACCTGCAGTGGGGTTTTTTCGTGACAAATGCCAGCCGAAATTGTTGCGTTTTTCCCACAATTGTACATATATTTTTACATTTATTTCTGATACTTCATTATGTCGTGTTAATATCCTATCTCTATTGTTTTTAGTATTATTTCTTTGATTTATATATTGCAGTGTTTGTCATATTCACTGCATTAATGTACTAACGAGGGGTTAGATGGAAGAAGGGACTTTTAAAGTATCAATCTCGCCCCAAAAGACGTTTATCTATCTATCTTGACTTAGCTGTTTAACGATTTAGGGATAACTACAAATAGAGGTCTAAGTAAGAGGCAATTAGGCCGCAGTATAAATACAGTGCTACTCCACCTAAAGTCACACCTTGAAATCATGCTTTAAGAAAATATTTTCATTGCGCTCGATGTTCGGGTTCCCAATGGCTAACGGAGACCGAATTTACATATTTACAATATGTTTGGTGAAAATCCATGTACGAATACACGGATTTTCATCCCAATACCCCAATATAATCACTTCTAGGTTTTAAAAACATAAACTTTCCCAAATCCGAAATAATGTGTTCCCTTCAACCAATGAGCTCCCTTCGCTGTATATTCCCTCCAGCCATCATCTTTGGGCAGTCTCTGGCTTTTGCACTCAATTTTCAATTTTACCTTTCTATAATAAGTTTTCAGGGGAAGCGTGGTGGCCTAGTGGGTAGAGTGCTTGGCTACTGATCGAAGGGTCCCGGATTCAAATCCGGGTGAAGCCTTTGGACGCCCCCGAACAAAAAAATCCTCGGAGTGCGAGGTGGCCCAGGGAAAGGAATTGGCCCCCCTACCCTGTCCGGCATAGCTTGGTTTAGTACGGGGTAAGCTCTACCCTCAACTACCCAAACCAACCTTCGGGTTGAATCACTGAGTGAGTGATAGTAAGTTTCTTCCTCTACCTTCCCACACGCCGTTCAAAATCCCTGTTTTCTTTCTCCATTATCCTCTCTTGCCTCTAACAATCTCATCTGCATTAACTCCTAACACACCTAACAACACTCCTAACTATTAACAATTAACAATACACAACCACTTCCAAATCCGTCACCCAAAAAGTACCTCACCTTATGGTCCGATAGTTACCAACAGCATTGCATACCTTTCATTACCCATTACTTGAAGATAAAATCAGCGTTCTCCTAGTCTAAAATAGTTATGTGTTCCTTTGCCTTTCTACCATACGCTTTGGCAACTCCCTACTCTCATAAGAAGACATCGCGTGGCTGATATTCGGTATCCAAATGAGGCAATTATTTTCTGAAACTATAGAGAGAATGCGGGAAAAGTATCACGGCTTACTTCCATTTAGACCGGGGTTCACGAGTAAAGGAAGATTATACCACCGTATAAATACTTTGCAGTGCTCTTGTCGTGCCGAGCAGAGCGGTTAGAGGCGCTGGGTTAGTAATAGCCATTTTGTGGCCCGGGTTCGAGTCCCAGGCAGGTCAAATTTTTTCTTTCGAATATTTTACGGAATCACTGTAGATTGCCCAATCCCATGCATTTACGGCAGTAACAACAATATTTTTTTTAATTTTCAGCCTATTTGCTGGTTTTTCAATCAACCCGCTTGGGAAACTTTCGAAGCTAATTTCGGGATTCTACTTTGACCGAAAAGAGACTTCACATTCCGACAGGCCTAATATGTTTAAATTTTGAAAATTCAAGGATACTTCCGTGAATAGGAATGGCTTCGATTGGTTGTGGCTCTTTCTCAAGGCGGTAAATAATGAACGGACTATTACTTAATAATATACAGCGATGGATGAACTTAAAATTCAGGGTTGGAGGAAGCATTTTTCGGGCTGGGAAGGGGTTAGCCCTTATGATAGATTTCAGTTTTAA
This sequence comes from Pyrrhosoma nymphula, assembly GCA_963573305.1. NCBI lineage: Eukaryota > Metazoa > Arthropoda > Insecta > Odonata > Coenagrionidae > Pyrrhosoma > Pyrrhosoma nymphula. Next base: position 73,030,809 of record OY754337.1, read on the forward strand.
TAAATATCACGCACAGATAACACAGTATTTCTTTTGCTACATCTTTAGTTCCATCAGCGACTTTTTCAAATTTAGCTGCGTGACTCAATTGTCCAAAGTTCAATGTAGAATCGTCATTAGCTGTCATCAATCCATACCACAGCTCTCCACGCCTTTCTACATTCAACGATCTGCTATTTTTCTTCATGGTACCTTACTTGAACATCCTATTTGATTTAGGTGACGTTTTCCATTTTCGAAGTTCCTCGGTAATAATTCCCACTCATTTGTCCCTCTGTTATTGTTTTCAATTATGACTTGGCAGTTAATGCAAAGGAGGTAGAAGAAATGCAAGAATGCTCATACAGTATGGATCAAGTACTACCAGGGTACAAAAAGAAGATTAACGGGAAGAAAAATACAATTGTAAATGAAAAAAAATGGGAAAAAATTAGCTAAGCGAAGATGTTGCACTGCACGTAGAGGTACTAGATCAAGTGGAACCCGTCCCTTCGACTCCATCGTATTTCTATTGGCCCACTTTTCCATTGTTTTCAGTCTTTTCTGTTCTGCTGTAGTTTTTTCCTAGTGAATCTATTCCATACAGTTTAATACGACAACATTTTCAGTTAAGCTCCTATTTACTGCCTCTCTTGCGTTGTTAGTCGTTCGTACATTCCTCTTTTATCTAATCAATGTGATACATCAGCAGAAACACGTGAAATATAATCTGACAGAAACTTGGTCTCCACCATATCTCCTCTGCACTCCTTACTAGATTGGTGGTGTTCTGTACAGAAACGGATGAATAGCCAAAGACCGCATCTTTCTCTATAGTTGGTCTGATTTAAAAAATACAAAAGCGATGAAGCGGCAGTGGTAATGGATATGGTTGTTTTACTTTGAAGTAGCATTCGTCAAACCATGGTTGAAAAATGTGCGTTGTATAAAGGTCTTGCATTTGATTTGAACTGGTTAAAGTATCTGAAAGTACTTGAAATACTTCCCTATATTTTTTACGTAAGGTGTTACGAGCCTAAACGTTATAACGGACCTGAAAAAGATGCAGATAACTTTGCAAATTACCACGCTAAGATAATGCTATGTACTCTTTGAGATATGTGGTATAATACGTTGAAAAGAGCATTGCAGGTTAATGTTCTTGCTAACACGGAGTCTAGAATATTTACTGACGTGCACAGTAGAATGATTAATGGAATTTTCTCGTATCTATTATTTTGCTCGATATCCAATTCCTGTTTGAATCAAAATATTTTTTATCTATTAGGAGAGATGTGATCCAGAGAGAATTTCATAAGGTAACTAATTATTGGCGCACACGTTTTTATTTACTCTAATTAATTGTAAAAAAATCAGTTCTATCCAAACCAGTCAAATTCTCATTTGTGTACTAGTACAATGTCGGTACGCCAGGCTTTTCATAGGAATGCTCCAGGTCAATAAAAATTATCTACCTCGGTTAATGTTGGCTTACATTATTTCTAGACAAATTAAATTAATTGTAGCCCTGTCATTCGATATGCCTTCCATATGCTAAGGCTAAGCCGACACTTTTCTAGGAATACTCAAGGTTGACATGAACATAACTATAGTAATTTGGTCGACCCTGTAAACCTTGTCGATCTTGGGCGTCTTATTAAGTCTCTGATTAGTGTGAAAGGGGTTGGTAATAAGTAATCTCGGGTCGATTTCCGATTGGATCTCAAGAAGGCGCCTTATTTCTTCCTTTTCGAGTCGATGCGTTCTGGGGCTTTGGGGAGGGGTTGGGTTGGGGGGTGGGGGTGGAAGACAAGAATCTCATCTTCAGCGGAAGTCTCTCCCTCGCCTGGAATTCCAGTCACGGACGGTCCATCATTTAGAGGGCCTTTTATTTTTATACACCCTCTTCCTCTCCCCTCTCTTCTTCTCGCCTTCCGCGTTATTTTTCCGATAGATTCGAAGCCCTCTCCACCCCTTCTCATTTCTTCCTTCATACCTCCCCTCCTTCCATCTTGTCTCACTAGTGCCCCTCCCCCCGTCACCCCTTTTCCCAACCTCCTCCAATTCGCTTCCCAAAGTCCTCGGCGATTGATTCCGGTGCTTCGTGACGGATAAATAGATGGATGGGTGGGCAGGTACTTATCTATTTTCTGGAATTTTAGACTCCCCGCACAAAGCCTGTTATTGGTTTCCGTTTTTTTTATCCGCCCCATCTCACCTGTGAAGAGCAAATCTGAGGAAGGTGGAGGAAGAAAATAAGATGTTTTTTTTTCAAGGAAAGTTTTGCTCTCCACATTTTGTTGCGTCAATTATTGAATATTTGATGGTTCTGGAAAGTATTACTGTGAATTCCTAAATATTTGATTGAAAAAAAGAGTTACTTAACAGGGAGTCTTTAATATTGGTCAAGCTTTTTCGCGTTTTGAGAACCAACGTGAGTACAGTTTTACGCTTTCAACTACCAACCAACGTCTACCATTCGTCTAATGTGCTTTACATAGCTATGCCATTTGGCGTTTTATCTAGAAGAACGCATTTTTCCACCACTTAAGGTATTTACACGGCTGAAATTCGTCGACTTGTAACTTATATAATTTTTATATTATTCTGGAAACGTTAAGTTATCCCTATTCTGTATATTGAAAATCGTTTTTTTACGTGTAATCTCAATTGAAAATTGGTGAATTCTAAGAAGAACATCTGGTTTTTACTCCGAGCTTAAACATTTTGATATCGTTTCAGTCGTAGTCAGTTCAAACTTTGGCAAAAAATCTTCCGAAGTAAATGTGTGGTAATAATTGGGAACTTGGAGTACGTAAAACAAAACGCCCTCTATCTTGGATTGATTCAAAGGTTCCTCTTTGATTTTTCTCGTCTGACTCTAAACGCAGATGTGTCCTTCTCTGTGTCAATTTTCGTTAAAATATGCTCTCAAAAATTTATTACAGTTAATCATATCCAGCGTAACTTTGAGAAACTCTCTCAAATGGACAAGATATAAATTACCTTGTGTATTCATTTTTTCACATATCACGACCTAGGTTTTGTTGTTACAAAACATTCCCTTACATGTTATTGTACAGAGAGGAAAACTAGGTAATGAGAATTTAAAATATTTAAAGGCACTTAGTTCCATTTTATTTATCAATTACACTTTCTGTTTTTGGCATTGTGCAAATTTTCTTATATCTATTATGGAGAATAAATTATTAGTTTCTTTTTATTTCAATTGCCTTTTCCCACTGAGGAGATATTTCTGTTATCTGTGATTATTAGCAAATCACGTGAGGATTATTCGGAAAACATCCTGTGCTGTGTTAATTAATGTCAAAATTACTGCTTTCACTGCCTTCGTAATGATTTTGGAGAGTGAAAACTATGGAATTCCATAGTCTGAAACACAAAAACATAGTGGTTTGTCAAAACACCCTATTCATGTCGTGTTAATCAATAGTTTGGCCATCAAATTGTAAAATATTAGCGTATCAGTCTTTATTGGAAGCTGATTCTCATTTGACATTTTTAGAGACTTTTTATTGACTGAAATATTTTAAATTATTATAAATTAGGAAAAAGTATCGGAAGGAGGATAATGTATCAAATGTATATCAGCCCTTGAATAAGTTGCGATTCTTGCATGTGTACAATTTGTTTGATACGGTTACGGGACTACTTATTTTTAAAAATATGCGGTTTAACACTGGGAAATACTATAAAAAAGTAAATTGTTGTCAAAATAGACTCGTTGTAATAAAATGCATTATTGAAAATGTTACAATTCCAAAATTAGATGCCTTTATGATAGCGGAGTTGTTAACTCAAAGATAAAGGTAGAACGTAGCCTAGATTTTAAGGGCGAATGTTTCTCATAATTAATTTGATGCAGTAATTGAGTATTTAATGCAGTGCATGTGCATTAAAAATTTGTAGAAGGTTAATATTTTTAGTTCTACGGTACGATGTTTACTGCGTACAGATGTCCAGATCCAAGTTAACATGGCAGATTATCATTTTTTAGCCCTGCGCAAAAATGTGTTCTTAGTTTATAGCTCACTTGAAGTTTTAAATATTTCCTACCACTGGATATCTCAAATATTTTTTCAATCTTTCTGGATTTTTATCACAAAATAAAAAAAATGCAATCTTATCAAGTGAAAAAATTTCAATAAAAGAGGGAGCTCACGATAAGGAGTCATCTCCTAAACTCGCACAAGAGACGTATATCGATGCAAAATGGGAAATCGTGCGTGGACATTTCTGGGCTATGGAACTTCATGAATTGCAGAGCTCGAACCAATGGTCAATGGGTATAAAAGAAAAAAAATAGCAGACAGGGACGCCCAAGATTGCAATAGAGTACTTAGTCGTATAGGTATCATCATAAACAAACAAAAATACATTTACTGAGACAGATTTTCAGATATTTACTTTCACTTAATGGTTTTTCAAAGGAGTAAAATATAATGATAGTGAAAGAAAATTAAGATGAAATAGAGGTATTCTTACAATTAGATGTTTTCAACAGAAATAAGCCATTTTATATAAGTTACCTTGGAAATACATGTATTAACTGTCTGAGAGGGGGCAATTGGCAACGGTAGCTGTAGTCTATTCAAGACATCTTCGCTCACAATATGTGAAATATCATCTGTGAGCTTAATTCTTAGACTGAGGAACACTGAATCTGTTTTACTTCTTCTACTTTTAATTCCTGTCTGCTAAACTGCTCCATATCCAAATGGCACTCTTCTGCATTTATCAACTTCTACAAAGTTCCCCGCATATTCCCCTCAATGATGCATGGCTCGAGGTAATACCACACCAGGAATGTAATATTCACCCAGGTTCGTGATTAAAAACGCCCAATGCTGCCAAGGCCATTTAGTGAGGATCAAAATACATTTAGGAAAGCAATTTACGACTAGACCATGAACTAGGAGAATGCTGCGTTAGTAAACGTGCTTACAAGAAATGAACGAGTTTGGGCACTCATGCCGCAGAGTAGGGTAGAGTACCACATACTCTGTGCTCATACTGCTTAATACGGGTAATTAAAGTGGGACTATATTTCGTTCGGATAGGTGTCGGAATTAGTAATAACAATTAATTGAAAACGAGTACCAATATAAGTCTGTATACAGATATATTTGTCTATATATACGATAGAGAGTGGTTTTTCTTTTGGCTACATCAACAGGAACAAATATGATAAAACGCGCGTGTTCGTACAATATTTTCCTGGGGTCAAAATGCAGAGGAGTGCAAATGTTCCATTTGGATCCTTTCACGAACTAAATCAAAAATAAAAAGGTGAAGTCGACGCGTCCGCCTCCCGCCGGGGTAGTGCCCTGAGCAGAAATATCATCGGAAGGTGCCAGGGGAGGGGGGGAGAAAGTCAACGCTTGCTCCTGCAGGCACCAATTGGGGGTGGGGGGGTTCAGAAGGAACTAGGGTTGGGGGGGGGGGGGGCGTGAGGAAAGGATAGAATGGGAGGAGAGGATGAAGGAGGAAAGAAAGGAGAAATAAGGGCGCAAGCAGTCTCGGCCGCTCGGTAGAAAGGGTGAAATAGGGCGAAGGACGGTCTGGTATGGGCCGGCTGTGAGGTCAGGGCTGCCAACACTCTCCGTTTTCTCCCGCAGACTCCTGGAACCAGATAAGTATTTTTCAAATCTCCCGCCACCCTGATTGAGTTGAGGCGTTATCCTACTGCTTTAATAATCGAAATATAACAACTCATTAGATAGCCTTCATTTTTCCTTGAAAGCATTAACTGAAAATAGCGTAGGCTTCGGGATTAAGGCACTTTCCTCCCACTAAAATTTTACGTAGTAGTTAGAAAAATATTCTTTTCGTAATTAAAACCTACCATGTCTTGTAAATTTTTTAAATCTATAATTTGCTGCTGATGTAACAAAATATCTGAAAACCAACCTTCGTTAAATGCAATTTGTTGTCTTTTAAAACAATGAATTTGCATTTAATTTGAATTCATAAATTTGCATTTTTTTATATGATGGTTCGTTGTGCTTGGAATATTCCTAAATAACTTCATTTTGATCTAAGATAGTAGAATATAATTTACATGGTACACGCGTATAAAAAATAATTTTCATCAACGCTGAAAAACCTTATACCTCTCCTTACCTTATACCTCCTAAAATCTCTCCCAAGTATCTATAACTTGAATGAAAATCTAACTTTAATAGAAAATAATAAAAATAAAGTAATACACAATAATTTCAATTCTATGACGTGATTTTCAAGGTGAATTGAAATATTTGATATAGTTTTTAATTAAAAAAATGGACAATATACTTTCACTTCCACGAATTCAAGCCTGAAATAATCAAATATACTTTTGCTTTGAAAGAAATTTAGACTTTTTACTGCCCACAGATGTGGGTTACTAATGTCACTTAAAAGCAATATTTTTTATTTCACGCGATAGGTATGTAGCCATGTGGTAAATATGTTTTTTAAATTTAATCTCCCGGAATTCCCCAACCTGGGAGTGGACCACTGCTGGAATAAATTCTTCATGAGTTGGCAAGCCTAGCTTTTCTGTGTGTGTGTGGGGGAGTGGGGGGTTGAGTGCCACAGGAGGATGGTTCTGGCGTTGGTGTCGGTGAGGAGGTGGAGGTGAAGGTGGAATGGCACGGCAGAGACGGCTTGATATATAAGCGCCGCGACGCCGAGAGGGTTTCAAATGGATTGGAATGGGTTTTGGTGTGGGGGAGTAAGACGCGCGGCCCAGGGCCGGAGCCCTGGGGTACACCACCACCGCCGCCACCGATCTCAGCGCCGTCGACGCCCAAGAACGTGGCGGGACGAGGAAACACCCATGTGCTCGTGGGTGGTGGAGTTCTTATCCATAAATATATGTTCACTTTCTCGCGGGTGTGTGTGAGAAAGAAAGAGAGAGAGAGACGGAGTTATATAATCTCATGCACGTGTTGTGCGTGAGTACATATGTGTCACGTATTTACCTACTTTAGTGAGTGAGTGGACGTATGAATGGGGACAGATTGTTGAAAAAGAGGTCGAGTGTGAATGGGAGCGGGAGAAAATAAGAGAAGGATCGTGTATGGACCGGGAGGAAGAATTGAAGGCAATGGTTCCTTGACATCAGCATTGTTGGAGTTTTTGATCTACGAGGGTTTTATTCTATTCCGACTAGTTTTTATTACAATTCACTTACATACCATATCGGCCTAAAGGTTTGCACATGCTAATACACCTGCAGGATGTAGATTATAGAAATTAGGTACGAGATTTTTAAAGAATTAATCCTTGGTACCATTCCACTTAGTGTCACTGACTGGTTTTAAGGTTGAAATCCTTGTGGTGAATAGTGTCAATTGTAGATGCTTTAGTAATGACGAAATTCCACTAAGTTACTTTTCCCATGATGACGATTATACGAGATTTATGATGAACAAAATAAACGTTTCACCACTTTATGGCATAATCATGTGCCACGGAGTGGTGATACGCGTCGTGGATTTCAATAAATCTCTAGAAGATTAGTTTCATTCATCATTAATATCGACAACTTCCATCAGGTCCAGCCTAATACTGTAATGTTTAGTGATGTGAGATATTGGGGCGGAAAAGTTATTCTTCTGTTGTTATCCGGTGTCATCCGGTGTTGTTTAATTTTTTCATAGGTGTTGATTTCTTTTATCAAACCTAAGGGTTTTGGCCGTGATATACGTGAAATCGTCGCTCTTTAACCATTAATTCAATTTGATAGTGCTCCTTGTATATAGGGCTTGTAATAAATAATTATATTAGCGCTCAAGTTAATTGCTCAAATAAAAAATTGTATGCCTAGTAAATAAGCAGCAGCTAGCATTTTGAATTACTGAAAGTTAGAATGCTAATGTTTAACTTTCAATGATGAACAAATGGCGTAACTACTTTACTTACCACTTTTTGCAAAGAATGATCTGAACTTCGTCCTTAGCTTTACAAAGTCCTGAAATTAATCCTTAGGACTTTTTGAAAAGATAGTGAATTAATTTGTGGTCATTTATAAAAAAATGACAAAAATGGTCATAAATGAAAGTAAAAGGTTTGTTCCCTTTCATCGGTGTGCAAGTATAATAACTCAAATTCGAAAATATGTCGCAGAAAGCCCAGCTTCGTTGCGATATTTGAACTAATTAGTGATTTGACTTTCTTTGATATACGGGGACTTACTACGTCGACACCCGGGAGTATTCCATGATCTCACTCCTCATTTCTTAATTCTCTATTAACGTCGCTTTAGCCACGTGAAATATTTTCATTAAGGCACACCACCGCGGTGCGATAACGTTGCCAGACTAACGAATAGAAATCCATATCAAAGCCGTTTTATCTCTCTTGCCATTATTAAGGTTTCCCATCGGCGTCGACATTGAATAGCCATAATTGGCAGAGTCATATCGTTGAGTCCCTCATCACATATGGGTATCCTGCTCTTGTAATGGGGCAGTACTCAGTAATCGTGTGCTCCGCTGAGTGGCGTAATTGCTGCCCCATACCCTCCAACGTCCTCAAACATATCTGCTGACCTCTGCATTACTTTGTATTTCCTCGCGAATGAATTCAGTGTCCCTCGGCATGAGATATTAATTGGTTCCTCCTAAAACTATCGTTAATTGAAATTCTCGCTTACCAGACCGAGGGACGTGTGCATGTTAATGGCTTGATTAGTTCAAGCCCTACGCCTTCATTTGTTTTTTTTATATTTTCTTCCCACCTGGACTACTATCGCTGCGGAGTGTACTTATAAAACAGTGAGAAAAGCCGCGGTCTCATGTATTCAGATAAAACTTTAGAATCAAGCCGTGGCCATGCCTTGCTTTATTCAAGAGAAAATGCTTCTGTAATGCTTTAAATACTAGCAGCACACGTTCTCAAGTATTTAACATTGAGTTTTTCTATGCTAGGTTTTTGGGATTCGTTCGAATCCGCGTGGGTACGAATAATCGCTTCTCAATCAATCATCGAGGTCATGCGTATTTACCGATTATTCTAGTATCGGTTAATAGTTTAAAATGCTTCAACGGTAAACCTTTAATTGGTGGTGGAACTGGTGAAATGTTCCCACTTCATCCATAAAATTCTAGTGTATGTACACAACGCTTTAAACTGTGTCAGCGTGTTAAAAACGTCCTGAAACCGTAGAAAAACATCCCTGTTTCAAATTACACTGTATACTAATTTGAGCATAAAATACTAATTATTTACAAAAAACTATTTCTAAAATCAATTTAAAATTCAATGTAAAATGCTGTATTATTTAAACGCTGGGATGTTGATAAATTTTTCAGAGTGTTTAAAACATTTCTCCTGAGTATTTAATTGCATTGAATTTCAAATTTGTAAGAGACTTTATTATTAATGTGGTTTTCGATAGACCATACATTATTCTAAGATCACTTTTGATAGTACAGCTACTTCTAGGACCTAGGATTGAGTGAATAAAAGTCACATCGGATATGGGGGTTCATTAGAAGACGTCAAGTGATGCAGCATGCTAACGAACTTTTCGAAGAATGTATTATGGACGGGTTAAGAAGCTTAAACAGGAACACCTATGATTAATCCTCCGCGGGCCGAACTTCAACCCAGCGTATACACATTTGAAGCAGTGAAACTTCGGCCACCACACCTATTCCATGGCCAGTACCTTGAGTATAGCCATCCGGGACCGGCTCGGTGAGGTGAACCCCCTCAATGACCCTATTCATTGTCTGGCCCAAGGGAAAAGTTGTTCGGTCCGAGATGCTCTCCCACCCGTCCGGGGGCGACATCTCTCGAGTAGAGCCGTCGTTTGGGATCCGTCCCGCGGATACTTAATCAGGGAGATGGCGTGAACCGCGCTTTTCGTTCTTTTTTTCTCAATTCCCATCCATCTCGCTCGCTTTCTCTCCATCTCCCCGTTTCTACTCGCGCGCCACAATCGATCTCTGGGGGAGCGGATTATGAACACCAGAAGAGTAATTAGCGCGGATTTAAAGAGGTCATGGCGCGGGTAATAGGGAAGCAACGTGAGTTTACTTTTTTTTCAATGCAGTTCCTTTCACCGGATTTAACGATGGGGAATGGCGTGTGTCCGTGTGGGTATCGATTCTGGCGACGATGGAAGGGGTGATGATCATCATCAAAGGAAATGGCAAGGACGATGGAGAAAGGGGTTTGAGGGAATGTGGTTTGGATGGTTGGCGCCTTCTTCATTTCGTCGTGACGCGGCGCGCACTTTATCCCACGAGGAGGTGGAACGGCAAATGTGTTCGGTGGAGGAGGAAGAGTCGACTCCATTAAAAGATATCCATCGATTGACGTTCCACGAATGGTTCCGAGGGCTCGGCGGCGAAGCGATCATCGCTTCACACACACACAGATACACCGGTCTCCTCTCACGAGCGTGTGGCGTTCAAAAGGGGTCACAGGTCTTGCGTCGCTCCCTCACATCGTTCCCCTGACGTCGTGCACGGAAATGAGGGTCAAATGAGAAGCAAATGGTGCTTCGTTACGTAACAGGCAGCACTGAGGTCAACAGCAAGGAGTGCAGGGCGATATTATAATATATTCGCAGTTTATAGCATCTTACGAAATCCGACGCACTACGGTAGATCAGATCATGAGAATAAAATTAGGGAACTGAAACGGAGTGATTTAAAATGTTTTTTCCCCGCGTACGATAAGAGACCATAGCAGTTGCCAATGAGACTTTTAACTAGGTTCGTCAATAGCTACCAAGTCAAAACTAGCTACTTAGTTGATTTACTCCATTATACTAGTACGCTTATCTGCTACCTAGTACTAACAGCATGCCGTCCATGCTTTCAGTATAATTCATGTATCTCTGTCCATTTATGTAGCTGCAAAGTACTAACGGTCCTTATAACATTGATAGCAAACCTATAGTGTTGTGAATTAGCGATTTATGCTAATGCAATTTAATATAGTCTTAGTTACATTAACTTTAATAAGGTAGAGTGCAATGCAGGTTGACGACTACTCACCCCCTGCCACAGCCCATTGAATTGGCTTTCAGGGTATTTTGTAAATGTAAATATGCGTCCAAGTCGCTTTTTTCATATCCCAAGTTGCCCGCCAATCTCGACAACCAGTTAAACTCTAGCGGCTGAATTCATTAAATCTTCAGACAAGGTCTAGGGAATTTCGTCTTGCGCTTCATTTATGGTTGCTCCACCAAAACTATATGGGTCAAAACAATTACTAAAAAAATGTGTTTTGATCGACGAATATATTTTAATGAACACATTTTGCAGCCTTTGGATCCAAGAGTAGTGCCAATTAATGATGTTATCGTATTTTGATTTAATTTTTTGCAGTAATTTGCAAATGCAAAATGGTTGCATTCCATTGGGTTTAAATACCCTGGGAAAACTCGCTTATTCATTGAGATTTTTCGCGAAAATGGCATTTATATTAGAGAGAAAAAAATATAATTTTTCCAATTTTAATCTATTCTCGCTCATTCAACAATCTCAAGTTCATTTTTAAAAACAAGAAGAAGCGTGGAAAAGTAGGATTTTGATGTCCATATCAAGAAGAGGACACGTTTTTCCATTAATGGCAAGAATTAGAATGAAATGAAATTTAAATTACTGTGTGGTAAGCCATCTTAACAGTTATTCATAAATTCGATTTATATCCGAATACCATTATTCTTGAGTGAGATACTTCGTAGGAGGCTAAACGTACTCAGTTAGCGTTGGCAATTTAAACTTAATACAAAGCCAATTGCAATTTTTAGCTCCATAAGGATCCTCAATTTGATCAGGATTAACGTAAAATCTCTTTATCCTAGGTATAAATGGGAATCTATGAATATGGGTGTAGCACCCATGTACAGGAATTTCAAGTTAAACCAAGGTTATGAGGTTGGGCGTAGTTTTCTTATAAGTAGGGATTAGAAGGGGATGTGAGAATTACATTGGAAGTGAAAGGTGGTACTCGGATTCACCGCGAGGTATATCTCTATTTAACTATAATTAAATAGGCTCAAATTTCTCCAGACTAAAGCTGTTCAGACTTACGCACAGTTTAGCAACGCCTTAATACTGTTTCTACAGAAGCAGATATAACACTTCAACAAGAGCTGCTAGAACAAATGGAATCCCATCTGTATATTGGAAGCTGCATGAAATGAGATGGAAGACGTTCTGCGGTCAGTTAGTGAAGAATATCTGGAGCCCAGGAATCATTCACGACGAAATGAACAAGTTCGGTGTTCAAGAGAACAGGATTATCTGTAAGGAAGCAGTTTCTGAAAACATTCACATGGAGTATAGCGATTATAGCTCGGGGACATGGACCATAAGAAAGCTGGAAATGATGAGAATAGAGACGTTCGAACTTTGTTGCATGAGGTGGGTGCTGGAGATCAAGTGGACGGATTAAATTATAAAAGAGAAATTTTATAGAAGAATAAAAGAGATGAGAACCATATGGAAAGCTATCGAGATGACAATATAAAGATGGATAAGCATTTAGTGACACAACGAATTTGTAGGGAACACGATATAAGGGTAAGTCTTAAGAGGAAGAAATTCAGTTTAAATTAAAATTAAAGACTAATCCAAATTGTCAATGAAAGCAGAGGGAATTTTGACTCCTATGCATGCATTTAGGTCATCCAGGTGACCATCGACAGGGAGAGTTTAGAATCTCGGAGGCACGTGCGTGCTATCCTAGGTTCAAAGTATTCATACGAATTCAGCGAATTACGTTAATTTTCATTTATGGTGATAATTTTATAAAACGAAGCCGAATGGAAGACAATTTGTGTTTCTGAAATGCAAAACATGAAGTCAGTGTGGTTGCTTCTGTTTAAACATTTTAGCGGTATGGCATTTAAATTCATATGTTCCATTGAGATCATACTTTACAGTTCATGTTTTGGAAATGTCATTTAAAAATGTATTGAAACTAAATGAAAACATTTTCTGTTCCACTTTGAAACCTAGGACTTAAGATTAATGCATTTTACCTGGAAAAACAAAAATGTTTAAAGTCATTCATTTTAACTTTTGCTAAAACAAAACCATTCCACCGGTTAATTTAATAGTAAATTAATAGCTAAATAGCTACTGTTCCTCCATTCTAGATCCTGTTGTGCAAAAGGTTCCCGGCAAACATTGGAAAACTAATTCAAAAAGCAAAGATTTCGTTACGTTCTGATGTTCTCACTACACTTCAAAGGCCAGTGTCAATATGTAACAAGACTAGAGAATTATTCTTTTCTTAAAACAAATAATACTAGGAAAAGTATTTGAGAACAGTTATTATCATCAGGTAATTAAATTAGAATGTGATGCCTATCGTACGTTGATATTAGGACGCTGGAGTATCAAACTACTACAATGCGTAGAAAATCAGGCAGTTCACAAATATTTATTGGTCAAGCGGTGTAACTATTCAATTGATTTACTCGAACTCTTCGTTGAAATTCGACAAAACACGGCCGATTTCTTTCTTTAGAAAAACAGAAACTTGCCAAATGGGTATTTATACTATGAAAGTAGATTTTACTCTTGAGAAATCGCAGTTTTAGGACTGAAAATCTCTTAAAAATGAATGACTCACAGTCGTCGCGGATTTTTCTGAGTATGCCTTGACCAGGAAAGTTTTAAGCGGTGTGTCACTTTGCAATAAGAATTTTAAGTAGGCCAATGAGCTCTGATGGCGCTGCGAATATTTAATCCATCGACACAATCCTAATAATTTGATTATTGATTATTACGTTTTCTCATCTAAAAAACTAAAAAAAGAACTAGAATATATTTTACAGTTTTTTGGGATAACGTTTGACTCTTAGCTTATTATAAAGAAGGGAATCGGGTGTGTGTGGCGGGTCGAGCATAGGCTGCCTACCCTGAAGTCCCGAGTTCAAATCTCAGCGGTGGTGGAGATTCTACATGGAAATAATGATCCCTAATAGGATACTGTGAGGACAGCACTTAAAGTGTAGATATCCGTCCGTCGGATGGGACGTAAATCGCGTTAAACTAAGGTCCACATATCGCATTACATTCAGAATAATATATTGCGAACGCCAGATTAGTCTCCAAGTGTTCTCAGTTCCCCGAATAATCCTACTCTGACAGCCCCTACCCATCTCTCGTACATGGTGCAAATGACCTCAGCTGCCAACCAATTCCCTAAATAGACAAACGATGCAAACTAAGTAGTGAGAAGAATCACTTGGGTTTTAAGATGTCCTGACGTCAATAATAAGCTCCCTGAGGGCACAGGAATCTTGAGTTCCGTCCGACTGTCGGTTCTCAATGCTCCAGTCGCAAATCTTGTCCCAACCATATGGAAATCGAACCCGGGTCTTTTATATTGAGAGAGCTTGCAGCTTGTATTCCCGGCCACCTCTGTTCCACTTGACCGCCCTCAAGCGACCGGACGGGGAAGTTATTTATCTCGGACATTGGCAAGCTATTACAAGGAGTGGACGTGAGTCGCATCGCAACGCCTCCCAGGCCCCGTTCATATTATTACGCGAGCAGAATGCATTAATGGTGCGGAGATGGGGATGACGGCAGCGGTAGAACCGTACCTACACACCTTGAAGTGTAAAGGGTCGCTCGAGTGCTTTAACTTCGCTCGGAGAGAATGTTGGTTCCATTTAAAGTGTTAGGGCACTTCCTGAATCCTTAATACCAAATCCTACTTTTAATGAGCGCCGAATCACTGCCTTTCCCAGGCGGCACAATGACCACCATTATCAAATGACTGTACTTCATTCGTAGTTGGACTTTATAAATTATATCACGGCTCGTATGAGGGAAAGATTAAAAAGGTAAATTTACCTAGCAGGTATCAATGCGCAATATAAAACTATGAATGTAATGAATACAGGAATTAATATTGAAGGGATGCTTAATATATATTTATTATAAGATTTTTGATAATTTTTTGTAACTTTATACCGCTTGCATTATTACTAAGTAAGTGCCATAATTATTTATAATACTATGTATAATACTCCTTGACAACATTGTTGATGTTAAGTAAGTAAATAAAGCCGAAATTGAATATATTTCGCTCCAGTTGATGTTTATGCTAATGCCAATTTATATAAAAAATGATGGCTTCGGGAACGAAGAGTTACTTGAAGTCATTAGGAAATGTTTCGCGAGTCTTTGTTTTTTCCTGCCTTGGCTTACAAAAACGTTATTGTAGCATACATCACCTTTGTATTTACCCGTTATGTCTTGAAAGGTAGTATGTACATCCTGCTCTCACGGGAGGGCAGACGTGCTTTTGCATCTGGATTTTTCTAGTAATTCATTTTTGGAGCTCCTCATTTCTCATTTTGTCACTACCTAAGTGGAATATGGTCTTATTTACGTTGCATGATGCATTCGAGTGCAGAATTATCCAACTACCTGAAGACAGTGCTTCTTTATTGAGACGTGAAAGATTCATCCATCCAGTGCGAGTACTCCTTCTGAGAAATGTACTCTCCTCTGGCAAATGTGCCGATGAATAATATTAAGGACCGACTCCGGGCTTCATTACTCTTTTCATTTCCTGAGTGATCACCTGTCAACAACCCGGCAGTCAACTCATCCATCATCCCTCTCATATCAACGCTTAGTGACCACTCACTACCCCATCCATCACTCCAGTTTATGATTGACGAAATAAATCTCCATGGATTTACCTCGCATATTATGGGGAGCGGAGGTTTTTACGAATATATGTTGATTTAAAATAAAGAAAAATGAGTATGACGAGGTGCATACGCATCGTTATTCCCTGATACATGGCAATATTCATCGATGAAAGTAAATTCTGGTGCCACTCTCTTAATATAAACAATGAAAGCGATACAAAAAGCGAGCATAGTGTTCAAGTTCAGTGATTATGGTGGCCATGTTTCGTTGACGGCTCGTGAGGCTCGATTATTGTTACTATTTTGGAAATTTGTAGCTAGAAGAATCTCTTTCAAATGCATCAACCCCTTAGTATTTCTCCTGACAATCGCATAGTTGCCAACACCATTGCTTACATATATACCTTGCTTAATAACGTACTATGATAACTATTTTCCCATTCACCGCATTCCTCTTTGTTTCCCTCCAAGTGTAATAATATTTCAACTTAAAATCAACTTGATTCTAATAATTAGGAACTTAGAAGTAGCAATTTTCCACAGATAAATATTTTCATTCGATGCACTGCATCATCATCATCATCATGATGCAGTGCATCAAAACCCGGGTCGAATTAAAATATTTATCTGTGGAAAATTGCTACTTCTAAGTTCTTATTATGTTCATATTCCACAACATCTCGCCTGATTCCTTCCTTTTTGATTCTAATTTTTAAAAGCCTTTTACCTAACTCCCTTACAGTCTGGAATTCCTCTTGGTTTTTATTTTATAATGGAATTTGATATATTCTGTGGAGTTTTCAAGTTCAGTGATTATGTTGTCCATTTAGTAGAGTTTTTTTGCTGGCAGTTCTTGAGGCTCGATTTAAACAACTACTGTGGAAATTCATAGTGCAATTAGCCCTTTAAATTATTTATTATTTATTTTACAGTGCATAAACGTGACGCTGAGCCCCAAAATTATGCGGTTCTCATAAAAAACGATAGACCGAGAGTTTTCATAGGCCCTTGGCGGACTGAATGGAAAGGCGTTTTCTTTTCTTTTAATGGTTCTTATTGAAGAAGTAATTCATAAGAATTAGACAATCTTTATAAATCAAGAGAGGCCCAATCAAGAGATGTTTAAATCGAGACCTGAATAATTTTTAATATTATAAAACTAACCAATATGTTTAGCCCTTTAATTTATATCTAGTTTGGCTCTGTAGAGGAGTAAGTACGTAGTGAAATTCGATTGTTTGATTACGGTCCCTTTGTAGTCGTAAAACGTCAAGTGTTATTAATTTAATAATAATTTATGAAAGGATATTGCTCTGGAGTATTGGTAAAAATCATTTCTTAAATACTCACTCTTTTTGTATAATTATTTTTAATAGTTTTTTGAATTTACAACAACCTATGTGGCTAACTTATTTTTTTCATTGCTACTATTTTTTATAAATACAATGTTCTGTTAACATGCTATATTGTTTAATGATGTATGCTGATTTTTAAATTGTTATTTCACACACTCAGAAATAGTCAAGGGTATTCAAAATTTATTAATTATATATGTATATGAATTCACATTAGTTACCTTAGTACATTATCCTGGTTTTGTTAATTGTTATTTTCTTAGCCCTGAGGGGGTTAAATAAAACTTGAAAAGCGTCGGTTCGGTCATTTTGAGTGTTTAATTAAAAAATAGACCAATACTCCATAAAAATTTCCTAAATTATATTATTCGTAGTTCAAAAAAAGAAGAAGTTCTTATATAATAATAAATCTCGGAAAGCACAGTTTTATCACTAGAAAAGATGTTCCTTACAGCCATGTGTTCACACCTGAAATAATCAAATTCAAAGGTTTGAAAGTAAATTCACCACAATCTTCATGGCAGAACATTGTAAGAGCTAATTATAATTATGCTTCACCATCATGCGACGATGATGGTTTAAAATAAGATAATTGTTCCAAGCTGTGCTTGAAAAGTTCCTTTGACGATAAGCAATATTGAAATTTACACTATTTATCGAGGAAGAAAGGGAATTCTCAACCCTTTTTCGATGCATTTAAGCGTTTGATGAAAGCATACCATCTTATAAATTGCACATGGAGATCCCAAACAATCGGAAATAGCAATTGCGAGCCAGTTTTTGGCTTTTTGCCGCACACCCTGTCGGATGGGGTGAAAATCACCTCGCATGGTCTAAATGGTGAGGCTATTGTTGGCTGACTCGCCATCGTCTCGATTAAATCCCTCTTGCAGCCTCATTTAGGACTACCTCAAAGGGGTTAGGGTCGTTTACGCTTGGAAGAAGAGGCAGGGTGCGTCATTCCTCAGAAGGCATTATTAAGGCAGGTAAATGGCGAGCCGTGCCCCACATCGCTGGCAAAGAAGATTTCGGGGAGAGATGGACTAACCTATTTGCGATCAGTGTTTTCGGGCGAGGATTCCTTCCAGCTCGTTCCCGGGAATTCGGGCGATTTCCCGTTCCCGAATAGCGAGAAAATGTGGTAAAAATTGATCCTTAGGTTAGTTAAAGCGAGAGATTATTACGCATAAAGTTCAGTGACATTGGTCTTTTTGTAAAGAAAAAATGTAATATTTCGAATGACTTCAAAACAGTGGACACCTATCGCACTCCTTTACAAGGTTTTTGGCCCAAAATATAAAGCCATGATTTATGGGATAAGGTACTGCTGTTAACTCATGAAATACGCTATAGAAAATAGAGGTTCTGACGCTCAGATGACGCCAGAAATGTAATGGTGCGTTGCCCGTATGTTTTCTCAATTAGATTAGAAAATTAATATATTTCTCTCCGTAAAACGTTTTTTAAATCAGCAAAAGCCTTCGGTTTTGCAGGCATTTTCAATTTATGGTTTGAAACAAATAAGTCAAGTTAAAGCCTCAGATATGTATGCTTTAACGCTTTTGCGTCACTCAGTTATAATAATGTTGTGTTCGTTTTTTGAAACCTTCAAATAGGTAGGTACAGTAGAAACCAAGCTAAAATGATGTATCTCAGAGCCGACGTGATAGCGTCCTGGGAAAGACATGCACAATTCATGAATTTCCTTTCGACCTATATTTCGAAACTTAACACGTGTCAGATTTCATTCTGCGTCCACCTTTCAAAAATGTTATCGTCTCCGCCGCTTTGCAAGAGGTCTTGAGTGCAATGGTCACGTGCCCCGGGTGCTCTTCCCTCTGCATGGCTAGTTCCTGTTGAATTCGTTACTTCTAATTAAAACTAGCTGGATATTACATTTCTTACTTAGTAATGATACAGTGGAGGGGGAAAGAGATCGGCGAGGAAAATTTGATGGAGGCTGAAATAATTGTTTAATGTCGCAATGCTGGTGAACGGGCTTCAAAAGTTCACTAGAGTGACGGAGGGGAGAATGTTGGACTAGAGGGGATTATAAACGCCGTGAAGTAGGGGAGGAGAATTCAAGATATTAAGAAGGAGATAATGCAGGACATGGCTAATGAAAAAATTGGATGAGAATGGATCTTGGAGTACTAGTATTAGTATTTAATTTTAGCGTGCTTCGGAAGCTGAGGTAATTTCGCACTTCCTGTCTGGCACTTTCTGACAGGGGCAACAGCAATCAGCACAAGTAGGAGGATCACACCATGGAATTCAAGCCCAGCTCAACGATGCTTAAAGCCCGTTTCACACCACTCAATTTTATTTTAACAAGAAACGTTGAACATGAAATATTGAACGACAAGCCGCGTCAAAGATGATTCAAGACAGCAGTTCAATAATGATTGATAAATAATAATTGAAAGGACTTTCACACGACAAAAGACTTCAAAGACGAGGTTGAAGCGATTGAGCCGGATTAAAGACATGGCAGAAACGAAATAGCAACGTTTCTGCCTTGACTTTTCTCAAAGTTTCTGTCGTGTGTGGTCATTGACCACTCGTCAAACATTTCTGTAGTGTATAACATGGATAAAAACCATATTAATGTTCCAGGATAGGTTTAGCAGTGGCTGTTTTATGCGTTGGTATTCAACTTCGGAGAAAAATAAATCGTCGGAGGGTGAGGACGATAAAAGTGGATTCGCTAGAGGCAAAATGAATGATTGATGAGATTGCTACACAACGAGTTAAGGACGGAAGACCCGGAATATTTTAAAAACTACCTAAAAATGAGTGAAACAAATTTAATTGAGTTAATACATCCGAGGATCTCAAAAAATGGTAGTGTGTTGGCAATGTATATCAGCCAAGCACAAACTTACAGTGACACTGAGATTTTTGGCGACCAGTGAATCCTTTACGAGCCTTCAATACACAACCAATATCGCTCACAACACCATTTCTTTGTTCGTTCCTGAAGTGTGCACAGCAATTTTTGAAGCCCTTAAGGACGAATTCTTGAAGGGGAATAAGTGACTAATGCCTACCTTTAATATAATAATCTAACTTATTCGGCCATTTGCTATTTCTATCCTCAAAAATCTTTAGTAAGTACAAACGAATAATACTTGTTCTTGACTGGGTAGATGCAACTCCAAGATAAAATTTAGTTTTTGCGGACACTTTGAAGTATTTAGCGATATCAGCTTGTTTTATTGCTCATGAATTTGTTTCAGGCACCAAATACTGCCACAGAATGGGAAAGCATAGCGAAAGACACTGGAATTTTCCCCATTGCATTTTAGCCCTTGATGGAAGACATTAATTTCCGATCTGCAAGAACTGACGGGTCAACGTATTCTAATTACAAGCATGCTCATAGCATAATTTTTGAAGGCTTTGGTCGATTATCAGTATAAATTTCTGTAAAATATAAAACGCATGTATGTTGTGTGTATGCATAAAACGGAAGACGAAGTATCTGGAATCATACGCCTATAGTCACCGAGACTTGGTTTGCCGGCTAAAAAATATACGAAACTAGAGATCGAAAAAGTTTTGTGTTTCGACTCACCGGCACTACTAATGAAAATATTTTATCCTGAGTTAAAAGCGTAATTAACAACTTTTAAAAATGCTAATAAAAATTTCCGTCACTGAGAATTGAAACGGAAAACTCCACGCTGCCAGGCGAAGACATAAACTACCAGGCTACGATTGACTACTGGTGTCACGGAGAACAAATAGGATCTATTCCGTGCATGACCTCTAGTAGGCTTTCATGCTTGTAGACGGCTACAGTCATATTTTGGTACAAAATATTCTCTACATTCCTTCTGAGGATCTTATTTGTACACAAAAACTATTATTATTTAAAGATATCCAGTCAAGCCTCATATGTTGAGAGAAAACTAGTACAGAAATGGTAAATTATCATAAATTCTTAGACGGTGTCCCCTTCATTCCTGGAAATTCTCTGAGCGAAATTTGTCCATTAAGTTATTATTGTGCCAAAACTTGACGTTTCATAAATATTAAGCATGATAGCAATGATTGATAAAAATACAGAGATCATTATTGTACGTCTGAATATGCTAATGAAAGTTCTTTCAAAATACTAGGTGAGATTGTGTCCTTGTTTTCCTTCGGTCACAAGAAATATTTTATCGTCAATTTAGACCATCATATACCTCGTATAGCTGACATGCATTTTTCATAATTTGAAGCACAATGGCACTTGCATGTTAAAAAGCGTATATTTTATATTGAACAATTATTTTATTATAACGTAATAGCATAATGTACGAGGTGCTTCCGTATGGAACTTTCTCCATGTCGGCCATCATACGCCCGGTGCTCTGAATTCCAACCCCATTGGTCGATACGCTTCAATACCATTCAAGATTCAAGAAAAATTAGAACCGTTCAAGACGAGAGGAATTTGATGGCGACGAAGCCTTTCAAGACAAAATGCCCGCTGTCATAACGTTTCAATGACGTCATGTCCATTCGAGAAACCTTGATCAATGATTATTGAATAGAATTTGACGCAGAATTTGATCGTGTGAAACGGGCTTAAAATTGGTGATTGAGCGGAAACTTGAGCGGAATATTGAAAGAAAAGTTGTCCTATAAGGTCATGGAATCTGATAATTGGGAGTTGGTAAAAACTGTCATTGGGCCCAATAGTTAATATTATTCAGGGCACACCTCTAATAAACCTATTAGAACAAAATTAAATGTCTGATTTAGTATCTGTTTAATGTTGTATCCAATACGAACGATGAATGAATATGGCTTCAGAACGGATTATAAAAAATGAAAGAGTAGACGCTTTTTCAGCCTAATTATGCGGTGACATTTTCTCGGCCTTCCCATTGGGTTAGGATATTCGTCCTAGCGGTATTTATGGAGAGAGATTTAGGGTATTTGACAACAATATCAACAGCCTTTCTAATCACCAAATTCTTGAAGGAAGATAGGAAAGTTTCCTTTAGAAACATGGCCTCGGCCAGAGTGGGAACCTGGTGGGAAGCCCGGAAAGAGTTCACTATAATGATTAAATATCAGAAAAGGAAGGGATAACTTGGTTCACTGCAGGCTAATATGTATATCAGCGTTAACCGTATTATATAAGCTCCTGAATCAGAAGCAACCTAATAATTTCAACTTCAATTTGAAAGGAGACGTTGAAAGTCTTGTGTGTGCGATATGTGTTTTGGATGAATGTTTGAGGGTGGCGATTGACTTGTGTTTCGTGCGCTCAAACAGAAAAGGAATATTGTATTACCGTTGAATATTCTCGCGTGGGATGCTTGGAATCGATACATTTGGGATGCGCATCTTCTCTACTGGAAATTCTCATGCAAATCTGAGTGTCCATGTTGCGACAATGCGCATGCGTAGAGGAGTATGCTGCATGCTAACACTATGGGACGATGTTGCACATCCACGTCGGGACTTTTTGAAATCTCTCACGCAGATATTCTGGAAAGGATCTTTGTACCTCTTTCAACCTTCGGGGCTTATACGACAATGCATTGTATTGCACGAAAAACTGAAATATTTCATCCATTAAAAATAGTTCTACTAGGACTCGGGTAAATAATAAATAAATCGAGCATAAAGTAAAGGAGCACAAACTGCGTTAAATTAAAAAGTAAAAAAGTAATTAAAGTAAAATTGACGACGATTTACCCATTCTGACGTGAATTATTTTGATCTTTTGGTCTTTGGCACTTCTAGGAACAATTTGGAACAAGTGAATAGGACAATATTTTCATTTGCTGTGTCCTTGTTTTCTATTTTAAATCCTCAGTTTTGATACTGTTGTTACCAAATGTATAGATGCTAAGATCATGTACGGCTAGATACGCTCTCAGTGAAGGAATTTGTCGCCAAAGGAAACTAGGAGGCACGTGACGTGAAAAATGGATAGTGGACCGATTTATCCCGGAAGGACGACGTTTTCCCGTGTGGGTCGAGTCTTGTCGAAGTGTCGTCTTCATGGCTCAAATTATTTGCGTCCTTGTATTTTGTATGAAACAGTGCACGGGCGACTGAGAATCAGTAGGTACGGTAACAGGAAATATTTAAAGTTAACTAAAGAAAAACCATCGATTTATCCCATAACTATGCTTGAGATTCCTAAAAAATGACGAAAAATGATTATATTAGAAAATAACTAAAAAATGGACAGAATTAAAAAAGAATGTTTGATATCTCTTTTAAAAAAATGCAATTTAATTTTGTTCTACTTGATGCGTAAAAAACGAATGAAGAGTAGGGGTCATTTGATTTTGTATATTTTTTATGGTTATTGTATTTTACTATTGTTACAGTTGTAACACTTCCCTGCGAGTCCCCGGCAAGCATCAGGTTTCATTGCCGTCATAATGGCCGGTGACTCGAGAGGGGTTGGGTAGTAATCGTAGCCACATCCGACGCCCATCGGATGAGTGGCTACGCTACTGTCGGGTCATGCGTTCGCAGTAGACGGAGTGACCCCAGGATGACGGCCTTATGCATGCGTGCAACTAGTGATTCCGCCTGTGTCACGCAGGACGGAATGCACTTGATGTTATTTATCAGCGAGCCCTTAACTCCACCGAGCACACCTATGATGAGGACCACTAGTTTCACAGAGTGTTCGGGGTACATTTGTCGAAGTTCGAAAAGCAGGTCTTGATATTTCGTCCGTTTTTCCACCTCCTTCGCATCCATGTTAGTTTCAGCCGGAGCCGAAAACTCTATCACGAACATTGAGCGTGTGAGGTGGTCGAGGAGGACGATATCAGGCTTGGTCGCCTCCAACTGCCTGGTGGTGGAGAAGGAGTAATTCCACCAGATTGTATAATTATCGTTCACCACGACGGACTCAATATCTCCAGGGGCATAGGGCAGCACAGGTGTTTCGTCGATGATATAATGGTGTCGAAGGTGAAAGTATAACACCCGCAGGGCCGCGTTATGCCGAGCTAGATACGCTGACCTGGTGTAATAACTATAGCCGGAGAGAAAGTGACTCAAAGTCTCCGGCTGGGCTCGGCACGCCCTGCATCTCGTGTACGCGACCTCCGCCTTGAATATAATGCGGTGGTTCACGAGTGAGTTTGTGACACTATCCTTGAACGCGAGGACAAAACCCTCGGTCTCTTACTTCAGTCCGGCGGAGCGTAGGAAGGCAAACGTCACCTCCTTCGATAATCCATGCTTTTCGATGTTTCGATATAAACATCCATGAATGGGCTTATTGGTATGCACCTTGAGCAAGACCTTCTGCTCGGCCTTTTTTATTTCGAGCTTGAGGACGTCTGCCTTCAATGACGAGATGGTCATGTCATTGTCGCTTCCATCGGATGACGGGTCGAAGTCGAGACCAGTTTCGTCCGCTGCCCTCTTTGCCGCCTGGAAGAGAAACGCCCCTACTCCCGCACTCTTGTGCTCTCTCACGAGATTGAGCAGGGGGTCCCTGCTTCTCATCACTCGGCATGCTGTACCCAAGATAACTCTGATGTGGAGACATTCAAGGCTCAATAGTCCTCTACCACCTACATTGCGATGGAGATACAATCTGGCGACCGAAGATTTCGGATGAAGACTTCTGTAGATGGTCATCACCTTCCTTGTTCCCCTATCGAGGTTCTGCAATTCGTTGACGTTTCACTTCATGCATCCAAAGGTATACAGCAGTGTAGGAACCGCGAACATGTTCGTGGGAAGAACCTTGTTCTTGTCTGACAGCTCAGAACTCCAGATGTTCCTGAGAGTCTGTCTGTATTTGGCAGTAATCCTTTCCTTCACTGCTGCAACCTCCTGCATTCGGCGCTGGGGGACGCGGAGATATTCATAGCTGTCATTGTCTTCGAGGTGACGAATGACGCTCCCGTCATCAAGTTGCACGTCTTCTTTGATCTCCGAAAATCTTCCTCTCACCAAGTGGATGGATGCACACTTGTCCAATCCGAACTCCATCCCTATAGCCTCACTGTATTCCAGTACGGTGTCCAGGGCAGTGCGAAGGTCTTTTGCATTAGAAGCATAAAGCTTCAGGTCATCCATGTAAAATAAATGGGTGACCTTATGCTTCCTGTCACCTGGAACACCGCACATGTATCCTCTACCTTATCGCAGCCTAAAGGACAGGGGTAGGAGGGAAATACAGAACAGTAAGGGGCTCAAGCTGCCGCCTTGAATAACCCCACGATGGTATGTTACCAACTCTGTGGAAACTGACCGCTTGCCTGAATTCAGAACGAAGCGCGTTTTCCAGAGTGGTAACAGGCGTTGCATGCAGGGCACTACCTCTGGGTGGACTTTCATCAACTTCAGCATATCAATCAAAAGCTTATGCGAAGTGGTGTCAAAGGCCTTCTTGTAGTCCTCCCAGGCCATTGATAGGTTTCGCTTATGCCGTTTGGCATCCTGGCATATGAACCTATCAATGAGCAGGTTGTCCTTGCATCCCGCGATTCCCCGCTTTGAGCCCCTCTGTTCGTACACCTCCTCCCACAAAGGCTGGACGTGGTGGAGGATAAGGTCGCTCAAGATAGAGGTGAATGTCTTGTATACGGTGTTGAGGCAGGTTATAGGGCGGTAGTTCTTTGGATTGGACACGTCTCCCTTCTTAGGTATTAGAACCGTGCGTCCCTCAGTCAGCCAAGATGGAATTGGTTCTCTACCTATCAGAAAAGACGTGAAGACTCTGGCGATGTGTTGGTAGGTGGAAGTAAATTTCTTCCATCCATTCCTGGAGCCGAGAAGTCCTTCTTGCCAGAGAAGGCCTTCTACACGTGGCTTTCTGTGACTGAAAGAGGTCCATTCACATATTGTATGTGGCGTTCACAGAACGCTTTAAAGAGTCCTAGGGCCGGAGAGTCTCCATTGAATGCCTTAGACGTTTTATAGATTTCCTTCAAGAAACGTTCAACCTCTTGGACGGGTGGCGGAGATTCAACGACGAGCGGAGGTGGCCGAAGGAGACGAAACGGGTGAAGGAGAAAGGTAGAGTTCTCCCTCACGGCCTTGCTCCTCTTGAGGAGTTTTTCCCGGGCCGTGGTGAGCGCGCGTACTCTATAGACCGAGTGCTACTTACTGGTGAGCAGCACGCTTTTATTCAGTTTGTGATGGTTTTATCTCAGGCTGTGCGCTATGCGCCGAACATTAGGAGTGAAACATTGCCCAGATGCGATGTATTACATCACACTGATTTCTCAACGCCTGTCGTCTCGCCTGCGTGATCTTGGCCTCCAACTGGTCCAGCTTTTTTTCTGCTTTTTCCTCCCAAGAGGCGTTCTTTTGGGAGAGAGTCATTATTTTGACAGTGGTGTACACCATGTAATTGACCCTCCATTGATCCGACGTCTCTGTCAGGATTCGGCCTATGAGGCCATTCAACCAGGAAAGGTGGTAACCCCGCAGAGAGATTTTTCGGTGGATATCTCTCTGCCTTTTTTGTCCTTCATCATAGGATACTGTGCTTAATATCCGCGATCGTAGTTCAGAGACGGCCTGACTAGCTTCTTCCTCGTTTGGCAGAGACTGTGGTATGAGTGCCGTTCTCGCCTCAAGCGGTGGAGAGGCTGCCTGTGTCGGGGAGGGTGGTCTGGCCGGTGGTGTGTTCCTCTGAACTGGCGGTTGGTGGAGAGTTTCCTTTTTTCGCAGGTGGTTGGCATAATCGCGCAGATTCTGCTGCGATAGGTGGTTTGTGTGTTAGGTGCGATAGGTGTTTGATTATGTGTTCTGGATGCATCTCACACCACAAAGACTGCATCCTTGCCATATACCCCCTGCGTTCGGGCTCGCTGGCAGCATGGCATGCGAGGAGGTCGCCCCTTAGGGCTTCCGTCCACTGCATCCGGGCTCCCGTAAAGCTGTTATTGTTATTGCCACTCCCAACACCACTAGGACCCCCATCCGAGAGGGGCCGGTTGTGGGTGGATTTCTCTGTATTCCTTTTTGGAACCAGTGTTACTGCGTATGGGGTGGTTAGCCCCACACGCAGACGTCCACCATTAGCCGGCAAGAGCCGTTACCAGGTACGCCACGTGGAGGCTGGTGGTCCGGCTTTCGTACCCTTATTATTATTATGTAGTTAAGTTGCATTGTCTTTCTCAATTATTTATTATGTATTAATTTTTGGCAAGGTATTGGTTAGAGGGTTTGGAGAGTCCTGATCAATTTGTCTCAGAATTTCCAAACTTAAAAAGACTATCCTTTCCTCCCCAAAAGGGCTATTGATCAGTGGACTTGAATAACCAATTTCCCGTTTCCAAGTGGGCAGCTTTCCTCCAATTTTTCCTCTTCGTGAGAAAGGGCCGAGGACGGAAGAGTGCGCAAGTTTCAAAGCCTTGGAAGAGGTTTAGCGTGGGCTGAACCATCTTAAGTGGATTCTAATTCGGGGATCAGAGACATGGTCAGTGGGCAAGGATTTATATTATAAGAACGATTTCCGTTCTCCTTACGTACTCTGAATTTATCCCATTGCTATTTATTCTCATACTGCTATTTGGCCTCGTGAACATGTTACCTCAATTTCTTATGATCTTTTTCATCTTCCTCGGTTATCCTCATCTGTTTCGTGTGCCACTGATCATTCCATCGCATTCCAAGTTCCGTAGGGGGACTTCTTCTTTCTGGATTTGGATGCTGATTTGATTTGTCATGCAAACTTCTATAATTATGATGACATAGCCTATCCACCTCAATTTCTTACTTCTGGCACCAACCACTGTATCGGGTATAATTTTTAAATCTCCAATTCATCTATTGTATTTAAGTTCCCAAATATTACCTTCGTTGGTGCAGATATCTTGCCTAATGCTTTATTTTCGAATATCTTCGACCTTTTTCCTGCATTAAAACATTCAAAATCCGTGTTTCTGCGTTATATTGTAACACTAGACTAATAGTGGTTTTATAAATTTAAGTTTTCTATACCTCTGTAGCAATTTTGATGTCAGCTTTCTCCTGGTTACATTCTTCTATAAAAGAAAGAATTTTCAGACACTACAGGCAGACACGCCGTTTTCGGGCTGTGGAAATAAATGAACAAATAAAAAATAAAAAAGTAATTAAAATGTGAAGAGGCCGAGTATTTTCCTTTTATATTAAGTATATTTTTTACAATTTATGCATGCGTGAGGGAAAGTGTAGATATTTTGGGCGAAATTCGTTGTTAGGAATACCGTTTGAAACCCACCCCATTCTCCGCAGGAAAAGCTGAAATGACATCTGTGTGCATGAAGCTCTAAATTATTGGAAGAAATGGACAAATCATCAAGTTCCAGCGCATTGTGCTTGATTGTTATGTGTTAACTGAGTGGAATAACACGCGTGCTTTGAAAAAGAAAGCGCAATTCGGGGAAATGAACTCGATGAGAAATAACGGGGTGGATGAAGAAGGAAAGAAATATGACATTGACCGCGATAGGCGGCGGTTGCTCATGCGGAGGGAGTTCATTTATTTTTTCAAAGCTTGAGGAGGGGGAGGGGTGGGGAATGGGGAGGTGGACGGAGGAAAATGTCCAATTTCTACTCATGCTCAAATCTCCATCCCTCCATTCATCCCACCACTTTGACCAACCACCCACGCTTCGGCTTCCGGCCGACCGCGTCAATTTAACGAGAAGTGGACCGGTGAAAGAACTGCTGAGGGACAACCTCTCCTTCCTTCCCCCCCCCCCCCCGAAGTTCAACCCCCCCTCTACATCTGCCGCTCACACACATTTAATAACATACTATCTGAAATACCTGACGTCGCCCAGGAGTGGAATGAAATATATTTTTATAGTTAAATATTTTTCATCCGCAAAAATAAACATTCTCAATGTCAAAATATTTTCCAAATCCCAAGCTTCCCTTCTTTTCTATTAGTAAATTTATTGCTATAGCTTTTTAAACTTTAATTTATAGAACATTTAAAACGAGTAAGTATTACCTGTTTTATCGAAAGTTAAATATCGGAAAAGTTTTAAAATCTAAAGGAAAACATGTAGTAGAGGTCATAGAGAAACAGCATCACCAAGACCGGGCCACATCATCAACGGAGTACGAGAATGTTTCTTTTGAATCAAATCGCTCTACGTATATACAAGATGGTTGAAGGGTTGACTGTGTGGAATTTCGGCATGATGTAATAATTAAAGCTTTGTAATATTCCACACTTTTATTATTAGTTCAATCCTGACCGGTTTCAATATAAACACATCATCATCAGAGGCCAAAAATGCAGCGTACAGAGGTGGCGGCTTGATATATATACTGGGTTCCCGGGGAAGAAAGTAAGGAAGTGGTTGAGATTGGGGAGGAGAGATATTAGTAAAGAGGTTGGGGTTAACGGGGCAAGGTTACGGGAATTTTAAAACCAACAGCGTCAAGAGTTAAATTGATGTTATTCCTGACTAATTGTCCCCCCTTTTTAACGTGCCTCTCCCTCCCTCTTTTAACTCTTGACGATGTTGGTTTTAAATTTCCCGTGACCTTGCACCGTTAACCCCCGTCTCTTTACTAATATCTTCCCCCCCACCACAACCACCTCCATACTTCCTTCACCGGGAACCCAGTATGTATATCAAGCCCTCTGTACGCTGCAATTTTGGCCTCTGATGATGATGTGTTTACATTGAAACCGGTCAGGCTTGTACTAATAATAAAACAGTGTGGAATATTACAATGTTTTAATTATTACATCACGCTTTACATATATTTAACGTTTTAAAATCCATCTCCTTGACAATAAAAGGAAATATGTTTCCTCAAAATGGTTCCTAACAAAAGGTCTACCTATGATGTGGCTCTAATATTTTGAACGTTTTTAAAAATTAAACTCGTATATAATCCTGAACTTGGAAACTGATAAAAAAACCCGAAATCTCAATATATACCATGTGCGGCCGTGAATGAGGGCATACAAAACAAATGTTATAATTAAATTGTAAATTATCTCATAAAAAAATAAAATTAAATAATTATAAACACCGTTCTATCTACTGCAGAAATAATTCAAAATTACCTGCGTTATCTCAAAACTTGTTGTCCAAATCTGGCAGCAAATTGACATTTAGAAATATTTCTTGAGGACTATGTCTACTCAAGTATTTAAAAAATTTTGAAGAGGAAGTTTTTATGCAAATTCAAACGTTGAGTTGCTCATTCATATAGATGATTGCGTACGGAATATCTTTCTCCTGCTATCTCCTCCTTAATCTGTCTCCCTGTTGACCCACCAATCGCTCCGATGTAGCTTTTCTTTCGAAGACTTGATCGTATCCTTTCAAGGACTCTTTTGCCTCCATCATCTCCCGACTACATGCCTATGTGATTTCATTGCCATGTCTTCTCACCAGGTGGAAGTCAAGGATCGGTTCCTTGATCATTTAGGTGCCGCTATCGTGCGTCCCCGTCGGTTAAAACATTGGGGGCTTAGAATTGGGTATTTTCCACGTACTTCAAACTACCGATATTCTGATTCTGTTACTTGAACTTATTGCATTGGCTAAATGTTTTCTAATCAAATTGTATGAATTTCGGTTTTAAAAGCTAAAGAAAGTCGAAGGTTACGAATCCTCCCGAGCACAATCCGAAAACAACCGAATGACCTGTGACGTCATTTTCGCTGTTTACATTTAGACCCAGGCGTTTTCTTATGCTTACGGTGGAAACTGGTGCGGTGAAATTAGTTTTGGACGTTTTTCTGTGTTTGATGTGACTTTAAATGGTATATATAGATGGTGTTTTGTGCCACAATGTACAAATACATCGGTGAAAACACCGAACAAAAAATGCATTCACGCAATCACGACATTGAATGTTTGAAATGCCATCCTTGGATTCCTCAATATCCACCTGCAAACATGTATGCTTTACTTCGCCCTTTGTGTTCTGGACATATTCTTGCAATGACTGTTCACAGTGGTCTATCTCTCTTCACTTAGACGTATCCTATTACATTACCACCATAACTCTCAAGAGAATCTTTATCTATAATAAAGCAATACTTAAATTAAACTTTGAATAGACATTTAGGAGATGAGAATCTATTTTTAGGCATTTCTATAGCAGAGAAGCCACTTATAGAAACCTCTAAAAACAATCACAAATTAACGTCTTAAGTGTGTTAAGTATTTGCAGCGTAAATATTTGGCAAGTACTGTGTGTTATTTTGATATGTTACTAAGGTACTGTTTGTTTACTGTTGCATGGACTGGTATGGACTTTGAGAAATAAAGAAGAAGTATTACAATGATTATGAGTGTATTGGAAAAACAATTTATAAAGCTCATACACCAAATACATAATTTATGGATTAAAATGATAAACAACAGAAATAATGATTTTACAAGCAAACTTTATGCTCACAGTTTTTGGACTTAAGCTCCACGAATTTCGGAAGCAGTAAATCGCTCGTCCTTCTTCATAAAAACGCCTACCATAAACATATACTTTGGGTAAATTATCTTATGTGGTTTTCATAAAACCATTGCACGCCATAGCCTTTGTTTTCAATTAAAACTCTTTAAATATACGGTCTCTTCTACAGTCCTTCACTTTCTCCCTCACAGCTGTCTATCGCTCAGCGAAAATGACGTCAAGCCAATCAGATTTCGTTTCGCAGCCGAGTAAAAAAATTTGAAATTTCCACTATTTTACTCTTAAATATCTCATTTAATATTGAATCAATTCTAAAACTATTTTCACTTCGCAAACATTTTGAATTAAAGTAACATATAAAGATCCGTTTACTTAAATTTAAAATTTTGGAAAATACCCAATTGTCGTCGGACGGGAATAGCATGAGGTGGGAAGAGGATATGCCAATGATTTTCAATCATGATATCATCGCTCATTGGTATGTAATGGATGCATTCCATCAGAATGGTGGGCTTTAATCAGCTTGGAGTTTTCTTTGAAAGTCGATTTTTTCAAGCCCTTTATTTCAATATCCAGTAACCCTTGAGCGTATAATCTACTTCCTTCCTCGCGCTTCCAGTCGATTTAAGGCAATGTTTACGTTTTGATTGTCATTGCGATATCCATGCATATGCTAATATCTATAACTTTTGGCAAGTACTTCATAATATTCTCGGACTATTTTTAAGGATGGTGGCAAGGCAAGTTCTGTTACATTTGTGTGTAATTAAATATTGTCTGGCGAGTAACCCAATAAAAGTTAGTCTCGATTACTGGACAGGAATATGTGGTGGGCGTCGTAATAAATTGAGATGAATCATCAGCACTTAGTAAACCCGTCGACAGAGGATGTATCCATAAATACAATATTTTAGCAAGATTTCCTCAGGACCAAAATGGAAATTTGGAAGGCAATAAGATGCTTAAGAATGCTACACTTTCAATCGTTCATATATTGTTTGTGATGGACAATTTAAAGAAATATGCGCTGTCAAGAGCTGTAAACTGACGTATTTACTGCCATTTTTTATAATTATATTTCCTGTTAACTTTGTTTTTCTTATGAAAAGAAAGTGATAGCTTGCTATTTGCTTATGTAAATATTTATTGAGCAAACAGGCCAGAATAGCACGCGTTAAAACGTGAACAGCGGTGATAGTGCGTTTAAAAGAACCCGGTTTTTCCATATTTGCAATAAAAAATTTTCCTTAGGTCCATTTAATCCATTAAGAAATACAGCATTGCTCTTTAACTCCGGAATAGCCAGAGACAAAACCAGCTAACAATTATACTCATAATTTGATTTTTGCTAAGCCATGTTCAAGTCACTTTATTGCATTAACCAAGCCTTCATGTTTTTGTTATTAATGTGATCATGTATTGTTTCGCTGCCTGCTTCAATCCATATTTGTCTACAAAATTGTGATTATGCTGTAAATTAGATTTTTCTCTCGGTTGTATAATCATGTTTGCCACAGAGTGGTGAAACACGTCGTGCCCCTCAAGTGCTTTATGTATCATGAATGTTAAAATGAATTTGACGCAACATGGCTTTGTTTATGTGTATTTTCTTTTGCTGCAGTTGGGAATATTAATGAAAACTTGTGCTATTTTTACGTAACTATAGTCTTACAAAAATGTGAAAAAAGGTACAGTAATTGAACAGAATATTCGAATATTAAAAATGAAATCAGTTTTATAGTCTATAACTATTTTCTATAAAACTTTCCACTGCAAATTATACCGTGTGAATATGTGGATCTGAATGGGAATTTAACCGTTGATGGCGAGCTGATAGCATTGCGGGAACGTGGAAATTTATGTCAGCGCAAATGCAGTCCTGCAGTACAGGCTTAACTCCAACGTGACGTGGCTTATAGGAGTAGTTGAACCCGACTCCTCACCTCCACCTCCATCAATCTGCGTGACTTCATAAATGGACTAAGAAGTCGACGGAGTTACACCCTGGGGATACCTAGACGGAGTGTGAGAGCTTCTTGAAAACGGGGAATAGGTTTTCAGTGCAGCAAGAGCAGCCAATTCATTTCATCTTTTTCCCACTCTAATTTCCTCGGATTCCGAAGACGACTGATGAGGGACCTCGCCGTGAGATGAGCGACGATGTACTCGGAGGAGTCATCGCGTAGTGAGTGTGGCAGAGTGAAGATGAAGAATAAATGGATCATTGAAGAAGAAGCGCGAGGACTGCCTGTTGCACTTTACCTCCCAGCCAGTGGCTGTTGCGGTGAAAGTTAAAGTATTGCGAGAAAATCGTGCTGGCCTTATTAAGTTAAAATTCACCTTATTTATGATGGTATTATTTAGCAGTTGAGGCGAGAAAAGGAGTTTGTAAGGCTTTAGGTCGTTTTGGAAGGCACATTGCTGGAGAAGAGAGAATAGATTTGGGATTCTGAGAAAAGAGGGATGAAGTATCACCATTAGTCGTTCAATTCTACGATTTGTTTACTGCAGCCCTCAATTCTACCCTGTCACCTTCTACCTGCTTTTTTCCCTTGTAGCTCACCTGTTTCATATCCCCTTTTAGTTGGTCTGTGTATTTATCCATTCGTCTTCTTCGTGGGACTTTCCCTGCTATCAAGTTCCTATTCGAATTCCTTGTGTTTAAAAGTTTGTCCTATCCATCTGGACCCTGTCTTCCTAATAGTGCTCCAAAGAGTTTTCTCCTCTTATACATTCTCTACATTTCTTTATTTCTGATCCTAACTGTACTTTTACTCTTCAGCATCCGCCTCAAACTCCAAGTTACAAAAGTCTTTTCCTTTTGTTCCATATTTCTGATCGTTCATTTCTCAGAACTATTTAGCCCAACACGGTTGTTTTAAGGTAGGTACTGCTTCCGTATTTTATTTGATTTTATTTATAAAATAGAAAGGGAATAGGAAAAAGGAATTGAAAGAGGCAGAGGACGAAAGTGAATTCTATGTCACATCGTTCCTTTCATCGTCGCTGGTGTACGGTGAAGTGCGCTGATGTGTTCCGATCTGTATGAAAAGCTCCCAATGAGGCATTCAGATAGGGGAGGTAAACTATTTTATACGTCTTAAATTGATGAACAAGCTGAGAGGGGCATTATTCGCTTCTATAAACATTCTCGAATTGAAAAATGGTATAGGAATGCGTTAATTCTATTTTTGATAGAAATTAGCTCCTGGCTTTTCAGTATTTTGCTGCATATCCTGGTGAGGGCAGCACATATTTACAACCAGTACCCGAAATGAATACTTTGCGGGGACGAATAATACTTAACCGCTCCCGTTCAATCGAATGAATCTGGGTTTGCGATACTAATATTCTCTTTCCTGAAGACACCCGAATTCTAAGAATGCATCGAAGCTTTTAGCCCACGCTTCTAGCTTTAGCTGAAACGCATAGCATGGTATTCAGAATACTTGCTTAGCGCGCTTGTATGGCATGCTCAACGCCATCACTGCGTCATGACGCAATGATGACGTTGATGACCTATCACGCTCAAGCGTGCTTGCCGAAAGTACGCTTGGGCATATCATGGTATCGCAATTGCCTATCTGAGTGCACGTCGATTGTTTACTTTTGTATGTACTAGAGTGTTAACATTGTATAACCAAATACGCGGCTCGGCGTCAAAACAAGCGAAGAGCAGAAGGCGTAGTGGTGGGAACTTAATAACCATAGAGGTCGAAAGGCATTTGTTTTTCCTGATTTAATTTGGACTCCTGGCTGGCCTGAATTATTCCCGGCTGTGCTTCTGAGCTATCGACCCTTGACTGTCAGTTAACGGGCTGCTTGGCTGAGTAAATAATGACCAGTAGCCATTTCTCTAACTAGAAAGAAGGAGAGAAACAATGAGAAATTCTGTTTCATATAGGGTTTATCTTTTTTGAGGAAGATATTCTAAAGTTAGAGAACGTGACCCTAGGGCCCATCGATTTAGTTTCCAAATTGGCAGTTTTTTAATCCAACATCCTGACATATGTTCTTTTTTGAACAGAGAAACTCATCAAATACTTCTGCAATAACGCTCGAGTTAATAGTCAATACCACAGGGCTTATTGTGAGTAAAAGCGCAAACGATCGAAGGAGTTATGCTAATAACGGAGAAAATATTGTAATTTTGTTTCTTCTCCTTCCAGCGGTTTTTGTAAATGGAGCCCTATCAGGATCGATTAGTCTATTTATTTAATTTGAAAGGACGTCCTAGGTCAAAGCTATTTACCAGACGTACATGTTTCAGATTTTCGTCTTCAAATGGGTTTTCACTTTAAATTCTGCGGATGGACATAATGGCGAATCTCGGCTTGAAATGTCGTTAAAATTGTTAGGGATGGGGGTACCTATGGCTGACAGTGATGTAGTACGTAAAATGTTTATTTACATATTACTTGGAAAATATAAGAGATATATAATCATAAATTTTCCAGTTAAAAGAAGGCTAAAAAAGTTAAACAAACGATCATTTTGGAATTGATGAAATCATCCTACGAAATCGTGTTACCACCAAGTATTGACACATAAATAAGCATGTGTTTCCGACTACGTAAAACTAATCTACGTCGACGAAATTTATTTCTGTAAGTTCGAGAGGTGGGCTTATGTGATGGTCTTATAATCGTTGTAAGGACTAAAACCACAAAACAAAGGGAATTAAAAGGTTAAAAATTGAGAATGAAGTTATATGAAGATATGTATTTCGGATTAAATGTCAAAATATTTTTTAAAATTGGGAAGTCAATGCCTATAAAAGGGTTTTACAAGATGAAAGGGCATCAAATTCTGAACATTTAAAGTTC
This sequence comes from Pyrrhosoma nymphula, assembly GCA_963573305.1. Lineage (NCBI taxonomy): Eukaryota > Metazoa > Arthropoda > Insecta > Odonata > Coenagrionidae > Pyrrhosoma > Pyrrhosoma nymphula. The sequence continues at coordinate 73,066,991 of OY754337.1, forward strand.
AGAACGTCATACAAGGAACTTTCCGGGAAATTTTATCCCCGATTTTCGAAAAAATAAGGTTCAGTCTATTACCACCTACTGTAGTGTCTTGGACGCTACTCGTCACTTAAAAAAAATATTGTTATTCTTTTTCAAAATACACTCTCAAGTCACTATGAAATTGATTGGACGCCTTTCATAAAAATCTATTTTCACGTGAACGGGATACCTGTGACTATTCCACGAATGACTTATACGTTCACCCGAACACCCATTCCCTCACCTCTTGGGTCCATTAACCAGTTCGGGATATCCATTCACTCCTAAAAATATAGCGCGATTTAAAATTTAGCGTGAATTCCAGCGAAAACAATCAAGGTAATGCTGTGCAGGTACGGGATAAAATACTGAAGTCGAAACTTTCAATATTGACCTGAGGAGTTTTTTTTTCAGTCAACGTACGGAGGACTCGTGTTCGTCTCAAAAATTTGCATTTTTGTGCTCGGTGAATGGAAGACCGTTGTTTCGTGCATAATTGAAGGCAGAGTTTATTTGTTTGCGTACAAAACATTCGTTTAACTCTGCTCACGCTTTGAAATTCTCTCGTTATTCGCCTAACTTACCATGCATTACAAAACTGCTAAAAATGCATATTGCAAGGCACATTAGTTACTTCATGTCGCGTCACCAGTAAATGGAAAGATTACGCAAAAAATCTGCGGCATTAATTCTTGCTCCCTACGGATTTATAAATATTGTTGATATTGAAACCCGCTACTAGACTTCGAAGCAAAAATATATGGCATTTGAGCAGGTTTTCATTCCATAGCAGACAATCACGGAGATTTGGTCATCTACGCTATAGGAATGAAGAGAGAGAAATGAAAATCTATCTGAAAAGAACATGTAATTTGAAAATATTAGAGGGCGTGGAGTTGGATTTTTAAGTTCAATAGACCCTAAAATTATAGAACTTGTTGCCAAGGAGGATTAGATGATTCAAGGATCTTTTTTAGCTCGAATATTTCGCCTCGTAGGGCTTGTATTGCGGGATCTGGTTCAATAAAATGTCCTCTAGTGGCTTCCTTGTGTTCCTTTCCAATGCATTCCTTTCCTTTGTGTGTCTATCACACAAAGGAAAGGGATGCATTGTGGCATGCACTATAGAGTGGCTTACAGGAATTAAACTGAGCAATGCATGAGAAATAGCGCGAACGGCCGGTGTGCTCCCAATTCGTGTTTCATGGAAACTTAGTTCGAGAAGCCACGAGAAGATCCGGGTTTCCAGGTATGGGATTTTGGTTTGGCCAGTTGTGTGATTGCATTGATTCCTCTTTCAGTGGCGATGTCGCGTCATACTTTTTACCCCCGTCCAATCCCCTCTTCCGAAAATGACGAGGAAAGTGTCGAAACCCACGAAAAGCTCGAGAAATGGGCTTCAGTAATCTCTGTCTCGCTCGCGTATTTCTCATGGTATAATTTTTTGCTCTGAATCCGCTATTCGGTCCATCGCCGTGGTGCATTATATGCCTCGAAGCGCCTTTGGCGAGAAGTCAGAGCTCAATTGATAAACTGGCCATTGTGGTGGCTTGATCCAATGTGGCCCATCCCGTGAGTCCGGCTCAAGTCACAGCGGTTTCGAAGATTTTTCAGTGGTGTTTTTATCGCTTATCTGGCACAGCAAAAGGCCAAGGCAGATGTGCACAGGACAATGTTAGGTCTACAAGATCAAGTTCAGCGGTTCCCAACGTGTGGTTCACGTTCTATGAGGAGCATATGATTGGAACTTTGGGAGCTAAAAAAACTTGAATAATGGCGGATTCAAAGTTGAAATAGGAGTAAGAGTATAAGTAATACACATTTTACCAACGAATTTGGGAAATTGATAATTAAGGGGTTGAACACCAGTGGTCTATTGAATAAAAAAACAGTTACTTCGGGTGAATGGGTAGCATCTGTGGGTCATTCTTCTTTATGGATCACGTTCCGTTAAATGCCGTTCAGCATACAGGGCGTTTAAAAACAATTACACCTTTGATATTGGATTGAGCTTGAAAACCTAGACCAAACTTTTTTCTAGAAATTTTATGCCAGGGTGCGATAGTTTTTTTTGCAATTGTGCTTTGAAATTCATAAAAAATAATTAATCAGTTAGGGGATGGAGCGGCTAATGTGTCAGCCGCAACGGTAAACATTGAAGTGAGGAAATGAGCGCGCGGTCAAAATCAACTCCCTTCCCCAATATAATTTTATTCTCTGCCACTGTGGCTGACGCATTAACCTCTTTAGCTTCTCTCTGATTGGTTCATTTTGCCTATTTTCAAAGGTCAATTGCAAAAAAATCCATCGCACCCTGACAAAAATTTCCAAAAAATATTTATTCCTTTAACCTCAGCCTACATTCAATGACATAGATATGTTGCTTGTAAGTATATCCATTTACTCCCTGTGTATGGTAAACCTACGATTTATCGGATGCAGGTTTCTTTCTTTTCCGCTCTTCACCATCCCCCGTCTCTTCTCTCCACTCATTCCATTAGACTGACTCCCTCCGTGATGCAAAGATCTGTGTATCCGCGTGCCACGAGCTTTTGTGAGAGTTGTAATGCTTGGGCAATACTTCGAATGCAGTACTATGTTCTTCATATGGGCTCTTTTCGTGAAAAGCAAGCTGATACCGGGGCCAAATTTTTCTACACTCTTACATGACCCCTTATGTATTATTTTACTATAAACGGATTAACCGACAATAATCGTGCTTATAACTTCGGCTATTGGTCGCACCTTCCTTATTGGTACTGTCATAAAGATTTTTCATAATAATTTGGTGAAGTGTATTTGATGCCTTTCCTAACTCCATGGTAAGAGGGGCTTTAGGGTCTCATATACTCTAGTAAATATTTCCCACCCATCATTAGCTGTCGAAGCTGTTTTGGGCGAGCTTGATAGCCTTAGTTTCTCTCAAGCACCTCAAAACTTAGTTGAACAATTCAGATCGCGCGAGTAGTGACATGGAACATATTATTTGAACCTCGCACTACGGGTGCTTTCCATTCGTTCTTGCGTCCTTCTTATATCGCAAGACGATGGCGCTCTTGCTTTAATGCGCTGGAGAACAAAAGAACGTCAATAATCATATCCACGATGGTTGTCAGTTTGATGATATTCAGTAAATGGATCAAACGTGGATAATGTGAAATTTTTAATTGTTCCGTAGGAAAACACCTACCCTTTTACTACAGGGTTCGAACAAATTCGTTTATTATTTATAGAACACTCGGCTGTAACTATTGTGTGCTTCCAGAATGCTAAGTATCGTCCGGATATCGAACGTATCCCGTGGGCAGAGCGTTTTATTCATCGTCGTTTATGCTCACTGAAGTGAAGTGATGTTTTATGATCCGTGATAGCAACATAACTTCTATTGGAAAGCTGATAAAAGCGAGAAAATTACAGAGATACACTGCCGAACTGATAGATTTAAAAAAATCCCCCTTTCCGCGCACCTATAGGGACTGTTACATAAAAAAAGAGGAGAGCGCAACCGAAACAGTTCCGCAAAACACCCTGTTGCGGACAACAGCTAAAGGCACGCCAAACAAATGGCGATCGATCGGCGCTGTTAGAACATGGCTGTTAGTTCTGTATTATATGTAATATGAAATCTTTAAGTTTAAATAAAGAAACAATTGTGTTTGGATTCATAAAATGTAGGTACTTCACTCTTCTAATTCTATCTGCAACGATGGGCGGACATGTGTCAGCTGAATAAACCAGGAACCGCCTGCAGCATTTTCAAATCCTACTAGCTACAAACACAGATGTATCTTATTCCCTCAACGAAGCCACACGTGACGTGCAACTGGAACAGAATGGAAGACAAAACAGTCAGCTTCAGCAATCAGTTGCCTCTGCACAGCACAGAGCGCAACGGGGCGGCTGCAGTACGATTACGGAGCTAACCTGTTGTTTGCAACAGTTATTTGAAACAGTTGTCTGACCGAAGCAGTTTCGGCTGTAGCCGTATCACTCCAAAAACACTTTATTCTACCATTACTATACTCCTGATTCCTTGGGGGCACTTCAAGCACTTGGGCTCACAATTCCCCCTTGCAATGGCCTTCGGCGTTTTCACTCGATTTGAAGTCTGCTGAAGAATCAACCAGCTGATGAGCTACGAAACGATCTTGATTCTCAGGAGTCAGCCAGCCTATTTTATGAAGGAGAAGTTTGTGGAACTGGAATAATTGGGAGAAACCGCCCGATTATGACTATGACTGATGTAATATTTGACAGGCATTTATAGTGAAGAGGGACATCTTTTTGATCGCAAGAGTAGGACATTATCCTGCGATAGCCACGCCTAAAGGATCTTACATTATTTTTGCGCTATAATTTCCACTATTGCTGCGTTCAATTAGCTATTGGAGGCGGCGGGGTTTTGTGTTCTGCCATACAATAGCGAAGTCAACAAATCTAGTCCTTGCTTCTTGCTCGCTGAACGGAGTCCTGCATGGAGTGGTTGATAATTATCCATCCTAAAGGACCAATTTGTTGGTTTATAATATTATTTCTCTCTATCCGCTAGTTTGGTACTTATATAATGAGAAGAAATCCAAACTGAACAGAATTTGTCTTTGTTGATGAGTTTTAAATACAGCTTTTCTCCAATACATCTACATGCTACCCTGCGAACGGCCGCATGGGTGTGAGGCAGAGGGGATTAGGACACCAGCCCTGTAATGATGTAAAGTAGTATGTTATAGGGAGGTGAACAGATGTAATGTAGAATGTTATAGGAAGGTGAAGTGTATTTCGGCAGTGTTTTCAGTGGATCTCAGTTTTTATTATGGTCACTATTTGTGCGTGGGAAGAACAAACTTTTGTACCTATCTGTTCGGCAACGTTTTTATCTTATTTTATCTTTCCTGTCGGACTTAGAGATGTAGTACGGCGTCAAAATGATATATTTTATTTATTTTTCGAATCAATTCTTTCTGTCCAGGGACCCAAATGCTCGCGGCATATTTGAGGAGTGGCCTAATCAGAGCGAAGTAGCACCTCTATTTCACTTTTTCATCCGAGGACCTTCCTACTATACGCTTAATAAATCCTAGTTTCTTTGAGGCTGTGCCGCAATATGTGCGAATAGTTCGATGGTTGGTACGTGGATATCATAAGCTGTACATAATGGAAAGGAAATTTGTATTTTATCAGTATGATTTCAGTTCAATTTTTATTAGATATTGAGTATGTTCAGAACATTTATGTTCAATGTGATGATCATAACTGTTTAGAAATTATTTTATTTAATTACAGTTACAATCGCATAACTAATGGATTTTAGTCGATAAGAGGTTATTAAAATTTTTGCTCTCCTGGATATTGCGAGAGGTTGAACTGATATTCGAATGTTAGATGCATGGTACTGTATAGAATTGCCGTATTCCATTTCCAATGCACAAAAAATAAGCTAAATTTATCCGAGTTTCTTCCTCTTCTATCCTAATCTGCCCCTACGTGTAACTAAGTATTCTTAGTTTCTTGTCGTGACTTTCTTCCTCACCTATTTTTATGCCCAAGACTCTTGTTTTTCATCCCACGCACACCACTCAACTCTCCTATTATACTCCTAACCCCGACTCGCCTCGTCCGAAAGCACTTCTGCATTCTCGACCCTTCCATCTCGTTCCAATCCGCGGACAGCGCTGGCGCCGCAGCCCGTCGCCGCACAGCCCGTGGCTTAAGCTCCCGAGTGGGCGTATTTCATTGGAAGCCGCTGAATGTGAGATTCGAAGGCTTTACGAATGTACCGCCACGGCGCCGAAGTTCCCGAAACCTTAGGCCGTGAAGTGGGTCTCACTGGCTTAACCGTTTCCCGTTAATGGTCTTCTAATGCATTGGCTTGCGGCCATAAGTACGAATGGCATCTCGGGAATATCCAAAGAAGTAATAATGAGCAGTATGCAGAGCGGAGAGCATTCATATAAAGTTTCACCAATTCTCTCCTATTCTTCCAACTGAGCACAATTTTCGGGTGTGAAATTAGTTTAGAATATAGTATCTCTAACAACTTCTGTTTAGAAAATGTTTGCCGGCCTCGGTGGCGACAAGGTAACGTCCTCGCCTGCGTATCCCGAAGGTCGCGGGTTCGAGTCCCGCCTGGGGAGGATTTTTCACCTCCAAAGGCATGGTTGTGTGTGCTTTCCTGTTATTAATTGTTAATTCCCCGATATAAACGCCGTATAAGAGCTGCTGTCGGTGGGTATTGTTAAATTAAATAAAATATCTGTCGCCTTCACCAAACCTGTCACCTCAGGAATTTTCGTTTCCTCAGGTTACGATTTTAAGCTGCGAACACATTTTTGTTATCACATTAAGCTAATTTACCGCGAATTTTTCGTTCGGCAATGTCTCCATGAGAAATTATGCACCGTAGTCGGAGACATCCTTACCAATTTTCTCAACACTGGTCAACTTTTGCGTTTCAATTAGTATCTTTTTTGCTCGTTTTCTTTATTGTATTATTTTTTTGAGATTTCCACCTTCATGACGTATCAGTTACTTTATATTTCCTGTTTCTCCCCTTCCTTCCATCTTCATCCATCTTCATCCTTCTCTTGTGCAGCATTCTTCCCATCCATCGCGTTCTTTAGCGTCCCATCATGCGTCTTTTGGCCTCTTTTTCAACTTAATTCGGTGTTTGCCACCGATATTTGACTCATATTCAGTTTTCAATGTTTCATACACAGAAGAAAATGTAAATTGCGGGGGGGCTTTTATTAAGATAAAATTATGCATCTTCCGTGAGTTGCAGGTATCGTTATGTTTACAGGGAAACAAACAGCGTCGGTTAGAGGGATGATACTTGATTTGAGTATTTTTAAAAGAATTATATTGGTTGTTGGAGCTATGTCAGAAGGTAAAAATTGTGATCTTGCTTCCTATGGACCCTGCGACTGGTCGATGTGACCTTTTAATTTTATGGAAATACATGTGTATTTTTTCAAATGGCATAAGTAATACAAACTTCCCCTTTGTTTAATCTCCCCCTGTTATTTCCATTTTTTCCTCACTTTTTTAAATCCAATACGAAATGTTGAGTTAGTGTTTCTCTTTAACAATGGCTTAACCTTGTGAATGCATTCGCATTGTCGACTGTATATGCGATAGACTACGATATTTTTAAAGAAACTCAAGGCATATTTTGCTTAGAATAAGGTAATTAGTCTGTCCCTGGCTCAAAGTGAATATTATGATAAAAATGTGAAATAGCTTGCTTTTGTATAAATAATGCCACCGAGTCTTTTGTAGGTACTTAAAGTTTTTCTAACACCTTTTGCTTAAACGCCGTAAATTTTTCCAGTGTTATGCAGTTCAACTTTTTATCAACAACGTTTGCACCTGAAACCTGCGGTATGACGTAAATTTGCAAGGTTGTGCTACGCTTTCACATTTCAAGGATGAAATATTTTTGCTTAAGACTGACTATCTTAGATGTATACCTACTCTAGACAATATTTTCCTTTGATCAGCTTATGACGTATAATCTTTTCGCCCGTTTTGCCCGTCGGAGGTCCCAAATTAATTATGATAATGGATACGATCCGACAGGAAAGCATAAGATATTTCATTACTGTATCTGTACGATAGGTAACGCAGCGGCCATCTTAGTAAACTAGTAAAACAGAAGAATAGATATAAAATTTACCAATTTAGCTTTATATTTTTTTTCTGAGAAATAAAATATCAGTTCAGTTATTGCAAAATTGGTAAACTCAGGTTATGCAAACAAATATATTGATGCGTTGGCGAAATATTATTCTATATCGCAAGTGAAAACAGGCTCATGAGTGAAAGTGAAATAACATACTCTATAGTTAATTGCATGACAAATGCAAGCATGGATTAGTCATTGTTTTACGGGGCGTAATAATCGAGGAAATTTTGCGAATGATATTAGGTGGGACACCGAAGAAAGGAAAGAGTCGATATCGCTTCCATATATGCATAGCGTTTTAAAAACTATTATTGCATAGGTCAGCCTTATTGGAATGTAATATTCTGATACACAATGTGCTTTATCCGTTGATCGTTGACGCAGATGCATAAACAGGGATGACCACGTACGTGAAGAATCTTTAATGATGGTTGAATTAGATTTTCGCTACATAAATCTCAATACCTATTTCATTTATGCAGCTATAATTTGACAGTGGCTTTGTAAAAGAACTCCCAATCTTGCTCTAGTACGGACTATTATATCTCTATCTATTCATCCACAGCTTGTTATGTCTAAATTTAAAGTTAAGCCTACCACCACCACGAGAGTGTGTTTGTACAAGAATAGCGAAGCCTGAAAAGGGTGATAGCTAAGTACATTAGAACATTAATAGCGAATAACTCATATGTTCAATTTGTTAAATAGAGAGCTTATTCGTTTCATGGAAAATATGGTAATTTTAATAACAGTGGTATTGCCGCCATTTTACGCAATACTGCTTTCTTAAATTTTTGGTGGTATAGTTCTCGAGGCATTTTCTGTTGCGTGCTTAGTGATATCTAAAAGTGAAATCTAAAAAGTTATATCCTAAAACATTTTACCTTCAAAAAGGGAGTGCTTTTGTAAGCAATCCAATGCAATGATGAAGTGTTTGAGGCATTCAAGGGTGAAAAATAAGGGAAAGCTTTTTTATTCGTCTGATATGAAAAAGATCATTCTCGTGCTGAAGTTGACGGGCAGTGTGATTTTTGGTAAGCCATCTTGAATGTTTTACTGTTCCCAAAGTTTGCCTCTTGAATCTCGTCATTGTATTCAACTTTTTGTGCAGGAAATCTAAATAAACCTGAGGAGTTGAACTTTGGTATTTGATCCCGCAAGAGTGGGCTTAGGCGAGATTTTCACGGGCTTCCTCTTCCTGCTATATGCTTGGAGGGTAGAGCTGAAACTACCATTTTGTCAAATTTCTACGAAACTCTAAAACCACGAAATTAGTAGGCTGCGCATAATTTTGAAATATCAAGGGAAATACAGTCTGTACCCTCTATTTCCTCATCACCTCTAATCATCACTTAATTAGTTACCTCTTACATTTGGGGGAATATACGTCACTGAATTTCACAAATACGTAGTATAATCTATTCTATGCCTGAATCTGATGTCTTCCACACAAATAATTAATGGATTGGAGATTAAGAGTGATAGCTTCAATTATTCGGAGATAGAAATCGGTGGTGTAAGAGATGTACTAGTTTTTTTTTTAAATATCGTCATTAGGTAATCTACCGGTTAAGGGAGGTTTAAATAGAAGGGGTAAAAATTACTCATATGTTTACATGAGCAGGGCCCTATCTACCAATAATATTTATTTCTTCCTCTTAACATACACATTTCCCTTCTTCATCGCGTCAATACAACCTATTCTATTTCTTCCTCGCTAACCTTCCATCCTTCCCTCTGTCACGGCCTTCAGATAACCATTGCCCTCTCCAATATTACTCTTATTAACTCTTGTATTACCTCCTCCAATCGCCTACTTTGCCTCTCTCCAATCTGAAGTGAAATCACAATACAGTCAAGAAGTTGGCAATTGACTTGACTGTAAAACCACAAAAAACTGAAACAACCAAAGTGGAAAAGGCTCTAACGCTTTCGCGGCGAATAATATGAGTAAACTCTTCTCGGGCCCTCCACCGGTTAATGTTGACTATAGGATTAAGTGTGACGACACAAAAAATCTCTGGCGACAATCTTTGGGATGGACTAACTAAAGAAGCCATTGAGATTCGGATGGTGGATAAAAATTTCAATCACGATTCCAATTATAACATCAGCAATACTTGGAATCCGAGTTTCAACAGAATCAAGAACGCAAGAACTAAGCCTCCGCTGATTAACGGTCTCCGGAGTCAACAATCGGCTTCCGACCAATCAAAAAAGACCTATCCTTAGTACTTTATTTGGCTGAAATTTCGACAAAAAAGATTGCGACATTCTTGCCTTGAGCATTTGTGACGAGTTGTCTCTTGAAACGTCGGCAATTATGAGTAGTTTAAACCGATGGTTAGCCCGATAAAAGTTTACTCATCCAAAGTGGAAGACTACGCATTATTTTGATATTTTCTGCTTGTCCAGTGTATTCTTCTTTTGTCTGCGTATTGCAGTGGGATCCCAGTCAGATGTTTCTTGCAATATCCTTTTGGCGCTCGTCATGTTTCCATAGTGATAGTTCTGCGTTCCTAAATAATATTTTGATATTAATTTGTTCTTGCGGGAGAATGTGCTCCTGGAGGGGTTTATCGCATCGAGCAGCCTAGTGGGAAGATGGAACAAAAAACGGAGGCTCTGGTCTGGAGGGGTGGACATGCATGCTGTTCCCAATGTTCAGAATCCACCCTGGATCCCCTTAAACCTTCCCCCTTGCCCCTCCTCCCCTGCCCTTGACGAGGGAAAGAGTTGGGGGTGGGGGAGCGACGATTATAAGATTTCGCGTCTGTTTTTTGTTGACGAAACAAAACGCATTTCGGATCTCGGCAATGTTTTGTTCCCGCGCGTACACGGGAGGTCGCACGAGAAAATCCCGTTTCCGAGGCAACGGAGGGTGGAGTGAGTGGGTGAGGCAGAATGTCGCCCCACACCCCCGAATTCACCCGCTAGGAGGCAGCAGCAGCAGCCGTTGCCGCCGATTAATCCCCCAGATATGCAATGACTGGGGCTCCCCTGGACTCTTCGCCTGGCCCCGGGTCGCCATGGAGATGGCCATCCCGCGTAATTACGCCAATCCCATAACCTCCTCTTCTCTCTCTCGCTCTCTTCCCCGCCATATTGTGTTGCCCTAATAGCGCGAAATAACCGGCCATTGTTGCCAGGTCCCATGAACCCACTCCCCTCTCTTTATCCCTGCTCATCTCTTCTTCCACACCCCCCCCACCTTTCCCCACACCCCTGTAGGGTACCCTTTTAAACCTTTCCTGAAGGTGATTCCTGCGATAAATTGTCCAGGACAGGGTTTGGCGTCGGTGTTGGAGGGTTTGGTGCGGGTACCCCGCCGTGTTCATGGGATATTATTTCGGCCGCATAATCTTCTCTAAATGTAATGAAATCGCGTCACAAAAAGTGGCCGTCTCCCTCTTCTTCTGCTCCCGATCGAAGTGTCTTTCACGTTCGCTGTTAAGCTGCTCACTTCTTGTCGCGTACTCCCTCTCTCTCTCTCTTAAATGAGTGCTTTCGATTGTTTGGATAGTCCTTTCGAGCTAGGAACTGTAGTTGAATAAATATCTCGTTTGATGTCGTCAGTGAGATCCCTCTTATGAAATTTAATGTTTTTTTGATAAACAAAAGATATTTATTTAATCAGAGATATTTCATTGGACACTTTGCTTGGTGGTAATAGTCCATGTATCACTCACAAAGCTCAATTCACACACAATGATCAATATTTTTCACATAAAAATTATTAATTCTTTCGTTTAAATTTTGCGTGTCGAAGTCTCTTCTTGAACTCCTTATAACATTTTGGGAAAGGATTTAAGACTTAAACAGGTGAGGCATTCCACTCCTCTATCGTCCTGCTAACGAATGAAATTCTCCTGTGTCGGTTTTTTGCTGTCGTGCCCTTATTTTAAAACTATGGTCATTTATTCCGATTCGGCTTGGCCCGAGCAATCTTTTACTGTTTTCCTCCCATCCCTTATCCTTTCTGTAGGCCTTGTGCACGTACAGATTGCCTAGCCTGTATGCTGCCCGCCTTTCCTTAAGACTTTCGCAGCTCAATTTAGTCAGCATATCACTCACCCTACCACATCTCCCATGCCTTCCTAAGACGTAGCGTGCTGCCTTTCTTTGCACTTCTTCCAATTTTTACTCTAGCCCTATCTCATATGGGTCCCAAGCACTCGTGGCTATATCCAATATTGGTCGTACCATCGTTTTGTAAGCCATTTAATTAACTTCCTTCGATTCTTTCTTTAAGTTGCACATGATGAAATATAGTGTTTTCAAACCTTTCCTCGTAACTTTTTGAATATGTTGCGCCCAACCTAATTCTTTATTTATGATCACCCCTAGATACTTCATCGTGTCATTGAACGGGGAATCATCGAATGGAGAATTGTATACACCCTTACGTAATCTGTTACTTTACTTATATGAAATACCATATTTGTCGTAGATCACGTACTTTTCTTGTTGAATAGAAACATTTTGGTGTTTCAGTCTACAATAAAATATTACTGAAGATATTTTCGTTCCCATAAAAACTGTATGGAATTTCTATTCCCTTTTTTATATGTAATACATTATTACTCTATGTTTTACGCGGCATTTTAAAGGTGGCAACGTTTACCCTCCCTGTCTGGGGTTCTTCAACGCCAAAGTTTGTTAAAATAGTATATTTATTTTAATTTATTGGATATTAGTGGGGTGAGGGAAGTAAAAAAAAACATTTCATTGAAGGAGTAAATTCCATCCTAAGCTGCTGTCGCCGCAAATAGTTCCGAATCTTGTTACTCTCCTGCAATGAATGCTGATATACATGAATACACGGGTATATGTGAGTACGATTGGAACAATGCCTGATACCACCTTCAAGGTTAATCCCTCATTCAATTTATAACTCTTTAATAATTAATATTATTTTTGAAGTGGTACTTAACTGTCTTTATATATTTTACTTTAGCTACAGCTCCCACTGTAGACACGTTCACTTGATGAGTAGCCAAACCATAATCATAAACGGCACGTGTAACAGTTACACGGAAAACGTCAGATCTATTTGATACAAATTCCTGGACATTTCTAATAGAGCTGGTTGGCTAAAATTTTCATGGAATGTATCTAACCACCCAGTGAGTTGGTCAAAAATTTAATACTCTGAGATAGTCTTCTTTTTCTTATTTCGAGCATAAACAAAATTTCGTTTTTCAATAAGATTAAATGATTGAAACGAAAAATTTCCTTGCAGATCGCTCATTAAAATATGACAAAATACACCTACAATAGCGAGACTTGGACTGAAATATGCCTTAAAGATCACAATTTTATTTTCTCGCCTCCAATTTATACGTCATGACCTCTGAATTGCGAAATATTAATAAAAGTGTATAATTTTAGCATTTTCCCCCATCTTTCATTGTTTTGACTACGGAAATTACCATCATTTACCTCGAATACTCAAATTTGTTTATAACCTAATATTAATGTCTATGTATGTCTAAAATTAATTTGTTGGAGGAACGGATACTATAACGATTTAACGAGCTTAATTAAGATCAATTGTGACATAGTTTATTTTTTGCGGTGATATTTCTGGAATGACGGGACACTTGGTATTTCCAGTATGTCGAAATTCCACAAAGTCACTTCGCCTACTATCGACTAATTTCGGTGATAATTCTTTTGCACAGTACATTTTGATCCGATACAGTGTTTTTCAAATGAATAAATATTTTTTTGCTATTGATTTTTAAGAATTTTACATCTGTCGTACTTCCACACTCGGTCTTTCTATTTACCGACCAGTGGAATAATGCTGCTCAACTAAAGAAGTTATTATAACCAATCCCAGGAATGAAGTATATTGTAGTCCTCAGTTGGTATTAAGTCATATTTCTATATTAGTACGAAAGGATATTTAGAAATAATAATGGAAACCTTTTACATATTTACATACAGTATTATTTTGTTAAACGTTTTAACTTTTTTAGTATATCTCAATATTTATAAGCGAGCAAGATGTGTAATGCATGGTGAGAAACTATTGCTATTTTTACTAATACGCTAGACTAATTGTTGAGGGGAATATTTCGTTATAACTTATGGCCCGTTACTGTCACGAATACAATTTACTACTAGAGGATTTATTAATAATGATTAATCGCTACTTATACCTCTAGTATCTCCAAGTGACTTTACTTTTATGACACAAGTCTCACCTCGTCTGCTGGGACAAATGTTTCGGGACAAATCGCTGCACAAAAGGTTTCGCCTCGTATTTACTAACTAGGTACACTCCACAATGAATAAAAATTAAATCTCGTGATATTCGTCGCGCAGGATACAGTACATGAAATGGAAGCGACGTATCTGAGGTTTAGTTGGTTTCATTTCCGTTGGACTTGGTTTTATTTCACCGGATTGCATTTGTTGTGAAGAGGTATTTCCTGTGGGGCGCGTTTAGGGGAAAGAAGGTAGGAAGGAGGTGGTGAGTAAAATGTATGTATGTATGTTTGTCCACCGTTGGTCCATTTGCGTTTTCTGGTGGAGAGAAACTAATTTGCGTTAAGTGCACCGAGCTATAACCAACCGGCGAAACAGTGTCCAGGGAACTTCATTGCCGATGCTTCTTGTTGTTTAAGCATTTTTTTGCACCTGAAAATTCCTGGTCGCTGGTGTTTTATGTGACTTCGCCCGTGAGCACGAGATGGCTTTTTACCGCCGCCTTTATCGACTAAGCTTTAACGCTCTCCCCTTTTGTTATGATATTTTTGCATCCATTTTGAACAATTAGTGATAAAATTTGCGACACAAAAAAACATTTTAGTTGCTGCGTTGAGTAAAGCGGAATGAATACAGTGCGAATCGTGTTGTAGTCACCTGCTGCGCGATGAATTTCGAGGAATACATTTTAACTTGCTCAGAACTCCGCTCTAAACTGTTGGACGTTTAGTTAGGTTTCTGTCCCATTATCCTGTAATTTCAGGAATCGAGCCAGACCTTGGGTCTCTTGCATCTCGGAGAACAGGGTTATATTCTTACTCTCATAGGGGATTAGGCAATGTTGAAGAATATTGTCGTATTTTCAAAAACTAAGTCAGTTAAACTGAGTGATAAAAGATGATTGATACTGTTGAATACATTTTGCAGAAATTTCACTGATATTCGACGAAATAATACGGGAAAATGTATATATTCAGCGTGAGCAGAGAATGTCAGTGATTTAGGCTGCCGAAACCTCCCCCTTAATATATATATATATATATATATATATATATATATATATATATATATATATGTATATATATATATATATATATATATATATTCGTTGTGAAATTTTCGCCAACTGGCCACAAATATATAAAATAAGACTTACAGGAGGTAGGAGAAAGAGATATAGAAAAAAGGATTTGTTCTTACGGAAAGTTTCGGACCGGATGGTCCTTCCTCAGCTTTAGAAGTCCATATTTTTATTTATATATAATATCTTCTGAGAAAACGCACTCGGAGAATAATAACACAAATATAAATATACTTTGAAAACACAGGCACACGAAAATTAAAAAGACACTCACAGAATAATTTACGGGACGTTTCGACGGGCTATCCGTCATCGTCGGCGACAAGTTAGTCTCTTGTCGCCGACGATGTGTGTATGTGTGTGTGTATGTGTGTTTGTGTGTCTGTGTGTTTGGATATATAAGCTATCAACAAGGCGTTGAGGTTGGGGAAGGATAGGAAAGTAAATCAGTGGGCACTCACTGGCAGATGATCCATGGTGTGTCTTAATCCACTACACCGGTGTGTCTTAATTTAGTATATATATACATACTAAATTAAGAGTTTCTAATGTGAACTGTGGATTTAACTTCACTGCATTTACCGAAGAATCTTATCTTAAATGTTGAACACTTATTAATAAACCGTTAAAATTATTTTTAAACCTCCAGGATAGGTACTTTATATTTGAGCACTCAGATAATTCTTCACATATATTTTCCTTAAATATGGGTGATAGATCAGTGTCTTTCTATTCATTTATCAACTAGAATGTCATATTTCTTCCGATTTAATTTTTCTTGCCTAGAAAATGCCTTGGTATTGCATTTTTGATGCTGTAACTCTTCATTTATGCTTGATTCTCAAAGAAAAATATATGCTTTATAATTTATATACTTTTAAAACTCTCAACTCTTTACCATCGGACTTGGGGAACATTAAGTTTTGTTAAATTTCTAGAAAGAGGCCATGCCCAGTAAAGGTATTTTGTGGACCCTGTATTTCCATTAATATATTTTTTCGTTAAATTTGGAATAAATAGGGAAGTTTGCTCATTTTAATACCTTCAGATTTATAAATCACATTGTGGTACTATTTTTCTGGATTTTGCGCTATTTGATAGGGTGTTAAACGGATGACAAGTTTGCGTATTTTGAAGTACTTGTTTTAAGAAATTCTTCTTTTACTTCCATAGTCAGCCTATTTTTAACAATTCTGCTTCTGAAATTTGGTTATGATTTTAGAAACGACTGTTACAGATAAAACATTCCAATTTTATCTGTTTCTTATTAATTTATGTTACCCTATTTATAAGATTATTTTAAAGGCTAGTGTAGCTTTTTCTAATATTTTGATTCAATGATATATTTCCAGGACTATTAGGTGCTCATCAGGGGCTGCACTCTATTTTGAGTCTCATAAGTTTTTGACCTCGAGTACGATCTATTTTCATACATGAAATCAACACAAAACGGCAATTTGATCAAGGAGTCAAGGAAGCAAACACCGTAAGTACCTTGTATGATTATTATATCATTTCAGCGTGTACCTTCGTAATTTTTGCATCACAGTGTAGGTAAAAACAACGTACGCCGCTATTCTACAGTGTATTTAATCCAAAGAAAAACCAAAAAGGAATATACCAGACACCACTCTTAATAGTGTTATTTACTCTCTATGTGCAATTTTATGATTTTATTCTCAAACATATGAAAAATTAGATCTTTTTACTAATATTCATTGTAAATCAATATGCTCCCTCACAATTGAGGGCCGAAGACTCAAAGTTATACATGTAATAAACATCGTTCAGTGTCACCTGTATCACTTTACTCCGGTAAGAAATGACAACAAGAAAATTAGCTTTAGTGTTCGGCGGCTAGATCGCAACATCATACGTTCGAACACTAGCATTCCATTTCCTATAGCTACCTAACTGTACCCGACGGTACCAACTTAGAAGATATGCACTTATATCGTTTTTCGTGTTTATGTTACTTGTATTACTTTGACTCTTAGGCCCTCAATTGCTGTAATTATTCTGAGATGTATTATAACATTCGCAGGAGTGCAGTAAAGACGGGGATGAAATTATTTTTCGAGAGGTTTTAACTCAATATAAACATTTTTGTAGGAAAAAAGATTGAAATTCAGCTAGGTTCAATATTTTGGAAAAGAATTCTTCCGATGGTGCAGGTACGCATATATTATTTCATTATTTCCTTTGAATTTATATTACGTTTTCTGCTCCAAATTTACTTGCTTATTTAGATTAGCATCTTTTGATAACTTGATAGAAAATCAGATGCCGTACCAGAGATATAAATACCTAAATATATATAAGAAATAAATCACCTTACTATTTTAGGTGTACAATAACCAGATAATATACTTCCAAATCCTCTCACAGTCTGTTCCAAATCCTCTCACAGTTGCCTATTCCTTGATAGAAGGAAAAATGAAGTAGGTAACGCATCTCAGAGTGAAAAACTCGACCTCACAGACTCCTCATCGAGGATAAGAAGATAAAAACTTCGAGTAGAAACCTTCTTTGTGGATGGTATTTGAATGGATGAAAGTTCAGGTGGGACGATTTTTGAATACCGGATTCCCTCTCTTTCGGCTTAAAAGAATTTTCGCTTCTGGGCGGTCTCGTTTTAAGTTTATCCATTCACTTACCGATACAAGAGAACGAGGTATATAGGTCGAGATTATGAGACCTGGAACTCGATACCGTTTCCCTCTGTTGCTCCCGAGGCCTGCGTTTTTTATTTTCTATTTCTCTCTCTCTCTCTCTTTCTTGTTCCCGGAACTCATCCGTTGCATTGTGGCGTAGGTATTCCCTGGGTGAATGCGGCTCGGACTATCGAGTGAAAAAAAGGAAGCCATCCTGGCGCACTCACATAGCATCTCATGAAACTACATGCCTCAAGGTACATCTTCGATGATTATAGGGAACCGATTGGTGGATACGGTTCATATGAATTTAACTTCATTCGCTTCTGTGTTGTGGCTTTTGACGTTTAACTGATTATGTTCCCATAGTTGTTTACTTTCCTCCACCATTGGAGTTTTGTCGACGATTTGGGGCTTACTCGAGGGAAAACGTGATTGTCTTCCTCTGTAATTGGAATTGGCGTTGGTATAAATAGCACTACTTTGAGCATTATCTTCAGTTCGATGGATTATAACAAAACTATTATGTTGATTGATTGTAGGAGTTAGCTTTGAATTAGCTACGTCAGTATTTGACTTGAAATAAGACTAAAAGGCTACAGTTGAACACAAGGTATTGCTCTGTTCTTTTGTTTTTTCTTTCCTTTGTATGATCGATCATGAAGTGAGTTTGAAACGTGTTATGAAATTATGACCCCTAAAAACGAATTTGCCCTTGTCTTTTCATTTTACGTTTCAAATTTTCAGGGCTATTGAGAAGGAATGTATTTAAAATTTATTTTCACCGTTTAAGAAATGTTAATATGTAACATAAAATTGGTTATTGCCTCTGTTAAAGTGATAGCGTGAAATAACAATTTCGTCAACCACCTTGTCCTATTGACAGTTGTTTTGTCATTTACTACAGCCTCAATTTCCTATGGGTATTCTTTCATCACCTCAGGATTAGAGATTTTTGCTGGAAGCGGAATAAGACCATTCACTAATGAGAAACTTCTAGATTAAAAAAAATATATACATTAATGTATTATTAAAAATTATAGAATAAACTACAATAGATATTGACATAGGGAACAATTTAAAAATATTTTGTTACGAAAACACAAAATTTTACATTTAATGATAAAAAATATCCACAATAAAATTTATTTTTCGAGTCCTTATGAGCCCCAAGAGGCTCATCAGAAGGTGCTCGTTTTAGCTCTTCAACTTATCATATTACGGCGTCATATACATAGAAGGTATGCATAGAATGATATACAAGAAAAAAAGCAATCTTTCAGTTATCTTTGATATCACATTTCCAGCAAGTGCTTCTTTAGTTTTTTTTTTAACTTCTGTAAATGTTTTCAAACTATGTATGTCCTTTGGTAATTAGTTAAACGTTTTAGCTATAGTCACTGTCATTGTTTCCGCCTCAATCATTAAAAAACTTTGGCAATTCATAATATTGCACATTTATTTTCCCTATCGTGTGTGCATACCGTTTCAATTTTTTATATTTATTTGTGAAATAGTTGTCTATAACTAAAACATATGTCAACAGTTTTTCAAGTGGTATTATTTGCATTATTTTGTATGTATTGTTTGTATGACTTGTATTTGGTTTCGAGGATTATATACCCTTTATGTTATATGAAACCATTTTTACAATCCTGTTTTGTTTATTACACAACTTCTTTTTGTGTGAATTACTATTTTTGCCCCAAACAGTCATGCCAAATCTTAATGTAGACTCTACCAGAGCAAAATAAGTCATCTTTTTAACATTGGCATTGTAAAGCCTTCATCTCTATTTGCGGGACCCTCTGACATACCTTACATCTCCCATATTAATGGCCTCACATCAGTCACTTACCACGGATCATTTTTCAACTTCAAAATAAATAACATGCAGTCCGATTTAAAAACATGCTTGGTATTTAATTTCAATTAGCTATTCAGATACAATTATACGTTTTGGCATGCACGCTTATTATTATACAGCCAATTACATTAATTGATACAACTACTCAAGTGTATTCCTTATCATACACAAAAGGGTGAAATATTGGCTCACACACAGGTGTAGCTTCGGTGCCCTTTTTATCGGCGGGTTCGCGGCCGTCTCGGTAGTCCACTCTTACCCGGCTCCCGTCGGCTGACATCCCCGTGGCCACTCCTAATCGTCGCAATATTTCTTCCTGCTACTTGGTTGGTTCCTGGACTGCACAAGACTCCTTTGTTTATCCCGACTTACACCTCTGACCTTACGAGTTCTCCAGCATGCAGAAGCCCATTCGATCAGTCAATCAGAAGATCAATCGATCGCAGGAGCTTTTAATATCTCGACCGCCTCCTCCGCTTGTTAATGCACAAGTCCTTGACTCTTACTCAGCCCTAATTGTTTATTTCCCCTTGAGCGGGCTTCGTCGGTTTATCGGAGCTCTGTCGTAGTAGCCCTCTTCCCCATAATTTTCCCCGCCGACCGGAGCAACAATAAATGTACGCTATTGGTCATACTGCAGTGCTACCTCGTGACAAATGTTAATCGCCCGTTACCAACCTAAAATATTCGGCTAGATCTGTTACAAAATTTATAGAATCCCTGGTGTGATACATTTGATAGCTAACTTTCCGTAACTTACTACATATCTTATCACAGTGTGCTCTAAATTTAAAAGTTTGATCCACTATGACACCCAGATATTTATACTGACGAACTTGTTCTATGTTTCTACATTTACATAAGAAATATTTTATATTTCTATGTAAGCATTTATTTTCATGGATTGTTATGGGAAAGCACTGCACTTTAACTATATTGTTGGAAATGGACATAACCGTAGACTTCTTCATATTGATTAAGAGATCATGGTCATGAGACCATTTGTTAAATTATTCATATCAATTTGCATGTAGTTAATGGCAACGTTTAAATCACGATGAGCTGATATTATCACAACAACGTCAGCATAGATAAAAATATCACATTTTACAATGCACTTAAATATACTATTAATGTCCAGTAGAAACAAAATTGGCCCTAAAATAGAGCCTTTTGGTACACCATATGTAACATTGCCTGGGTTACCAACGCAATTTTAAATTTCACTTGAGTACTCTTCTAAGAAAGATAGCTTCTGAGCCATTTCAGTAGACACCCTCTTATACCAACATCCTGCAACATCTGCAACAATACAGGCAAATTAACAGAGTCAAACGCTTTTTTGTAATCCACATAGGTAACTATTACCTTATTGTTCTTATCAAGATTTTTATTTACAATGTCGGCAATGTTTTCTAGTGTATCATTTGCACCTCTACTTTTACAAATCCATATTGGTAGTTAGAGATTGTATTATGTTTTTTTAGGAAATTCGTCAGAAACACAGCTACATATTTCTCCACAATTTTATTAATAGCAGGTAGCAATGAAATAGGTCTGTAATTTGCGAATTCCTAGTTCGATTCTCCTTCATAAATAGGCCTCACTAGTGCAATTTTTAGCCCCTCAGGCACTATTCCATAAAAAAACAAATTAATCAACAAATCCTGTCGACGAAAATAACAAAAATATTGATTTGCCAAGCTTCTTACCTGCGTGTCGCGTTCAGCTGTGGATTGGTTTATCGAGCTCTTCCAAATAATAACTGATTATTTTTTGATCCGTGATTTAGAGTTTAACTATGCACAGGTACTACGGCACTAGATTCTGCAGTTACTTTGGTACTTCAAAAAGTTGATGCGCTCGGTAAGATTTTGGGCGGTCTATTATCTTCATATCCCAGTTAAAGCAAATGGCTATTTCACTATCAAATATTAGAATTTATTTGTGAGTTTTCAAATACACGTGAATGTAATAGGATTAGATTATTCTAAAAATGATTGTGTTTTTGTCGGCATATATCACAATGTACATTTTTGTTTCAAGAGATATGACAGCAGTTTTTCGACAAAGGTTAATTTTTGATGATGAGATTTAATTATTACATCAGTTCTTACTGTAATTGATACACGGAATACGACCGCTCCTTCAGCGCCAGTAATTCCAAAGTCTTCAGCGTAACGTTCTTATACGTCACCGATGGACTCTTCTCCCCCTAAAATGAAAATTCCGCTCATTGAAATAGCAGACACGATTAATTGGGGTGATCTTTACAGTTCATTTTTAAAATGTTGTGACTTCCCTCCCTTCTATAACTCCACTAACCCTAATACCGCTAACGTCAAGTGCCTCAATACCCCGCAGTCAACGGATTATTAGATCTTTAGGTCCGGCTTTTAAGCCAGGCTAGAGGGTTACCCTTTCTTACACATATTGAGACTATGATCCTAGTACCCGAATCACATACGAACTGCCTCATCAAATCACTCGTACATGAGTCTATCCTTTTAGTAAATAAGTTCTCCCTAACTGTTTAGTCCTCAAAAGTACCATTCTGGCTTAGCAATTGAAGCAACTAATGTTCACAGAATTATCTCTCTGAAAGGAAAGATAATTGTTGGAATTTGTCTTAATGGAAAAATATCGCAAAAAGTTAATGAAAAAGGGAAAACCTGTACATAAAGGAAAGGTTATGACTGAAAAGAGAAAAACTTCAACTAAAATGAAGTAAAATTTAATATGCACGCTATAAATAATTTGTGAAACTAAAATTGAGAGAATAAATTGAAAAAAGAGATAAAGAAATAAAACGTTTCAAAAGACAATAGAAATTAAAACAATTCAAAACAAAATACTTTTGGGATCTACTAAATGATTGTATGTCTGATCTGGTGCATTTTATATTAAATTTCAGTTTCTCCTTCATGCTAACAATTCAATCGCACAACCACATTCACCTCTTTCGTCATTTAATGCTCGTAAAATGTTATTGAACCGGTTGGGGTGGGCTTTACCCACCGATACGGTTGAATTTTATCCGTATACTGTGCTGAAAGTCCACATCTTTTAATATGAAGTCTAAATGCTTTTTTCAAAAAACTCATCTTAGAAATGAATACATAAGATTTACCGTAATTGTAGCGAATTCAGTCTTATTTGCTATTAGTTATAATAATATTTATATTGTAATTTTCAATGCAAAATGAAACTCCGCTAAACTTCCAAATGCGTCACCTTTATTTGTGACAACCATCAGTTGATGATCGTTTTGAAATTTTTTATATTTTTACCTATTTTTTGTGCAGCAAAACTATTCCATTATTGCTTGCTGTTTTAAATTCCAGAATACCTTTGTGCTCTTCTTCGTAGTTCTTGTTTCTATAGTTATCTCCGAAGACATTAAAAGTATTTTACTGGTAGGTAACATCACTCTGTTCTGTGTCCGAATGAAAAATGACAAGAAAACGGTTTCAAGGGAAAACAGAATCCCCAAATCACAACTCTTGAAACCTTCGACATTGAATGACTGGGGGACCGACCCCGCTGTCATTCCCTTCCCAGTTTATTCCATTTCTTTTATCCACCATCTCGGCAAGCAAGAATGTTTGGATTTGTGTCTGTGTTAGTCTGTATCTGCCCACATCCACCCGTCTACTCCCCACGGCCATCCCCGTCGATATTCCCCCGAGTCTCAAACACAGTTTTCCCGATTGCGGCCGGGAGCCGATTTCCCGTTAAGGGAGTATAAAATGGGTTACCGGGGGGTGGATCCTTGGGTGGATGAGGTTGGAAAGGAAAAAAGATGGAACGGGAGGTTGTTGTGGGTTATTTTAGGGGGCATGGTGGATAGTGGTTCCCCCCTTATGGTCCTTATAAGGGCCGTCGCCTTCCCTTTTGGCCCTTATAAGGACCGCCGTCCTCCACCCCATGCAGCCCATCAATATTTCACGGATGAAGGGTATCCTAGGGGACGATGATGAACGGGTCTCCTCCCCTTTCCCTTCACTTTTTATGTGGTGAGTCGTTCGCATGATGATTCATCCACAGAGTGGAGGACCGGTGAAAAAAGGAATCCCTAGGTGAGCTTAACCCTTAATACGTGATATGCGTCTGTATCATTTGTTAGGTTTGGAAGTAACGCGTTTAGAATAATTATCTTATGCTAATTCTGCGGAACGAGCAAAAATAGTATGTTGGTTCCACCTTCCTTGTGTCAGCTAACGTCTGTTTTACATTACGCTAAAAGTTATTTGTCCTGTAAAACCTAGTTTCATTTCCTTGGACAAAAACATAGATATGGAAATAAGTATAGTTTGAAGTGAATATGATGGAAAAATTGTAATACATGTACTTTTTTGAGTTATTTTTAGTTTATTTTTTAATGATATGAAATTCCCTCTAAGGATGAGAAAGGTCTCCACAAGAGCCTTCTTGGAAGACTTCTTTTCATAGGTAGAATTGAGTAGAGACCGTAACGAGCGGATTTTCAAGGAACTTTCGGGAGATTTAAAATGATAGCATTTTTCTGCAGAATCCGCGCGCAGTTTTTGTCTTTTACATCCATGATGAACACAACTATTATGCCAGTCATAGACTCACGTATGTTGGTTGTCAGTTGATTTTTTTCTGTTTCCAATTGATTTAAAATCAATTAGTTTGATGAGTTATATTATCATTTTTATGCTCCATAAATTATCCAATTATATATCAATCATGAAATGAATATTCTACAATCTTCTTATGATTCATTTATGTGTGGCATGCGTACACAACGGTTTCCGACATTCCGACTCGGTTCAAGGACACAATTATAATACTTTCATTAGAATACTCCATGACATTTGTAGCTTGAATATGGCTCCTTGCAACAAAGGCTGCTTAATATTAGAAGCAATTGATTTGATGCATTCTGAAAATGTCTTTTTTAATTATTATTTAACATATAATACGTTTTATTCAACATTTTGTCTTTCTATGCTTTGTGAGAGTGATTGCCGCTCATATATCTTTTTCTGGAAGGTGATTAAAAACGTCGTAAGCTTTTGTCATAAAATCCCGACTAAAAAAGTTCCACTTGTTGAAAATTGGCTATGCTAGGAATCCTTAATTGCGTTTTACACTCGTCATCAAAAGTAAGTGTATTAGTATTTGTTTTGCTTATTGTAATTAACTTGTATTTTTGTTTCCAAATTTACCAATCACCACTCATTCTTCTAAGTTCACCATACTAATAGAGGACTGACCCTCTGTTTGAAATCGCTGTTTCTATAGTGACACATACGCTTACCTTCGATCTCTCGGCTCTCACTTCGCGTCGTGTTTTGCTTTTGTTTTCCATATCGATCCCTCGTTGCTTGTTTGGTCGTGAACTGGCCTTCACTGATAGGATTCGTCGAAACTATTTCTGCTGTAGAGTCATATTTGGGTGAAACTATGGATTTTAGGAGTATTTAAATTATATTGGATGATTGTACAAGGCGAGTGCTGTAATTAGTGTTCTTCTGTATTTCTTCTGTATTTTTTACTAGCTTCAGATCAGCTAACAATTGACATTTAAGGAAAGCCTTGTAACTCAGAAGTTTTTATTTAAAGATACTTATTTCAAGAGTAGTAAAAAATAACCATTTAGTCCTCCGGGCGTAATTATGCGCGACTATTTAAACAAAATCTCTCGCATTGAAAGCTCATTCTATTTTGAGCGCCAATTTCAACATAAATCTGGTCGTGGGATCGACACAGGTTCCTTTAAATATCGGTTCTGATTATTTCACCATCATCATGAATGTATTGTTTATACAAAAATGGGTCAGAAAGTAAGGAGTCCTTCTTTGAATTGTAGAAATGAAATAAAATTATAATTAGTTTTTTATTGGGCCCCAATCTTTTCAACGTTTGGTTACTCCGTGAAGATCAACTAAATGCTATATAATATTTAGAGAGTCTCTAATAGAGGTGAAAACAATGTAGAGCGTTTTTTCACAATTCAGTAGAATACCACAAGAATTTATAGGTGGCTACCCATTCTAATGAGATGATATTTTATGAAGAATCAAATGTAAAGTGAGCATTTCTAGTTATTATATAACGTTCCGAAGACACGTCCATTCGACACGAACAAGGTATTACCTCATGCAATATATTTCTCAAGGTACGGTAGCCCTTCTTTGACTCCACAGCCGAATAAATGGCGTACCAAGGTTGAGGTTGTTAAGTGGGAAAAAAAGATGAGCTAAAATGAAGACACCGAAAGGACACTTAAATAAAATACATTTTTTCATTCGTAATCCATATGTAAAAATCGCTAGCCTGAGAGAGTTACTATTTGGAGCAGATATTAGATTTCTCTAGCATATCTTTTCGGATTCAGCTCTTCTGAACTAATGTTCTCTGATTGGTTTGTATTTTTTCTACTTAAAGTTGCGATAATTTGATCTTATCTGAAAGTGAATGCTTGTTGACTGAGAGGTTTTAAGATATGACATTTGGGAAGAGAGAGGAGGAATCAAAACCTTTCGGTCATTGGTGGTGGACGACATGGTTTCCGGGCCTTCCGACCGCATCCTGCGCCAATAGAGAGCGTTTTGTTTTTTATGACCACGGATTTCATACTCAATCAGATGTATAAACTTCGGCATTGTGTTGGAGCCTTACATTCCTAGGCAAAGGCGCTGACTTGTGAGAGTTGACTGCCGTTCGTTCCATTACTCCAGCTTGAGGTAAAATATTAGATACTTTGAAATATAATTTTCATTTTGTGACTAATTAAGTAATGCTTAGCCATTGGGCCTCTCAAACGTACCTGTCTTAGAGTGTTTGTCATAGTTGATAAAAGGGAACAACTTTTTATCTGACCCCATGTTGGAGTTAAGTAAACATAGGGTCCGATACCATTCAAACAATGTCTGTGCGTTTGAGGTAGGAATAACATAACAGTTCATGCGCAGCCTTCCACTATCACCTTATGAAATTCTAAGTACTTTTTATGTTTGACTACAAACGGAACACAAACTCAATTTTCAATCTAGAATATTAAAAACATATCGTCTAATGTTTTTCCATTATTTGATTAATTTAAAACTGATCAGATAGCTAAAAAATAGGAAATGTTCTACTAAAGGCAGGGTTCATATTTTAATAGTAAAAAAATGCAAAGCTTTCCGTGAGAAGGATACTTCGGCTAACGGAATAGTTGTAAGGAAATTTTACTGATTAAATTAGTGGAAACCATGCATGGCACTCAATGAATTATTAATTATTATTTTCTACCATAGTAATAAAAGTTTTCAGATTAGATTATGAGTTGATGGAGTTTCTCCTGGGGAGTCCCTGAGGCACTCAGACATTTTTTGGTCGATTGTGCCAACACATTTTTCAGATAGTCAACGTTTCACAAGGTATCAACTTGTTGTAAGCAGTTACTGTTAAGCCCACGGTTTTGAATGTAAGAGTTTGTAAAATATAAAATACTAATTTATTAAGATAAATAATCCTACTATAGGAAAATTCATTATTTTAAGTTCGAAATTCGTTCTAAAAGATTAAATATATCCACACAAAAATTCGCTTGAGGCCGTCAACAAAAAGGTGACTCTCACCATATTTTGAGGGTTGCGTTGTTACAAGCGTTGCGGAGGAACCGAGTCTTAGAACTCCTTCCACAAGAATGTCGCCCATCAGGGAGTGACGCGCAAGGACGCAGGGGATCTCCGCTTTCGGGTCACCGTGCGTCAGTCAGCCAGTAGATATCACTGCCAGTCAGGAGTAGTGAGTCAGGACAGATGACATGCAACGTCAAGGCAGTCAGTTCAGACTGGGTTTTGTAGTGAGCATAATTTTGCGCTCGACATCCTGGCCCAGGGGGGAAAACATCTTGAATGAGGGCGGGAGGGAGGTCTATGAGAAGGGCAGAAGCTCAGATATAACCTCGCGAGTCTGTCTCGTGCTCGGGTTGACTCGTAAGGGAGGCATTGGGGTAGCAGAAGGGATTGAAAGGGGAAATACAAAGGAGAAGGCGGAGGGTTTTAAATATTTCACAAAGTTTGCTCGGCTCCGCCATCTTGGGTGCAAGAATGTTCGCGGAGGTTTCCTGTTTAGAAGAGGGGGCAGAGAGGAGGGGGGGTAGAAGTGAGGACGAGAGGGGGATGAATGGAGGGTGGGGGATGGCGGAGAGAGTTTGGGTAGGAGGCCGAGTGACAACAATCGCAGCGAGTGAAGGGCGTGCTCTCGGTCAACTACAATGTCATTTATAACCAGCACACTGTTGGAATAAAAGAAGAAAAAAGGCAAACTTTCAACTTGCCAGCTTTCACTTAGGAGCTCAGCGAGAACTGCTTTTAATTGAAATGTTGAAAAGGGATGGAATGTCATGTAAAGTTTGTGCCCTCGAATTATTAATTTGGAGGGCCTGAGCAACTGGCAGTGAAACTTGCATATGAAAATCAAATACGAGGGATATTTTACGTATATGTTGAAAGCTGTGAACGCTACAATGAAAATAGTTTACAATTCCACTTCCTCCTATAGTTTTTTTGTTTTATCTCGTCTAGATATTTTTAAACTCTTTACTGTAAAATTTTTTCCTAATTTTTATTTTTTCGAAACGGCAAGCTAATATTTTATCCTGCTGATAATGGCTATAATTTTTAAATATTTCGTGCTGAATATCAAAACTATTGAAACATTATGTGCCAGGGTTTTTTTATTTATTTAATTACTGCTTTCATATAGAGATTTTAATTTAAGCACTAAATAATGTGCCATGCAGCATTAAATAGTAGTTACTACAGGGGCCATGAATTACTCCACTCACCTATAGGTTTTAATGCGCCTTTGAAGCAAAATTTCACCCTTAATTTTTATTTCATTTATATTGCTGGAAGAGCTTATCTTCTCTTTATCAGTTTAATGTTTCAAAATATTGCCAGAGTTGGGAAAAATACATAGAAAACGTATTTTAGATACAAAATACAAAACTCTTCCCTCAATGTATTTTAGATACAAAATTACTCTGCCAAAACTTCTGAAAATACAAAATAGTACTTTCAAAATGCATTTGAAATTACATAATACATCAACGGTATACCCTGAAAGCCACCACGAGGGCTTGTGGAAGGGATCGACTCCACTCCAAGCATGCTCAAAAAATAAAAGTTATATATTATATACTCACTCCACACTTCATGACAATGAAATCATGAACAATAAAATAACAATTAAACCAAGTCCCCCTCCTCACTACGAAAACATGCCATGAAGACTACTAATGCTGTACATGTCCACGTGGACAAATATAACTGATGTATTTATAACAAAATTATTCAACCATGCAAGAAAAAAAACATTTACTCTCTATTCTACCCATCCTCATCACACCCTCTACTGATCCACTGGATTGCTACCATTAGAGTTCTGAATCGTATGTGGAAAGAATATCTTCTTGAACCTGTCCAGTCTGGAATCTATTTCCCCAATTTTATTAGTGTGATCAAATCCACCCTAGTAAGATGGAACTAGTAATATATCATTTATACTTTCTATGAAAATGAGTAAGGCGTATGATAAGCATATTTCTCAACACATATTTTTTCAAAAAAGTACCAGAAAACCCTAGAAATACATATTTGACAAGAAGTCAGTACTCCCTTTCACAAATACAAGCCTTTCAAATAAACTATCACTCCAGTTCCGCCTATCCGGACTGTTTATTAGCCCTGCGAAAGAAAATAGGCGTTCCACTGGCCCTCTTGATGCTAGTATGTATTGCATTTTATAAACATTTGTTTTTCCAACGGATAATAAATCAACATGCTCAAACACCTATCCTGGAAAAACTGGAGGACTCCTTATTCACATTTTCCACCGCTTGTCGCTTTCAGTGTATTTCAAAATTAAGGGTGGGTACTGATATCCAATTTTTAAATTCCCTGACATTTCCCTGGTGGATTTGCCAATTTTCCTGACCGATCGCCAAAATGTCACCTATTATTGGAATATTTTATTTCTGCCGGATGAAATTTTCGTCAAAACTCAGAAAATGTTAACAGCTGAAATCAATACATAAAAAGCAACAAGTACTGCTTTTTACATCTTAATAAAAAAATTATTTGACCTTCATAAGTTAAACTCTCATCTAAATTATAGTCACGTCGTGGTAGTTCTGGGAGGTTGAGTATTACTGAAAAGGCATCGAAGGGAAATTTAATGGCCAATTTACTGGCGGACTGCGACACAGGTATCACTAACAATAAGATGCGCGAAAAATACAAACCAAAGCCTAGTTGTTGGACTCGATCAAAATGGGATGTCGCGAATGACCTTCCGAAGCGAATAACAATTTGATAAACGTGGTTATAACCCCTTGATTGCAAGAAGGAAAAATTTGAAAATATTTGGATAAAAAAAGAAAACGTAAGCACGCCACTGCGAGCGAAAAGAGGAGGCAATTAGCAACGGCAGCATCATATTCAGGAATATCATATTTGAGGTGGTACTTGACCTGACTAAATTTCTTCGAGAGGGAGCTTAAGGGGGCCATTCAATAATTACGTCGAGCGTGATAGGTGGGGAGGGTAGGAGGGATCTTCATACTGTCTCACGAAAGGGATAATGAGAATCGAAGATGATCTTACGTTAGATTTTGTTTACACGTGCGATCGTACTCGTATAACCATTTTAATAATTATCGTCTCTGAATGTTAGAACCTCAAGCATGTATTTACTACGAGCTAGTGTGCTACAAGTACCTCTCGACCTGAGTCTCATAAGTTTAAAAAAATAAAATAAAATAACAATAAAAAAACGCGAGGTAAAATTTTCCGATTAACTTGGCCTCGGATTTCTTGTGATGAGCGTAATACATAGTGATCATGAATTTTGGATGACACTACTAGGCAAATAACGCAATAAGTATATGCAAAAGGAATACATTGTACAGCTCTCGAGAAAGCTTATGGCGTTCGGATGTGCGGCGTTTATGTTGTCCACGTCATACAAATTATATTTTTCTAAATGCACTCATGCATGACACAAATGCCATGTCTTCGCTTTCCCCTAAGTCCCTTTCCCCTTCCCCTTCCACCAAACTTTAGCCCTCCACGATGTCTTCTTCTGCGCATCCGAACGCCATAAGCTTTCGTGAGAGCTACGGCTACCTCTCGACCTGAGTCTCGGAATTTAAAAAAAATAAAATAATAAAAAAACGCGAGGCAAAATTTCCGATCAACCTGATTAACCACAAAATAATTAAGATTCTCAACTAATAAGATTAACAACTGAATGTTTCGCGAATTGATGGTGCTTATTCCATGCACGTCAGCGACGGAGATTAGTTTTAGTTGGTGCAATGTGTTCGTGAATCAAAGGGCGGGAAAGACTAGCCCATAAATGTAATGGAAGAAAAATAACGAGAATTTCCTATCCCAGTTCCTCCCTGACTGTTACGAGAAATTCCTGACTTTTCCAGAAATTTAAAAGTCACTGACAATTCCAGGTTTTCCCGGTTTGCCCTGACGATCGCCACCCTGTAATTATGCATCGAATACATGAATAAAAAACTTAAACAGTACAATAAAACCAGTTTAGTCATATCTTAAACAAAAAAATGTTGCTAAACTATTCGTAAAAAAAATATTGTAGCAATGACTTGAGTTGGGTATTCTTATAACACACCAAGCGAAAATTACAGGTTAACTCATAAGAATAATACGCAGTTAATTTTGAAGTAGAACATTTATGCCATCAGCCTTTAAAACTGCTTGCTCGCTCCCTGTTGCTAGGTCAATCACCTACAAAAGCTGTCGTCAGGTTGCTCGGGTGACTCGTAAAAATCACCTAAAATGTATTTTCGATACAAAATACAAATGTACCGAAAATACGTATTTAAAATACATGTATTTCCGATACTGCCCAACTCTTGACTATTGCTATATATTTGCTCTGTTTAAGTTAAAATATTTTTCTATAGTTTTATTGGCGATCTAGTGTTAAAAAGCTAAATTATCCTAAAAATATCAACAGCGGGAGAAGATCCGTCTGACACGAACTGTCCTGTTAGTGTCAGATGACCTATCGTAGATCCACCTTATTGATACGGCCTGCATACATTATGATTAAACTGAGGGAGGGTTTTTGAAAGATTAATAATATCCAAGTTACTTCCGTTCTTTGGGATTGATAAGAGTTATGGGTAGAACTAGACTCAGGCTTTAGGTGCTCCTACTGCTCTGGTAAAATCGAAGCGTGTGACTGATTTGGTCTAAAAATAGTGAGCGGACTCGAGACATGAACTCTCACATTGCTTCTCCTCATTGTCTCAACCGTTACACAGAATATAAAATCTGGTTCATATTTTTCGTGTTATCCAAATTCTTTATCGCTGAAATTATTTGATAATGCGCATGCTGAGGCTCACGACGGCAATGTACCAGCACTTATCTTGTGCAGTGTCTATTTATCCTGTGTGTGTATGCAATTGTAATGTCGCATCTTTATCTTTCGTTGCATAACTGTGCAGGATGATCATGATTTCAACTCCAAGTCCTTCCTTCCTCAATTGCTCATTTGTAATAGGATATATTGCTCTAAGTTCTCAAAATTTTGTAGTGTTATTATAGCTCGGAATCAGTCTTTGGTGGAGAAACTCGAAGGCTGCAGGCATAGTTTCAGGGTTCGCATAATTTTCAATCCAGCATTACAGCTCTATAACTGACAGAAGGGACAAAATTAGAGATCACACTCCCGACGTGATTGGTAGAAAAATCCCTTCTCCCCAAGCACCATAAATCACGAATCATAAATTTTAGAAGAGCAAAAATACCTTCAGACACCACACATTAAAAACTAATCGTCCTTCTGCGGTTCCTTCTTTTTCCCTATTTCCTTCCTTCTTCGTGGTCTTTGTCACCTCCCACCGCACGCTTTTAAGGTCAATCGCTGGGTAGTAGATGTAGCCCTTTTAGATAGGCTTCGAAGATAGGCCACCTATCGTAGTGACCATGGTGCGACTTCCGGTAAATTTATACACAATTTTTCGTTTCATGATCAGTTACATAAAATGTTTTTGTCGAAAATCTCGGCGAATTTCGTTGATGGGCAAAATGGGACTATGTTGGAGGGAAATGGGGGAAGTTTTTTTTGAAAAACTTATTAATCACTAAAGTTGCCTTAACATGAAATATATTGTATTTGTTTGAATTTATCTTATTTCCTAAGACTACAGCCAAAAACCTTTGTTTGAAAGAGTATTTGATAATACAAACCATTATCTCAAGGGGTGGAAAAAAGGGGTTTTCGGACAAAATTAATCATAAGTTTATTAGTAGGCACAATATAAGGTCCGTTTAAAGTTATAGTAGATTTTCTCAATATTATCTAAACCCTTAGTTGGAAACCATTTTTGGTACGGTCAATCCTTACTACAATAAAAGAGCAAAAGGGGCGGCTTAAAAACAACTTCTGGCCCGACCTATAGGCACATTTGACAGTGTTCAGGCACATTTGACAGAAAGACACAGTGTTCGTACGTTTTTTTTCAATAAATCTGGGTCAAGATCGTTAATGGGAAAAATCGGATCAAGGGGGTGGAACTGGGGAGGATTTTTTTAATACAGAAAAATAACTTTAACTCTATTTATATGCAATATATTACATTCGTTTAAATTTATTATACTTTCTAAGTTAAAAAAAAAACTTTCAAATTAAGCCGTTGCCTCTAAGCTTAAAGCTTCGAGCCCCGTTGCCCCGAGCAACCTGACGGCAGCTTTAGTAGGTAATTGACCTAGCAACAGGGAGCGAGCAAGGAGTTTTAAAGGCTGGTGGCATAAATGTTGTACTTCAAAATTAACTGCGTATTATTCTCATGAGTTAGGCTGGAATTTTCGCTTGGTGTGTTATAAGATATTATTTTATTTTCTACGCAGAGAAACCTCAGAAACCCTGGTTACCAAAATTCGTACAAATAGATATGAGGTATCATTGTCCGAAGTCATTGTACCGATGTTGATTTGCCAATGCTCCCATGCCTTATGATTATTTATTTGGATAATTGTGCTATTCTTTCTTATTTTTCTTACTTAAGCGCACTTCACGATTCATTGGAAATATTCCGTTCTTGATCCTTTTCCAAAACATCAAATTTGCCATCATGTTCGTGTTTTAGACATTTAACCGTGTCTAAGAATTTTCACAATGGTTCACTCCTTCTGTTCAGCATATTTTTCAACGGAAACTTTTTCTCCCGCGCTCTAAGTAGAAAATTTTCACCGCAAAAAATCTCCACTCATTTGATATTTGTCATTCTTCTTTAAAACCGTATGTTTCTCGCTTCCAATCCTCTCATTCGTCTACTGCTGACACCACCTAAGCTTCTTTTCCGTTTAAATGCTTTTCCATATTTTTCATTCATATTTTTCCGTAATTATCCCCTTTTTTTCTAAGTAGTGTGCTTATCGGTTTGGAGTCCCATCTTCTGAATCCCAACTTTGTTTTATTACTTTTGCACATACTTCCCAGAAAAACAAATTACGCTTGGTCTAGTTTTTCTATCAATTCTTAATGGTGACTTTTCCTTTTGAATTGCTTTCACAATTATTATTTTAGCGTCTTTTACACTAGTCTTTGAATTTCGTTTCTTCTGTACACTCGTTTATGTTCACCCATTAATGTGTGATATATTTTATTCAAAGTTAAATAGTCACTCGTAGAGTTCCTGTCGTTGTAATATCCATTTTTTTCGTCAAGCCAATTTTTCGAAGCGGTAAAAATCTCCATCCAGTAATGACTAATTACACTACACACACATAGTGAAAGAACTACACATTTAGTTAATTTTTAATTTTTTCATCATTTGTGATCCTAATTACTTGAGGCCGAATTTCTTCCTATTTTCGCTGTTTGAGTCTAATGGTGAGTTTTTCTCCTGCGGTTCTCTTAAAATATTATTATAATGATAATTTTATTAATCTTCATATTCCATTTATCCCTTATTATTTAATCCATATGAGTGTTTTTTTTAAATAAAGTAATTAAGATTGCTTCCCTCAAAGATTATGATAATGTCATACTGCCAATTATTCCCGGCGGTAGTATCAATGACGTGTTCAAGCGGGTATAAAGGCGAGTGGATGACAATGATCGTTCCTCCCTTGTGAGAGAATATGGAAGGAGTTGAGGTGATGTACGTGGGCAGGAAAGGATTCCCTCTGGTGGGAGGACATGGAGGGAGTGGAGTTTCAATGCGTGGGCCACAAAGCATGACGCACCTTTTGGACTTCGACTATGAACGGCGTTTATAGAAGGGAATACGCTTATGTTATGAGAGCACGATTCTTTAACGTACTTCCGTGTACTCTCTACACCCCTTCAATGTCCCTGTATGTGGAAGTTGGTGGGTGATGTGGATTTTCAGGGTTTTGGACATGGGGTGGGGAATAGCGGGCAAGTGAGGGGGAGGGCAAAGCCCCTTAAACCTTCCATTGTTCTCTCTCTCTGCTCCTTCCCTTAAAACCCTGAATCCCTTAAAATGCCCTTAACCTTTTCCCATCCCCCACTCGGTGCCCGCGAATGTCTCTCCGTGTGGTTTGTGTGTGTGCATGTATGTGCTCGCTGGCTCTCACGCAGCGGACGAGGATTTAATCCCTTTAAAACCATTGGGTGTGGGGATAGGGGAGGGGTCATGGCCACAGTGACCCTTGTTGTACTTCCCCAATGCCAAGAGGAACCCATTCAGAAAGGAATATCCCGAATTCCGCACTCACTGTGTGCTGCACGGCTGGAGGAAGACCACTAAATCTCCGCAGTTGCTCTTCACTGTACGCTGAGATATATATATATATATATATATCTCAGCGTACGTATCATTAGGGGTACGGACATTTCATAGACATTATTTTTAAAACTTTGTGAGTTCCACATAAATAGATTTTTATTGCGACCTAGGTTTCGTCGCTGAACGACATCATTAGGTTCTGATGATGTCGTTCAGCGACGAGACCGAGGTCGTAATAAAAATTTATTTATGTGGAACTCACAAATTTTTTCATTTCAATCATGAAGCTGTTCCATAAAAACATACCTGAAACCATTAGCTTTATTATTTTAAGTCAATTAGACATGATCGCTAAGATGGTTTGCTGATAATTCATATGGGATCAATATGAAATAACCAATGTGAATAGTCATTTGCTGAGAACAATTATTTATGCTTAAACAGAATAATATATTTATTAAAATACACTCCTATCACGGTTTTTACTTATGTTTTCTTTACTTCCCGTTCAATAGGTTACGTAAATCGGAATAATAACTATTCAATTTAATATCTGCCAAAATTCTCCAAAATTTTCTCGGTATTATTATTTGGTTTACGCATTTAAACTTTTGCATGGAGTTGTTTTATGGAATTTCGAGGAACCCAGGTTTCGCAAATAAATTCCGTTAACGCGTTTGACAGTTTCAGTTTCACATGACGTGTTAATGAATTAAAACCCTAAATATCACCTGCCAGGACCAAAAGATTTTTCCGGATAAGGCAGGTTTCGGTTAACTCAGGTTTTGCGGAAGACACGTTTCCATGTGTCAGTATATCCATCTATTTTTTTGGGAGTTTGCTTCTACCTCTGGGAATGAAATCATTTTATTTCTCTCCCCCTCGGCCACATAGGCAGCCTCCGAATAACACATCCACACTTGACGCTCCAAGTCGCGCGTTATAAAACTTTTAAGTCACGCTTCCTGCATATATATATTCTTTTTACCGTCGCTGCACGTCCTGTCACGGACTGTGGAATATAATTGTTTTTTTTTACTATCACTATATTGCGGCCGTGTAGAGGATATTCCGCTTCATCCGTCTCGTTTGACGCGTCCATTTTTTGACGCTTTAGAAAGATATAGCGCGGATCACGAAGTTCTTTTTTTTTAACATTATTGCGCACGTGTTCTGAATGTGGTTGCCGCAGCGTCAGTTGTCCATAGCGTGCGTCAAATGAAAGAAAGTCTTTTGTGAGAGTCCCTCATCGGAATTTTAAGTATAGCATGCATTTCATATGTCTCTCTTTTCATTAATATTTTGAATTTTATCGTTTTTTTAAGTACGATTTCAATGAAGGTTTTTTTGTGCATGTTACGGAAAGAATATACCCTTATTCAGCTTAAGTACATTGACTAAGTAAAGCGCTTGTAAAGTATTATTTTAAATTACGCTAGTTTGTATCATTTATGGTTTTCTTGAGTTTTAAATAATCAGTCGTAACTAGTCTTAAGTAAGTAATTGAATTTTTTGCCCTCTAAGTGTAAATCAATACCTTATACATCAAATTTTCAAGTACTACTGAATATTTGTAATTTGTAGTGGATGCAAAGTAACGGGGTGATCAGTGAAGTGTGGGGCCGTCTTAACTTTAGAAAGTATTGTTAGTATATGTTAAATTTATCTTAGCTGGCTAGATTCCTTTACTCTGCTATCATGATGCGGTTGATGTAATGCGTAAGGATTTCTATGAGAATTGCGCCTTTTGGTGAGTAACGTTTATTAACGGCAATCAGCACTTATCCAGGGTACCTGATGCAAAGGAATATTGTATGGAATGATTTTACTCCAGAAAATCATTCTTAAAAATGTATGCTGCCTCAAGATAAGAATTGACTACTTAAGTTACATTCATCAAAATATGCAAATATCTAAATCACAAAAAAATCAATTGTTTAGGGGTTGTCATTTGGTGCTTCTTTCGTCAGGATATATTTAAGTGGACCGTGGGTACTCCCTTAATACCCCTGCTGGTGTCATTTCTCTTTCTCACGTGATGTCTCCTCAAGTTGATCCTTGAAACTCAGACAAGAAATATTCTTTTGACTTATGAGAGCATTGAATGCTCCCCGCATGCTAATTAGACCTGCGTGATTTTTGGTTATGTTATTGATACAAGGGAAGAATTTGTATTTATGTCATGAAATAAGCACCAGCAATCATTTAGCCATTTCTTTCTGCTGTTGTGAAGTTGGGCTGAAGTGTTTGGCTATCCTTATTTTATACATCATCACCTTTATTCTCACTTATAGAAAATAAATGTTTACTTATTATTTTCGTTTTGGTGATTTCTTCATAAAAATCGTCACTGCTTTAAAGTTTATTGGAAATTGTGATTATTAGTCATCAGAAGTGTATTTTTTTTTCAATATGTATGGGTTTTTTTTCTCCATAAAATGAGGGATATATGAATAAAAGATAGGGATTCCCGGAAAATACTTGAATGCTGGTGACTGATGGAGTGTTGGTATCCTATTTTGTGAAATATATTTCTATTTTTCATAAGATAACGTCCTTAAAAGTGTAGACTCTTTGATTATGTATCAATCTTCGCAAGAATAACGAGTCCTTGTAATGCACTCTCTGGTATCGCTGAGATCCGGCGTATCGAGTTGGTAGTCATATTAAACGCAGTCATGCGTGAAATCACGGTGCCTGCCTCCTAGAGGCGTATTTTAAAATCACTTCGGCGATTAAGAAAAAGTAATCAAAAGAAAAGCTTTTCTGTTAGCCCCTTTCACCTTTTCAAATACCCGCTTTAGGAGGCGTCGCCTCATAAGCAGCCACTGAAGTGTATCGGAATAAATATCCTTTGCGCGAATGAGATGGCACCTTTAGAATAAATGTCTTCAGGCAAATCCTCTATGATCACGTGGATTAATTCAAATTTCTCAATGGCTGAAAATCATCCTACATTGGGATTTTCTGCAGATCGGATTTTCTACTTTTTCTGGGTATTTTCATATCGGCCCGGATAAATTCTACATTTTAAGATAGCAGGGAAATAGATGAGGAAGACAGGATTTTTATGACCAGTTGTGGACCAGCTATGGACATATTTCCCGAAGTTATAATTAGAATACATGCTCTTAATTGGTTACATGCTTCGGAATCCCAAAAAATAAGGCGGTTCTTTACTATTAAATGTAAAACTCAATCTTACCCACTACATATTGTCATTAACAGTACTTCAAGTGCTCATCACAATGGAGTGTGTTAGAATGTCAAATGTTCTAAGCCAATGGAAAGTTAAATTTTACAATGGAATTTCCTCTTTGAGTGTCATGGGCTTGTTTGTTGAATGTTTGACCTGTGATTCCGGCAGCCTCGGTAAGGCTTTAAGCTATTGGAGCACGTTGACAAATAGTATCCCTCTTATTATTAACGGGACTATAAATTTAAAACCTTGGTGTGCGTTCCGAATAACTCTCAAGAGAGTGCAAATGCTAATGTTGATTGTGAGTTATTGAAAAATACCTCATTACCCGCTCAAAAATTCTCGCAATGTTCAAAGTGATCAGACTCGTCATAAGTCAGTTATTAGTGGAATAAATCCCGTAAATGACTTTGTCCTATCCTCCGAACTGTTCCACACCCATAGCCAATCCCTTTAACCAATAATGGATCCTTGCGCTTATCGATATTATCATCCACTTCCATCTGCCTATTTTTCCGTTTTATATTATATCTAGCACTTTTTCACAAAAATACTGTCGCTGAATGTCCACTATAACACTTCCTGTGCTTGAGATTTTAGTTTGAATTTTTTCACCTAATAATTTACACGACTACACATTCCTCTGTATATTAGTATCATGGGCAACGGCCCTCCACGATGGAAATACCTGTTTCTGATCAGTCACCGAAGTTGAGCATCGTAGGGCTCGGCTCGAGTTTGAATGGGTGATCCTCCGATTCGTCCGCGTGCTGTTGCCCCTGTCTGCACGTGGCAGACAATAAGTGCGAAACGACCTTAGCCGTTGAAGCACGTCAAACTAAAATACTACTGCTATCAGTATCAGCAGCAGTCATCAATTTGAAAATAAGCTTGCTGCAGCTCTCCACTCCATTCTCCTATCAGCTAATCGTTTCATGCCGGCGTATGTATCCACTTTGACTCCATTATCATTTACGTGGTGTGTTCCAGCCTCAGTCTTCCACGGTAATTCTTGCGATTCTTTTCACCTGGCATTATAATCTGTCGGAGGCTGTTATGCCACAAAAGTTGCCAGATAAGTTTGTCTCATCTTCATGACAAGAGTTTTCATTGTATATTTTGTGTTAACAACTAGTCATAGGGTTCTTCGTGGGTGATTCTCTCCAGAGTTCTCCCAATATCACTACGTCTACCTCTACG
This sequence comes from Pyrrhosoma nymphula, assembly GCA_963573305.1. Classification (NCBI taxonomy): domain Eukaryota; kingdom Metazoa; phylum Arthropoda; class Insecta; order Odonata; family Coenagrionidae; genus Pyrrhosoma; species Pyrrhosoma nymphula. The sequence goes on from OY754337.1 coordinate 73,106,670, forward strand.
TACGTCTACGTCCACCATCCCAATAGTTAAAAAATTTAGTCCAGCGCTTTGAAGTGGTTAGGTGCATATTGCTGCGAAAACGTAATGCCACGTCTTTCGTCGTATTTACACATTCGGTTTTTCTATGATAAAATACATCGTCATTTGGAGATATAACGCATAAATATTCAGCAATCAAATGAAAAAAAGGGAAGCTAAGTAATTATTAAAGAGAGAGAGTAACCAAAAAATATTTTATTTTTAAATACCTATATTTTTTGCTTTAATCTTTTCAGATCAGAAGCTCTGTTGAAATAATGACAGTATCATAGCAAAAAAGAAAACAACAGAACCGTCGATTGCACACAAGAATGATTATTATAATGTCATTTTTTAAATTTATGTTCTTTTCAAAGCATATTCTTCGCTTAAACTAATTACAAAAAAATTAAAAAAGGTAATTAACTAATATAAGTTCAAAAATGCGTACTTATATTTTTAGGGAAATTTGATAAGTCTTGCTGCAAGAAAAATTACTATACCAAAATGCTTCACAATAATGCCGCTCAGAAAACATTCTTCAGGAAGGTTTTCAGCGCTTTCGTTGTTTACAATGGTTAAAACGTCCACGATGGTGAATAGCCATGTGCATTGAAAATAAGTAATTATTATAGCATTTGATTATGAAAAAAATTACTATTCTTTATCGAAGTATAAGAATACATTAATTTATTTTTTCTTTCGTTTGAGCCTGGAAAGTTGGCGCTAGTAGTAATCCATACGATATATCGCAACTATAACACAACCTCAATTCTCTCTGTCCTTTTGATTTTCGTTATTGTCCTGTAACATCACCTGTCTTTGTTTCCATCCTCTTTTTCTGTACTGTGCAAGATTTGTTGCCGTGCAAGAAAATACTCTAAATATATGTTTTAATGAATTGCTTCCTTATTTCCAGGTTTTTATTTCATACGTTATTCATCATTCCTCCGCGTGGTATTCTATGCTTCTTATTCATTCTATTTCTCCTTCTTGTCTGCTTCCACTTTCCATACTCCGCCAAAGTGTCAACTCGGCATGGCAATCTCCTCATTGCTATCATTCTCTTTGCTCAGTCGCGGGGCGCAATTGTTAATAATAGAATTACTCTCAGGAGTGGTTTATTTACTCACCGTCATCAATCATTACTAGGCATGGACGGAGAATATTACTAACGAAGAAGTCTTACGAACAGCTGGAGAGAAAATAAGCATAATGAACACTCTGCGAAGAAGGAGGGACTAACCTATTTGACAAATATTGCGACACAACAGCCTAATGGAAACAATATTGAATGGGGAAATAAATTGAAAGAATCGTAGAGGAAGACCAAGAATGGAATACATTATGCAATTCATGAAGGACGTCAAAGTAAATAACTATGTAGGAATGAAGCGGATTGCAGAGAGGAGAGTGGAGTGGAGAGTTGCTGCAAGCCAATCTTCGGATTGATGACTTCTGATGATGATGATGTCCAATTTTCGTATCTCTATCTAGCACTAGTGTCAATAAGTATGAAATTCCTTCCGGGAATGCATAGCAATTTCACATCACAAGAATCCCACAACTATCTTTTTGCTTAATCGCAATCACCAATGATTAGCTTCGCCTCATTCCCGAATTCCGTGGTTGGAAGAGTGTATCATTAACCAATATACTTCCTTGTGACGATATTTTTAATGCTAATGAATAATTTTGTTTTTCAAATAAAATTAAATTTTTCTGCACATAAACTCACCGGTGGCGTTAAAAAAATATTCCTTTGTTTCTATGGTTCTTCGATTTAGTCGAGAGGGGGACGCAAAAATATTTTGACCAGAATAAAATGCTGGAAATAGTTTAGGGTAGGAAAAAATTTAACTCCTGTACTAATGGCTTTTATTAAGCGGAATTTAAGAGAGGATTATGCGGTGGTTGAAATATGGACGCGAAATATTTATGAATTTTTGGGCCACCTGGAGCCAGGTGGCTGCACTTGGGATACAGAAGGCAGGAAAATTTCTGCAGCGAAAAAGTTACGCAAAATCAACCGCAAAATAAATAACAAGAAGATATCTTTAACCACATTAGATGCTCCTTCATAGCCTGATTTGGTAAAAAAAATAGAAAGGTGATTTGTGTATTTTTAAATTTAGATACCTAACGTATCAATATTTGTATGCAATAGATGTATGAATGAGATGAATATTGCCTTATTTTAAGCTTTGAATAGATGTCTAATTTTAAAATGGCTAAAAAATATTTTGCCAAATAATTTCTCTTAATTCGGAGATGAGAATTCTCAAGCTGTCATTGACTCCATTCAAGTATGACAGTACTTCATGTACAAAAAGACGATACGCATCCTTCATAAAGTAAATCTACGCAAAGTGTAGGAGTTATGCAGTCAGTCACAAAATTATTGGGGCCGAGTTCAAGATTAGATGTCGCATAAAGCTACATATATTACCCATTGCGAGGCAAAACTTCAAATGAAAAGCTGCAAGCTGGATAAGTGACAGAAAGATTTATCAGAACGTTCATTGGGATTGGTTGCATTAGGTGTGCTTGCTGTACTACTGGTCTCCCATCACAAGGGCTTGATTAGAATCCTAGCATTGTCAGAAATATCTCAAAGGAATCCTCATACCTACTTCAGTGCCTTATGGAAAATACATATTACTTTTGGCGTCAGATTGGGAGTCTTATCCTATAGTGAAACAATATTTGAAAAAATCAGATCACGGGATTGTAAGCGTGATACGACAGATATTATTTTAACGTCGCACTGTATTTCTAGAATTTAAAGAAGGGGCTGAATAAGAGATATATTCTGCCTAACTGACGGGAATAATAATAACATCAGTTTATTACTTCCCAAAGCAACATTCACCAACAAACAATGATTTCATGCATACATTTTAGGAAGCTTTAGGTAGCCTCTCCGAATAACTGAGCTGAGGCTACCTTCACAAGAATGCATAGCTGCCATAAATATCCAAAAAGAACAATAGAACTTGTTGATTTATAAATTCTAAAAAATACAAATAATTAATACAGTACAATTTTGCGATGAGCCGATTAGGATTAATATAATTAGTAAAAGAACTTCACAAAAGAATATAAAATAAATAATCTACATTGGGCTGAATCAGTCACTATTCCACTGCCAGTTGAAAGAATTTAGTTTTGATATTAACCTTTATATTCACAGGTATCAAATTATACACTTTAGGTCCCATATACAAAAAGCATTTTTTAAAGATCTGAGTTTTGTTTGTTTAGTTAAAGGTACATTATTTATTTATTATACACATTTATTTCGTAGATTATGAAGCGATCTTCGTAAAGGTTTATTTCCACTTCTCAAACAAAATAACCTCAGGACTTTATAAATATATATATATATATATATATATATATATATATATATATATATATATATATATATATATATATATATATATATATATATTGTGATGATACGGTCTCATCACGTTCTTCCCGACTCCGTACCCGTGTCATTCACGTTCATGTTTGGCGCGCGGGCACAGCTGGGTAAGGAAGAACGAATTCAGTTACTCTTATGTTTTGGGGTAAAATGGTGTAAAAGGCCAAGTGTGACTGGTCTAGGGAGGGCATTTTGTCAAAAGTTTCAAGTGAGACGGACCACGATCGGACCTCGGAGAAGTGACCACCCGAAGGCTGGGGGGGCAGGCAGTGAGGAAGACGTGGAAAGCACCACGCGGCAGTTGGATGTCCAAAGGAATAGGACAACGGAGGAGAAAGCAAAGGAGAGAAGTCGGAGAGTACCTGGGAGCGACGAAAAAACGTCCTCATAGTGTCAAGCTTCACGACATTCGTCCAGGAATCTACGGGACGAAGTTTCCCTGCGGAGGACAGACTCGTGAAGGGGCAACCTGAATTGGCGACGCCCTTGACACGCTAAGTACTCAAAACCCACTCTCCCGAATGGTGAATCATTTACTATTCTTTTCCCTCGATCCAGCCAGCCCCATCTTCCCGAAGAAACCCCCCAAGTGATAGTGCGTCACCCTGATTCAATGTGGTCTGAGAAACGTTGACATATCAATCTTGCCAGGCATAAGTGCCATTAAAATCTGTATCAGAATTCTCCCGTTCTCGTCCCGTTGTATTGACGCTGGACTTTCCTTAAAATAGAACGTGGAGCCTGTAATAGTCATTTTGCGACAATTTAGTTGTTCTCTGCCGATTGCAGTATTTGTGACGTGAGAAATGGAAGACGTCAAGGGTCAATCTTTATGTATTTTGTTTCGCTGATGACTTATTTTACATCTGTGTGTCGCTAGAACTCGTAATCAATCCATTCCTCATTTTTGTTAGGTTTAAGGTTACTTCATTATCATTCTTTAATTGCTCACCAGTATAAATTTGGTGTTTATTTAAAATCATTTATGTTTCACCCAGTCCTATCATACCATCCCTCATTACATTTAAGAAATTTTCTGTTTATGTTTCATTCTTTTTGGGCAAATAGATTTTGTGTGAAATCTAACTGTTTTCAAACGAGTTTTCTTACCTCAATGCTGTGCATCGCGACCAAGTTCTGGACGATTCTTTATTTTTCTAAATATATTTCGTCTAACGTATTTTTACTAGAAGCATTCGATTTGGCTGTCTCATTCGGGACCACGCGTTGGTTTCGTTATTCAGTATACCTCAATTTCCCACCTTCCTTGGCCGTCACAGCCTGGCGTTCCCGTCAACGCTGTGCATCGCGTGTAAAATCGCGTCATTTTACTCCAGTTCTCTTCATGATCGTTGGCCCTAGAACCCACGTATTTTCTATCGGACATTGCCGATGTCCGTGTTTTAGGTGACAACCGCTGCCACGCACTAAGAGTTGGCTTGGTTCTGTTACAATATATATATATATATATATATATATATATATATGTCTTGATGGTAAAAATTTTCATGAAATAAATTAGGGGAAGGAGTGGCAGTATTGAAATTTTCCTACAATGATTCTTATTACTTTTTTGGCATTACTATAATTGGTTTAAGTATATTTTGATTAGCTCCCACCCAGAAAACTAATCCATAATTCAATTTAGAGTGAAATAGAGCAAAATTAAGGGTTTTACAAAAATGGGGTGAACACTTATTTCGTATAAAATAGAATTTTGACAACGATACAATAATAACGATATCTTCTTTCCACGCACCAATGCTGAGAACAGCAATTAGAAAGCGACACATAACATAGAGTTTGCATTCCTTCTTTTTCATCGTCGTTCCTGCCCTAATCCCTTCCATTTTCATGGTTGATGGCCATATACCCCCAGCCACACACCCCTTTGGTGGATCACTGGGATACAATTAGATATAGATGAACAGTTTTTCCCTTTTTTCCCTCTTTTTAACCTTACCAACCTACCCTCCTATTTATAATGACGCAAATGTGCTCGGTTATCCGTTGCCTCCCCATATCTAACCGCGTGAGCATTCATATGACATTTTACTGGGATTTTAGTTTATCTTATCCCAAAACCCTATTGACTCACGTGAGATGTTGAATTGCTTTGTAAGGAAAAAGGCAATTTCAAACTGAAAGCGCTGTCAATGGCATCTTGACGAGTAAAACATGCTCTTGGGATTATTCCGCGAAGGTGATTCCTGAATATCGTCCTTTGGTACGTCATTATCAAGATTTAACTCGTGTCACTCCATGCTTGAGGGTTCTTGTATCCTTTTCTTGACGCCAAAATCTGAGGTTAGACATATAGGGTTCAGGGTTGAACAACACTCAAAAAATTTCCAAATTTTTTAATCTCAGTGAAAAAAAGTGGATTTGACACTCAAACCGCGAAGCTGATTTCTTATACCGCTGTTTCCTATAAATCGTCATTATCCTCCTTCTTTACACTGCTGGGATAAGTGATAAATATATTTTAGCTTGCGTATACTCAAAATAACAAATTATGCAAAGAGTTCAAAGGAAAATATTTCGCTACTTCCATCTACTCCGCTCCTAAAACGTGGGAAAAGCTTTTCTAATCTTCTGCACAGGTATTGGCAGCATTGCAGATTTTTAGTTTTGTCAAAATAATGCAAGAGGTAATGCGTTTCGGAGAGGTTTATTAGCGCTCATCGTCAATGCTCATTGTGCGTGTAAAACGTTGAGTATAAATAATTCATGTACATTTATTTGTGTTACTGGGAGGAATTACACAGTTTTAAAATTCGTGTGCATCTTGAATGTGGCAAAGAATGTGTCATAAGGTACACACAGATGAGCTTGGAAAATATGATTATTCGAAAGAATTAGATAAAAGGCGATCGACGAATTGAAATTGTTTAAAGCAAATATACAATATTTGTTACTTGAAAGTAAGTCACTCGTGATATACACAAATGTGCGAATTTTACATTGAAAAGTTCACGTTTAGCTATTTCGTGGACGTAGCAATGGGTTATGGGTGAATGTGTTTACAGTTGCGGATTATATTAAAAACAGCCGTCAAGGTGACAGCGCCGTCCTTGCGGCACACCCCTCATCCGCTTCCCGACACCCCGAAGGCGCCTCAACTAGTCCGCCTAGAACAAACTCAACGTGCTGCTCGATGCCTAAAAAGACAACCTTCCCATTGAAATAGGTTTTATTGAATTGCCTCTCTGTTTTTCGATAAGTCTGGGCTACCATCAGAAATTTTACTGTAAGTTTTATCGCTCAGTTTTAATTGATGTGCTAAATGTTTTGTTAAGGTTGGGCTTATGGGTAGTTTTAGACAGGATGTTTTGATTGATTGCTTCGGACTACCACCGTGACGCGGTGGAGGATCTTGCACGTTGCAATGGCCCCTAGATCGGGGGTACTAATGGACTCCTTAACCTGTGTATTTACCTAATAATATTAATATTATCTAATACTTCTTTTTACATCGCGCTATCCATGATTTCGACGGAACCGTAGCTAGAAAGTCATAATTCTATGTTCACTGACGCGGGTATATCCACAATGCTTTCTTCATTTATAAAAGCTTAACCATTTTGACGTGACGTTAGGATGTGCATGTATAAATTATAATATTTATTCACTGATTGTATTATTTCAGCATAGCCTTGAGATGCGTACAGTGGTAAACACACTTACCTAATACAGTGCTTCCAAATCAAAATCATATGATTTATACCAAATAATGCGCAAATTTCAATTAAAATTCAGTTCCTAAAATAGTTTAAATCTTGAAGTTTACATTGCTGTGAATAATTGTCACACTACCTCAATGGTTTCAGGCTCAAATTTGTGGAAGTTCATTATAAATAATGAAAAAGAAAACTTAGTGTTCCTGAAGATGACGCCGCTACGTCGAAACTAGTAGTACCGTGAAATAATTTGGTGGTATAAAACAAAACTTTGTTTTTCATTATTTATAATCGACTTATATTTGGTGACACCATAAATCAGTTTAGACAGTTCAATGGTTAAAAATGACTGGTGTTTTAACACCTCTTGCCACAAATCCTCAGGGTGACTCGCAGGATACAACATAGGCGTGTATATACCCTGGTCCTAAAACCGTGCCTTGCGGAACCTTCCAGATAGGGCGCCCAAGTAGTTTCCAGTGCTACCCCTCGCCATCTTGCCCCTCAGCTCGCTCGACATAACACGCGCGGGACGCTTTTTGTGAGCTCGTCTGTGCGGTGCTGTTTATGTTGTTGCACGCACGGCGAGCGCAGATTGTCAAGGGGTTGAACAAGGTGCGGCTGCGGCGACACTTTCACGAAAAGGCCCTTCACTCCCTTCCACTTGATCCTTCTGGGGTAAGGAAGCAATAATCCCCCCCTGGGTGTGTGTGTGGATTCTGGTGCCGCCGGCAGAGGCGCTACAAGCCACTCGGCCGCGGAACATGCGAAGGCACAGTCCGCCCCGTGAATATCAATGCGCGCGAATATCCCTCCTCCCAGCCCCGCTTCTCGGAGAATCAACCGAACCGCGAAATGTTATTGCTGTATTATTCGGAACACGTTGACTTGGGCGTTGTCAGCGACGACGAGGACTTCGGAACGGGAGGAGGATGGGGAAAGGACCCTGGGGAGGGAGGCTGGAAGGTGGGAGGGGCTACAACCGCTCCCACTTTTGCTGTTGCTTCCCCCATTAACGACGACCTTCTCTCATGCCACATTTTTCGATCGACCTTCCAGTGGCTCTCTCCGCAGCAGTCACCCAACTACAATCTCAAGCGCATGTTTCTAAAATTAAATTTTAATTCTTTCTAAAGCTGTGCGAAACCCTTTTTAATGGCGATGTTCCCTTTTTTGTCATTATTATGCAATACAAATTACCAAAAGCGTGTAAATTGAAGAAAATAATTAACATGGATCTAAAGGGCCGGTTTTATAATCTCTAGTTAAATAATATGATCCTGGCATGAGGGCCTTAGCTTATACGTTCTCCTCCCGGCAACCCTCACACCAATTAACCGAATCTCTCATGTGATATACAAAACCAAAACTCTGAGTTAAGGTGGCTGTAGCGGTAATCGTAGGTCTTTGGGTGCACATTTAAATAATTTTATAAGTAAGTCATAAAAAGTTTCCTTGGCTACATTTAATTTAAGTGTATATGTTTATCCGTTGGAGCACACCATACAGGTGAAAATATAACAGGAATTATATTTTTAATTTTTATTTTCTCTTTTAATTAATATGTATAATGACAGAGATTTTGGCGCTGTATTCGGAATTTAGGCGAAATTGTATTGGAATGTGTTTTTTTTTCTTAAAACTTAACATATGCAATCGAAATATATTTTATATGCCATAAGGGTATGTGTTAAAACAGCATTGAATTACAAATAAAAAAATCGGTATTCTGCATTTTTTTACTTTCATCTAGAACATGTTAAATGAAAGACTTTGTACTATTAAATAGTACAAAGTCTTTCATTTAACATTTTCAGTGCAACTAAATTCCACAAAGTATCGCCTGCCTCCATTGACATTAAATCTAGAGATATCACTACTGAGAAGATGTATGCAAAAGTTCGCGCAAATCTGTGTGTAAACAGAAATTGCTCCAGCCACATTAACATTAAGTTAAAATAAAGACCGCGTCATCTTGTAGTTAGCGTTAACGGGTCATTATAAAACCAAATCTAAATAGCACGTTTTTCTACCAGCTGGTTTTATTTACTCAAACATTTTGGAAATAATTATTGATTGATTGATAACTTCAGGAGGTAACCGGCGACAACTGAGGTCATTCCCGTCGTTGAGGACATGCGTGTATACTTATAATCAACATAATAGACAGGTTTAAGAATGGTACAGCGACAACTGGCCCCGGCATTAGCCTAGTGTTAACGAAAGATGCCAAGGGCCACAGCTTAAAATCTCATCCAACGAACAGAGAACCTAATGCATTTGAAGAGCCCTCCACATGAAGGGAACTGTAAATGGAAAGTTTTCGCCGCTGTAAAAGCTTCACCATAACCGGCATTTGAACCCGGATCCGTGAATAGGGAAGAAAGCACTCAAGCTTCCACACCACCCTATTCCCCAGATATAGACAGGTATATCTGTATACCTGTCTATATCTGGGGAGTATGAAGTATCCATATTTTGAGTATTGAAGTATCCATAGTTTGGAGGATAACTTTGAATTAGGTTCAATATAAAGATGACACGTTAAGCGTTCGCCTTATATTTGGGATAGTTATGCTTAGCACCCTTCTAAAATATTTTTGAATTGTTAGTTTATTATTGTTATCAGGGTCATCAACCGGTTAAGGCAAGTTTAAAGATTTTGAAACAGAGAAGATGGACGAGACGAAAATTATCTGATCCTGGCTGTTCAACTTTTCATGAAATTCTCTAATTAAATTCTTGTGTAAGTGCATACAACGGAACGATGACATTTTATAGATTAAACTAATGGAAACATTTAATTCAGGAACAGCCTATTTATATGAATGACTTTCTCTGATGCTTATAGCTCCTTATAACGGAAAAGAGTATTAGATAAATTATAGGCTGCATAGTCATTAAAATCACTTCGTTCATTTATAGGGAACTATGGACTGATCAATTAATCCACTTTTTTAGAATACCCTCACGCTGGAAAAGGATCCAAACGTGTATTGCCTGAAAAATCCGGCGTACCCATATTATGGCGTGATTGAGTTTCAGTTTTTCGTGCAATTTCTAATTGTGTAGGTTTTACAATTATATGGTTTTTAATCAATAGAATGTAACTCTCCAGTTCTAATAACAAGCATAAAAAGAGAGAAAAAATTAAAAATTGCATTAAAGGGGTTAGCTGGAATTAAATGCAGAATAAGAAAATATTTTAAAGATGAAATGCTTCTATAATGAAAAATAACATAATATCCAACCCCGCTTTTATTTTATTATTTTTTATCCGCAAATCGACCACGCACCTCTCTTCAATATAATTATTTTATTATAACTCTCCCCCGCAATACTTTAAAAACTACTACGTTTCAGTGTTCAGTCTCTTCATTGTTCTTAGCCGAAAGAATTTGTGTTCTTAGCACAAATTCTTTCGGGTCAACAGCTTATGAAAATATGGGAAGTTTTGCAAGCACCATGATTCAGATCGTGCTAGGACTACGTTAAAGTAATGGGAAAAAGTTTCGTATGTTGGTGGTGCATTTGGAGAGAGAGAGTTCATAATGGAGACCATATTCGAATTTTATTTTTTTAAATTTATACGTCTCTAAGAAGTATGAAGTAAATATTGTAATACTAATGGCGCAAAAATATATTTATATACATAAAAAATTCTCAGTAATTAATTAAACATATCAACATAAGTATCTAACTTGACTCATTTTTTCATGCCACACGGTGAAAACGCCTTCACAACAGAGGTTGTTTTGCGATTCCGTAAAGGTTACCGTGGTGAGTAATTGATTATATTTTATTAATATTCGAAAACACATACAAAATATACACTGTTAGTTTTTTTTACGAAATCTGCATGTTAGAAATTCCTATTTTTTTCAATATTCTCCTTCTGGAGCGCACAGTCATAATCTATCCCATGCAAAACGTCTTATATTTTGAGGCAAACCGTTACCGGAAAGTAGTTCGGCAAGGGGTTAATATTTTGATATCATTGTGAAGATGAGAGATATTTCTTTAAAATGAGGCACAATTCATACAATTCTAGGTGAAGAGATAATTCACTCAAACTACCTGAACCCGCTGCGGTTAGTCTTACGAGACTCGGTAACAGAGTGGGGAACGTGATCCACCGCGTAGGGATTGCTTCTATGGCGATTACTCTAGTTATGGGCGTATAAAGAAGTAGAGGAAATAATTGCATGGTTTTCCTGGGATTGTGACGTGGCCTTTCGGCTCAGGTCTTCATGTCCGTCTGCTTTTCTAGCTCTTTTGGATCAGAACGTGAAAGGAGTGCAGGTAGGATTATGAAATTACGGCAAAAATCAAGTGCCCACATTTTTGACACGGAGACGCAAGAACGATAACCAGCGAAACTATTCAAGTCAAGTAACTCGGGAGATAACTAGGAAAGATAAAAACTAATTCTGTTAAAATTGATCGAAGATGTTTTTAAATTTAAAAAATACTGGCTAAGTAGGCTTGTGGTTTTCTTCGAAAATAATCGCGATTTTCTTAAAATTACAAAGATAAGTGCAAACATTATGATCTAGTGTAGGTATCCCAAAAAAACCGTTGGATTGATCAAAAAGTGTATTTTGGTGCCACAAATGCATTCAGCGACCCCGGAAACCCCAGAAAAGACACCAGGCATGGCCATGTTGACTACTGGGGGCTTATCACGCATCCAGGCCGCCATTTTCCAATATGACGGCGATACTTCGACTTGCGGCCGTCAGAGCGATAAATTAAGGCTGCAATTGAATTAACTGGGTTCAAATCATATGAAAGCGACACCTTAAACCCATCTCTAGCTCGTTCACACAATTTTCAAAGCTTTTATAAAATTTTCCTCCTCCCGGCCCCATAAAATTTGATCCCGCACCGTCAAATCAGTGGGTGCTTCGGGCCAAATCGGTCTAACAGGTCCAAAGAATAAATGCCCCGAGCGGCTTCCTTGTATCACAATTTGCAACATGGTTTAGCGTACCGCTAGTACTAGATTGCAGAGCCATACATACCAGCACCGCGAAGAACCAAAATTATTACGAACCAAAACGACTATACGCCGTCGGGTTGAAAAAGTGTCCGCTTCTCACTCGGGAAACATCACCTGCTCCCGCACACTAGCTGAGACCAATAAAACTCGTAATTGTGGCTCTCGGAACCTCCCCTAGGTGTGGGCATTAGTTGGTGCGGGCGTCGCGTTTCTTTTTGTAGAGCCGCGCGTTCACGGGAGAAGGACCGAAGCGGAAGCCGCAGCCGCACACAGTGCAGCGGCCCCTCAGGAAGAGTGCTCGTTTTAGTGTCCAGATGGCGCCGTTGGCGATTAGCGTGGCCCTGGAAGTAATCCTCTGCCGGCCTCGGGTCGCCGCTCCGGGTAATCCTTCTTGAAAATAATTCGGCGCCCTCTCTCCTTCGCAAGCGGAACGAATCCAAGTGGACTCCTTCTGCAACCTCGTGGTCCGGCCCGCACTTGTAAGAGGTGCGCCCCCGTCTCGTAAGCCTTTAAAGCGATCTTAATCCACGCAAAACCCATCCACTCCCTCCCTTTCCATCGCATTTGTGCGTGTACTCCTTTATTCTTTACCACCCATCCCAGTTTTAATTACCACGCTTATTTTAACTTCACCTGTTTGTTTGTTGGTTTTTTTGGATGTAATCTTGTAATCGGAATGTAACCCACTTCCCACAGTTCTATCGAGCTAAAATTTGGCACACTTACTTACTCTCGATGGCAATACATGAATCAGTCATTAAATTAACTAATTATCAATTGTTTCTCAAAAAATTAAATGGTTTAAATTTTATATGGAAAAAGGGTCTTTTGCCAATAATTGATAGCGCTAGTAAAGGTTAGCATTTTTTGTGAGAAGAAATACTAACAATGTCCATTTCAAAGAAACGTTGCACAATTAATATAAATACTTTATTAAATTAAATTGGAAAATAAAAGTATATAAAAATACTTTTAAAAAAACACGCTTGTATTCAATTGTACTAAAAAAAATGTTTACACTTGGAAAATAAAAGCTTGTGCGCTTTTTCTTCATCAATTCCACAATCGCCCATCTTTTATTAGGAGAGTGATGAAAACGTTATTTTTTATTTTTAGTACACTTGACTATAAGTGTGGTTAAAAAGTATTCTTTTTACATATTAGGTATTATTTTTAATTCAGGGAGGATGGTCCACTCTTTCCTTCTAAAACCTCAATTGTTCTCCAGTTTGAAAGAAACATGGATACCTTCGACCCGTCCCGTTTTTACGTTTGTTGCGTCAAGTTTAAATTATCCAACGAGAACATTTTAATGCACACAATTGACCGTCTTGATTCTTACATCGTTAACTTAAAGATAAATTAGTAAAACCACATTATTTGAAGTTCTACCGCCATGCAAATCAATTCAACACAATATACAGTATCACGTTGGTGCTTTGGAACATACTTTTGTAACTATGAAGATTTAATCTTAATTTTTCTGTGCGAAATTCATAGGTATGATATATTTGTGGACATTAAAGCCGTCAATAGGCGCTTATAAGATCATTTTAGCCTTTCTTTTTTCTGGATATTCATATCTTGTCTTACGTCGTAATTCGCAGTTGTGAAAACTGACTTCCCTTGACCTTCGCAAATGACGTACCTACACTCGCGAGATTTTTTTTGTTTCTGTTAAATTCATATATTACATCATGCAGGCTCACGCTTAATTCTTAGTCTGACTTCTGCTATTAATATTTCTCTCTCATTTTACACTTTGCCAATTATGTTTTAACTGTGGATACCCTACGCTGCTGCTGCCAGCGTTCGTGCACGTTATGCTGGCTCCGTAATTTGTTCATTCCGTTAAATTTATTCATGAGACCCTTTGTTTCATGTTTAAGATGTTTAATACTTTGATTAGCAACCGTTGTTTATACGGTAGAGGTTTATTTATTCCATATTTTATTGTTGTCCCGAGCTGTATTTACCTGTGTAATGTCTGACACTGATTAAATATCTAATGAGAATATGAAACACCCTTTTTGTCCTTTCGGCTCTCATTTTGCATCTCCGTCTCATCATCAACGCTTAGGGAAACCGCAAAATCTCCATATGTCTCATATTTCATTTGGTTGCATTCATGTCTCATGTGTGTATTCTCACAAGCTTCACAAAAATTCAGTGGCGTAGCACATTCTAGTTATGTGCTTTAACTTTTTTCAAACCAAGGATTCGATGTCTCATTTCTTAAATTTTTCATAAGATTTTGAAACATCGCTTCCGTCGCATTTACTAATACTTCTTTGGTTCCCTCTCAAGGTCATACGATGTTTTCATTCAAATACCTTTCTAAGTACACACCATCTTCTGGTAAACGGGGATGCAATGGTCTCTAGACGATTGACATTCATCTTAATGAGTGCATTAATATGATGTACAACCTAACTTAAGTTACGCCACATTTCTTAGAGCACCGATCATGGTTGCAGGTACGCTGTAATTTTCCTTGTGTCACTGTCATGGTATCGTTGGTAGCACAACCTCATTTGGAAATTATTTCTGAAAAAACTGGATGCGCGATAACCTTTCTTGTATGCTATCTTTAAGACATTTTCAAACATTCATTTATTGGACCTCTCCTCAGAATGCTTTTATTGTAAATCGCTCTCTAACTCTTACATTCATTTTCATTATCCTATTATGTTGTATAAAACGTCTAATTATAAAACTCCTGCGGTAGTTTGCATGTTGCATCGGTTTTCAGAACAGAGAACTTAAATCATAGGTATACCAAATACTCGTCTTTTGCCATGCAATTTTTACTACTCATACTTTTTTCTGCATGCTGTGTAGGATGGTACAGTATGTTTTAGATTTACTCTGCCACTTTCAAGCTAGTATTGTGCAGTTAGAAGTATTCATCTCAATTCCAAAGATTTGCACTATGGAGTCACACTATGTACTCTATTCCGCACTTATGTTGGGTGTATTCAACATACCATTCGTAATTCAGTATTTAGTATTCCTCAGGCGTTCAAATCAAGTGATCAACATTATGGTTTGCGTTATAAAACCCAAGTTGTCGATTACCTCCTAAGAAACGTAATAGCCAAATGATGGTGAAAGCTAATCAGAAGTTATTGAACCAGGGGCACTAGGATCATGGTTTTCCATAATTCCTCTATTGGATCATATCATCATATATAATCATTATTACTATTAAATTAAAATTAATTAATATATTCTAATAAATATCTAATAATAATAAAATCAAACATAACTAAAGTGTACTATAACATAATCTAAAAATATGGGTGATTTGATTCCTCTTAAATTTAATTATTATAAATTTAAAGAAAAAAGGTCGCGCTGGCATTATCGTTATTTTTCTATGGCACTAATGAGAGTGAAAACATGATCGTCACTCTTTACATTTTGTCAAATGCTTAAAATCGCTAATTTAAATTGATGGAGTGCTTTCTCAGGGCAGTATTTTTGAGCATTGCTCTTCTAGAACGGTTTGCGTTTTGGATAACGAAAACGACAAGGTGAAAGAACGAACCGTTCTCAAAATTTAGGTCTAAGTAACGATTACGTAGAGCCATTCGGCGTGAGGACAAAATCGGTAACTTGAGAGCTTCAAAATTTCTTTAAATTCACCACTCGAAGAACCGGTGAGCTATCTAACTTGAGCGTTGCTGTTGGATGCAGTCAAATTCCTAGGAAACGTTGAAATGAATGGCGTTTCTTCGGGGAGCGTCTTAAGAAAGGAATTCCCACCTCCAGAACGTGTCGAAGATTACTTTAGAGTTCCATGCGAGGAACTTTCTTGCAGATAATTGCTGAAATTACGCCCTCGTTTGCATTTAATTTTTGCCCTTTCAAACAATTCTTCATCAGAATAAGTGCAAGAGAGCGTTTTGCTTGCAATCTTTGGTGTTTGGAAAGGAATTAAAATTATTTGGACTCCTCGATACTCCAGCTACCGTCTCCTGCGCGTAATCTGTGAGTTCAGCATTTTATATTTGAGATATTCAGAGCTGCAAGGGGATTAGGTCGGAAATTTACCATATCTGTGACTCTACCATACGTTTGCTGCTCTCACGTTCTTTCTACGGGTGGTGAAGACCCCACAGGTAGAATATGTCTAGCATAAAATAAGTAGTGCTTGTAGAGCCTCAAGTAGATGCAAATATTTGGTATAATTATGAGCAAATGAACTCGGTTTTCCGATATAAATAAGTAAAAAACATCCGCGGTTATTTTTTGGAGTTATCATTTGTGTCATATCTTTCTTTTTGTCATCATTTATCTTTTTTCTCGTTTAAGTAATTACTTCCTAACTAATTCACTTTGTTCTGAAACGCTTTTCCTAAATATGATATTTACATAACTTTAACCTTATGGATTAAGATTATCACTTACTTATTTATGTTATCATGAGTAAAAACAAGATTTTCAGGTCGAGATATAGATTATTGGATTTTAAATTACTGATACACTATATAAGACTTGGTACACGAGCAAAATGTGGCAATTTTTCCATTATTATTTTTATAATGCCTTTGTACATATTCAATGGATAACCTCCCTTGCACGAGTCGAAGATGCTTCATTTATGTAAAAACTTTATTGTGTTTATTTTAATGCTTATATAAAGTGCCTTTCAGCAGAAAGTGTGTGAATGGCTCTAGCAGTGGATATATATATATATATATATATATATATATATATATACACTGACAAGACATTATATATATATATATATATATATATATATATATATATATATATATATATATATATATATATATAATGTCTTGGTAGAAAATCGCTCTCGGCGACGATGCACATGCATAAATAAAACAGTGATACACTAAACAAACACAGAAACACGCAAAAAGGACACTCACAAAAGAAAACTTGTACGTTTCGGCGTCAGGACGCCATCGTCAGCGGTAGAGGAATGATGAGTCCGCTCTGTTCCCTTGGGAAGGAAAGGGCAGAGAGGAAGGAAGGGGGGTAAGTGCGAATGGATAGTGGTGGGGAGAGAGAGGTGGCTATTGGGCTTTTAATTCAATGGGCTAGGTTTAGCCCGGGCTTTTCGAATGCCCTTGTCACCCAAATATGGGCGTATTCACGAATTTTCACGTCAACATTACCGGCGGATTCAGGAAGGGCTTCTATGATCTCTAGGGAGAAACAATCGTCAAAATTTTGAGAGTGGGAGGCGGTATGTTTGGGAATGGGATCAAGAAAAGGTGGAGTTTTGGTGGCATGGCGGTGATTTTTCATACGGATATTGAGAGGGGTGGTACATTTTCCCACATAGAAGGCAGGGCAGAAATTGCAGGAAAGGCGGTAGATGATGTTGCTGGTGGTACAATTGGCCGTAGAGGAAGATCTTTTGAGGGAGGGGGTGGCGGAGGGGCGGAGGAGAGAGCAGCATTTGCACCTCGGGCGTCCGCATGTTGAGGAAAGTGGCGGAGGGGGGGCGGTGGGTTGCAGGGAGGGTCTAGTGGATTTTAAAATGTCCCGAAGATTTGAGGGACGCTTATAGGAAACTTTGGGACATGAAGGTAGGAGGAGGGAAGTAGAGGTATTGTTTTTTAAGATTGGATACAGGTCTTTCAATATGTTTTTGATCCTGTGTGCACCAGGGAAGAATGTGGTGACAAGGTTAAGTTGGTCAGGTTGGTGGGTCTTGGTCCGAGGGGTATATTTTGCAGTAGGAGACAGGATTTTATTTAAAAGCAACTTCTCTGGGTACTCTCGTTCTCTGAGGGAGTGATGGAGAGTTTCGATATATTCTTTTAGAGAGGGGGCATTGCTGCAGATCCGGTGGCCGCGGATAGAAAGGGAATAAGGGATTGAGCGTTTGGTGTGAGAAGGATGACAGCTGTTAGGAAGGATGACGAGAAAATAACTTAGCTGGTTCATTTAGCACACTTTTTGTAAAGGCTGTATGCATGAAGTGTATCTCCGTCCCCCCATTTATTAAAAAACCGGTTTGACCTAGAGGTATTTCATTAACTGCGGTTTTCTTCAGCGTGGAAAGGGGAATCAAAATGTTATATAATAAGTAGCCTGGAATAACAGAACTTATTTAATGCAAGGAATATGTTCTGAATGATAAAATTAGTTAATAGATTCCGGCTTAAATTTAAGAATTCAAAATAAAATTATGTATTGTAATTTTATGCAACTAATTATAATAATTATTGAATACTTATAAATTTTCATTGCGCATATTAAATAACACACAGGAAAACATTTCGCGGGTTCAGTTATTAAAGTATAAAAATGGAGAATTAAACAATTTTTGTTTCTCTCCAAACACCTCTTTTCTGAGATTTTAAAATAGGGAAGTTGTGATGACTGTCAAAATACGGATACTATGTGATGAAGAGACATTTAAATGAATACGATATTGAAATGAGCCAATATTCATGAAAATTCTAGAACGCTTGAAGTAGGCACGAATTAGTTTAGTCCGAACTAATCATGAAGCGATATTGTTGCGTAGAAAAATAAAGAAATATGGAACACTGTATACTAGCTCGGGAGTGATTATAACTGGACTAAAAAATAATGATAATGGGATAATGGCTCCGGTAATTAACATATATATAAGGAGCTTACTTCGCTTGTTTGTCCTCGTCGAGAGAATGGGTGAGTGTCGAATTACTAGGCCGATTAATGAAAGAAGAGTAAATGATATGAGAGGGTTGACCGTGAAAGTTATGGGTGATTTGGTGAAAGATAGTCTTAAGAGAATGAACGTTAGGTGTCTTAAGGACAAGAGTGCGTATATGAAGCAATGCATGAGTGTAACCGAAGCAAAGGAGGTATACAAAGATAGGGCATAATGGAAGAAATTATTGAAACAGAGCCAGTTTTATAGGCCTAACACTGGATTTATCACTTTTCACTGTGCCTACCCGAAACGGAGCGGTGTAATGGATATGTTTATGCATGCATGCATGCCTAGAATTGTAAATTATGTATATGTGTTATTTTTATCATAAATCTATATGATGAGTAAGATTCATTAACAATTAGTCTGTATTTTCGATAACCAATAGCATTAAGCAGTGTATTTTGTTGTAGTATATTTAAACTATGCGAATCAGGTTTTAAGCTGGCAGACATATAAAAGTATTGAATGGTAAATGCCTACACTTTCTAGCAAGTCTGTATTATAAGTCATTCCAGCCCTATGGAAATCTTTGATGTTCTTCGTATTGAAATTAGTAGCTACAAGATGGCATAAAATGCCTAAACCTTGGTTGGTTAGAGCAACAAAGTGTGGAATCATAAATAGTCACATATTTAAATAGGAAGACTGTATTACTTAGATATTAAACAATAGGTTTAATTCGTTCAATAGGCAGAGTTTTAATATAATGCTTTTAAGTGTAAATCTTTTGCGAGAATTTATATTATATGTATATTTTTTTCATTTATTTATTATTAAATCCGTCAATTTTTGAAATATTTATATAAATAATTTCTATTTAGCGAGAAATGTTCACTCACTCGCACCAGAGATACGCTTCGAAACTCTGAATTTCACCTGGAATTCGATGAACACCATTTCCGTGCTCTGGTGGTCAGCTGTCGCCGTTCCTAAAAGGTTTAACAATTAGGTAGATCAGTGCCATATAGCGTACATTTTAAGCAATTTTAATTGCACATGACCGAACGAGTCCAACTGCCAATTCCATCTTAAGCGTGCTAATTAATTTGGATCTACTCTCTACGATAAACTGTCCATATCCTTGAATTTATTTATAATAACTTGAATTGAGAATTATCCACAGTATTAATTGAATTGTTCCATGCAATGACTAAATTAATTTTTGAATTATAATAATGAAATTGAAAAACCTTAGACTTCGATGATGGTTAAAGTAAAGAATAGTTAATTATCATTATTATAACGAATTTGGAATATTTAGTTCAGCAATACTGTTATTTCTTCGAATAACAAATGGAATACAAGATTGTCATAACTCTTTCAGGATAGGTTAAGTAAGTTGAAGGACACCTTCATCTTTATTTTAAACTATCCAACCAAACAATATTAAACCGTAGAATACTCTAAACGAATATCCTCAGCTCAAGTTATTTTATTTTTCAAGTCCATTCTCAGTAAAATCTGAGAATGGACTGGCTGGAGCAATTATTTTTGTGACAGATAGGATCGGCTATATCTGGTAGATAAAAGGTAAGGATTTGGGTGAAATTTAGTCCGCGTAGCGCCTACTCCTAGGCTGAGACAATTTCTGTAGTGTCGTCTTAACCCGGTGAGGTGGCATTATAAGTGATTGCATCACGTTAAATACAGTGTTGAGCTAGGCAGTGAGTAAGTATACCCATTGGCGAGAGCGGTCATTGTTTTTCACAGTACTGAGATATACTAGTTGAAATATCCATCCAAATCTACCTACGTGGTTGAAAAATCTGATAAAACAAGATCACTAGTGACTTCGTGGTATGACATTTTATCAATAAAATGAATTGATTTTACAATACCACAATATAAAAAAACATTGGCACGAACCGGGTTTCAGTGCATGAGCACCATCTTCAGGTGCTCATTTACTGAAGATGCCTGAAGATGGTATTCATGCACTGAAACCCAGATCGTTCCAGTGTTATTTTCTACTGTGGTATTGTAAAAGTTATTCATTTTATAGATGAAAAATATGAATAAATACCTCCTGCATTTGAGCTTTTTATTTTATAATATTAACTCTATTCCTATCCGTTGATGCATTGTAAGTTACGTCTAAAAACTCAGATTTTAATTGATTACTTTAGTAGGAAACGTAATGAGGTTGATTGCATCTCAATGCCCACTTATCCTCCAATTTTGGCTAATTGACCTACTTCATATCCTATTATGATCCATCTTCACAGCCTTTCCTTCGTTAAACTTATGGGTATGCTTTCTTATGCTGGACTCTCCGAGTTTTTCCTCCCGGAGGAGAACCCGGGAGTCGAACATAAGAAGGCATCGAAGCCCCGCTGAAATTTGAGAAAGAACTTATTCTATTCTTTTTAAGTGAAACATCAATCCATTTCGAGGGAATAAAAAATGACGCTTCGTAATGATAATATTTTTTTTAACGCTAGATTCTTAGTGTTTTCACCTCAAATGAGACATAAGGAAGTACGTACTGTAAGAAGATATGGTAAAAGTGAATAGAATAGTCTTCCAACATAAAGTCAATTCTTTTGATTTGAAGTTTTTGGGTTAATGCTTCACTACTGTGTATTCTTACCCCATAAAATAACCGTACAATTTGATGGGATGATATCTTTTGTTACATTATAAAATTATCTGCGCTAAATGTTATTGCTCCGAAGTTTAAACTTATGGGAAGCAGAAAATATTATTTAACCCTTAAATGGAGTTTTGCTATACCGTTTGATGCTACATTAAACGTCCGGTTTAGTCCATGATAATGACATATGTATCAGCATTAAATATAGAAATAATTTTCTGCTTTAACTCTGGAATTATATGTAAATGGTCATTCGTTCCTGTTGCCTTAAAACATAGATTAACTCATTAATATTAGACTTTTAGCAAGGAAATGTTGATTTTTTTACGTCCCTTTGTCATTTTCGCATAAATATTTCAGTGTTTCAGAGGCATTTGTGCACTTCATTTCTATCATGGGAAGGTGAACATCGGTTTTCTTCTACAAAGGGTATTGAAAAACTACCTTTCATATATTTACTAGCATTTAGTATCGTGATAAGCTACGGAGGAGCGAAAATGTCAAATTTTCCGGGGTCGCAAGAACGAGAATTTCACTAAAATGACATGATTACTTAAAAAGTTAGTCTATATTAATTTAAAAAAATGGCTCTCGGCCCAAAAACGACGTAGGTAGAGTAAACTGTAAGTGTAAGTTAATCGAATGACTTTAGTTCAAACAAATATAATTACTGTAATAAAAAGAAAATTTTGGTTCATCAATTCCTTCTCTATTAAGTATAGTGATACCTTATTAATTATTTCCATCCCTCACGACAATGGACAGGTTAACAATGTGGCATAGTGAGTGCGCTTCGAACGATGATACTGCTGTTTTTTGGGAAACGATTTCCTCAACGAATTTTTAAATGTTCAAATGAGTTAGCTCTTCGTTTAATCCAGCCCAAGCAAATAGCTATAGTATGTTGATGTTTCCCACAACCCGTTCAATGACGTGCCCAATGACGTTGTTTCTTATTACATCCGTCCACTCCGGGAGATTTAAAAGATTTAA
Organism: Pyrrhosoma nymphula; assembly: GCA_963573305.1. Lineage (NCBI taxonomy): Eukaryota > Metazoa > Arthropoda > Insecta > Odonata > Coenagrionidae > Pyrrhosoma > Pyrrhosoma nymphula. Next base: position 73,129,074 of record OY754337.1, read on the forward strand.
GGCATCTTGAGTATTTTTCATGTTTAACAATTTCATTCTCAAATTTTGGCTTCGAGGCCGGAATCCGTAATCAAAATATCATACCTTTAAGGGATGATTCGCTGATTTCGGTAATTATGAGCATAATGTTAAGGCACCTTCTAATCTTTTAATATACTACACATCAATGTTTTTCAACTCAATTCCAGTAGAAATGAGGTTGAATTCCGAGTCGTGAACTGCAGAGACTTTCTTTTTTGCTGTCTGCCCCGTCAGGAGCAATAGAGGTCTCTCGAGCTATTGGAAAAACCTTATCAATCCTCAAATCCAATTTCTCATGTGCTCTCGCGAGATGAAGCCACTACCGAGCTCAAAAAGAAACATCAACTTCTGTATTTCTCTCGCTTATGGATACGTTTAGTAAAAATTAACTTCTCCTTCCTTTTAACAAGATTATTGCTGATGCAGCACAATGTGGCGATCTTCCAGGAGTTTGCAATTCAACCCCACCAAAAGGCATTTATTTGGCCCAGATGTAATTCCTGGAAAATATCTTCGGTCGACCAATGGATGTAATTGAAAATAATCATCACAGCACTTATTCGTAGAATTGCCTTTTGGGATGAAATTTGACGAGATTGGTTATTATGAAGTTTTAAAAACTTATTCTTTAAACCAGATAATAATTCTAAGACGCGGATTTTTATGTGGTATATGGTAGAAATAGAAGATTTATCATTGTCACTTGACAGTGAATTTATATTTCCGCATTTATTCATTCTACTTTTTAAAATATTTGTGATACATTTATGGAATGAGATGATGCTTAATAATCCATGGAAGTAAATCATTAATTCTTGCTTTTCGGAAATTAGTTTTTTATTATCTATGCTATAGGTAAGTCGTCCTTGACTTATTTAGCATGGCAAAGCATGTTATAGTAGAGACGATTGGCAATATGATGGAGTTTGCTGAAATCCTCTACGAATGTCTTTAAGAAAGAAAATTGCTTTGGGGGTCAACTAGCACCACCGCCAATCAGGAGATTTGTCTTCAAATCTGGGGAAAGTCAGAAGACTATTTAATTGCCAATTTCAACAGAATGATGTTTATAAATTGAATACATTGTCTTTTATGGTGTCAAAATTTACTTATTGTTAGTTTGTATCATTGTGCGTAAAAACAATGGTGTTCGATAAATCACCGAGTGGCAGTTCTCGATAGGACACCGAATGCCACACTGTTCAACATGTGACAAAGGGTATGATTTACATTATAACAGGCAGAGCCTGCGACACTACCTTCAGTGCTGATTGCACGAGACGTCTTGAGTCCGTGTAGCGCATGAGTTCACATGAATACATAAAATCAAAGAAACGCAATTCACATGGATTTTAAATTTTTTTAATAGAGCTCCCGAATATTGCTCCCGACATTTTTTGGAATATAACTCCCCTAAATTTATAATGTGACGCTACTTAATTCTTTTTCACTTTCTGCAGGAAATAAGTTATATTTTTTAGAGATATTTAGGCATTTTACCTGAAATGCACAAATGCTCCCATATTTCACTAATTAAATATCTCCTACGCTTTAATAGTTGTTAATTCAGTTTTATTTTCGTGGTTTTATCCCCTATTGCATTCTTTACGCTCAAGTGAGCTCATCCGTGAACTCTATGCAAGTTGAGCTACGCTAATTTTAGCCTGGCGGAGACAGGAGGTTTCTTACCCGAAATTGGTGGCGAGCTTCTTCTGTTTTATAACGTATTTCATTCAAGATGGTCGTTTATTTGCTCTTTCAACCTTCTTATTTCGATGTTACGTTCGGAGATGCCGTACTCTATGCGAATCAGGAAGAAATGTTGGTATACACAATTGTTGTATCACCACTTGACTTTCATACTCCGCTTCTGTTGTAATTTATGAGAAATACCCACGCCAAAAATTTTGGTAGTCCCCACACAATGTTTTCTTTTTAACAGATTTTAGCATTTATTTAATTTTCGGCTCGAATCATTTTGAATTTTCGGAAAATGTTTATCTTTTATTTAACCATCGTAATCAGATCTTACAAAGGTTTATTTTAAGACGAGGATTCCCGACTGAACGCTTAAAAATTGTGTCGTGCATTGAACGATTCACTGATGGGACTTCGTCGATGTATTATCAATCCTTGTAAGCTACGTTCAAATTAAGGTTTTCCATACTTCTGAGATTCAATTCTGTTTGCTGCTTCTCTACTGTAAACCACTGGAGAAAATAACGCATGTGTGTGCAGGGTTTCAAAGTCTATGTCTCATATACTGGAGATCAAGAAAAAAGTGTGTAGGGTGTTCTCGAAACCGTCCTCTTTCCGAAAATCTGCCTTGGTTCGCTTTATTCTTCTTTCAATCTCCGTTTTATTTATTCTCCAGCTGGAGATTTTGAAATGAGGGAAACAAAATTCTTCCTCGTTCACGAGAGGTCTATGCCGTGATATTCCCAGAAATTTAAGCAATTCTGAGTTTGTGGATTCTGTGAAATTTGAAATATTTTATCTTGAATGGAATATCCGTTCTCAGAAGCGGCTGCACCTCCACAGACTCGTCGGGTACCAGTGTCGTCCTCTCGTAGAGTCGCCCCATAGGACATGTTTTCTTCATAAAGTTATCCTTGAACTTCATGTCCTTCCCATTTAGTCTCTTTCGCCTTGGTTACTTTTTCCTCAAGATTCTTTTTCCCCATCGGGTCTAAAATAAACCTTCTCCAGCGTTCGAGTTTCAACACGCAGACAATTTCAGGCATATCAGCCACGTATGATGAACATGTAAAAAAATATTTTCTTTATCGTAGAGATACATCTACATTGCACGTTCGGGACTAATCCTGGGGAGGGAGTGAAAACTTTGAAACCCGCTTCCTCCGTATTCGCCATCCATCCTTTGACTGCCTCGTAAAAGAGACCTCCAGGGAAATTTTAATGGCTTGGTCCACTGATATCCAAACCCGAGTATCTAATTTGCCTTTTAAGTGCCTTTCTCATGGATGATTTCTGAAATAGAGTCTCCTCTGTGTACTATAATAGCACAGTTTTTCAGTATCTATGGGTTCGGGATGCATTATGCAAATGTAGGTATTTTTTGAGATACGTTACATGAGGGACATGGGCATGAAGGCTTCGTCCAACTACGCCAAATATATTGAATGAAACGCGTTACATGAGTTTACGCTAATTTTATGCTATGGTTAAACACTGAAAAAACCACGGAACTCCATAGTTCTATATAAATGTGCAATTAATGTAACGAGTCAGCTCTTGCCATTTTATGACAGTTTTCATCAACACACTTATGGTTACTTTTATCTACACACTTGCGATAAATCTCCTGTTGCATTATTATAGGATAATATTGCAAGAATTTAAAACCCATAGAGAGCCAGCCACATTTAAAAAATCATCAGCCATCACTTTCGTGGTTTTTTCAATGTTATTCCATGAATTTTGGTTATAATAGAATTGTATTTGCCGTAAATGGGGAAAGGAGTTGGTCAAATACTTTCCAGTTATACGTTAGCTTATTTAAGGTGTACGCATGGTTAAAGACAAACTTAGTACTTTTCTACAAAAATTTTAATGTACGACGTGTTTCAATTCTATTTAAGGTGAGTAATTTCCTCTGACTGAGCAGTGAGCTTGGATCAATATCTGAATTTTTACATAAAATTTCATCTCACAACTGATTAAAACTTTTTCAGACTACATCACTGATGAAAAAACTCACTTTTGAGGTACTGTCCACGTCAAGAATATGCGTCAAACGTTTTTCCCAATTTTGGAGGTGTCTTCAAGAAGACCCATACGGCATTGGAAGGGAAACGTTGAATTTTAATCAACCTTTGGCGCACAATGACTCACAGAAGTATTATTTCAATAATTTCCTCATACACTTTGATCTCTGATTAATATTGTGGAAGTTCCTATAATGGCGTAAACAGAGAGATATAGGCAAGGTATTCCGTCTGGCACCAAAATCAGTGCGCTGCTACATCAGAATTTCGAGGTTTACTGAGAGGAAATATTTGCTCAGCCCAAATTGGTAGCCAGTCACCACCGGCTTCCACCCCCAAATTGGATTACTCTACAAGTGTTACATCGGGATGAAGGACAGGAGCTATTAGATAAACCGAATTGTAGATAAGTATATCGATATCTAGTTACCATTTGGCTGTTGTTTGTACAAGACCGTGCTCAGCACAGAAGGTAGTGACCGAATCTGGTCGCACTGTAGAATAATGCACTATTAAAACAAGATAAGGCTTGTACGATGCAGTTCCTGATGCGATAAACCATATCTTTTCGCCTTTAAATAGTTCCTCGCCAAACCGAGGCTGCGTACTGATTTCAATTGGAGTATTTTTGAATGTACGTTTTGATCTCCAAAACATTCATTGGATTACATGCCCCTCATACAACTTATTTTCTTGTTTTCTACACCAATTTTCCTTTCTCTAATCACAAATAACTTTAGCATGTTACATTAAAAATGCCTGCTTTTGAATTTTAAGGCTCCATGTGGGAGTCGTTTAATCAACTCCCCTTAATAAACAAATAAGTTTTAAGTGATTAAATATATGTTTATTAGATCATTAACATAAAATGCAAAGAAATTAAAATACGGATCAATAAATTATAATTTTTTAAAGGAAGTCTGCTGTAGAAACGCTCTCGTGTACAATTAAAGTTTTAACAATAATGAGTACTACCATCTTTGGCGTCTCTAGAAGTATTCTTGATAAAAAAAACTGTTTCATGAATTCAAAAGCTCATTTTTAAGTTTTAAAGTAAAAATTGACCATTGATAACTCATAACTTAAGCAATTAATAAAGAAGCACACCGTGTTTCTTCCCCATGACTGCAAATTGGCTCCACGTCTAACTGTTCCACTCCGGAAAAAATTAGCCAAATTTTCCTGGATCATCTCGTCTTTCAATCAAATTATTATTTTGAAAAAATATTTAATTTTATTTGCAGAAATGCGTTACTTACTCATTGATTCTCAATCTCTGCGAAAAAAACTAAAATTACTTGGTTCGCACGTGCAGAGCTTTGGTTTCGGGAGTGACTCTGGCTCCGGCTTATTACGACGCTCCGGCTCCGGCTACAGCACCGGTTCTGGTCAAAATATTTGGTTTCTAATAATGATTATAATTTTAATACTTCCACATTCAAATATTTTCCTCTGTTTTCATATCAAAATACAAAATTCGTCCCTTGTGATAATCAACTTGCATTAATGTCTTTAAATATAATCCCAATCTTTTACAAGAAGCGATGCATATCTTGTACGAACCAGATCAAGTGGAAATACAGGTGTGAAATTATCTGCTCAAATTTGCAATAAGCTGTATATCCCCAAATATAAAATCACTGTCACAATAGAAGCCGCAAGTTCTCCTTGTTTCTTCTCTTATTTTTGTTTTTACATTTGTCACCTGTTTAAAAATTCACAAATTGACATACCATGTCCTGCTTTGAATTATGATGGTGACATCATACGGCTCTCTCAGAATTATATAGAGGTGCTCAATATTATCTGATATTTTTAGAGACGAAAACTATACAGGATCTATTCCAACAATTTGCTCACAGAATGGACGTTAAGCAAGAAGTCGCTTAATCATGTGAAATTTTGAGCCCCCCGAGTTTCATTATCCAACACTGCAACAATTATGGTCTGCTTCTTTGCTAAAGAAATCGTACTTGGTACTCAAAGATTTTTTTTCACGATAGCTCGAATTTTATAATAATTTTATTATTTCTTAAATATAATTAATAAAATGTCTGATAATAATAATTTTATTGCGTGCCTATATATTTTTCTGCGGAACTTTACTAGAATCAATCCATCACGAATAGCTAGTCATAATGAATGAGTGGGTCACTCAATGTAAGAGACTGCTACCGAAGCCATTTTGGTAAAATAAGGCAAGGCTATCTTGAAGAAAATAAAAATTGAATGCATAAACGGGAGGTAATTGCAAGATTCTCCGACTCGATGTTCTAATTCGTTAAAAGATAAGGATGGCATCATGATGCTCTCAAGAGAATAGAAATAATTTATTGATAGAAAATCCCGGACCTGGAAATGGGGCTTACAAGCAGCCCTAAATTTTGGCGCTATAGTCCTGCAGTTCATTTACCTTCCCACAAGGTTCACGACCTCGCAATACTCTCTACAGGGTAAAGTAAGCGCGACCAAGGATTTAGGACATTTATTCTTCGGGCTCGATAGAGAAAATTATATCGTAAAGTCACTAGAGAAAATATCAAGCAGACTAAGAAGTTAAGGGAAATATCCTGGCGTTTTGGTTTTTCATACAAGGTGAGGACAACATTATGACACTTTCAAAAGTACTCTTGAATAATTTATAAATCATCAACACATGGAATGCTTAAAGGTATGAAATTTACTTCACTTTACTTCACTTTTTACTTCAATTTATGGCACAGATACCGCTCATTTTTATTTATTAAATTTATATATTTATTTATTTAAAATCTCTGGTCGGAGCTAGAAAATTACACAATTCAATCTCCGACACCAGCTCCAAAAGCCTTGCGCACGAAGGCAAAGATATTCACCAAAGGGATGAAATTAACTGTGAATAAGTCATTTGATTTACTTTGAAGTCGAGCCCGGATCTTTCAATTTCCGGTCGGGGGTGTTAGCCAATTACTTTTTACACGGCAGTGTAACATTCTAACAAACATGACCGGCATATGGGAGATTAGGGTACTATCCCTAGTCAAGTCAAATGATTTTACCTGCGGAAAATTCATCTCTTTGTGTATATCTGATGCTGAAATTCAGTCCGGGTGTTTATACGCATTAACATCAATGTTTATTGTACAAAATGAAGTAGTTTAGCATTGTCACGAAAAAAAACTCTGATAAATGCAGTGCTTTGTCAATCCTGGCTCATTGCTTATCTCCTATTTGCTATACACAAGGACTACATGTTTCCTGTCTTTTGGCATCGAAAATACGTATCATTTTCTTCAACCTTATCTGCTTAAGTAATAGTCTGTCTTTGATCACGGACGGCAGTTGGTATTTCATTTCATATCTTCTTCTAGTCATTCGTTTGACTTTGAATTTCCTCGGATAAGGCCTTTCATCCTTTATAGTCCAAGGAAACTATTTTATTCATTAGCTCTGTCCCATTCGTCTTTTCTGTCCCACTTCAACATCGAATCTCAGTCACTTTTATTTCTCAAACGCCTGAGTATAAACTCGTGCAGCCATGCAACACTGAGTTTGAAGTCTTGACCAATATTCTCGATTCCTAATGTCTTAGTGAACACACGTCATATTAATTGCATTATTAATCTGCTAATTGCAATTAATGAACTTGATGTTTGATCATGCGTATTATTGCAAAGACTTCTATCGTAAAATAAGGTCTTTAAAAAGGGATTTAATCCTAGAAGTTTTGGAGAGAAGGACAGAAATGGAAAAACCACTTGAAACCAGGCAGAGGTGCCTAACATATGTAAAGACTATTTCAAAAATTTTCGAATGGAGAAAAACAGTGTATCAATGAAAATCTAGTAATCCAAAATGTCTAGCCTAAAGTAGAAGACCCTACTGAGGAAGAAGTGGAGAAGTTTCTACTATCTCTTAAGAATATTAGATCTCCTTGAGAGGATGGCTTACTTGCAGAAGTCCTTAAAGCCAGCGGAAAACCCCTGTTACTGGCTGAACATGTACTTATAATTCATAACAAACTAAAGATTAAGGGCCGAATTTATAGTCGTTACCCAGCAGTCCCACAGCCCCTAGCAGGCCCCTTCGTCAAAAACGGTATTTATAGTCAAATTTCCTCCCCCAGCAACCCCCTTAGCCTCTCCTAATTCTGGCAGGAGATGTATGCTCCACCAGGGGCCCCCTTATCGAAAAATAACACGACAGATACAACTAAACTGACTCTAATGAACGTGCGTAGCCTTAAATGAATAATTTAGAAGATTTGATGTTAATAAAACAACGGTAAGATTTGCTCTTAATCGATAAATATCTGATGTGACGCCAGACTCATTCCAAGGATGTTCATATACACTCGCAGCATATTTTTGTCCACAATTTCTTCTTTTTGTGGCAGGAAACTGCGTCCGTTTTCTTACTTTCCTCTATATCTTTATGTTTCTACACCAGGTCACACAAAATCTTCTTCTCCACATCGTTGATGCTATTGCACGTCGAGCGGCCATCTTAACAGTTTTCATGCTGCGTCTGGCTCTTTATTTATCCGTATCCATGTTGATCACGAGCGTCACCACTGAAACATTTGAGCTGCGAATTCCATTTCCCGCCGTTTGTAGTCCTTAGTTACCAGATCTATCCCCTACCTAGCAGCTCCCTTAATTTTGACTATAGGACGCACAATTCAAGGGGCCTGCTGGGTAGGGGATGGATAAGGGGACTGCTAGGTAACGACTATAAATACGGCCCTAAGAGTATGGAATGAAGAAAGAATTCCAGAAATATGAAAAGTAGCAATTGTGGTGCAAATATATAAAAAGTAAGATTTCCATAATTTTAGAGGAATTTCTTTGCTTAACACCACTTATAAAATATTCTCTAAAATTGTAAGTAACAGATTAACAGACTTTGCAGAAGAGGTGTTGGGAGACCAAGTAGGCTTCAGAAGAGATAAATCTACTACTGATCAAATATTCATCCTCAAACAAGTTTTGTCAAAATATTGGGTGCATGGATAGAAGGCTCACTTACTCTTTGTAGATTTTAAGAAAGTTTATGATAGTATAAATCGAGAAAAATTGTGGGAGTGTTTAAGATTAAATGGAATCCCAGATAAACTAGTTAGGATGGCAATGATATGTGCAGAAGGATCCAAATGCAAAGTTAAAATCATTCAAGATCTAATTAAAGGTTTAGTGTCCACACTGGAGTTCGACAAGGGGATGGAATATTTCCTCTGCTTTTCAATTTAACTCTAAGACAGACGCAGTAATGTAAAAAAAATGCTGAATCCCAGCTTAAATGTATGTGCTAAATTCAATATCCTAGCTTTTGCGGATGTTCGTACTGGGCCGTAAGGAAAAGACGAAGACGTAATAAAAAGCCTCGCTCAACGGCTAGTAGAAAAAGCCAAAACAGTCAGAATAGAGATAAAAGATGACAAATACATTATTTATTGATTGGTAGGAATCAGGAGGAGGAAGAAGAATTAATTTCAAATTGAAGAACATTACTTAAGATGATATACAAAATTCAAATATTTTGGAATTACAATAGATGAAGACAATAATGAAGAAACGGAAATCAACACAATTCAACAGATGCTACTGGGCATTGCAAAAGCTTTTTAAAAGTAGAAACTTTTCAAGGAAAAATAAAGAAATTTTATGAAAACAATCTAATACTGCCAGTTGTACTGCACGGAGCAGAAGTATGGATTCTGATAAAAAAATTCGAAATAAGATTGATCACCTTTGAAAAGAAGTTTTGAGAAGTTATGGACCAATAAATGAAAGAGGGCTGTGGATAATAAGAACGGATAAAGAATTAAGACAAATATATACAGATCCTGACATAACAGCATTTGGAAAAATGCAGAAGGACATGTGTAGGAGGGAAGAAGATTTAACCCTTGAGATGGCCTTACACGGAAAACCAAGTGGTAAATGACCGCTGGGAAGGCCGAGACTCCGATGGTAGTCCGTACCAAAAGGAACGCAGTAAAAGTTGAAGCGAATGAAGAATAGATGGAAGACAGAAAGAGATGGTGACAAGTTGTTGGTGCGGCCAAAAACCTGCTGGGGTTTGAGTGGCCACATTGGTAAGGTAAGGTGATTCAGTAGATTCAGGCATGACATCGTGGAACCACTTAAAGCTCATATTGGCTATGAAAATACGGATATATCTTCCTCATTAGTTGGTCTGGGGCAGTGATATAGTTATGTGTATTAAATATATTTTAATATTTCGAATTTGTCTCTTATAGGTATATGGATTTGTTTGTGAATAAAAGTTTGTGAAAAATAATTTACTAAAAGCAAGTGTCGACTCCTTTGCTCCGAACCAGCTTAGTTAAAGTATATTTTGTTATCGTTTCATTGAAAGTCATCGGGCTCTTTTTATATTCTTAATCTCTATAAAATATTACAGATTAAGGATATACTATCATCATGAAAGTAATCATTATCTAGCTAATTTTTCCGATCTTTTCTAATGGTATTCAGAGAGTAGACCTGCATATAGTGCCAGCCATTTAATATTTGATTAATCCATGATGGAACTATATCTTAATCTTATTATGGATTCCTGAATATCGCAGGCTACCTTCTCTTTGTCGGTATCGGCTCACAAATCTGCGGTTTTACGTAAAAGATCAAATGATGCATTTGAGAGACACATTTTGGCTTCCTTTTATAGCGTTGCCTTCCTTCAAACCCTTTCATCTCCGTGTTGGAATGCCTGCGCGTGTGTTTGTGTGCTGGCATTAATATTTTTTTAACTCGCAAAAGGTGGCCGGAGTGGCTGATGCTGTCGGTGACAGCTGAATTATCGAATGCCTCTTTGGATTACCGGAGCTAGCGTCGAGTGCCCCTTGAGGATTGGGTTATCCATCGGTGAAAACACGCTCCCCCGTTGCCCCTGCGACCGCAGGCACCGAGATACAAACGCACAGACACACACATGTGTATCGGGGCGGCGGCTGCTTTGATCAATGAAACCAATCAGGAACAGTAATCCCGAAAGCTACTTGTACCACTACTAAAAAATATAGGACACCTCTTTTATGCCCATGACCTTCACCTCAATCTTTTGAAAACTTCTAGTACTGACGCGACTGGGAATAAACTATTTTATATGCTACTCTATTTGCACCTGTACTTGGATCAGTGTTTCGGAATGAAAGATTAGTTGAACTTTTTAAAGTTTTTTTGTTTAGTTTTAGTAATACATTGGAAATCCTCCTCCAGGTAAATTTCGTACCTATAGGACCGTGATGTTAACGGTGTTCTTTTGTCGGCATGAATATTATCGAAATACCGTTTGCGCTGTGGCTGCATTTTAATTGGATTTTTCGATGTGTTCAATGCAAATTTGTTAATTGAAAAGTAGACCTTTATTGTTTTATTTAATTAATATTTATCGATTTTCTCCACCTTTCATCCATTATTTACGCAAACAAACCTAAAATTACATAAAGCGCTTTAACCAGTTACTACTAGTGTTGGAGATAATGCATTATATTGGTCATTATTCTTGAATCCATTTACTCCGTTATGAGGCTATATTACTAACAGTCACCTTAATCCTTCCAGCGTGTCAATGCATTTAAATAGCGGTATTTAAATTTTAAAAAATCTCAATTTCTGCACTTTTGCAAACAATTATTTATATCTTTGTTAGTTTCAATTGTAATATAAAACAAAATTAGTATGATATACTTAAATGTGATATTAATGTGATAAAAATTTTAATTACGTATTTCTTTATAATTTAGCTTGTGGATTCACTTCAAATCGGAAAACTTGAGTCCTAAAAGTTAACTTTGGTGTGATAAAGTTTTAAGCACTCCTCTAAACATAAGCCAGCTTTGCAGTCAGGGTACCAGTACACTGTTTCCCTCCTTTTGCATCTAGTGGAGCACACTTGGCATCTTCTCTGAGGCCTGGACTTCTTCCCGGCAGGCGGTATCCATGAAACAGGTGAAATTTTCAATGAAATATCTCTCGACTAAACGGCGTGGTGGCGGATTTGTGGGAGGCCTCCTAGTGGTAGATGTATTTGAGCTAGCTCCGTATTTTTCAAAGAGCCGCAGCTGACGACGAAAGTTTAGATGATCTACCTTATTTTGACCGCTATTGAATATTACTAATGCGTTGTGAACGGAAACATTCAATAACCTTCTATATAGTTTTATATTCCATTTCTTAGTCTTTTTGCGTTCTGATGAATACGGCTGAAGTTTTTGGTCTCTTAGGTCAACCCCACCCATTGCGGTGTCGTATTTTAAATACATACCGGTTTAGTTTTTCCATATTTTACGAAACTTATTGCAATGGAAGCTTGAAATAAGTGGAATTGCCTTTTTCTTTTCACTTTATTACCATTATTCCGTCGCAAACATTCGCTATATGTTCTCCTTTTTACAACTTTGCTAATTTTACCTCTTTTGGAAAGATTTTTCGAGATAATCGTAAAGTTCTAGCAACATTTGTACCGTGATCCAATAAATACTTTGCCATAGCAGGAGAATTATAATAATTGTCTAACCATAACGAATAGCCTTTTTCAAATAACGGTTGTACTAACTTAATCACTATTGCTGATGTCTTGAGTCCATCAGGAGTTTCTGTGATTGAAAATTTTGAATCAGCTTCTGAGTAAACAATAAAACTCCATAAGTAGCCGGTATCAGATTCGCAAAGCTCAAAGGTTTTTATGCCAAATTTAGATGACTTCAAAAGAATATATTGCCTGAATAATAGACGCCCCTTCCATAGAGTAAGAGATTCATCAACAGAAATATTTTCTTTTGGTACATATATTTTTTCAAATTTATTCTTCAAATAATCACGATAGGCTGAATTTTGAAAAGTTTTTTTTTACCACATTAGTGACGGATATTATCATTATCAACAAGATGTAAAAACTATGAGGTACATTCGATTCTGTCCTGGGACATAGTTTTGGAGAAAAATTCTGTTTCCAGAAGTGGGTTTCGTGATAAGTACGAACGAATAGTCGGTTTTTGTACGATTCCCATCAACATTATCAACCATAAATACGCATACATCTCTCCAACATCAACATGTTTCCATTTATTCAATCGTGATCGAAAGGATAGTAGATTATATTATGAATAGTTATCAGCGTATCTGTTCGTCTCGAAAACGCCATTATTTCCCTTTCAAAATAGTTGTGAAAGACTCAGCTATATTATCAACAAGTACTGTTGGACCACATTTTCCAGTGAAAGGAATTTTTTTGGAATGTTGCATTCATCAAAATCATCCCAGACCCATGAGCAAGATAGATCATGTGCCCTACTTGGTGTATCACCGTCAGTTTCGTCTCCGCTATCACAAATTTGGGGAAGGGTATTCACAGAGTAATCAACTTCTTCTTCGCTTGAACACTCACTACCTGAGTAGTTGTAACAGGGAAATAATCATTTAAAAATTTATTTCAGGAATGACATCATCATTCCATGCACATCTTACGATTACGTATTTTCCCCCTATAAATCGTGGTTTGAGTGATTTAAACGCATGATCACAAAATATTTTCAATATTTTTCGTACCCCGTTGGACTTTTTGTGATTTTTCTTTTCTTGTTAATGGCAGGAATTTTTTTGGAAATAATTATTGTTCGAAAGACGTATTCCATCATAGTCTAGGATTGAATTATTCAGTAATATTAAGGCATAATTCAGAATTTTAAAGAAATTTATTTGTTTTAATAAAAATATGCCAAAGAACGATCCGAAATGTCATTATAGATGAAAGTTATTGACACATTGTCACGTTGAAAAATCATCGTCATTGCCGTTATTGAATCATTATTAAGCTGTTTTCTGGTAGGATTTTGAAACATTTTTTTTGTAAAACATAGCGTAAAACGTAAAACTATAATTACCTTAGTTTATCATTTACGGAAATTCATATATACCTTTTCAGAATATTATTGCCGTCTTGCTATTATCGCTTAGTGGTTCACGCAAGGAAAAATGAAATATTTAATGACACATATTTGGTATACTATAGAACAAAGCTGATATAAAGGTTCCATTTTTTCACTCGCCACACCCCCAACTAATATTTGATTATCATTTCAGAGGTGGTGAAGTATAAAACATTCGACGTGATTGTTTTGAATATTATCCACCATTGGTAGTCAAAACTCTTAAATAAATTTAATTCGTAATGTAAATTCTACTGATTGATTGTGAAATGAGAATGGCTGATGACCATAATGCATTGCTATTTGCGAATATGTTGTGTTCATCAAATGGAGGTACATTGCATGTACATTTATATAGTACAAGTTAAAATTTCTTCTCGGATTTTGACTACTTTATTAGGGCATGAGTAAATTGCTGACTAAATGAGGTCCTGAAAATTTATCCCTATCAGTATTGTAAGCAGCCCCTTTTTCGTTACAATAATGAGGGTAACTTCATGACCTCCTTTGTTTGCAGACATAGCAGAACAATTAGAACAAATCGAAATTGCGCTGAAAAGAACAGAAGGGTATATTTGCTTTTAATGGGAGGCTGTAGCATATAATGCAATCGCATTAGAGATAAGTGTGAAACAGTCACGGATAAAGGGGGGGCGCCCCTCGTTATTCCTTGTGCAATAGAAAACATGGTGGTCATTATGTATTCCCTACCCCCCAGAACCCTGTAAAGTAGCATTCCGCCCCCCCCCCCAAACAACGACCTTATACTACCACTTGAGTGAAGAGTGGAAAGGATTTAATAGTGAACAGTCTCTTTGAGTTTTGGAAGTTTGGAACTTCGGCGTCATATGCCACGTGACCGCGTATGTTGTGAGAACTATACTAGATGATTGTTGAAGCAAATTGAGTTTGAGCTTTTGTACATTGAAATATTGCGTTTCGGCACGATGTAAACCTCATTTTTACCCCGGATGCTTGATTCAACAAATTCTAGGTGGAAAAATTTCATAAACAACAATAATTTATTCATCAATTATTATACATTTACAACACACACAAACCATCGCCCTCCCCCTTTTTTTCCCTATCCCCCCTTTCCATGACTGGTGTCATAACACCCCGTGCCACACAATTCTGCGAAGGTTCACAGAGTGGTTTTTAGATGCAGATGAAACCCCCTTGCCACACGCCCTACTCGTGGCTTGTAAGGTATTACGTAGATGTTATATTTGAGTACTTTTCTTTCAGAAAATTACAGTTATTATGTAGCATGCGCTGAGGTGCAAAAATACCATTAAATTTGGGGAATTCACTCAAATAAACGTGACTTATTGAGGCTATTATTTAACGTTTCGGATCCGACTCAAAAAATAAATTCGACAGGGTTAGGGCGGAAACTAAAAAACATAATTGGTATAAAGTAATATTATTTTTATAGTTACACAGGGCATTGTGCTAAACTGAGACGTATATATGTATAATTACCGAAGAAGCAATCGGTACGAAAGCTACGTAATAACCTATCTGACCGGGATTCGAACTCAAATATCCCATTTGTCGGACAGGGGTGTTGGCATGCCACAAATCTAGCCATCTATATTCAAGCGAAAATACAGTTGGCGTTCATGTGGAATAGATATTCCCGCTATCTCTGTATACAGTATTGCTCATGAAAAGTATTGGTATCTTACGTGCCACAATCCAAGAAGGGCATAACTTATAAGCCATATTCATTGCAAATATTACATGCAAAAAATGTGTTACCAACGCAATTATGATACGGGTGCATAATGTGGAAATTAATTTTATAAATAACATCTGAGTACATCTAATTGCTTGATTTAACATCGAAATTGGTTTAAATAATTGTATGACGGATCGTAAGTTATGATAACTGCCGGACTACGACTTCTCCACATTGTAGTTAACCTTATAATTAAAGAAAGTAACTGTGTTTAGACTTAAACATAGGATTTGAAGTAGATAAATGTCCAAATAAGAAATACCAGCGAATCATAATGGTGTGGCCCATCTAGTAAGTAAACTTCGCTGAGCAAGTGAGGGAAGAAAGGCTTCCATGTTAATGGGAGATCCCTCGTAATAGGGATAGCGTTGATGAAGGGTGATGGAAGTACAGGGTGAGGTAGGCGCCTTCGGTGTCTCGTGGCGTTGAGTGAGGAGTAGAGAGCGGGCGTGGAATATGGCTTTGATAGCGATAGCCGGAGTTTCTGGAAGCCGGAGAGTTTGATTCCAAGTTTGGTGGATTGTGGGCGGGGAAAGGTAAAATTGGGGCGGGGAAGGGAAGGGTTGGAGCCGGACTAGAGCAGGGGTGGTTGTGTGGTGGCTGCTGGAAAGGTGGGCCTTCATTATCGCGTGGGTGAACTTGAGGTCATTAATTACGCGCCGGTTGGTAGACGCTAGGATGCCCGGAGATTGCGAAGTTTCATCTTGAGATCTGTCCCCTCAGATGTTGGAGAATGATAGCCGACTGAAGCAAGAGGATGAGACTTCTTTATTTTCCATCCGTTAACTATGATAATGGGGAGTGAAGTGATAGTTAAAGGTGAAGTTTCTGCCCACAAATATCGCACACGAGCCCATGGAGTGGATTATGTGAGTAAACCTGCGAAGTACTCCAAGTTATGGCTTAGTATCAAGTTTTGCAAGTGAGAAAATTATCATCGTCATCATCAGAGTAATTACCGGTTAAAGGTAGGTTGTGTAGAAAGTCGGAGAAAATCCAGCTGACCCTTACTTGTGGAGTGCCCTGTCTACCTATAGTATTTCTTTCTTCATCTCAGAGTAAGTCCTACCTTTCTTCATCCCGTCCATAAAACCTCTTCTCTTTCTTCCCTTTTCCCGCTTGCTCAACATCCTTCCCTCTATCATGGCCTTCAGCAAGCCATCGCCCCTCATTACCGCTTCCAGCCACCTACCCTGTCTTCCCCTAATCTTATCCACAAGTTTCCTCTCCTCATCAACTACATCAAGAACTTCCTCATTTATCTTCCTTTCCGTCCACCGCACCTTCTCCATCCTCCTCCACACTCATATCTCAAACGCCTTCAACCTATTTTCATCGTCCTTTCTCAGGGACCACGTTTCTGCCCCATGCAACGCCACACTTCATATCAACCTCTTCACCAGCCTTTTTACATCCTTACTTAAGGTCCCCGTCATCAGCTCCCTTCTATTATTGAACGCTTCCTTCGCCAGCGCTATCCTCCTGCTAATGTATTTGCTACTATGCCCATTTTCTTCTCGCGTACTACCTAAGGCTATAAAAATAATGCAAGGCGTCCTCAACCGAACGAAAAGATAGAAAAACTAATTAATTATTACTGACTCGTTTACGGTGTCTAAAGGGCAAATTGGCGTTGACCAGAGTATATTTTAGGCAATGGAAGGTTATTACGAAGGCTTCATGGAGGAGATCATGGTTTAGACCTAACACTACACGTTACGCTGTGTCGCCGCAAGGGCGTTTGGCACGGGAATTCGGAAATCAGTCATGAAAGGGTAAGGAATAGGTATAAGAAACATGGACAGGGAGACGACGAAAGTTAATTTTACGTTTTTGCAGTCTCTTTATGTTCCGCTCTGCTTTTGGTGAAGTCACTTATGGAGTGTTGGAAGACATTTTTAAAACAAACAATATGACTTCGTATCTCCCTTATGTTGTCATTCTAGAGATAGTACGGGGTTATAATAATGTCCTTCGTGTAACCTGAAACTCGGCTCAGCCTATCAAAAGGATGGGAAAAATAAGTAAGGGCGGATAGTGCACAAGGAGTAGGCGGCAACATTGAAGAACAAATAACAATTTTTTTGGAGAGCACAAAAGAATCATGAGGGGTTATGACGACGCTTCAACGAGAGAAATTTGTTAATGAAATCTGTTAATTATCTGATAAATCCGTAAACGATTGCGTATCATTTAATGTAGAAATCGCCATGTCGTAGGATCACACCACTGTGTTTGTAAAGAGAGTTGTATGGTTTTAGAGAGCATGCTCATTGCATTGCATTGCCAGTGATAGTACTCATTAATGTAATCGAAGCTCAGAGGAAGAAAGGAAAATGAACTAGGCTAGTCTTATGAAGTTTGAAGAAATGCCGGGATCGACATAGTGGGACCAACATGGATGGCGTTGTAAAAGAAGATCTAACTACAGGAGGTGAGGCTGGGAAAGAGGTCTTCAACTTAGCAGGATGACATCAACGTAAACCAGAAGGAAATGTAATGGAATAGACTAATTTTAATTATGCTCTAGGTTTTCCCATAGTAAAAACATGCATCAGGTGCTTAGCAACAGCCACATGCACCCTTGTCCGTGAGTACAAAAACCCGTGCATAACTCGATCCTCACGGTTAGCAGGCGAGGGTGAAACCCCGTCGTCATCATTGCCGACTGTAAGTATCTTTGAACGAAGGGAACTTTGGATGAAAGGAGCTTGACGCCTGTACATATACTGCAGCATTATTCCAATACAAATCTTACTGATACCTGATTTAAGATCTGAAACCCGAAACCCCATTGGCCCGGACGGTCACGTGGGCCACCCCTGGGCCAGGATAAAAGGTGAGGCCCTGACCACAGTAGAAAGAAAGGATAGGCGGTGATGACTAGATAGAGTGAAACCCTAAGTGTTTCCACTGCCGCACCCTGTAGTGCAAGGGAAATTATGGTAGTTCAACGAGATGTTTCCCTAGTCATAAAGGAGATCATATTCGAATTTCATATTTTTATTTCGGCGTCTGTAAGAAGGATGAAGTAAATATTGTAATATTAATGGCGTTAAAATAGTTATAAATGACAAAAATTCTCAGTAATTAAATAAATATACCCACATAAGTGTTTAACTTGACTCATTTTTTCACGCCGTATGGTGAAAACGCTTTAGTAGCAGGTTTTTTTTATAGTTCTGCAACAATTACTGCGGCAAGTAATTGATGCACATTAATTTTTATAAACAGTTGAGAAAACATACTAAGTACACACCGTTAGCTTTTTGACGAAACGGTCCCTCTAACATTGGTGGAACACCTATAGGGTAAAGCGTGCTTGTGAGGCTTCGCCTCCTGACAAGCATTGGTGAGCTATGTTAATGCATCAATAGTCGTAGTTACGCTAACTTTAATAGGGTATGGTGTAATGAATGTTGGTGAATACGCACCCCTTGCCATGCCCTTGAAGTGGCTTGCAGGATGTTTCGTAGATGTAGATGTATATTTAAGGTAATTGAAATCTGCCAAAATCACCTGATGATGACGCTAAAGCGTTGAAACCCTGGTATTGAGTTTTATTTATTAAGTGGTACTGTAAAAGTGTACCTTAATGAAATCTTTTTCATAATGGAATACCACCAAGTCACTGAGGAAAGTGTTTTATTCCCAGTTTTATATATTTTTTCTTCATTGAAACATTACTTTCTCACCTGGTTCTTCCAAGTAGCAGGGTAAGTCATTACGAGGTCGTGCGCTATAGCCCACTTCCTACAGCTAGCCGAGCGTTAATTTTTTATTCCTCATCTCTTATTCACCGTGTTAAACGACGCGTAAGTTGGAACAAGTTTCTTGTTGCAATTGACACCTTGACGCCAGTGAATTTTTTATTGTACTTGAGTATCATGTCATATCGCTGTTCAAGCAAGTTAACTACTGATTCCAGCTCAACAGTAGTACGAACTTTTCATTAAGGGGATTAAATTTACCAATACCACGAATTAATAACATATCCCCTATGTATTTCTCCCAGAAAAGAGTGAGAGATTGGAATAATAATGAAACAGATGTCAACATTGATATATTCACCGTACGTAAACATTACACCGCTTCACTTCAGTGTAGGCATAATAAAAAGAACGAAATTATTTGAATTAGTCCCAAAATACCGGCAGTGTAATAACAATTTCTTAATAAGCTATTTGTGTTTACTATTAAATATTGGAACTTTAAATTTTTTACCATTAATGTTTATACTCTACGATAAACTATTCTAATTTATACTTTAAACTAAACTTTATAAGTGTACATGAGTATATGGATGTATGCATCCACATTTTCTTTTACCAATTAGCACCTTCAAATCCACTAGCAGAAGAAACGTCCATCTCATTCAGATTTTGCACACGAATAAACACTCGGAAAACTATAAAGATAGATCAAGTTTTGGCTTCCTTTGTCGGGAATTTCCTTTACGATGGGGAATGTTAAATAAATAAATGGACAGTAGGCGCAATTTGAGAGAGGTTCGTGGTTTCAGTCGGCCGTGCGTTTGTATAGAAGTCCACCCTGCCCCGCCCCCTCCTGTCCTCCTGTCCTTTGCACCCCCAAAAAGGGACGCAGGGGGGTAGTCGGACAATCGGCGGACCCCTTCTTTCCCTCCGTTTAAAAAGGAGCGGCCCGTTTGAAAAACAAAAGAGCAGTCACCCTTCCTGGCTCGCACCTGAACCCCTTCCCGAAGGAAAATAAATAAGCCTTTTGTGCGTCGCCTTGGGAACACTCACGAGGAACACACCGCCCAGGAATGCATTTCGGGCGAAGGGGGTCGGTATTTGTGGGCTCTGGGACAAGGAGAGGGGGAGGAGAGGGCTTTTATGGGAAGTGGAACCAATCGGAATCTTGGAGAAGGGTGTGGGGATTCGTCGGAGCGAACGAGGAATCCCTTCCCCTCAACCCACGTCCTGTTTTTTTTCTTGCACAGCCCTCGCACGATTCCATTCTGTTTCTTTTTGTATAAACGGAAACCTAAAAGAGGAAAAAGAAAAGAGTAGGGATGGAATTGAAAGCGGTCTGTTCACTCTGGAATTGGCTCCAGTCCTTTCCGAGAGAGGGGGCCCAGGAGAGAGAGAGAAGGAAGTAGGAATATATGTAAAGAGAAAGAAGAGAGGTAATGTCCAGACGGTGACGGTCCGATTCTCCTTACCTGCAACCTTTTTTTCTATCTGTACCTCTCTCCCTAGCTCTCTAAAAAAAAAGTTAAAATAAAACTCACAGAGCAGTTTAAACTTCTTTCTGTTCTTCTCAACACGAGAAATGCGTATGTTTTGCAATAACATTACACATGACAGGAGATATAACAAGAGGTGTGACAGGAGATAGGAGGGAAAGCACGAATTTCATTTCCTAAGGTTTCATGAAAATGAGCTGCATGTGTAAAGTTTATAGCACTTAATGCTTCATTAATGGACATTTATTGTTATAAGTTGTAGGAAAATTGCATAATGTGCTCCATGCGTGATAAATATAAACAAAAAAATAATTTTTTACACTCACTTATCGAGTCAAATGGAATTCTGACTTCTTCACAAAGTTATAGAGGTAGTGATAAAGTTACCAATATTTTGATACAGCAGACAAGCAACCGCAGTTACAATAATACCTTGCATGTTGTATTAAAAGGAATGATTATATAATTCACCCAACTAGTATAATCAATATAGAACTTAGATTAGTTGAGCCACTGTCGTTCTTTTCACCTTTGCTTGCAGTGATTTTCGGGAACTCTTTAATTAACTTGTAAAGCGATATAAATCTTCTTAAAGCGCTTTTGAATTTGCCTCGAAAACGAAAGGATTCTATGTAAAGAGTTATGAAGTTTAATTCAAACAGCTTGTGACGGAGGAGAATAGAAATTTGAGTTGCTCAAGAGAGACAAGTTAACGTCTACTATTTCTAAGACAAAATATTAACATTAAAATCACTCTTTTGGTCATGAATTATAAGGTGTTTGGCAAAGTTTCTCTTGAGTTCACAGTTGTTTTTAAAGGAATGTAAATGTTGCTCGACTATAAATTACGTACTGCTTTTACAACATATTCACCTTGACAGTCAGTAATTTCTCATAATGCAAGGCTAGTGTTTTTTGATATTTCCAATCTTATCACCAACGTGCCAACAGTTGAAGAAATGGATTTTACGGTCAAATTACTTAAAAAACAGCTGTTTCTACTTAGGTTATAAAAGAAATTTCTGCCATCTTGTCAGCGTGTCTCTCCTAAAATTAATTTTGTTCAAAAACAGTTTTTATAGCCAGATTGATGGCTTAGCGATAGGTTCGCATATTTTTCCATTGCTTGGGAAAATGTTAATGGACAAACTTGAAAACAAACATTTTAACTCAGGAAACAATCTTTTAACCTCAATTGTGTAATGGCACCTGTAAATTGATGACATTTAGTTAGGGAAAGGCAGTGAATGGCAATTAGATAATTTTAACAATTTTTGCCTACAACAGTTACTTCACAGTCGGGCTTATATAAAGGCGCTGAAACTGCCTAAATCTGGCGGCTGATGTGGGTGAATCTGCACGGGAGGTCGCACGTTGACCCGGAGCTTGATGCGAATCAACTATTTAATTTTGATTATTTATTATACTACTAGATCGTGTGTAAGATTAGATCTAATTTCAACAATTTACACTACTGACTGTCTGTGCTCTCGGAAAGAGCCAACGGACGACTGCCGTCTGCATCGTCGGCAATACCCCAGCCACAGCGCCTCCTTCCACCGCTGGTGGAAAAACAATTGCAAGGATCCTGGCGTGGGAGGAAACGCAATGACCTTAAAGAAAAACAATGCATGCTCTTCTCCACAGTTCTTCCCCACTTTCTAGGAATTGTCAGGGTTGTGGACTTCCGCGGAATCTTCAGGGTCTGAGGTTTCGTTGAAGCGCCGGTGACGGTCGCCTCCCTCCCTCCGCCGCTCACTTGGCCCGGGGTAACGGGTTACTACCTGCTTAATGGGTTGGAAATCTGTGCACTAAAAAGGGCAACACATCAATGACTATACCACGCTAAACAACCTCTTGGCATCAGAGTCTTTCGTTAAGCTCCCTCGCCTCTTTCCCTTCCATTCCCCTACCTGCTGCCCCTCCCTTCCATTTTCTCCCCAACCCATTCCTTCAGTATCCTTTCAATCTTCAATCATTCATCTTATCCGCCATGCATTATGAAGATATTCGTTTTCAGGAAACTGAACTTGCACAATGGAATCGTCAATCGTCTTTAACATTCATAAGTCTCACTTGTTTGCTGCTTCCGCCGAGACCTGAAAAAGCAGGGTTAAACTGTGAATATTACACAAGGAAAACATTTTCGGGTTTTGTTGCAAACGCAACATATGCCTGCAACTTACCTAGTTTGCACTCCTGTATCTTCCATCCTTTCAGAGAGGAGAATGGGGTTCAGTTTCACAAGGGTTCCTTCCGGATCAAAGGAAGTTTTCTTCGTACAGACAGTGTCCGATGACTTTTGGATGACGGCATGGCAAGATCGGATTCCCTTCACATCGTAGGCAACCTGCAATCTCTTCTTCACCTCCTCTCGTGAAATTTTAACCTCGGCATTGCCCACGAAGCTCGAAGCTATGTTGCTGATGCTAGCAGAAGCCCATTCATACAGCTGCCGGGGAGTTTGTATTTGCTCATTGTATGGCCTCCGAATGCTTGCTCTGGTAGCGAGGCGTTTCACTGTGCCGCCTAGGCCATCACTAGGCCCCTTGCTAGGCGCGAAGTATTGCCACTCTGCGGGAATATAAAATTCCTTCTCGTGCTGCAACACATTGACAAAATTGTATGTGTTCTTGTACTATTCTGTAGCTCCATCGGAGAAGTAAATTATTTTATTTAAATCCTTTACATGAGCTTCCAGAATTGAATTAGCATCCTTCCTTCCTTAGATTCCTAACAGAGTTCTTCAGACTCTTTAGGTTTTACCTGGGAAAACTTCACCGACGTGAATCTCCACGACGCGGGTCTCGGCGACTTGGATCACTAAGCAGTTCAGAAAGTGCAGGTTCTTCGAGCAACTTTGACACACCAATAGAGCAATGAGTACAAAGATTTTGACCTTCAATCACTCCCTCTAAAACGTCCCGGCAACGGTTGTAAAAGGCCGCAGTGACAGAACGAAGATTTCGAGTCAATGTTTTTATGCAAAGTGAGCGGATTGCTACAATACTTCTGTTTGTCACTGAAAACACAGGCAAGAGAGCACAGGCAGTCGGTTATGTATACTGTTGAAATTAAATCTACTCTTAAAGCCGATCTGGTAATAATCATTTAAATAATCAAGTTGAAATAGTAGATTCGCATTAAACTCCGGGTCAACGTGCGACCTCCCGTGCAGATTCACCCACATCAGCCGCCAAATTTAGGCAGTTGCAGTGCCTTTATATAAGCCCGACTGTGAAGTAACTGTTGTAGGCAATATATCCATAATGTTGAGTGCCCCTTTTTTAAAGTAACACTTCAACCTTACGCCAAAAATACATTATAGTGTATTTCTCACTCCATTGCCAAGTAACGTAAGGCATAACTGCTACTCAACCAGATGGGAGTGGACACGGTGAAGTGCATGTCATAAACAAAAATTTATTTCTCCCTTATATGAAATATTGCAATGACGAGACTTAGCATCCTCTTTACCAAAACACAGGACTACAACATTATAAAATTTTAGATGGATCGAAGGTGGGGTACATTTTGAAAATTTAATTTTAAACTTTCAAATGTATTTTAATTGAAAAAAATTTAAACTTTTCAAATTATTTTTTAATATGATGCATTTATTTATTCTGTACAAAATGGTTCTTACCGGAATTTTGTAGCTTTCTTAATTGTGGAAATAATGGGAAAATTCTGGGACATGTTTTTACAGATGTCGAATTTTTCATATCCCCGTATTTCCGCATAAACTCAGAATTTTTTTATTAAAATTTTATATACAAAGTAAGGGTTTTCTAAGAAAAACACACAAACGTTTCATACAAAATTTCGTGTCTTCGCTACACTAAGATATCTCTTGAGGCCACAGTTATGCCGTCCTAAACTCGTTGCAATCTATGTCTCTCTTAGCCTGGAAGCGTGATTTGTATTTTTTGTTTTAATTAAATGCCGGTGTATACAAGGAATACCTATGATGTGTTTTTGAAGTGGAATATAATAATCATTATAGTAATCATTTGATTGCAGTGATGGAGACAATATTACCCCACATCGTAGCACGCTAGCAAATAACTGTTCCGGTTTAGACTTCAGGTCAGTAATTAGCTTATCCCTCGAAGCGTAAAGTTTACTTATTTTTATTTTAAATAACTGATTTTTATTCTTAGTTTTTTTTAACTGCAGAAACAAAATGCATTTTATCTATAAATAAGGCTTCTTTGTTGACTAAATTTTTGCTTCTACTAGAATGTAAAAGTATAGTTGACGCCAATTTTATTTTTTTTAAATATCTGGTTTCAAAAGATTTATTGTAATATTCTGTAAGTGTTAGTACGCATTCCCTTTTTTATTACTTCCGTTGCTTCATGTTGCTATCCTCTGGATTTTTTCTGGTCTCCCTCTGTATAGAAAATACATGACTCCTTTTGTCATAAATTATGGAGCATACGCAAAATAACGATACTACATGTTGTGAGTAACGCTAGCGAGTTAAGACGGCATAACAACGAAATAGGCATGGCGAGCATGAAAAGAACGAACTTGCTTCGTGGAATGGATATTATTCTTTCGGAGGAGCTGACTATTTGAAATCCCGTCCCCTTGCTTGTTTATGCAACGAGGACGGCACGAGGATTTTCGCCCACTGAAGCAACACTATTTTCTCATTATAGCACCTCGTTAACGTTGCTGCACACCTGCCTATGCCTTTTTTTCCTCGTCCTCTAGCTAACGCTGGTTTGTTGGAGTGGTCTCGACATAATGCAATTGAATAAAAAGTGCAGGATTTCGCGTCAGCTTCCCCTCCCTCCCCCCTCCCTCAGTGACCCCGCAGTGGTCACGTGATGCACGCCAGCTGATTGCACGGCACGCGCGGAAGGGCATCCGTTGGTTCCCCTCTCTCCCACCTAGGGGCCTCACCTGTCGCTCCACATAATCACTCTTCCGCGACCCAGTTAGTTCCTCGCGGACACTTCGCGTGGATTTGCATCACCCCCCCGACAAGCTTTATCTCAAATCTAGAATCCCTTCCCCTGTACCTGTCTTTTTTCTTCCAGCTTTTTATTCGCTTCGCACCGTGTCAGCGCTTCATTTAGTTCGACACCTCCAACTTCAGTTGGCGGCCTTGTCGATTTCTGTTCGCGTTGATAAGGGCTTCCGGCCGATAGGTGTCTCCCCCCCGTTGACTGCGGAGCGAGTCGGTTTTACTCTTCCTCTCCGCACTTGTCACTTAACCGAGTTAATTAGCTGTCACGCCGCATTTCTCTTCACTGTTTAATTACCTCTTCGACGCCATGTACGAAAAATAAGCGTCCGAAATGGACGTAGCGTGTCAGCCTTCTGCCAGCACGGCCGGAAATGGGAGTGCAAAAAATGTATACTCTCACGGGAAATAATTTTAACAGGTTAGTATAAAGAAAGGAAGGACAAGAATAACATGTGATAACAACTTTTATCCTGGTTCTATATCATGAAGCTTTTACGCAGGAAGGATACGACTATCTCTTACTACCTCAGCTACCATAAAATAAAATGACATTGGACTTGAAGATGGAAATACAAATGCTTCTGAAGTGGCAGCAAAATGTATAACAATAGTTCTAACAATAGTTCATAACAATACCTACAATATATCTCCAGTGACTGATTATTTTTGTGTATATTTTAATTGTTTTTATTTCATTTTGTCATAAAAGGTGTCAATGTATGTCCAATTGTAATTAATAGCGCGTAAGGTCTTCTGTCTTTTTGAGATTACCTAATTAGTTGATTAGCGTTCAATGTTCTTATTCAGAAGAAAGTTTAGCTTGCGTTACTGCTATAATTATAGATTTTTACCAACGGTATACAGCCTTTGACTACTCTTTTCTTTAATGTCGTCATCTCCTCCTAATCAACCTTATCACTAAATGTCGGTAATATTATATATGCCCTTGGCCGTATTCTATTCCACGCAAGGGTGCTTTTCTATATTTCATATTTTACTATAAGGAAAATGGTCTTTCTTCTCTCCTAGGTAAAATTGCTTCTGACTTCATAGACCCATTCATAAAAGTCAACTTTTGGAGTCTTTTAATTCTATGATATTTTTGTCGAAAACACTTACCTACTAAAGAAATAGGAAAATAATAAAATACCTTGGATACCATGTTGCACCTTCACATTTCATGTTTTTTTTCCTGGCCTCAAATTTTCATTGCAGTTTCTTGTCATCGGGAGAATTCGGGATAAAATCAGTTCTAGTATTTTTTCAGGTTGGCGGGCATTGGTGGAAATGAATGATACTACACTACTGAATTCTTCTACTACGATGCTTATTAATCGTACTGGTGGACTAGGAAGAGCAGATTAGTGTTTAGATTCCGTTCTTAATTCGTGTACGATGCGCTTGAACATGCGCTTTTTCCATGTGAATGCAATAGAAGTTGCCACGGGAAAAAATCCTCATAGACCGAGAATGGAATGGCAAACCCTTGGTAGTGCTGGATATTGCGCGCCACTACGCTGCACCGTCTTCTTTAATTCTCATGAATCCTCCAAACATTTCCACAACAAATACGAAGCCTGAGTAGCGTAGTCCGGCAAGTCAATGGTCCGTGGTTCGATGCACCATCTGGGTTTATTTTTTTCTTGAGGCGTCTGTTTTTTCATCGCTGTTATTCAGCAAGGATGGAAGTCATTGTATGTGAGCTCAGTTTTACGTAAATCCTACAACAAAGAGGAGGAATTTGTTACTGCTTGTTACGCTGATTCGAAGTAAAATTAGTAGCTGTAAATATGTAGTGGAGAGCTGCAACAAACGTATCTTCGAACTGAAGACGGCCGAAAGTGTTAAAAAAGCTCTACATTTGACACGGTTCGTAGGGTTCAAATACATGCATTTATAACCAATGTGGAACTGTATGTATTAATGAAAATTGTTTTTCAATTTATTCCTAAGTACAGTCGACGTTAAAATGAAGTTTAAATACTTTTATTTACTAATTAATAACGTAATTATATTAAAGAATGTGCTGTCTTATAAATTCGAAAAGAAGGCTCATGCGGGAAAAGTGATGTCGTTTTCTGAGGGATGCTATATTAAGGCGAGGGATTGTCCCGAGGGAAAAACGTGGCTGCAATACCTGAAAGCCACGTGATGTCATATGCTGACTTTAAGGAGCGAGCCTCCGAACGTCTCCTTCCATTCTCCTTTCAGTTTGGCTGCTATTCTCTTCCAGTTCCATGCTCCTCCAATTTTTCCTCTATCTCCATCACTCTATTTTATTCTTTCCTCTGTTTTATTATTGATTGAACCTTAGCTTAGCCTTCCTTATGACGATTCAATCTGATGTTCAGATTACCACCATATTATTTTATGTCTCCGTAGAAATAACGCGTGGAAAGTGTTCCTTTCAGTCAGCCTCTCATTACAAAATCATGTCTTCAATTTCCTTCTCTCTCCGTTCTCTCATAGTTGAGTTGTTAACGATTTACTGGATGGCTCAGGTAAATACAAAAAATGAATGAATCAGTAAATTAAAGTATTATTTTTATCCATCATCATCAGTAGTCGTAGATTCTAAGGATGGTTTGGCTGAAGCTGAGGCTCTCAATGCAATCCCTTCTGCCTTCAGTTAACCAATAAATTCCTTCATAACTCACCACATTAACATCCCTTGTTATCTGCTTCAAGTATTCCATCCTTGGTCTTCCTCGGTTATTTTTCCCACTTTTTCGTTCTTCCATTGCAGTTTTCAGGAAGCTTTTATGTCTCCGGATGCGACCGGCGAATTTGTTTCTACTCCAGAGTTTTCGTCAACCATATTTGCTCTCCAGCTCTTCGTCTTTTTCTTTGCTTATTGCTTCCGTCAGCTTGATCTTCACTAAATTTCAATATCTCCGCATCCGAACTGCTTCCAATATTCTTTGTTCTTCAGTTGTTCTTGTTAGTACTTCAGTGGCCTCTATTAACTTGCTCCATACGATTGAGAAATGATGTTCTTCCACTACTTCAAAGCTTGTGTAGCTAGCTGTTAGTGGCTCTTCTTTCGATAGAATTCCTTCTTTGCTTTGGCTACTGTGGTCATAATATCCTTCTTGGTTCTTCCATCGCTGGTGAACCTGAATGATGCGTTGGTCGGCGAAGAATAATATCCTTTTGATGCAACGTGAGTTACCTCATATTAAACGTCAATATTATGAATATAATTGGGAAAAATTAGGAAAATGGAATCTGATGTTTTTTGCAGTTTCACATAAAATATGTTCTAAATTGTCTTCGTTTTTAAATTTTGTTTTGTTCAACGAATTGGTAAATATGAATGTTATGAGAGTTACCATGGGCATCGATACGGATGGTTATCTACCTTAGCTAACGAAATTTAGGCTCATAAACGTCGTTATTCCCCATTCAAATTATATTGTTTAGTACTGTATGTTCAGTTCAGTTAATTTATATTCTATATTGGGAATCCAGCACCTTTCAAAAACGGATTGTAGCATTGGAAGCTGAAATTAACTTAAATTAAAAACTTGAAAGAATTCGCCGGACATGCAGAACTCATATATTTATCCCTAGAAATCACCAGACTGTCAGGTCTGTTGGAAAGATTCTAGGAACAACTATATTAGGTATGTGTGTAGGTTTAAAGTAACATGTGGTGAAAATTAAAGGCTCATGGTTGTATCTTTAAAGTGAAATTATTAATGAATATTGTATTCGATTTCGATATCTATTTATTTATTTCCAATTTATGCCGAAAGTTAGTCTTAATTGTTTTCTATGCATGAGAATATAGCTGAAATAAGAATGTATATGGTTAGGATTCTGGCAGAAAGAGTAATGAAATAAACTCAGCATTCACTACTTTTTCTATAGGTTATTAGTACAAAACATTATAGCCAAGAAATCTGGAAATATTTATAGTACTCAACTGGTTTCCATCTGGAATATTTTTTTAAATTTTTATATGCTACAATTACGACTAAAACGCTTTCATCCATCTGCTGTTAAGGATACCACTTGCCGAATAAAATGAGCTACTCAGTTTCGCCACTAAGAATTAATTTTTTCTGCAAAATGTTTATTTCTCCTGTGAAATGTATTTGATAGAGTTTCCTCTATTCCATCAATGATTTCTAAGGTGTTGTTCTCCTCAGCAGAACAAAACCGACATTAGAATATTTTTCAATCATTAACTACAATCCTTTCGTCTTATTGTCTAGTGACTAATTGAGAACGCGGAATATCTGGTGATCAGTCCAATCATTCATCAGATGTGATGTTGATTGATGGGATGTTGGAACAATGGCGTACACAATTGGATTTGACTAGGCATCTATACTGCATATGTATTTCAGAAATATGCGATACCAAATTTCGAATATTTTCTAAATCTCCTGAGGTACGATTTCGGGCTGAACTGAAAATTTTCGATGCAATCAAAAAGCTCTTCGAAGTGCTGTGCTGAAATTTACAATCCAGAGTTTGGCTACGTTAATTTCTTCCGAGTAGCCATATCGTTTTTATCTCAGTTTTTGTAACCTAAATGCATGTAAAATGTTTTAAGAGAATCCTTTACCTTGTTGTAGGATCATTAGGAGTGTGACCAGTCTAAAGGGACTGATTTCTAGTATGCACGGTTCTCAGCCTTAATAGTTCCCACACAACCTGCAGCATTCCCTGAAAAGGATCACTTTTTGTACACAAATTAACGGTTCTGGCCTTTATTGATTCAAATGCACCTCAGATACCTTGGATTTGTGATATCATTGGCCTCATAGCCTGAACAATGCTACCCCAGTTATAGGCGTATTGACGCTCAAGAGAGTAAAATTACTAGATCGACTTGAATTACTCTACTGTGAATGGTGAGGGAGGTATAGTAAAATGAGAAAATCTTGAGACCATACAATTCAAGAGAATCGAATGTTTTGGGAAAAATGTTTGTTATGAGTATCAGAAAAACGTTTTAGTGCCCAACGTAGTGAAAATAATTGAGATTCATTGGCATTTGATGACCTAAATTGTTACTAAACTCATATCAGGTAAATGAAATTCCTTATTTTCACCTGTTTTCATGCGATTAATTTTTAATATTACAGCAGTGTTTAAGTGTAATCAGGAAGATATAATTCTATACGATTTTATTATAGCCTCTTCACCGTAATTCAAATAACTACTCCAACTCTCATGGAAAAAGCTATTCATTTTTGAAAATAAAATCATTTGAGGAGCACAATTGATAATTCCATGTCTCATATTATCCACAACTGAGCACCCCAAAACAATCTCTTCTGCATCAAAAAACAATTGATACCACTTGAAAAGCTAATCATCATTTGTAGATATTTAATGAAGAATCAAACAATCCTATTCGAAAAAAATCAATCTAAATAATTAATTAAAATGAACTTTTCAAGAATGAATTAGGTGTAATTGTGTGTAGGATTTTTATGACGTTATTCGGATGCTAAGAAATCAGCCTGGATTATTAAGTGCACTCCAAGTGCGTCAATCAGTGCGCTGTGCGAGAATTAATGGCTTCTGGATTCGAAGAGGCAATGCATTTTATTGACTACCTGTTGTGCACATTTGCGTCCTTTTAGTGACTCTGTTGGTTAATTTTCTTTATTATTTTATTATGCAGCAAAGTATGAGGTTATACGTGGAAGAATAAAATTCATCCGGAGTGGATATGTACAGAAATTTCATAATTTGACTCGGACGTAAGATATGTTCGAGAATTGGGCTATGTTGACACAGCCTGAGGACCACTCAATCCTCCATGGAACTGCAGAAACTTCCACCTGCTGGTCTTATGGCTAGAATTTTATAAACATTCCTGTCAATTTATTTATTTTTAATTACCTTCCAAATGAAATCCAAAGGTAACCTTTTTAACCATTTAGTTCCAAAATGTGTATAATGTACTTGAAAAATTAAACTTGGTAAAATGAATACCAGAGTATAAATAAGTTTTAAACTTAAACGTCAAAAACTACGCAAAAATGCCTTCTTAGTCTTCGTACACTCTACCTGTAATTTTCTAGCAGTGTTAGACTTAAAATGCTTGTCAACATAGATTTCAAAATATCGCATTAAAATACTGAATCTCTACAACCATAATTCCAAATTCCTTCCATGATAACAATTATAGCCAGATTCATTCTATTATTACCCAATTCCTCCATATAGCATACGTTACACTGTACCATAAGTTATACCATGGCATATCATATAGTCTTAGCACCATACCAATTCCACATGGTATTTTCCGAAGTATTAGGTGGTTTCCCCTTTTTTGACGGTGCATGTCCAAGAAGATGTCGGATGGAAATATTATTAGGTAACCTCTTTGAGCTTATTTTTCTATTCCACTCATTTTACCTTTCATTACGGAGTTGCATCGAAACATTAATGCCTGATAACCAAATAACTAATCGTAGAAAGTTGTATTTTTTTCTGTTTCCACAAAACGTCCTCTGAAGTAATTTCTTTTATCGATTAAAGGCCCAAATTGTTTTTGGATTGGAAAAGGATTGTTGGGCCGAGTTGTTCGATTCCCGGTAAAGAAGGATATATTTTCAAATTATTTTATAAATCTTTATACTGCTGTATTTCCGACAGAAGTGAACATCTTCACAAAAGCTTTTGTAAGGCATCTTTTAGAATGTATTGGGAAGAAGAGGGAAGAATCGTTGGATGAAATAGCGTCACGGTCTTTATGGGAAGGTTGCCCTTCCATTCAACTTTAGACTCCTATATCTCTGGCAATTATTGTAATCTTGAAGAGCTGATTTTCAAATGGTCATTTGTCATGGTTCCCCGCACGATAAAGTAAAAAGCAAAAATCATTATTAACCTCCATTGCATTTTGTTGTTTGTAGAACTGGCTTTAGCCACTTATTCTCTCCTCCTCTGCTCCTGGCCACGAGACCCGCATTGATTGGATTCTGAGCTCATGGGCATCTCTGATGTTTCCCCGGAAATAATTTCGATGGCAATCCAGCTGTGCATGTGATCATATTATTGCGAGCTCGACCCGTTGAATCGAGTGATTCCCCCTAATTTCGGACTAATTGAGCGTAATTGCGCGTCTCTTTTTCACTTTCCTTCTCCGCATTATATTCACCCGCAGCTGATGAGGGCGACAAAGGGAAATACGCACACTTCCTGTAATATGCATTTATATTCTTGATTCGGAGCGGGAGTTGAATGATTCAGTCCTGTCGATTTCAGAGAACTCCCCGCTTAATTATTATTTCCTAATTTTGTAAAACCCTATCCGTCCTTCTGAGGCCATAGGTCTCGTCTTTCGTCTCTCAGACCCTTTATCCTTTGCCATACTTCCCACCGTCTACACCCCCTCATTCCAAACAAACTCCTTTTACCCCTGACCCTCAGCTTTAGAACACCTTCAAAGATTTAATTTTAAGTTTTCAAATGTTTCACAGCCCTTTCTCCATCCCTGCTCACATCGGCGAAAACTTTACCGTTCCGTCAACGTCCGAATACGTCTCGTTTTATTTTCTTAAAAAACATGTTTGTCTATTTTTTTAAAGCTATGGCTTCTCTTCAAAAAGTTTATAATGTAATCATGGCGTCCATTGTCTGCGAGCGAGCGCGGTTATGCGTCTGTTTGCCGCGAATAAAATTAGTGGGGGGAAAACATGGAGAGCGAAAAGGCTTCCTCCGCAGTGAGTAATGAATAATGCCCTGTCATTCCGTCGTCTGCTTGTTCGCGGGGCTGTCGAGTAACCATAGCGAAGCGTAAGGGATTAATTAAAAAGCAGGCACACGCGACCAAAACTTTAATATTAGTTCACGTAAGTTGATCCCTTCTTCTAGGACTAAAGGCACTCACTCTGTCCATTTAGTTGCGAAACAAATGAAATGCGTATCCCATTATTCGCTGTGGCGTCCTGCAGACGTCATCCACGCAAAAAATGGAAGGTGGACGCGCCAAGGTCCCCGGGTCATCACGGAACACTCTTTCCCAGTGTGCCATATGCCATTGAGTGTTTTTTTTATCTTTCTCCGTTTACGTTTGAGACTTCATTTTTGTTTCCTTATTACCGCGTGCTGACCCGCTACCTTTTCTCCAGCTCTCTCCTTTCCAGTATAAAATCGAATCGTTGTGGAAAGTGTCACATGCAGGCCAAGTCTCGAGAAAAAAAAGTAGAAATTCTCATCAGCTTGTCCTCATGAATTCATTATTGTTTCATCATGGAATGTCCCGGAGATATTCATAAAATATGTAATATATCCGTAATGTTTGCTCAAAGAACGTGTAAATATCCTAATCATCGAGGTCCATTTAGCCGAGGATGCTGCTTGCATGATAGACATTCCAAGGCGTTTTGGCTTAATACCAGCACTTGGGAAGAGTGGTTGGAGAAAGATTATACCAACCAGCTAATATTTAATGGCATATATATATATATATATCAATCACCAAACCAGTATCAGGTTACAATATCACAGTCAGTTGGCATTTCTTAAAAATCTAGCTCGTTCTTGAAGCTTAATTCCGAGAGGAGTTATCTTTCACTTTCTTCATTTCTAGTCACTATCAAGCACTCTGTTTTTATGGGTGCCCATATCTAGGAATGGGATCTTTAAATGTCATAGGCTTAGTATATTCAAAGTATTGATCGATAAAGAGCTTTTAAGAAACTGATTGTAGGCCTTGTCATAATAAGAGTGGTATTCTTTCAATAACTGGTTATAACATTTCTACATATCCATGAGATGTTCATAGATTTATTTTGTTATTACAGGGAATGGTCTCCTCAAAACTATATCCTTGAGCCATATTGCCTCATTTTTATACAAATACTGACGGTAGTCTCATGGCTTTTTCCCCGCATACCTGCACACGTCTTTCTTACTTACAACTGTAAGAATCGCGTGATACGGGTGGAGTGGTGGATCTGAGAGAATTTCATCGTTGCTCGGCAATGCTCCATCGGGCTCCGTCAGTCGGAGCGGAGCGATTTGCTAGATATTTACTCCCGCTAGGGAGTAACGTCACACGGAAGTAAAATTTTCTCACAGAATTCCACTGCTACTTGGAGTGAAATTTTATACGAAAATTTCTCAGTGTAATGGATGTGATGGCTCGTATTGAAATATACTTTTATTTTATAATATATTGGATAGATTTTTTGAACACGTGGAAACAGAGACAGAACGGCGATCGAATCGTTACGATGGTAGTTGAGACTTTCACCCAACTTATTAGATTCAGAATCCGATGGAACGAACTCAATTTTAATCACCCGCGTGCTTTAGTAATTTTAGCTACCGAGGCATCATTCTACATTGAGGATGTTTGCGGTCTTTAAAATAGATCTCTAATAATACGCCACCAAAACTCGCTTGAACCCACTCGGCCCTCCGAGCCGAACGAGGCGGCCAGATTTGACTAGCCTGGGTCAAGCTCGATCACCCTCCGCTAAGTGTTCAAGAAACCTGCTTTACTTCACGATTCAAGCTCCAAGCCCGGTGGCTTCGAAACCCAGAGAACGAAATATCGCACCGACCTAAAAGCCTATTGTTCATACTTATAAAAATGGCCTAAGAAGGCGAATTTCGTCATTCAAGCGCCTGATGATGATGCACTTGCATTGAAATACGGATTGTGCGTAATTGTCTTGACCAAAATTGTGGATTGTAAAAGTATCATTTTCTTTCATATATTTTGCATTGAATTTGCTATCCTATCATTGTTTCTCCACACAAACGAGCCCTGACAGTTCCTAAATCTCACTCTTCTATAGCAAGCAAACATTTATGTAGGTAATGAATATAATTCAAGCATTACTTTTCCAAAAAAAATATTCATCACACATAGCAATATTTTCATTGCTTTCAAATTATGAATTGGAATCCGTATCAGTAACCGTATTTCACTGGGCGGTTATTTTCTCTGGCTACTTTAGCAATCAGTTCTGCTGTAGTGTCATGTTCTTGTAAAATGGTTATCCCCTCTCTCATATAAAAAAGAAGAATGTTGGGCATTCCAATGGTAAATAAACCTTGAGTTTATACGAAGAATGAAAATGGAGTATCCGTATAGATTTGCAAAAGAATATGATGAGGACATAAAACTGTACGGGATATAATCAGAAGGAAATGGCTAATATTACGGTGCAATTAGAAATGGCTATAATAAGGATGCTATTCTTATATTTTATAATGTAAGCGTAAACATCAGGCCACTCGCTCTTTGACGACTCTTCCTTTTACAACTGAGGACGAGCCATCACGTTGGTGTAAGCTGTAATTACTAGGAAAATTGACGTACAGGATCATGAAAGTCATGCCTGTGAAGAATTTGAACTTGGTATTTTATAATTTCGTTACTATAGGTAAAATTTTATTTATTATTAAAGATAAATTTGACCATCTGGACAAGAGTTGAGTCTATGCTTTAAATTGTAAAACGTGAAATTCTTGGTACATTGGCCAAACTGATCGCAAGTTTGTTATTAGAATAAAAAAAACATAAAATATGCTTCATAACTAGTGATGTTTTTCCCATATTTGCTAAGCATTTACTTAGTTATGACCATACAAGTAACTTTGAACCGGAAATTTTACATGAATAGGGTAATGGTAAAAAAATGGATTTTTGAGAGAAGTATGAGATTCTAAATGCTGGAAAGAAAAATGTTTATCTTACTTTCGGCAGACATTCACCACTGATGTCATAACCTTTTAGTTTGTTGCCCGATCTGTTTACGTCATAACTTCCGTCATTGTCGTTGTGTATGTTTCTTTTCTCCTCCCTAGTCATTCACCTTGAAACACCAACCTCTCCTAAGCATAGAATGACCCCCACTGCCCTCCCAACCAATCCCCTTCGATGCTATGCCATCAGAAAGGAAAGCGATTTTCCTTCAGAGTGATAGTGGCGGCGCTCCGTTAGTTGGGAAAATTTATTCCCCCATACTACCTTGAAAATTACATTTAATGTGGAAACCAAGGTTGGTAAAAATAAAAAAAACGTGAAATGTACAATGCGAGAAATTATTTCACACGTCACTTTTCCACCAATTTAAGCCTAAAACTGTGAGTTACATGAAACCGTAACATTATGATTGCAACGAAGGTCATCATGTATCTAAAAATAGATGATATTTCTTAGACCAAATATATATATATATATATATATAATTTCTTAGACCAAGTATAATACTACGAATATGTTTCAGTAAGTACATAAGGAATAACTTTAGTAAGTCTTAGGGCACTGAACAGTAAATATTACTGCATTGATTGATTGGTTGGGGGAAAAGGTTGTGTGAGTCAATTTTGTGCCACATTTTGTTTTGGAGCGCTGAAGTATTCCTTTACCTAATATCTGTTTTTTTTTGCATGAATAATGTGATGCAAGCTTCAGTGTTTTTTCACTCACTTACTCAGTCGTATTTCAACCCGAAGGTTGGTTTTGATAGATGAGCGTATAGCTCACCCCATACTGGACGTTTTCCCTAGACTTCATCACATTTTATACTTTTTTCACAAGACAGCAAAAAAATCAGGGTTTAATTTGGAATTTGCTTTAATGAAAGTCTTATTTCTCAAAACTGTCCTTTTCTCTCATAACAATTTCGCTCTCAATGGCTCACACGTGTAGGGAATACGCACATGTAAACTAGTAAAATGCACGCCATGAGACATTTTTGTGTTACTAAGTATTAAGAATGCGTTCCATAATCATCCTTATAATATGTAGTCACCCCGTCTTTGAAAGACACTACCTGGATAGCCACACCTTTGGCTAAAAATGAAGAAAATTACCGAGGAAAACTTAATTGATTATGCATGTAAGTTGCTCAAATTATAAACAAAACTAATAAAAATGCCAACCCATCTTCGCGTAAACTCTAGAGCGTATATTTATTTATGAATGAAAAAATTCGCTTGGTATTGGATACAAAAACTTTGCGCAACCATTAATTATTTTTGGAACACATACAGGAACAGGAAAAAGATTACGAAATATTTCATGTTTATACCACCTGCTATTATCAAAATCAAGCAAAATGAAAATTTATATTATTTAGGAATTCACAGGCTAGTTCATAACGCAACTACCATCGAACACAATAAGGAAAATTACTTCAACTTCTCAATGGCTTAGTTGTGTATTAACGGAAGCTCTGTGAAGCGCGGAATGCTATAGTTCCTCAAATGTACGGATGTCTAAAGCCAAGAGCCAGTATTCTTTATTGCAAGCATTAGGATGATACCTTTTCTTTGTAAACTGAGGGAAACTTTTGATTCTGGCTTTTTTAGCGAGCTATATTTTTGTGGTGTGAAGACTTTTCTGAAATCGGCTACCGTAACTGTCATACTTCGGACGTATATAGGATCAGCTTCATTCCATGAATGTATAGTTTTGAATGGTTACATTTCCGAATCAAGACTAGAATACAAGTTTAGAGTAAATTCTCATCAAATGAATTATATTAAATAAAATGAAATACTTAATTTTAAGTTAATTAATTCAATGACTACATGATTAAATGAGAGCTGCATTCAATAAATGAATTTGAACTTTGTATATTTCACTCTATTTTATTTCCGACCTAGGTTTCGACTATTATTGTCATATATTGGTGCGTGCATTAGCAATCCTTCGCAAATTTTATGTACACAACTCAGAGGACTGGGAGGTTTGTGTTACAAGGTGGCGGGTAGGGGAGGATAGTTTGATATCAAACAGTTTGTTGAGGTCTTGGTTTTTACTCATAAATCTCATATTTAAGTATGCCTGCAACGCGATAATAAACTAAGAACACGCTTCCTTCCCTAATCATATTTGAATGGTGAGCCCTAGGCTAGAACAATATTCAAAATATAGCACTGGAACCTTTTTGGAAATGCCGCGGCATAAATTTTCGAAAGTGACCTAAAGCAGACGGCCAGACGTACCTAAGTGCACATATTTTCCGCAACCACCCGTGAAAACTCAGAAGTTCGTTTCCCGCAGCTGAGGAGTTTACTATATTTGAAGGACTGATTTCCGCCGGTGTTCGAGATTCTGTGACTTCGTTCGCATGGAAAGTTTTTTCAATGGGAGTACAAGGAAAGCTATAAGAGAGGAGAAAGGCCTAGCACCGTCATTTGTCTGCTCTTAACGAAGGATGGCGAGATGAATGCGGTTTAATATCATGTATTGCGGACGCAATACTGTACTGGATGTGCTCTCCTCAAAAAATCCAAATCAGGATTGGATCACTGCTAATAAATTTTACCTTCTTTTGATGGGCTTCTCTTGGACTCGAAACCGTATCTTCTGCGTAAGAAAATAGCTTTTGCCACTGCGCCAATCTGAGTTGAGAATGAGAGTCATCAAACCGTTATTCAAAGTTAGGCTGATGGTTAGGCAAAGTCATTCAAGTAAGAACAAATTCGTTATCCTTTCTGACGACTTAAAACGTTTTGCAAACCCCACTGAACTATAGTCGATGTTATTGTGAGCGTAAAATTAGGAAAAATATACTGTAGAACGCATAGGTTTAAAATGTAATTTTTTCCGCGAACGATTGGATACCATAATACGTGCCAATAAGGCAGTAATTTGGTTGCTCGACAGTTTGTGTAGCTGTGTATTTTATTTGATGCATAATTATTTTTTACTTTTTATTTTACGTATTTCTGACAGGTATGCAAGACCCTTGCATACTCGTTATTTTTGTGGAATTATGAAGTTGCAGAATACATTAACTCTCATAGCTACTTACTTTTTGCAGCATGTAATGTAGATTAGCGCTTGTGTGATGATATTCACCCCTTTGAGATAGGTAACATGTAGATGTAGCAGACCCAAATGCGACTTCGTTTGTCGGAATCCTACGACTGCCATTCCGTGAAAGGCGTTGCGAAAGGGAGTGACATTTGGCTGTATTCCTCCCTTTCGCCATTTTCCGCGGACGTAGGCAGTCCATTAATCCGGATGGGTTCCCGCCTCTCCACCGATGTGGAATGTACCGGAGTGCGTTTTTCGCATTTCACTTCTTTCTGGAGTGTCTTTTTTCCTCTTCCGATTCGCCAGAGGGCGGACCGAAACGATCCGAACAGCATCTCCGATTTTGGAGCGAAACCGTGGTTGTGCATCCTGGCTGAGCAAGACTTGCGACGCTAATTGACCTCTGGAAGATCATTCAAGCACTCTCGAGCGCCAATCCTCGAGGAGGAAGGACGCAATTTCGAAGTCAAGTTACTGCATTATTGATGAAGCCAAGCCCTCTGTTTTAGAAATAGATTAGGTACTTCTTTATCTTGAAACAAGCTCATTAATTTGGATTTAGTTGCTCCTCCTTTGGCTTAATTTTCCGTTCATGCCTATTAGGAATCTATGATTTACTCCTTACGCCTGACTATGAGCATTCTATCACGTAATTGCGTTTCAAATTCTTCTGATGAACATAGAATATATTATCTACGGTCATGTGCTCTTCCAATAAAAACTGAGGAGGAGAAAATGTCGTGAATTCAGGCAATTGGGTTAATGTTAATTTATCTTTCTTGTATAGGGGTACAAATTATAGAAGATGGAACATTTAATGTCACTGTTACGATTTCGGACGGAAAGATGTTGAGAATCAAATTTATTATGAGGAATACCTTCCCAGAGAGAGAAAGATTTTTATTCAAAGAAAAAAACGTAAGATATTTTCTTAAGAAAAGATAAAAAGAAAGAGATTAGAGAAGACTTTGATGTGGAGCAATGCTTTTTATGTATATACGTGCACGAAAGGTTAAATTGTGATTTTTAACACTGCATCGTTAGAAACGTAAATTTATGACAACTGCAGATATTTGATGCTGCTGATGGGAATCCTAGTAGAAAAAGAGTTAAATAAAAGGTACCCTGGAAGACTGGCACCAGACCTTGAAATTAGAGGACAGATGGCAAGAGATGAACACAAGTATTTTTGAATTGAAAAGGCTGAAATAAGAGAAAAATCAGACAAAAAATATACGAGGGCAAACATAAAAATAAGGTCTCCAATTTTTTTCCCATAGCAAATGACATTTCTTTACATTGTTGGATACATCGTTGGAAAGGTCATGGCTTCAGCTATTTTTCGATGTAGTCACCCTGGCGCTCGATGACTTTTCTCATCCTCACGATGAACTTTAGAATCCCGTCGTCATACCAGCTTCCGTCCGCGTTGCGAAGATAGTCGTTGACCTCCTCTTGCACCTCGTCGTCCGTCGCGAACTTCATTCCTCCTAGGTGTTTCATCAAGGCGAGGAACATGTGGAAATCACTGGATGCGACGTCGGGGCTGTACGGAGGGTGCCCGATCACTTTCCACCCAAACTTCGAGATCAGTTCCTGCGTCTGATTAGCCGTATGTGGGCGCGCGTTGTGACAATGTAAATAAACGTCATTTTCTATGAAAAAAAAATTGGAGACCTTATTTTTAAGTTTGCCCTCGTATTTAACTGTTAAGGCGGGTCTATACTTCCAAGCCACCTCAATTTATCGGTCGCCGCCTGTGGTTGCCTACTGGGGTGGTAGAAGCCCAAGGGGAAACTGTGAAGGCGGAGCTGACAAAAATGGAGTGGGGAACGATTATCCTTGGGTGGGGATGGAAAAGGTCTACTCCGTTGTCAATGCAGGCTTGAACGTTTAACATTGCTATATAGCCTTAATACGAAAACAGCATCAATGGCTGTTGATTTTTTGCGTATATGAAAGACGATTCATTGATTTCAGGGGGCTGAATTTCCTCATTTCGGAATATAGCCTTCGCTACGTGCCCCGGAATATTACAAAAACAATTTCTTAAAAACTAAAGTTTTGCATTTTTTTATAAAATAACACAACCACTTCATGATAAAGTTACTCCACTTAAATTAACAAATGACTCTTCATCTACGGAAGACTAAAGTTGCAAGTCTCCAGCTGTCACAGCAAAGCCGGTACGGGGTTAGAGGGAAACGTCTGAAACAAGCTTCTTAGCCCCGGTATAGAGCCACCTTAATGGATGGATCCATTATGATAATATTAAATAGCTGAATATATGTGAATATTGATTAAGGAAAAATAGATAGGTGATTTGATGTTGAAATATACGATGGAGGAGAGAGTATTAATTCTCAGAGAATAAGAACAAGTGGGCAATATATTATGGATATCATTAAGGAGGTAGGATATTTGGAGAGATGACAAAAGTAATTACTTTTGTGAAAAGCAAGAGAAGAACAAGAGACATTTATGAACGTTTGTTGTTGATACCTTCCTTAGAATCCCCGAAAACCTGTCAGCTTAAACTAGAAAATTCAAGAAAATTTGTAGAAAGATGCTCATTGTGATATGCTTCCTTAATGCATTTTATCACGCTTCAACGAAAACCAACCTATTTTATAGTCTAAAGTTATTTTATGATGATATTGTTTTATTTGTCATTGAATTTTAAGATAAAACGTTCATATATTGGCCAATGTACCCAACCCTTAGTTTATCAAGTACATTAGATGTTCCAAGAACTTCTTGGTAACGTGTGGATCAACTATACGATAAACTGCTAATTTCTTGTTATTAGCTCCAATTATAAGTTATTCATTATTATCTTTGGAGACCTTTTCATAATTATGATGTAATATGACAGCCCTGGAATTAAGCATTGTCATTTAGATGCATTTATTTATCAGTCTGAACGAACCGTATCTTATATAAGAGAGTATGGGATTTTCCAAATGCTCTAGATCACCGTAGAGTCTCGACGGTGTCGGCAGGAGCTTTTGCTTCCTCATGAAGCTTTACATTAGCACTTCCCTGGAGTTTTTTTGGAATCCTAAAAAGCTCATCGGCCCCAATGAAGGCATGCTGGGAAATTGGAGTGCATCTTTTGCTGGTGCTAACTCCCTTTTAAACTCGCACCTCTCCCATCCCATAGTTGCTCTTCCTTCCTCTCCCTCATGCCTAGGCAAGCATTTAAAACATGCCGTCATTCTCTCGGCAACTCACTCAGCCCCTTCGCTACGAGCCCTTCTCGGCATTTTGCCCTCCTCTTCCTCTTTACACTTCTTTATGCCTCACAAAGTACGACAACCCTTTCTCGCTTCCCAAGTCACGGCGCGGCGTCCCCAGTTTTCATTCCTCCCTGTCAGTAACATACAGTGGCCGCATGGACTGGTAATGAGCGAT
Source organism: Pyrrhosoma nymphula (assembly GCA_963573305.1). NCBI lineage: Eukaryota > Metazoa > Arthropoda > Insecta > Odonata > Coenagrionidae > Pyrrhosoma > Pyrrhosoma nymphula. Next base: position 73,171,864 of record OY754337.1, read on the forward strand.
GGCTTGTCCGTCAGAATAATGCCGACCGGTTTTAAGGCGACAATGAGGGTGCCTTATGCGTTGAAAAGGTCGTTTTTGCAGACTCTGACACCAGTGGCCGAATGTATGGGTTCAATTTTGTCGTTTAGTTGTAATTATTGTGCTACGGTCACGATGGTGAAATGGAAAGACTGTTGACTCTTCAAATTTGTGAGTTTTGAAAAAATTGTCAAGTTTTGAGAAACTGATTTCTCTTGTTTTTTTCTTTTCACTATCAATCAATGAAAAAATTGGGAATTCAAGATGTCTTTCAAAACAGATCAACTACACGTTGCTATTCAGATGTTAAGCAAGAATTAAATGAGATGAATTTGGAAGATTTATTCAAAATTGGTGTTACCATTCTATCTATTTCCAATAGAGAAAATTTGAAAAATTTGCTGAAACTTTTTTGATTAAGTATCTATTATTACTGTGGAAATAAACAGCTTACATTCTTACTCTTTGAAAATACAAATCCTTATTAAAACAACTTTTATCTTCATCATTAGCGACCCCGAATTTGGTATAAACTACCGTTTTGAAATGGGAAACGATATCAGACAGTGGTCTCATAATAATAGATAATTTGAGGTAGGGTTTGACTCCAGGAAATCGATTCCTTTTTTTAAAATGAGAGAAAAAGATGAGGGTTCCTTCTGAGTCTCACCGAAATTAGCAGGGTAATGATAATGTCTGATCCTAAATGGCGATTGCCGACATATCGCTCACTCCTTTAACTAAGTGAAAGAATATAATGATGACCCTTCGCCTTAAATCATTGAACAAATCCTCTAATACAAGTGCGTACTTCAGCAATGGTGGCATTTTCTGGTGATGTAGCGACATGAATGTTCGGCGCCGCGTAGTAATTCCAGAACACGCCGCACAATTAAAGAAACTGTTATTTTTCTACTCGGCTTATTGGCTCTTGGTATTTCTGTTGACTCTAAATATTATGCCACTGCGACATGTAAAATGTTAAAAGTGCATTACATCATAAAGTCCCGATTTTATCATGCATAATTTACGTTTTTGGCATGAAATTGGTCATATTCTCTTCCGTTGATCATGATGATATTTATAAATGTCTATGACAATGACATGATTTTTATGAGATATAAAATCTATTCAAACTTTAAATTAACTTTATATCTAAATCTTATAACAGTTAAAGTTAACCTGAAATTTTAAATCCTTTCCTAATGGTATCAATCATATACTTCAACAGTCATAAGTGCAAACATGCCAATAAACGCCTATAAACAGACCGTTTTCATCATCGCTATGGCCTCACTAACGGATTTCATATTGTGCATGCACTGATGTCGCAAAGTTAAGTGTGGTGTCTCCTGGCGGCAGAACATTAAATTGCGGTTCATCATGAATACCGCGTACTTATTTCGGAACTACATTGCTCTATTTTACAGAAGAGACTAATTGACAAACGAAGCGGAAATGTCTGCAAATTTAGTGATCATTCCACCTTTCTCTTGGTTTCTCTTGGGATGGAGGGTTTATTGGATTAATTATACTTACTCGTTGCCTGTAAATCAGGAAAAAATTGTTTGATAGAACAAGAGCTAAAGTAATCTTAACCCTGCGGTGCTCGCACTGAGCCTGCTTAGTGTTTATTACCGTAATGTTTTCCGATGAAAGGTCACTATGACGCTGAGATTCTGTACCTTTTCCTTACGCTTTTAGTAACGTTTTACATCTGCAATTTATCTCGTTCACTCTCTCACCAGGCTGGAATAGGATATTTTGTTTCACATGCGCGCGGTCCGAGCTTCTCAGGCTCGACGCGAGTGCTCGCGTTACTTTTTAGATTCTCTTTTTTAGAATTTTCTTTTACGCTTAATTTGTTTGTTGACAGAATTTATGTCATTATAGCCAGTTTTAATGACCTTTGTATTCTCATCACAGATGTAACTACTATTTTGAAGGACATGATCATTGAAACTGGAGTGTGGGAGAAGTCATAGGTGTTCTCTTCGCTATAATTTCAACCGCGCTAGAATTTCCGTCGTTTAAAAAACAGTATCATCTAAAACACTCATTGATCAATCATACTTGTAATAAGAAAAATGTCAATTTTTGCATATATTATTGTCTTTATTGTAAAATTTTACGGCTCACAACGCGCTACTTAGAGTAATGATGAGTGTTTAGATGCAATGTAGAGTATTTAGGCATTTTTTCATCTTTCAGTAATGGAAAAAATTGAAGTACGATCCAAATAAGCCATCAGACATTGAAGAGATCACGCGGCTACTTATAGGTGTCGCAAAACTTGGTGGCACTCACTCGTACAGAAAATGAAGTCAGGGAGAAGAGAACATACAAGAGAGGAGGGATAAAGATGCTTAGGTTCTCTCTGGAGGTCCCCAACTGAGCCCTGTGGTACCTCTGCCCGCTCTTCAACGCTTAATTCATCCTCAGCGACCTTAAACTCTACACTGGCGAGTGCCACCTGCTCAATGTTTATAACCATCTGAACCGGAGTCGTCTTATGCGAAATTGGAAAATGAGGAGGATAGCATCGCGCAAAGGGAAGGAATCTCTTGAGACTGAACAGGAAATTGAAAGCAGTGAGGACAATAATTATAGTGACAGTGACTCTGAGACCAGTGCTTCTCCTCAACTACTTAGCATAGACTAAGTAACAAAGTGGATGACCTATGCACCACCTAAAAACGTTTGAACAAGAGCGCATTACATTTTTTTACATCCTGGGGTAAGAGTTCAAGCTAAAAGTACTTATTCTGTTATGCCTTGTTGGCAAAGTTTTTTTGATAGTGAAATGCTGAGAGCCATTGTGGAAAATACAAATGCTCAAATTCAATCCGCTGGAGATCGCTATAGTCGAGATCAAGATACTAAGGAGACAGAAGTTTTTGAAATTAGGGCATTATTTGGCCTTCTATTTTTAGCTTGTGGCTGTAAAAGGAATCGTCTAAACTCTGCTGACATTTGGGCCTCTCATAAGACAGGGATAGAGATATTTCAAGTTGTTATGTCAAGAAAAAGGTTTCAGTTTTTGCTACAATGCTTACGTTTCGACGAGAGGAGTACAAAGGAAGACAGAAAATAATTGATAGGCTAGCTCCGATTCATAAGATATTTGAGCAATTTGTGAGCAATGCTAGAGTTTTTATGCTCTAAACTTAGACATGTATGGTGGAAAACAACCCTGTGGACCGTATTCGCTCAGAGACACTTCTTCTAATGTTGTGAAGAGGTTATGCTCCCCTATTAGGGGTACTGGTCAAAGCATAACGATAGACAATTGGTTCACCACATTTGGTTTGGTAAATGATCTCTTGAAATGCGAAATCACCATGGTTGGTACTAATCGATAGAATTAAAAAAAATTACTTCCCTGCTTCGTGCAAGTAAAAAATCGGTCAGAAAAATCGAACTTATTTGCTTTCCACAAGGATTGTACTTTGACGTCATATATTCCAAGAAAGAACAACAATGTTTTCATGATCTCAACTATGCATCATGATACAAAAATTGATGAATGTACAGGAGAAGAAAGAAAGCCAAAAACAACACACAAAATAACTTGTTATAACATGACGAAATCAGGAATAGATACCGTGGGTCAGTTACGCGTAGCATACAATGGTTCAAGAAATACGAGACGTTGGACAATGATAATTTTTACGCTATGCTAAATATCGCTGGGGTAAATTCCTACATCGTATACCTCGGAAACAAAATCTCGGAATTGAAAAATAGGCGGACGTATCGGAGGCAGTTGTCGGTGGCGCATGTTGATGAACAGACAAACCGGGAGTATAAGACAAACCGGGCAAGACAGAGATAACGAAGAGAATTCAAAGGTATTGAAAAGTACAGAACACCCAAAGTGCAGCGGTCAACGAAAGAGGTGTAAAGATTGCGGGCCAAGAAAAAACAGATTTACAAGGTATAACTGTGAAAAATGTGGAAATTGTATTTGCCTTGAACATGCAGATTTCTTGTGCAGTACGTGTCTTCAAAATGAAGCTTAGAGTTAGTTATTTCATATTTTGTCCAAGCTATATTCTAATCTACTCTCTGTGCAGCGGTTTCATGAATGTGTAAGTAAATGACAAAAATTGCATTTGTATTTTCATTCCAAACCTAAATAAAGGTAGAGTTAAATAAATTATTATTAGCTACAAATTGAAACTTTAAGTTTATTTATATCCTGTAAACCACTAACGTATTTTTATCCTGATAAAAAACATCAAAATCATATAAATAAGATCGGTATGCCTAGCTGAGATCTCAAAATTCGGAATGAGCCTGACAGGCTCAGCGCGAGTACTCGTGTTCCGATAACAGGCGCGAGTTCCGAAGGGTTAAATAATAAATATTGGTTTTTATATTAATAAGGTCACATTGAGATTCTGCCTCACCCACTTCGACCGCACTGGGAGAAGGTAATTATGATTTGGCATTAGTAAAACAAAAATTACTCCATGGTTGTTATCAAAAGTGAAATTTTTCCCTCTCTTCAGCAGCAGAAAGAGCGATCCTGGCGGAAGAAAACTTATGAAAGAGGCAAAGAATCCACGACACCATGCTCCATTTGAATGGAATTAAATAGTCGTTCTTCCCTTGTGCTGTAAAAATAAATGTGGGAACAGTAATGCAGGCAAACGTAGCCGATAGACAAACTGGAATCCGTTTGGAAGTGGAGGCCACGTCATTATCTTTTACTATCCGGAGAACTTAATCAGCATTTTCGCCTACCAGATGTTCAGATCAGTGGGACACCCTACGTCATCTCCTCTTATCGCAGTGAATCGGAATGCTTTCACTGCATTGAGCGCCGCTGCCTCGAGGCACTCCTGTGTCGACCGCCACCGTGCAAACCTCTGCACTCAATGTGCGCCTTCTCCATTAACCCCGTTTGGCTCCAGACATGCACTTTTCTTGCACTTCCTATTGCCGGCTGTTCCCATCAACCCTGTCCACCTTGCTCCCCTCTCTCCTCGCACCGAAGAATCAGAGTAATCTTTTCTGATCCCGGGAAGTAATTACCTAGAAACCTCGACTCAAGGGGATAGTAGGGGGCGGGGGAGGATTTTTGAAAGGGATTGCAGAGAATCATTTCAAAAGGAGCGTTTCCACCCTTTAACATTTTCGACTTAATTGGCACTCCTTCTTGGAGAGCGGAGGGATGAGACTAGGGCGGGGGGAGAAGGAGATGGCCATTTAAGAAAGGGGAAGGGGTGGTCTAGGGCTCCTTGCAGCCTAAGATGCTCGACTGGGATGATTCGAAGTGGTGCTGGTTTTTGGCGTAGAAAGCTGAGAAAGCAGTTGAATTGATGAGATTTTTGTGTGCCCTGCTGTTATGGGGAGAGTGGCGTCGCTTATTGGTGAGGAATTTTAGTTCTCAACCTCGATTTTTCCAAGACTCCACGTTCTCTCATCTGCTTGATTCTTGCCATCAGAGATGGATTAGTAAACCTATGCGGCCGTTTGCTGAAAAGGGTTTTACTACAGGTTTCCTAAAAGACCAATCATCGGCCCTTACGTCAATTTCCCGAAATGTAGGACATATTACTCTTTTGTGTCTTTACATAAATATCTGGTAGCCGAAGTTAAGAATCGTCCAATGAAAATATCAGAAGATACAAATTCATAAATGCATATTTAATCATATATCGTAATTAAAATGCGTATTGAAATCTTCAAGCTATAGGAATTTTATAAGAAAAATAACTGTGTAGAGTAGACATAGGAAACTTTTGTCTGAAAGCAGGCCTGATTAGGCAACTCTAGTTTGTCAGTAGACTAGTGTATTTTCAATTTTTGAGGGTCTATTATATTGAAAAAAAACTATGCTTGATTGACTGGAAATGTTTATTAACAGGTAAGCAATGTTCCACTTATGTGCAGGAACCTGTTTGAGCTAGGTTTTACAGAAAATACAGTTTTCCATCACGATCTTTTAATATTTTCCTCTAAGGTTTTAGTTATTGATTTACTTTTAATATATCTTATGTACGCTGATTTCATTTTATTTAGCCGTGAATGGAGATTCAAAGGTTATTAATTCCACCGCCCGACACGGGGGTAGTGGACAGTTGTATATCATTGGGTAATAGTTCAAATTATGATTCCAGTGACAAGTACTTAGCTGTCATGGGTCATCACATGAGTAGTTTTCAGTCAGTTAAGAGTCCTAGTTATTTGCATCAAATACATATTATTTCCGTCCATTTCGAATTCTCACGCTATTCAAAAAAGAGTCTGAAAAAAGGTTTAAAGTGATTTAGAGAGAGTGACTTGTTGTCTGGTGTCTGAAAACATAAAACACCTTTCTGCCAGCTGCGCACACTGTATTCTGTATCATTTACGTTAGATAAATACAAAAATTGGCCTTTTCTCTCAGAAATCCTAATTTTTAAATGACAAATAGTTTTTGGTCTTCATTTGAGTACTAGCGAGTGACTCCGTCAAGGTAATACCGTGGCTAGTACTGGTATCCTGAAAATGTAATTTAAAGGACTTGAGGGCTCGACTTAAGATGAGTTGGGATAAAATTAGACGGTTGAAGCTATGAAACATTGAGGTGGGTATACTTATTTTTCTTCATGTTCATGAAAATGTATCTTACTATGATAAAGCACATATTGCTGCTAAGAAAGTGGTTTGTTTTTTTGTTGTCAAAGCTTTGAAATCATCACACACAAGGTCGTAAACCCGTACTCTGATGAAGTTGTTTGGACGTAGTTCAAATCGGTGGTAATATGCACAGTGAGCAGTAAGCACAGTAACAGCACATACAAGGATATAATCCAATAATCAAACGTAATCCTTAACTTATATTTTTATATTGTCAATTTTTTCAGAACCATTGGAATTATAGATTATAATGGTATTTGGGACAACATTGAGCAAAACACCAAGAATAGGGAGGGATGGTGCATAATGAAATATTTTGCTCCATAATGCTGAATACGACAGTGGGAACATGATAGAAACTAGGGACTCGAATGTATAGCAATTTAAAAATTAAGGAAACTGTCATAGTTGTCATAAGAATTTTAAGGAAATATTTAATATATTTAATTTCAAATCTGTTTCCGACGAGTAACTTACGAGATCATGTTCAACTTCCAGGAATTACTAACCCTAACGTTGTACCTAAATCATTTTTCAGGGAAAACCTCTAGCCTTTCTTTGAAGCCATTCCTACGTATATTTTAAGATTTGATTTATAATTTTATGCCATAAAATTTAGTTAGAGAAAAAGACTAGCTCAGGATACCTTTCCAAAGTCTTTTCTAGCCTCATTTCTCGTAGTCTTAGCCTTTTTGCTTGTCTTTTAATATACTTTTTCTCAGTTTCTGGCTTGGAGTTCAAACCTTTTGATGTGTAATGTTTGCGGTGCCAGACGCAAACGCAGATGCATTCTAACTTTTCATTAGTTTCCTTCGGCTTTCGCGTTTTGATGCATTTCGGCCCTTGCATCTTCTTTGAGCCCGTCCGTAAAATAAAACCTATCACTTACGAGGAGAGATTTTAATAATTCCTTTTGTAGCTCTTTGCTTTTCTTGGTGTACTTTTCTGCTGTGACTAAACTGGGGCATATAACTAAATATTCATGTAATCACAGAAGTACCAGTGAATGCAGACATCCAACTAGTGTCATTTATTTGAATTTGGAGTTTTAATTCCATGTTTTCGGTGTTGTATGACATTGTTTCTGTGAAAGCACCATATTGTTTTTTTGTAATCAAATCAATACCTGTTTTCATAAGTGTCTAATAAAAAATGATTTGCTGTTTTGGCTAAAATAGCATTGATTTATTATTATAGTGGATATTTTTAATTGTGGTGCACATTTTTATTGAGGTAGAAATTGCTACATTCCTGAAAAAAATTATTTCCGAAGTGCACGTATTTTTTACACGCTCCCTAAACACGTCCTCTAGTTTGGAAATTGTAATGTGGATCATGAAAGACCTAAACTTAAATGTAATATTCTATGCTTCTGCAATGTGTAGCCTGAGTGTGGCAATTTCATGCTCTACATGCTAAAACCTTATTTTTCTTAACCCCGCGCCGTTTGCATTGGTTTCATCCCTTAAGCAAAAATGTGCCGACTCGACGATCCAGTGGGCATAATTTAAAAGCCTTAAGTAAATAATTACACTCTTTGCAAGTATATCATTAAAATATTCCGATACCATGCTTTATGTTGGTATATATATATAGTTAAATTTATTCATTAATTAATCATTTAAAAAACTGCATAGCTATTATAAGTTCATTTTTAAATTTCGGAATGACTTGTAAAATTATTATGCTTGTGTTAGTCAATTATTTACTTGGTAAAGACTTTACTGGAAATGCGGTGCATTGATGGACATTATTTGGAAGTCTTTTAAGCCTTGCAAGGTCGTGAAATCATGTTTCATCACAACATTCGGCATTTCATATTTAAAACTGACATATGTTTAAAAAAAAGGCTTCAAATGCACTGTAGGAAAGTAATTAGAAGGTTCTCTTCTGGGATAATCTGGTCCAGGAAAATATTTTTTGAGGTCTCAAAAATAGTTTTATATTAGAAATAAAATTTATTATTTACAATTTATTTTTGTGTGACAAAAATCATATTTTATAGCAAATATCATATTTTATTTAAAAATTATATTTTGGATGAGGCTGAGTAAAACCAACTACGGAAATTTACTCATTGAAAATAGTATCTCATTATTCATGCATGTGAACATTAAGCACTGCAGAAAAATCGCCACGATGCTAAATCAGTTTCCAAAAATATATCGACAATATGTTAATTAGACTGGTAAAGATAATATTTTCAACTTTTTTCCTGTCTACAGTAACCTTTGTTCCTCATGAACGCGGTGGCCTCACCAGTTGAGTCCCTCAGCCCCAAATGGCCCAAATCTAAGGTCCTGCCGCGCCGCTTACCCGGGCGAAACTGGGTACGTATTGGAATTAATTTTCTGCTATCGCTTCCAAAAAAACTATTAACTTTTGCCATCAGCTATATTGTTTATTGGATCATTATTTTTTTTACAAACTTTTTAAAACCTCTCAATTCCAACAATATTGTTTTGACTCCACATTATTTTTTTAAATCAGAAATGTCGGTGTTAACGTGGTATGCAGTCTACAGGTTGCTTGCTGTCCAAAAGAATATATAATAATTTGTTGAAAGAAGAATGATATTTTAACTGAATAACTATTTACTTTATACCTACAGTTAAAATATTTTAAACGGATATTTATAGCATCTATTTTTTAGAAAATGGTTTAATGATTAATAATTAGCTTCTATTTGCTGTTTGTATGTATCGCAGAAATGCTTCAAGAACTCCTTCGTCTTTGGTTTTTAACCTCCACCACCACGACAAATATCTCGGGAGAAAATTATCAGGGGTCCCGCGCATTTTATGTACGGATTTTTGATTTTAGTGGTACTCATAACCTTTCGTTGGGCGTGTTTAACGTTTTTTTGGAATGAAGGCACAGCAAGTGCTTCACCGCATCCGTTTCCTTCTGTTTAGAAACGCGTCAGTCGTTCCTTCGGTTCGAATAATTTCGCAAAATTCCTTCGCATGCAAGTCAATCAGTAAAATGATGGTTTAATTATATTTTTGTTTGCTTCTTTAAGCCATGCAACAAAACCGGCATATTTACTTATGCATAACAACAACGCGATGGCGTATGTATATATCGGAAACGTGTACATATGGCACCTTTTATTAGAGAGAAAAGAAGTTCCTTTAGACCGCATGTGATGTTTCTTATTCTGAGATTTTTTCTTATGTGGAGAAGGGGAGACTTCGGAAGACAAAGAACATAAATTAACAAATTTGGGTACCTACTTATCAAGTACAGTGAATTTAATCTCTCATACCGATTTGTACACTATAATTGGTTTAGAGTTCTCTCTATTCGGCCAATTAAGTAATTTTGAGTTAACCGCCCTGGGTGGGATGAAGGAAAATGAGGGATTTTAACTTATCAATAGTTTAACATGTGAAAGCCAAAAGTATTTTTACGCTCATTTTTTTATCCTACCGTGAGTAAATATGAAAAACGTAATTTGCACCTGTGGATCGAACCCTCTCTTAAGCGGATTTATAACAATAAAAATTCAAATTCAATTAAGAAATCGCTGATGTGATCATAATTGAGAGGAAATGTTCCAGTCCATTGGATACACCGAGACACATTGAATATCGTGATTAATTCTTTTTCAGCTGAAATTTTCGTTTGAAGTTTTAAAAAATTCAAATATTTTTCGTAATTATGATTGGAGAAGAAGCCTCGCGTAATCATTACAGCACTCTTTTGCTTCTCATATTAGTGGAAACATAGCCCTTAGAATAATTTAATGTATTTTTCGACAACCTACCGTACCTTGACGGGAGATAACAAATGTATATTTATTTTTTAAAATCTAAATGTGAGAACTACAGGCCAATAACACTACTTAGAATAGCATACAAAATATTTAGCAATATTCTAGCTTCAAGACTCGAACCGTTCATTGAACAAAAGGTTGGAGATTATCAATGTGGTTTTCGGAAGAATCGTTCTACCACTGATTAGATTTTTATTATGAGACAAATATAAGAGAAGTGTTATGAACACAACATAGAAGTACATAGCCTATTTATAGATTACAAGCAGGCCTTTGATTCTGTCAAAAGGAGTGCACTATATGACGTCATGAAATAATTTCACATCCCCTCTAAATTAATAAACCTCATTAAAATGACACTAGACAATACTAAAAGCAAAGTTAAAGTGAATGGAGAACTATCATCTCAGTTTGAAGTCAAAAGAGGAGTCAAACAAGGAGATGCATTATCATCAATGTTATTCATATTGGCTTTGGAGAAAGCAATAAGACAGCTCCCAATAAATCCTGGCGGAACAATAATGAACCGACAAACACAATGTGTTGCCTTTGCTGATGACCTGGCTATAGTCTCAAGAAACAAACAGTCAATGGAAGAGATTTTTATTTCTATTGAAGCCGCATCAGAAACACTGGGATTAAAAATTAATGAAGATAAAACAAAATACTTGAAAATGGAAAGAAATCAAGAAAAAACTAGAGAACCAACAATAAAAATTAACAACAAACATTTTCAAAGAGTGGAAAGCTTCAGATATCTGGGATCCTTGCTAACAGCAAAAAATCAGATTTCCCTTGAAATTCAAGACAGGTTACACATAGATAATAAATGCTATCATGCACTGCAGCCTATTTTCAGGTCAAGAAATATTTCAAGAAACACCAAAATAATCATATACAACAGTGCTAAGACCTGTTGTCCTCTATGCCTCTGAAACATGGACACTAACAGTTACACAAGAAGAAATAATCAGAAGATGGGAAAGAAAGATTCTCAGAAGAATATACCCGTCATAGATGCAGGAATATGGAGAAACAGAACAAATGCTGAAGTCTATGAACAATATGGTGAACCAGACATCATATCAGTTATAAAGCAAGGAAGACTTCGTTGTGCTGGCTATGTGCAACGCATGGAGGAAAGCAGGGCAGCCAAAAAGATCTTCAATGGCACTCCAGGAGGGAGGAGAAGAAGAGGAAGACCACGAAAGCGGTGGCTTAATGATGTTGAGACAGACTTGAGAAAACTGGGAGTCAGGAGATGGAGGCGTGTTGCAGAAGATAAAGAAGAATGGGGGCAGATAATTCTGAAGGCCAGAGCCCTTCATGGGCTGTAGCGCCAATAATGATAATGATATTTATTTTTAGCCTTAGTAAAACTTATTAAATTGTATTATTTTTCAATCATGCATAGATGTCATATCATTTCAAGTTTACTTTTAGTGTAAGTGATCTATGGTGAGTTCTTAGCAATATTCTTTCAATTTTGACCATCCCCGGTGGCGTCGGGGTTAAGTTCTCGCCTGCCGAACCAAATGTCGTGGGTTTGAATTCCGCCTGGGTAGAACTTCCACCCCCCCAGGGCATGGTTGTGTGTGTTTGTCTATAATTATACATCAAATTGGTAGGATTTTTAATGTGTTATTTTTGTAACAGGCCCCTCCGAGTTTCCGAGCAAGCATTAGGTTTGGTTTCCGTCATAGTGGCCGGAGACTCAAGAGAATTTGGGGAGTTTTCCCAACCCAGAATTATTATTATTTTCCATAAATTATTATTAATAATAATATTTGCACTCATTTTATATACTTTAGTGAAGTCTGATGTTTTCCCGGCGTATAGTGTCATGAAAGGCTATACGGGTTTACCACCGGGTCACTCCTCTCATCGCTGCCGACGTTTCCGAACTTGAGTCGAGATCCATCCAGATCAGCCCTGAGGATGGATCTCGACTCGAGTTTCAAAACGTCGGCAGCGACTCGATTCCCTGCTGTGGTTAATATCTTTTTCTTTTTCGCATAGTTTTTTTTCTTTTATCTTTTTAAATATTGTGCTTTCTTCATGGTAACTTCCATTAAAATATTTTCACGCAATTTATTACACTCTAAAGTGATACACTCATTAATTCCGGGGAGCAAAGCGAGAGTTAGATGGAGCCACAAATCAAAGTGCTTGTTATATTCATCATCATTCTACGGGCGCCTTAGACGCCGTACAACTAACAAGTCCTTACATATTTGTCCATTACTAGAGCATCCAACTCATATTCTTTCATTTAAGTGATTTTCGCTTCCCTAGACAAACAATTATTCCTAAATATGCTCCACATACTACCTATGAGGGGCTTCCATCTTTTACAAATATTCGACCAAGCTACACAAAATCGTACACTTGCTCCATTATTTGATCACATACCCTCATCATTTAACCTTTATCGTACAGATTAAAATTCCCGCTTCGGACGCTGCCGGTCGGATTTAATTTTGAACATAATGTAAGAGAAACAATTGCACTTTTCCACAAAATGGTTTATTGCGTACAACGCGTTTCGGCTCACAGAGCCATCATCAGGTACAAGACAAAGTTATAAGAGAGTACATTGCATATATATGTCTTTTCCGAGGAGGGGGGGGTAGTGGGAGGAGACCAGAGGAGGAGGGGAAGGAGGAGGTAGTGGCTGGGAAAAATCAGGAAAATCCAAGGGAGGAAAGGGGGGAGACGGACTAACCCGTGAGAGAAAGGCCAAGAAACAGCAAAGGGTGAAAAAATGTGGGTAAGGGGGGAAGAAGGTACGGAATAGGCATGTCATTAGAACGTAGGGAAGCGGCGCAAGGGAAAGGAGGGGGAAAGAGTGCACCTGAGGGTAATTAGGAAAGGGGGTATGAATAGGAAGGAATAAGGTGGGCACCGCCCGGCTTAAGGGTGGAGTGCCTGGGTGAGTGGATGGGAAAAAACCCTCAAGGGAGGGGGGGGGGGGGGGGGGTAAGTCAGTTGGGGGGAGGGTGAGTGGGAGTTTGGCTGTTTCTTTTGGGAAGGGGAATTTTGAGGAGAGGAGAATGGGTAACAAACACTTGTTCGTTTAAAAGAACATCCACATCTGATTGTATGATTTCCAAGGATTCTAATACGTCCAATCTTGTGCCTTTACTTTCAAGGTGGAGAATTTCAGGTTGAAAGCTGCAGGAATGAGACGTTTCCAGCCACTACCTCCTCCTTCCCCTCCTCCTCTGGTCTCCTCCCACTACCCCCCCCTCCTCGGAAAAGACATATATATGCAATGTACTCTCTTATAACTTTGTCTTGTACCTGATGATGGCTCTGTGAGCCGAAACGCGTTGTACGCAATAAACCATTTTGTGGAAAAGTGCAATTGTTTCTCTTACATTATGAAGAACTTCCACGATATCTCGCCTGAATCTGTTGAATTTATTAATTTTGAACACTCAATAGAAAATCTATGGGTTGAAAAACCATATCCAGCGTACAATATATTGTACGCACGGCCGTAGGACCCCACATACCAGCATACATTTAAATGTACGCTAGTCCCTTAAAGGTTAATAATTTTTACCATTCTCCCTTTCAATAACAACTGCTTTGGTCTTTGGGACATTTACCCTCAGTTCCATTCTCCTTTTTGCTTCACAGAAGTTATCCAGGAGCTCCTGTAATGCTTTTTAATTATCTATTGAGTATTTCGGGGAAAGTGGTCGGTTAAATATTAATCGAAAGAGTGAGGAACATTAGTATCGAAAGAAAGCGGTGTAAAGTGTAGGTAAATACTTGGGAGGGGATGTATTGATCATCTGATCACACTTCAGTAAGTGCTAGAGAGAAATGTATGGGCATTCGAAAAAAAGAATATTGTGCATTTGTGGGTTCAGAGAAGGCGCGTGGCAGGGTAAACAGATGTTAGTTGTTGGAGGTTTTCAAGGATGATGGAGTGAATGAGTAGTTGTTGAATGTTATAACGGTACTCTATGATAAAATAGAGGCAAGTGTGAGAGTTATTGGGTCTCAAGTGACTGGTTTAAAATGAAACAGGGCGTAAAGCAAGGATGTGTAATGTCACCGTGGCTGTTTAATGCTTTAATGGATAAATGCGTGAGAGATGTGTGTGGGGATAACGTCAGTGAAATGGTTGGAGATATAAATGTGCGAGTTGTACTCTACACAGCTGATGCTATGTTGCTGCTCGAAAGCTGACAGGTTGTTTGAGCGAGATATTTACTTAGTCATAATTGAGACCATATTCGAATTTAATTTCCTAATATCAGCGTCTTTAAGAAGTATTTTGTAAATATTGTAATATTAATGGCAAAAAAGTTATATATGTTATCAGTGATTAAATAAATATACCTACATAAGTCTCTAACCTGACTCATTCTTTCACGGCTTTTGATGAAAAAACCCTCCCAAGTTTTTTTTTCAATTCTGTAAAAATTACTTCGGTAAGTAATTGATTTTGTAAATGATTGATGAAACATACAAACTACACACCGATAATTTTTTTTACGAAATCTTGATGTTATAAATTCATGTTTTCAACATTCTCCCTCTGCAGCGCACAGCCGTCTCATATCCCATGTGAAACTGCTTATATTTTTATGCAAATTGCTCGAAAAGTAGGTTCGGCAAGGCGTGATTTTGATATTATTGAAAAAATAACTTTTTTATTAAAAATTTGGTCAAATTCATCAAATTCTAGGTGAAGTGATAATTCGCTGACACTAAATTTCGAGAAAGAAGTGAAGTTGCATTTGGATTTACTGCAGGTGGTATCCTAGGCCGAACAGATAGGTCTCCTGGTGTATCATCATCTTCATTCTTTAATTCAATTATCTTCTGGACCCATGCTTTCCTTTCTTCTTGGTTTTCCGAGCATAAAAGTGTCTGTAGCACCATTTCACTAAATGCGAACCACGATGAACGTTGAATTATTGGCAAAAAATATCTGCTTCTGTCTTCTTCTGAGATTTTAGAAGCTTCAATTGATAAAGAATTTACGAGGTCCTTCCACCCAAGAGAATTTTGATTTGATTTTAAACCAGCAGGGATAGTAAACGCCAACATTGTATTCCACAAGAAGTTTTAACGGCTTCAAGTTGTTGCATTTAAGGCCATGTTTTTCCTATACATCCTATCTGCAATTGTTAACCACGGAGAGTGGCTTACAGGACCAATTTCTAATAATGCCAGATCAGTTGGAAGTACACCTGTCCTTATGGCCTGAGCTATTTGGTAACCATAAGCCTGATCTGTAGAAAAATCTTTGACAACAGTGTCACTCAATGGAACCCGAGGCTCTGGAAAGGATATTCTGACAAATGAGGGATTCATTTAAAGTCCTGTTGCAGTATCAAGCATGTTGCCAATCGTACTACTCCACTTGTTGTTAGACAAAGTTTTTCCATCCAAATCTGTGATCAAGTGCCGCAAAGGTAGCTCATTTGTATGAAGAGCACAAATCAACCATATGAGTTTACGATTCAGCTTTGCTAAACCCCTATGCATGACTCCTCCTTCCCAACCAATGTTAAAATTAGTTGAGTCACCAACAATAGCCTGCAAACTATTATCAAAGCTGTTTTTCTTTAAGAAATCCACAAGTTGGTTAGCAATAACTTCAGCAGGTTTCCTTTTCGTTAAGTCTTTCTCTGGAGTAAAATGGCAAAGATATTTCCACCTGGCTCATTGCACACAGTGTAATGCTTTTCTTTCACAATACTTGGAAACTGATGACTTCAGTCATCTGCTAGTAACAGAACTTTTGTGGAATCTTTGCGTACATCAAAGAAGATGCATTCAATATAGCCTATTCGGCATCGAGCATGAAATTGTTCATCAAGTGACTTATTGACTTTTTCTGGCACCCTTTTTACTTTATTGTGATCAACCACAAGTCTCCTGTCTCCTTCAGTAATTAATACAGCATCCAAAAATGCAGCTGTTGTAATGGAAACTGTATCACGTAGACCGACACCATACCTAATACTTAACAATGCAAAGTTGCGTTTGTAATATTAACTCTTCCTTTCTCATCTGCTTATATTCAGAAATTCTTCTTAAATCATCTTCTTTCGTCTTCTTCTTTTTAATTTGTCTTATGTGCTCAGGTAGATCTGGTTATCCAATTTGATGCTGTCCAACATATCCAACCTTCTCTCTTTGACTCTTAATAAACACTAGTTCTTTGACAGGGATCTTCATATCCTTAGAACAAGAGAAGGAGATGTGCACTTCATGATTACAGTCAGCACCACCTAGACATGGACCCTCAAATTCTGAGCATAGCTTAATATCACACTTGCAATTGAGGATGTCAAAGAGCTTGTCTACGTTGCAATGAAAGCCTCTTTCACTTCAAGTTTTCCTCTGCCATGTGATATGTTTTGGGTTTTTTCTCAGTTTTCTTCTATCTTGTTCAGTACTGTGACTCTCGAATTTAAAATTGGATCCACAAAATAACTGTTCGCTAGCTCCCACTTTTCAAGCACTTTTGGATAAATATCCTTTGCAAGAGTGGCTGATAAGTAATTTCTGACATTCTCTCCACTCTGCTCTCTTACTAGAAGCCCATATCTTACAACATCACGCAGAGTTGAGAGTTCACATGGTAGCATTTCTCGACCAGTTCTAATGAAGTTACTCATGTGAGTGGAAGTTGCCAGTCTTTTCTTCCTTTTACTAGCCATGGTTCCGAATTTTCAAATTTTGCAAGTGGAAGAAACTATTCGTGCCTGGAAAAAACAAGAAAATGCCACTACTTGTATGATATTAATAAAAATTAAATAAATAAATTAAAAATTAATAAAAAGCCACTCAGCTGCGAATGAGTATTGCTAGTTTAAAAACTTTAAGAGTGGCATAAATTTTTTTACAGATGCTATAGTATAATATAAGACAACCTTAGATCAGAAGTATAGAGATAAATAATGATAAGAAGGAACTTCTTGTGAGAAGACAGTTTGCTGCGAATTGTACATGAAACGTGAAAATATCACGAATTTGAAGTAGCTATTTACCAAGCAAACCAATGTAATTGCCAGTTCTTGTAAATATAATTGTGAATAGCTAACCAAAACATAACTTTTTGACCCCCCTCATTTTTGGAAAAAGAAAGAGAAAACAATCGACCCGCCCTACCATGACAGTGATGTAGTGAAAGTTAACTGGGTTATCCGTATTGACTCTATAATTTCGTTACTAATAACACGATTGAAATAAATTTAGTGTCGTTCAATCTGATATGCGACTACGATACGAACATTGGAATTTCACTCTTTGCTGGCTGGGTTAAGGATACTGTAAATATTTATTGTAGTTTTAAAGAACTACCTACTTTAAAAGAAGTCCCAAGCTATAATACTTTATTATTCAAACAGTCAGTTGCAATTTTTTTATCAAATAAAATTTGGCGTCTTAAGGCGCATCATTTAACAAGACTACTAGTGACTGTCGAGGGAAGTCGTCGTTAGTAATTGACTGATTTGTAACAATTGATGAGATTATTTTCGGAGGAAAATACGTAAATTTGTTCAATAATGATTAAAGGTAATGACTCCAAAAGCCGTAAACATTCTGGAAGAGTGGGTTAAAAAAAGGAGGGGTCTGTTGTAAGATTAACCCACGCCAGGGGTTAGCTCAACAATATGGCATACCACTCAACACCGAGGTGGTAAACAATGTATTAATACCCAGCAGTTAGTAGGGACGCCTGTTCATTGCCATGCCGTAATCAATCCACTACGAGAGAGGTTAGTCACATTTTTATTGTTATGCTCCTAAGTTTTACCTTAATTTAGTGTATCGAGTTTGGAAGTTTTCTTTTTATTATTCCTTTACAGCACTCTTATTTTCCAATGCCGTGTAGCCGGCTTTCTTGTTAAAAACATTTGCTAGTTTTCATTTACTTTTTAGATGAATGAAAAACCCAGTTGTCTGAGTCTGTCTGAAGAGTGGGAGGAAATTAGATGTAATCAGGCTTTCATCAGTTCGTTTCCCAGGTATTCAAATCTCAATGTTCAGCAATTTTTATATAAATGGTATTCAATCTATGATCTTTGTTGGAAACCTACCTTTTGCTGCATGACTTATCTGACTATATATATTCTTTGATTATAAAGATTTCATGCGTATAAAGAATAAATTCGATCTCAAAAACTGATAATCATCTCTTTGTATATAATACGTTATTCTCCTCGAGCTTTGCTCGCTTAGTCGTAGCAAAGATAAGAAAGGATAGCGAGATGGGGTATTTTAAACCATATTGAGTGATTGCTTATAAGAATGCGATCTAAAAAAGCAGGCGAAACTGGCTTTAAAAAAATGCTATTTTCACCGAGTTGTTAAAATCTTCCCCCATAAATTTTTGGAATAAATTTTATTCCATTTCCTTTGTTCATCGCGGTGGAAAATCCTGAGGAGACTTATATTTTTTATATCTCCATCGTCCGATTTAACTACTTTTGGGCCGATGCGATAAAAAAGGGGAAATCGGGTAGGATAGGCGCAAACTTTTCCAATTTTCGCGAGTGGGTCACTTCGCGCCATAGTTTCCAGCCACCGCCGCCGCGGCGCGCATGCATGCGAAATAAATCCTCCGAGTCGAGTGCGGCGGGATAAAAACAAAAGAGGAGCGAGTGAGCGAGCGGGGAGGAAAAAAAAGAGACGATCTTGGAGCGTGGGAATTATTGACGTCATTCATTTGGAAACGGGCTGGAAGACCGCAATGGCGGTGCTTGGCCTGAAGCTCTCCCCTACTCCCTCTTAACGCGTGTGTCTGTCTGTCCTCCAATTCTCCTGCGATTCTTTTTTAGAGGACAGATTTATCTTCTTACACTTCAGGCTGCTTACTACTCACAAAAATCTTACTGACTCTGCTACATTTGTTCTCACAATTTTATTATTTAAGGAGCTCTTGACTGCTTGAGAAAAAATAATTTAAAATTCTGCAAATCTACTTTTTCATACAATAAAAATGTGAGCGTTCTGGATATGGCTGGGTAAGTGCGGAGGCCAATTGGAGAAATTAGGAGACAGCAAATTAGACCGGATGAAATAATGGCTGGTAACGACTAGTTGAAGAGGGTGACATAGGGTAAAATACTGGGTAGTTATGGCCGGGGTAGGGGATGAAAGGCAATTTTGGACGGTGTCATGGTAGAAAATAAATTATATGACTTTATAAAGAAACAGATAATGGAAAACAGGTGATATTACTCAGGAAACCTTGAAGAAAATTCCCCTTGACCCGGAAAATTATAGGCTAGCTCTTTGCGTGCTAGTTATTTAGCAGAATACTTACGACGATGGTTTTGATGATGAAAGCCAGAAAAATGCTTGCTGTCTATGTTTAAGTGAGACTTAGGATGAAGGCTATACGACGAATATAGGAACGACTGGCTTTTTTCGGTTAATATTATGCGCAGTGCAATTTTTACGTAGCTGAAGTTTAAATACAATTCTCATTCGTCCTCTAATTCGCCCTTTTCCTTTTCCCTATTTCTTTCCTTTTTCCTTACACCCCCAGTCAAACGCCCCAGCGGTGGCTCACAGGCAGTGCCGGATTGCGAATAAGGCAAAGTAGGCAGTTGCCTATTGCGACTTGTTTATTAAATTGGGCCCCGTTGATTGTCCTGTCTACAGGCCCCCAAGTGTGTTAATCCGGCACTTCTCACAGTATAGTATGTATACTGCAAAACCATTTCTATTTAACTGAAAAATGTTGATTCCAAAAATTGCAGATTAAATGCGCGGGAGTGAATTCCTTGGGGTCGTATTTTCATTGCCAATTTACTTTGAAAACTATGAAATTAGTGTCGGATATTTTAGGAATGATCATGACACTACGGTATTTATTAGTAATATTTACCTCTCTTGGTGCTCTTTCCTGCTTTTAAGTCTTTTTAATGTTAGCATTTTTCCAAAATTTTAAAATGTCCTGAAATGTGTAATGCTAATAGAGAATGTTTGACATCGTGTAGAGAAAATGTGAAGTATCATGAAGGATTGAGCAAGATTTAGTTTTCAGTCAGTTTAATGACGTTTTTTGGCGAATTTTGAGTAGTTTCCACCTCATTCTCCTGCTATGGCAACATTGTCTT
The DNA here is from genome assembly GCA_963573305.1 of Pyrrhosoma nymphula. NCBI lineage: Eukaryota > Metazoa > Arthropoda > Insecta > Odonata > Coenagrionidae > Pyrrhosoma > Pyrrhosoma nymphula. The sequence continues at coordinate 73,192,393 of OY754337.1, forward strand.
TGTAGTTTAACGGTAGTAGTGTTGGCAGTGGAAGATTTGCAATTTTGTCAACCGCAGAATCCTTTAGTATGATCTTTTTTTCGGTTTAAGAAAAATCTCGGGCGAGTTATAAACCATAGCAGAAATAATTAGGCTAGTACCGTAATGAAGCAGTGCCGATGCGGAAGATTATTTAACGGAGGGAAGTAATTGAGACGAAAACCTGAAATGAAATTACGATCGCACAAACTTTTGAGCTGATTCGTAGTCATCTCCTCAAGCTATTACCTGTTATCACAAGGACGTTGACGGTAATCGAAATTAGACCGTACTTTTTAAAGCAGTCAACTCCAGAAGTTGAAGTTCACGTACTGCGGAACACATCAGCGCACAAAAGCGCACAAGAACTACGTTGAATGGAACAATGTGCGCTGGCTAAATGTTTTGTAACCTGCCGGAATGTATAGCATTCTCTGGGTGAACAGCAATTACGGCCGAATGTTTTGTTTAAAGCTGTTGAATTCATTCAAAATAAGTATTTAAAAACGCAAGCCTTTTATCACAGAGTAAATAAATAACTCCCAATATGCATGTTTGACGCCTTTACTGAAAGTTAACAAACTTGACAACAATCACGGAAGCCATATTCGATGTTCTTTTGTTGTAAAGCGCACATAAACTTTGCTCCCAATCTGATTTGAAGAGCGCTACCTAGTGCCCAGGGTCTGTAACGAATGAAAGGCAAGTGCGCTGTGGTGTTACGAAGTGATTAACGTACTTGAGCGAACGGAAGACACCCAATGCCAAGTGAAAACAGATTCAGCATGATTGAGTTTTGTGAATTTACGCCATCTAATAAACTGGTTCTCCTCCTCCTTCATAGCGTCGTCTCGACACATGTATCTTTTTCGTCAGTTATATTGATTCTCTGCTTCATACATGCTCCCTTGATCTTAGACTCCTAATATATCTCATCTTCGGTGTCTCTTCCACCTCATTCACCCACGGATTTCTCGGCGTACGTTTCCACCCCTTTTTCTCACATAATTCACTCCTGTTTCAGCTCTCATCTATTCTCTCGAATGCAGAATGGGAACTAAAATTGGACCCCACTTTAAACTCGGTATATGCTTAATATTATAAGATGTGGATGGGAACGATGTTGGGAACAAACTGAGTTAAAGCTAATATCGAAAAAAAATATAAAAGTCTTCCTAACCACATTTAGAGTGAATTAAGTAGGAGCTTTAAAGTTGAGGTGCGTAAATAAATTGCTGGAATAGAAATAATTTTAATCACATCATAGTTCTTTCTTTCTGACCGATATTATAATTTAAAATCTAATTTATGAGTTACACTGCTGTCGTTAGCTCTTGAAGGCGTTTTTATTAATTTTATGTGTGACAGTTATTCTTAATAATAATTATCATGAAGTGTTGGGCCTACAAAAGCCCTTACTTTTATTATGGCCACTCAATTTCGTATTTCCTTTGTTCTTTTCGTCCCTCTCTTTTGCTTTTGTCTCTCGTTTTCCCTCCGGCACCGAGGGCGGCAGCGCAGGGAGTCGAGGAGGGGCGAGAGGAGAACAGTTTTGGGGTGGGTTGGTGGCAAAATGGAGGACTATTGGAGGAATTAGTGGTGACCGAAGCATTTAGAGTTTGGTGTGCTGAGGGAAGTTCGGCTGGAGGAATTACCAAAAAAATGGCAAAATCCATGAATTTGGCCAATGAAAGGCGAATCTCGAGTACCTCCGAACCACTTTATCGCCAATCAGATTAAGCATTTTAAATAATTGGACATTTTCAGGACCACTGAGGTGGAAGAAGAATGGTCTTCTCTGATGTTGGCTCCCAGAGAAATGGAAATGTTGGCGGAGTACATTTTGTTTAAAAGGACCTGCAAGAAGCAACGTGAACTATTTGGGCGGGAAATAGTTGCACGGGAGCATTCGGTATAATGTTTTTGAGACATCGCTACAGATCAGAGTTATAGAATGTTTAGAGTCAGGCGTATTTGAATTATACAATCATAAAAGCAGGCAAATTTTGTAACTTTGCATTTTTCTTCGATTCACTGAGGTAATGTATAACACGGTATGTGAGTCACTGCACAACTGACCAATGTTTATGTGCATCAACTCTTTCGCTAATTCCGTAAAATTGTGTGACAGTTATATGCAAAACTATAATATGCTTAAACATTTCCGATTAGAAGTAAGCCACAAATGTGCACGTACTGCATTTAATACAATTCGTTGACTTAAACGAGGTAATTCGTGCTCATTTCTTATCCGAGAGCAATGATAATTCCTAAAATAGGAATTTATGAAATTGCAGTAATGTTGGAATCACGATACTGGTCATTTTATTCTTCATTCAGTGTTGATATATCATGTTGGTGGGGTAGTCATAGTACTGGCTTCCCATCCCGGGTTCGAATCCCAGTATCGGAATTGGAGATTTTTCAGTGAAATCTCGATTTATACTTGAATGTTATTTGGAGAGAACTTCATGTGTAGTTCTCGGTCCGTCGGAGGTGACGTAAAGTAGTGTATTCCTCAGTATCTTTCGAGAGTACGGTTTTTCTTCACCTGCCTACATTTCAAAATTATCTAATCCTTGCCACATAAACCACCCACATACGATGCCGCAAACGACTGCTGCTGTCGCGTTGATTTCTTCCCCAAAAAAAAACCAGGTGGGTTTCTAAAGAACTACTGCTCGTGCACCAATAACTTCCGGTCATGAATTAATGTATATGTCATGACTGTGTTATGAACGGTCACCGCCAGTCTATTTTGTTAACTATATATGCCGTTGTAAAGCTGCAGTATTTTCTACTGTCTTTGGTACTGGAATGACTCGATCTTTAATGTTTGTTATGATGGCAATAGTTGTTGTAACTTTTGATGCACTACTCACTTTCTTCATGACGTTAGAACCTAATTTCGGGTGCCAAATGTTATTGAAAATTCTAAATACAACAATAAATTATGATTAAAATAGTGCAGTTACTTGTAGCATTGGTTAATAATGCTATTGCTAATTAATATATTTAATAACACAGTAATTTCTTTAAAGATGAAATATTAAATTATACTACAACAGGAAATTTCAGTATTTTTTAGTTCTGCAATTACTTAAAGTCCCAATCATGTGCGTATTTATGTGAGGTAACATATTTTTCGCAGTGCCTCATTTGTTAGGAAGTAAGTAGTTTAATCATGGAGTACGAAGGTAGTATGAAGTAATTATTTTTCTGGACTACTCAACAAACGTTTTTTTAAGTCGTAACTCCTCACCCATTTGGCATTTTCTTCAGGGAATGGCATCAACTTGGCTCTTGAATTTTATTGACCTCATTAAGAAAGTCCATTGAAAGAAAATATGCTCCAGGCGTAATGAGCGGTTGGCGGAGAGAATGGGGTTTCAATCCTGGTCGGACCGGAGGTTATACCTGCTTGAATGATTCTTGGCCCAATTAAGCGTTTAAGAAAGCATCGTCCTGTTCGTACAGAACGGTGAAAAATGAGCGTACGGTTTCCTTCGGTTAAGGAAACTTTTGATAAGCTCATCGACATGGAAATGTGGTGGCCTGTCCTCCGCAGTGGGTGCCCACCTAATTATCCTACTTCCAAAGAGTCCTCATCGCTAAATCCAGACACTGAGATCCGTAATTGGAGCAAGGAGTTCCTTGGAAAGTTGTGTGATGAAACAGAAACCAACTCCTTGCCCTCGACTCAGCGACGAGGCATTTCTTCTACGTATGCATACGTATCTCGAATATGCGAAGCGGACAAAATATTCAAAGTTCAAGTCAGTACGTAATGAAAAGACTCAATGATGATGAAAGTTGCGGCGGCCCGAGAAATGTAATACAAACCTAAGCAAATATCCCTCCATGGAAGATAGAATTTGGACCATTCAAGAAAGAGGTACTTGATTTAAAGTGTTACCTATTCCAATGTGAACTTAAGTACGTAATTTCAAATCGTAAGCATAGTAGTTAGAGAACCGATCATCGAACTTCATTATAATCATCGAAAAATGGTAATTGAGGATGTTTTTGTCGATTTAGCCGTCCATTTGTTTAAAGCTGTGTCAATATTACATGGTGTCATATTATGGTACACTATGAAACGAGCTTTTTGTCACCTTCTTTGGCCTCCTGAATTTTGCCATGTACATTTTTTCAGAAGAAAAACACGCTTGGTTTACATATGCAATGCAAAGTGAGAATGTGTATCGCAGGGGGATAAACCTTTCTTGTAGTCCGAAACTTATGTTCCACAAAACTTACGTGAGCAGCCTAAAGGTTCAGAATGTAATTACATGAAAATATTAAAGCACACAGCTTCCAATTTTCCTAGTTATTGGCAACGTTCTGCTTTATCTTCTTCGAGTGTAATCTGCTTCTGGAAACATGGGAAATAAAATGTAACTAGTGAAACAAATGTGTTTATGAATTTTCAAATGCCACTAAATGGTTTCGATAAAGACTACGTTTATTAAGGTATAGATATAGAATTTGATAGGATTTCGATTCGATATAACCTACTTGTAAGTATTAAGCCTGGTTGTTGCTATCAAGGAGGTCCTTCAGGTTTTTTTGCCATTGCATTATTTTTACTTGATTGTCAAACTTCTGTTTATGAAAATGCTCAACTGTGGTTTAAGAATATATGTGGGGTATAAATAAGGATGAATGCTTTGTGATTCTGAATTCAAAAAGTGGATTAATACAGAAGTGTGCAAAATAAACGAGACTATTAAGTAAATCCCGAAGGTAGCTACTGAGTAAAAAATTAATTGTGAAGGTAAAGAGAATGTAACGTACCTTGTTACGAAAACATTGGTCAAGTCCACAAAAATCAACTAGAAAAATGTCATATACACAGGAGTTATTTGAAGCTCCCTTTTTTAATGATAAACTCGCGTACTTATTTGATAAGTTTTAGTTTGGAGAAATATTTTCTAAAAATGTGAAAAAAATTAAGAGGTATCGTTTGACTTTAGTTATCTCTCGCATGAGTGGACAATCCAATTCCACCCATTTTATTATATGGTCTTGTACTCGTTTAATTGCAAGATAAAAGTGCCATTAAAATAACTAGTCTAAAATAAATAACTATGGTAATATGTGAATGTAATTAGATTTATTATATGATTCTGTAAGGGTCTAGTTAAACATAAATCCCGAATCCAAAATGAACCGTGGATTGTATGAGTTTGGACGTATTTTTTACCGGAATGCAATCAATTCAAAGTATAAAAATAATTTATCACATTAGCATCAATTTAATTATGTCACTCAAAAGAAAATATTTCAATTGCCTTCCTAAATGATATGATATAGATTTATGGATATTCCCTATCAACTTGTTTAAACTTGGTGCTGGTTTGTATTTACATTTTATTTATTTATTTCTTTACAGTTCTCTCTTTCGAAGTATTCGTTCTTTGGTACTTATCTAAGATGTTCTTTGTAAGTTTTGAGCATGAACGTGTAAGGTTTCTTAATCTAGGGCATTAATACTTTAATGTGACTTAAGTTTTTTCAAATAAAAGAATGTGACACAGAAAAGTAGGTATTAATGAGGATTTTAGCTGATTGGATAAATTTGAAAAATAAAGGCATCTTACCAAGATGTACATCTCGTAAAATATATTTATTTACTGAATGAGGTAGTCACTAATGGCTTGGTTTTCAAACTTGTTGATGTTCAAGATGTGTTTGGTTCCGAATGACTAGAGGAACGCAGAAAGCACATTCTGCGCAAAGATTAGGATGAAAAAAGGTGTATTAAAGTTTATGATGTTTTGGTATTTTGATTGTTGCGATGAAAACGAAGCCTACTACTAATTAGCGAAACAACAGAACTGAAATTTCGTCACCACCGATGGTGATGGCAAACGCACTGGTCCAATTCATGACCCCTGTAGGACTCGGGACGTGCGTCCGTGTCAGGGAGCGTGTGCGCACGTCCAATAATGGAAAAGCCACGCGTGCATTCCCGTTTGAGTGAATAAGTCAGCTTGGGAGTGAATAATTGGTCAGTGGGTGCTGGGCGCCGATGTCCACTCCCTACCTCGATCCAACACAATTTGTCTCTTTCTCCCTCTTTCTCTCACGTTACTAAACCCGTGAGTACGTGATTTTACGGCGTAGCGGAGGGGTTTAATCAGCGTGGTCACTCAACTGGCAAAAAATCGGCAAAAGTCGGCAATCACTCTTCTGAAAAGGGAACGTGCAGAGTTATTGAAAAAAATATCATGAGTGAAAATGCGGGAGTGACTATTGGGAATGTTTTTTATATTATAGGTATTGATGACTTGGCGTATTTGATAGAGGACATCGTGCGTGATAGTCGAAAAGGGGAGGGGGAATATTTTACTTCTCTGCGAGGCATAAAAAAATTATCGAAATGGTTGTTTCGTGCTTTTATTTTGAAGTTTATGTTAAGTTTTCTTTTGTCTGAAGAAATGTTCACCCCAAATTCCACTGAATGAAGTTTTAGAACTCACGAGATCTCCTGGCACTTGCGAATAGTAAAAAAAGTATCTTCGGTCAGAGAGGTCACACCTCCGTTGTGTACGATTACCCTAGGAAAGTGTCAACTAATCTGTAGGATTATTAATTTATTCTTTGTCTTTCAGGAGATATAGGTCAAATAAGTTGAATTTTTTATTTATTACTCTTTACCAACGTTTCGCATTTTTATCTATGCTTCATCAGGGCTACAATGAAAATATGAGGCGTTTGTTCACATAAATGAAATGTAGTTTACAATTTTTAGTGCAAATTTATGTTAAAAAGTTTATAAACATTTTATTTTTCAATTTCCCTCAGAGAAAGTTCCTTCCAAATTAATTGCTTGATTATATTTTCGTTGCTATTTATTGTTTGTTTTAATTTTTGTATATTTAGGTTGTTTCAAAAATCAAAATATAATTAAGTGTTGTTAAAGCATATTAGATTGTAATAAATTTTACTTAATTAGGCGATGTCTGTATTTTTATCGCAGGATGTCTTGTTTTGTGCAATGTGCACCGTTTATTTAAATAATCTTTTACATAAGTTTGGTTCTGAATCTATTATTTTTGTGACTTGAAAATCGAATGTGTGGTTATTTTTGATTGCATGATGTGCTAGTGCACATATTTCTTAATTTGAAGTGAAAAGGAATCATCTAGATCTGTGGGATTGTTCTGCATCCTACTTACTACATTTATGAACGCTGGCAGTGAAAAACAACCTTGACCATGCTGATTTACAAACTTATGCGTTCACGATTCTTGGTAGTCTTGTCGATTGGCTTTCTTCTCCATCCGTTCTTTATCTCCTGTTAGCTCCAAATGCCTCCATGAGCTGATGCTGAGTAATGAAATATTGTAAAATGAGCAACGTGCTTATATGGATGGATTTATTAATCAATGGCACTTTAGGTGTCACTATCAGCAGAAATTTAAAAAAAAAATATTTTTAAGGTTCTCAGGGCCTGTTTATGGCATTCAGGCTTTTGGTTCTGCGATTAAATTATTATATTATGCAACAGTTTTGCCGTGCTATGCTGCTGGCTTCGTCGGGCTTTTAAGAACAACAATGGTCTTTTTTCAAAAAGTAAATAAACAATTCCAGCAGTTGATGATTTTGAGAAGTAAATAACTTAATTTCGAATAAGTCTCTTCCAGGTATAAGGGAGTTTATAACTATCCTCTCTATTGATGTTATTTGGTCTTTTTTCTGTTTCAATCGCCTCCCTTATGAGCCGCGGAAAGTAACTGCTTTCTTTATGTAGTACTCTTGCCGTCTCGATGTCAATGGCGTGACCTTCCTCTAACGTAGTGTGCTCAGCCACGGCAGAGTGATACCAGTCTTTCTTCCGGATTGCACGTTCATGTTCCTTTAATCGGCATCCAATTGCTCTCCTCACATATGATCTTCCGCAACTGTAGAGACGTTCGTACACACCCTCATGCATTGTGGGTGGTAATGGATCTTTAGTCCCTCGTAGATGATCTCGTACTCTGGAGGTAGTGTTGTATCGTGTGATAATGTTATACTTTTTCATTATTCTACCTATGCGATCGGTCGTACCCGCAATGTAAGGCAGCATAACATACCCCAGAGGTTTAGGAGTCTCCTTCTCTGTAGGTTTTTTTGATGTCACTCTTTCAATTAATTTGTTACTAAACCCATTATTGTTTAATGCCTTCTTCAAATGGTGTATTTCTTGCGTGATGGAATCAAAATTGGAAACTTTTCTGGCGCGATCAAACAGTGTCTTGATAACAGAAGCCTTCTGTTGTAGATGGTGGTGTGAGCGTGCGTGTAGATATCGATCGGTATGAGTCTTCTTTCTCTACACACTATGTCCAAGTGTACCATCATCTTTTCTTTTGACTAGGACATCCAGGAATGGTAGCTGTCCGTCTTTTTCGATTTCCATCGTGAACTGGATCGAAAGATGAAGATATTAAATAATTTAATCGTAGAACCAAAAGCCTGAAACAATAAGCTGCGAGAATGTACAAAAAAAGTTCTCAGGGCCTCTTTAAAAAAGGTTGCATCCCAAAGATTACAAATAATACAGGTCCCATCTTGCATTTACTATCTTTCTCGGTGGTTCATACGGTATAATAATGCTTTGCTGCCATCAGCCACTCTCATTAAAGTAATATTGAAGATTTTTTCTAATCGCATACCAGAATGAACCAGATAAATATATTACTACTAATCGGCGCAAAAAAGGTAGAACGCTGAACTTAAAGGATTTGTATAAAATTCCGCCGGAGTAAAAAAGAGTTGTATAATCTACCGTTTTACTCCTTGTTTATTTGACTACAAAATTAATTCATTTAAAAGTGTTTAAATGTAAACGTTTAGCTTCTACGGTCGAAGGAGTGAAGAAAAACACGCGAAAAACTAGGAGAATGGCGAAACGGTCGTCTTCTTCATCTCGTCACGGCCAAAATATCTGATTGGTGCACTTCATTAATTTTTTACGAAGAAAAAATATCTCCACATTACAAATATTCTTTTAAAGTTAAATTTTACCCATTATTTGATTTTTTAAATAGCCGAAAGCTAGATTTCATTTTCCGAGATGTGGAAAAGTATATCAATATCCAAGTTATGTATGCTTTTTGAAAAAAATATTTAAAAACTTTATATGTTAGGAAATGTTGATATTCTTCCTGTTACTTAAAATAAACCACAAAAAAGAAAATCGCACCGTGGCAATGCAGCCTATCATTTTGCGCAGTTGGTAATGGTGAAACTCCTGGCCGCGGGCGCCTTCATATCTCTGGTAAGACGTCCGTCGAGAGCTATGTACAAAAAGGTACATATACAAACTATCACTCACAATACCTACAGTTAACTTGAATTTCATATCATTGATCCATTGAAAACGTCTTCATGTGTAACAAATATATTATGAATCGAAATAAATTAAAACTGAATTCATATAAAAAACATCAACGCACAGAATGTCTGCATTTTTATCAATATCACACAAAACATGTCTCAAGAGGAAACAATCGTCATGAATAACAAATTAATGGGTTGTCACAAGAATGTGAATAAGAGATACATTTGCGAAGATTCTCGCCCAGGAAGGCCGAAGTTCATTTGTTATTCAATAAATAAATTAAATGTTTGTTTATATGCTAGAAGTTCATTAATTTTCTGGATTGTGTTGTTGTTATGAGCTGAATTAAAGTGTGTAATTTCTGCGCAAAATGATAGTCTGCATTGCCGCGGGGCGATTTTCTTCTTTGTGGTTTATTTTAAGTTAGAGGAAGAATATCAACATTTTCTAACAAAAAAAGTTTTGCAATATTTTTTCATAAATCATACGTAACTTCGATATTGATTTACTTTTCTACATCTCGGAAATTGAAATATAGCTTTCGGCCATTTTAAAAATTAAAGAATGGGTAAAATTTAATTTAAAAAAATATTTGTAATGCGGAGTTAATGTTCTCTTCATAAAAAAATAATGACGTGCATCAATCAAATATTTTGGCCTTGACAAGATGAAGAAGACGACCGTTTCGCCGTTCTCCTTGTTTTTCGCGTGTTTTTCTTCACTCCTTCGATCGTAGAAGCTAAAAGTTTCCATTTGAACACTTTTAAATAAATGCATTTTGTAGTCAAATAAACAAGGAGTAAAACGATGTATTACACGACTCTTTGGAGCTCCGGCGGAATTTCATACAAATGCTTAAAGGTTAAAGTTCTACATTTTTTGAGCCGATAGTAAATCACGCATTTGTGGCCAATTATGGAGCGCATTTAGAAACGGGTCTTACCGACTCTTTGCTTATGGCGCATTAAAATTAATTGTGGTTGAGTTTTTAATGGCCCACTAAACTCATTTTCAATGAGGTGTTTCATTTTTTTGAGAGACTGACAGAATTAAATGTTCAAGGTTATCTGTATCCCATTATACGGGTACACGTAAGAGTTTCATGCCAGTTTTCTCGATTGTTATGCAATAGTTGAATTGTACGCTTGCTATTTTAATAACACTCTTTTAGCTTACGAAATAATCTGGCCGTGTTAGCAGGCGTATCATTTAATCTGATAGAACTGTATTGTTTTTGTGCATGAACTCATTTAGAAAAGGAGCAAGTATTTAATTTTGTCCACTATTGTGCTGCTCTTATTAGTGATATTTTCGATTCAAGTACTCGATCGCTAATTGTTTTTAGTTTATTTGTGATAAGGAGGTAGAATATAATGAAAATTTATATGATAGCGTAGTATGGTGATGTTTCAAAGTCATTACCAATTATGGCTTCCAGTTTTAGCTTTTTCAATGTTAGACTTCTCGATTAATCACGTAATTGAACGACAAAATAACGCCTTTTTTGGGATGACAGTAAAATGAAGAAGTCCCTTCTTCCACCTCACCTCTCGTTAAATATACATGTAATAAAAGTCAAATAATTTTATAGTAACTTTTAAAAATATAGCATTAAACTATACACATGTAAACGGAATCACTACAAATAGTTTCGATAATACGTAATAGTGTAGGAAAAACGTAAGGATGGCTGCCATCCTTGACGAAAGAACCCACAGCAGGAAATCGCCCGGATGGTTATGGGGACTGAAAGACATGAGAAACCCAATTTGAAATTTCACACTGAAAATGGTATATTTCAATACAAATTGGGAGAAAAAATCAAAAAGGGAAAAAGTAGGATAAGATAACATGTTGAATTAAGATAATAAGCTCGGTAAATTATTGGATCATAGAAGAATTCGCATGAACAAATGCTTCAAAGCGGAATGTACTGTTTGGTTGTATTTACAGATATTTCGTACATTTTCCTTAACTATAAAGGAAAAATTCATTGCCTCAATGGTGACGCCAGATTATTTTTCAAACAAAATATCCTCCGACCGCACCCCGGGTAAGTACAAGCAATTCTCAGGAGTTTCCGCCCCATCTGGGGGGTCGCGGCACCCTGCTCTTACGGGAATGACTCCTGCAAATAACTAATGACCGCCTTGTCTAGGGCGTGTTGTATTTTAGATTAATTGAAGATTCCTTGTGCACTACCCCAGTTATTCGTAATACGACGCACGCCCGTGTGTTGTCCTTAAGCGCGATTAACAACCGGCCAGGCACTGGCTACCGGGGGCGTTGCGCTTCAGATAAATAACTGGTGTAGAACACAAACGGCGCCCGAGTGATCCATCACGTGGTGTTTCTTCCACGCCTCCCCTTCAACGCGCCTGAATTAAGGATGCGGTTTAATGTCTTGCGAGAAATAAGGGCATCGGGCCCTCAGCCCCTCCCCGGAAGCAATTCCTTCCCTTACCTTGAAATTGCCAGCCCTCTCCCCTCTTCATTGTGTTCGTTGCGCCATTTGCGAGTCGACGTTTGAAGCTTTCGGGCCATTAATGCCCTTGAGATAAATATTCTCGCTGCATTGTACCGGGTGGAGCAAGGCCTCGAGACGTTAATAAATGCTCACGCATGCATCCACTTATCCGTATCCACTACGCAAACAAAACATGCACTTGCCTTGTAAAGCAGTCGAGGAAATATAATTTCTCCTGTGCGCGCATCTAAAGGAAGAACAGTTGAGAAAGAGTTGTACTATATTTTGCAAGTCCCTGTGCTCTCCGTTTTCTTAAACTTCCGTTGTATTGTGGACTTAATAAAAGGCCGTCTACCAATTACGGTAATTTTGGGTTAAGAATACATTACCTCGACTAATCTTTCAGGTGAAGAAAGCAGGCATGGTACTTTAATCGCGTGTTTGGACGCGTAATGTATATAACCTTGGAGATGGTGCAGGGTTAGTGATACATTTGGGAGGTCTCACTCATTCCCAATTTCATAATATACAATTGTATTCATTTTTATAATTAAAGATAAATCTACCTATTAACCTTCCGGCGGGCGCGTACGTGTACTATGAGTACATGGCGGTCATTTTTCGGCGTTTTAATCCGTTTTACCGTAATAGGACCAACTTGGGACCCTTTGCTATTTCTCATTTGTACAAATAGCCTTCTTAGTGTGCAAAAACATTTTCTTAGAAGCAGTTTTTGGGGAAGAAGAAAGCGAAACGCGTCGTGAAGTCCGTACGTTGTGCGCTGCGAGACCCGTTGAATTAATGAAAAATCGCGTTCTGTTCGTATATTTTTTGTTATTCTATAAGATATTAAGTTTTATATTGTTAACAATAGTTGGCGACAAATATTGCAAGTTACTGATTATCTATTCATATTTTTGTATGGCAGTAATTTTCACCTGAAGCAAAATATTGCGTGTGTTGTAGAGATCTGCTGTGATCATGAAAAAAATATCTTCGTAAGTACATTTACCTTTATTCCTTACATTTGTATCAGAGAATGAGCCACTTTTTTATCGCATAAATATGGTGCAATTATGCATCAATACAATTTACATTAGTGAAACTAATTTTGAAATGATTAGTGTTCAAAATTGAAGCCGAGCAACAATCAACTCGATGCTTCTGTTGGACTTCGGAGGCAATACTGATGATACCTAAAACGAATTTCCTCATCCTAAGTTACAATTAAATAATCAAGGAAAATTTGTTTATTGAAGATTAGTTCATATACACTTATTATTCTATGAAATATCATCCTCGAGTATCAATGAGCTATTGCTAGTGATTCCGTCATGCCTCATAGCTCACCTGAAAGTATTGAGCTGGAATCTCTTCAGAGCTTTCGTAACGGCACCCATTATGAACAGTTCCAGAATGGTTCCATTTTTAGCTGGATTTGAGCCGGGGAAATAAAAAGAAGTCGGCATTTGGGGAGGTTGTTGCAGCGTTACCGCGGTGTGTTTCTACGTATACCCTCCCACCAGCAGCGATCCATGGCTCTGCGCATTGTCGTGATGAATAATTGCGTGGGTGTTGGAGATCTCCTGGTGGATATACGTGACTCATATCGTCAGTCGTTTAAGCACATCCACGTTAAATGTGTCACTGACCATCTGTCCGAATATACGACTTATCTTTGGGCAACATCTATATACTGTTTTGATACATCGAACCTTCTGCTTTGCACAATAAAAATAATCTCCTTACTTTTCGGACAGACCCTAAAAGTATTCAAGCGCTGATATATTTTATATGGAACCAAAATCTTCAATCTGTCTCCGGAAATATACTGAACACTAGTAATATAATAATCTAGCTAACTGATTTCGTTATGATATCCACTTAAAAATGAGCTTTTGAAATTTATTAATAACATTTCTTAATTTTATGTATGAAGGTCCGTTGAGGGACTATAATCTCTTATTTAGATTATTTTTGTGTCCAGTCGTCCTGTTAAATGATAGTGTATACTGTACAGGTTAGCCTCATGAGGTATCTAAAGCTCCATATTCTCTATCATATTAGTTTTGTGAAATCCATTTTTCAATTAATTGGTTAGTGGTGAAATTTCAAGGTTCAAAATATGTAACATTTATTTTTGTAGTATCAATAATGGAGCAATAATTCATTCATCATCAGGTTGTAGAATTGAATAAAGCAATTATTTAGTTTCAGAACGGAAAATATTAAGTAATATTCCATTTATATCAATTTTGTATCCTTTGTGACTCTGGCTAATCGTACGAGGAATCTTATAATTTAATTAGTTGAAGCGTAAAATGGTGGTGTGTTTAGGCTTGATGAACTCTTACGGAAATTCCCTCATCTCAAACGCCGGACTTTCACAAGAACGCCAAGGTACTCTCAAGTCAGGCTCTCGAAAATCCTCTTGTCGTCCTTAGATTTTTGGCCTAGCTTTGGCTTCTCAGCAACTTCAATCCCTTCTAGGAAGGACACATATGGAACTGACTTGATGGGATCAATTGCTTTTCTTTACATGCTCAATACCTTACATGACTAAATTAAAAAAGCGACAATGCCTTCAAATAAAAACAAACAGCATCTTGCTTTTCGTGAGTAAATATTCAAACATGAACCTTGGGCAATGGGAAATTCGTAATACATCAACGCGAGCACGGGTTAAAAAGAACACTGGGGAGTGTACCTGAAGGTTTTACAATCGTGCCGTCGTGGAAACAATCTCAGCCAGCGTCTCTTATAAAGAGGAAGACTTTGAAATGTAGGCATCTCTTTTATTTGTTACGGCGTAAATCTCTTCACTCCACGAGTCTTGTCAAACCTGTGACATCAGAGGATACCGTAATATTTTCTCTAGCCATGTGCAACGTTGTGAATGGAACATGTTCAGCCTGCATTCAATAAAATAGGACGTGGATTTACTGGTTGATCATTATTTAGATCGGTTAAATTAAATGCAACATAAACAATAATTAAGGCAATTTATATCAAAGCACAGAAGAGAGCATTATTCACCTTCGTTCAGTTAATTAAATACGAGGTGCATTTGACCGAATTTTTTAAAAATAAGCGGAGGCAATTACGATAGTCAATTTTGTACTTATTTAAACACCTGCCTCTGATTTAATGTTTGCAAAAGTCATTTTATTCCAACAATGTTTAAAACTAACTACCTTTTAAGTATTATCAACGGAGAATTTAGGTTACATTAAATTCATGACTGAACTAATTAATCGACTTTCATGGAAACAAACTAAAAGTTCGGAAATTCAGTACTGCATTTTGTAACCCATAGTGACGCTCAAAACCATTGTATTCCACGGGAGACGTGAGTTTAGTAATTAATAAATGTAAAAAATAGATTTAGCAACATTCCAAAACTAAAAAAATGCGTAATCTATAATCTCTAATGGTCGTTTACTTCTTTATCGCAATGGCTGAGAAAATCAGCTTTTAAGTTCATACATACAACATGTCTGGAAACGTTCAAAACCATCATTATTGAAAAATAGTTCTTTGCATACAAACTTTGCAATGAATGGATATTTTTGCGTCATTTAAATTATTTTAGAAATAGAATTTGGTTTAGTATTAAAACCAGTCGTATTCAAGTCGGCCCAAGAGCAGTGAATATCGGTTTTGAAGGAAAGATATTCGATGAAATGCCTAGGAAAAACGCGCTGTCGTGTGTAGAATTTTATGAAAAGTAGCATGTGTTGTAAAATACACGGCTGAATTCATTTGGAGTTTTGTGCAGGGAACGGTGAAGAATAAGATAACCGAGTAAATCTTTGATGAAGTTGCCCCAAGAAGCGGTGTGAGGGAAAGACAATTTTTTTGTTGACGGAGAAGTGGAAGGGACAGCATATAGTTCATACATTTGGGAATAAACAGCAAGTTGCTACAAAGCAAAGAAAGCAGAGTGCAAAGGAAGTTTATTCTTATAAAGAGAATGGATTACGTCGAAAAGATACGCAATGGAAGACGAGGTGACTGAAACAAGGGCAAAATTTGACTGCTGGCTGATGAGTGGAAGGATTATTTTCAGTTTCAACTTCAGAGCACAGCAGCGTAACAACTACAATGAAAAGAAAACTTGCACATGCAATAAAGTAAGATGAATACAGTGAATGGATTAGGTTGACAAGGGAGGTATTGGAATACGAGAGAAAGGAAATGAGGAGCAAAGGAATAAAGCGAGGAATCCGATATTCGGATTTCTAACGGCGATCAGCCGTTATGTTCAAACTTTCACTCAATGCTTCCGAAAGTGTTTATGTCCTGCAGACGTAATGATGAAACGGAGCCAATTGGATCTCAGCACCGGAGAGCGGAGAAGCTTAAAAGGGAAGATCGGAATTCGATTGAAACCCCCGCTCGGATAAAGAAGAAAGGGTCGCCGAGCGCAAGGAATAT
The DNA here is from genome assembly GCA_963573305.1 of Pyrrhosoma nymphula. Taxonomy (NCBI): domain Eukaryota; kingdom Metazoa; phylum Arthropoda; class Insecta; order Odonata; family Coenagrionidae; genus Pyrrhosoma; species Pyrrhosoma nymphula. The sequence goes on from OY754337.1 coordinate 73,208,649, forward strand.
TTTCCGATTGGAGAACTGAACACGAAGGACGGAGCCAGGGTTGGATTGAGGGGGGGTTGGGTTTGGGAGGAAGGAGGGGGGAGAGAGGGGATGGGGACGCTATGGATACGGCTGACGTACGTTTAATTATGCATCGCCCCGAAAGAAAATAAACAAACCAGACCTTCGCCCGAGCGAAATGGACGGCGGAAAAAAGTTTTTATCATTTAATTTTTTATTTTAACCTTTCATTTGCTTCTTATTTTTATTTTTTCGAAAGGAGTTATATTTTTTTATCCTCGCACTCCGTGTCCCATGAGCAGCAGCAGTGGAGGCAGAAGAAGATCCGTTTAATCAAGTGGCCTCGTTCGCTGTCGCCATGGGTATCCCACCCATGGGGGAACAAATGACGAGTGGAGGGCGAAGTGGGGTATGAAAAACTCGACTTTTTCATTATTATTCGCGCATGTTTTTTGGTATGGGAAGGGGGGGGATATGCGTGCCCGTGTTTCTGACGAACCCCGTGGCATGGAGCACGTCCCCTCGACCCGAGGGAACCGACGGGGAGAGCACGCAACTTGTATTCATCTGCGAATATGCGCCGCGTGCTTGCTCCCTAAGTCTTGTAAACACGAGGATGACTATTGAGACAGAATTTTCAAGCAGAATCGCTTCTTTTGCCGTGAAACATCTCTTTAATTGGCATGGGGGAGTATCTATGGCTTGTGGCAACGCAACAAACTTTGCAAAATAAATAATATCTTCATAACTCGGAAAGTATAAAATACATAAATGATCTAAGATGCTGAAAGAGCATCGGAAGCACTTTAGATCGGCGCCACCACAGAAGTCGGCAGTAGCGGAACATAGCAATATCGAAGATCATGCCATACAATGGGAAGATGCAAATATACTTAGCCGCACGCATGGCTATTGGAACCGTATAATCAAAGAGGCTATAGAGATCCGTCTAGAAAAAAGAAATTTTAACCGAGACACTGGTTTTCAAGTTGTGCCTGGAATTCCATTATCAATTAGATTAAAAATGAAAGGGAAGGCAAGAGAATGATTCAACGGTTAATCACAGAAACGAACCAATCAGGAGTCACCTGATCCTGACTGTTGCTTATTAACCCTCCAGCGGGCGCGCTGTGGCACAAAGTGCAACATTGTTTCGTTTTGTTGTCATGTTAACAATAGTGGAAGGTCAGTGATCCAAAAGCACCAATTATTCCTTCTTTGTAACAGTGTAAAGATTTCTGCTGGAAATTGTAGCGCAAGGCTTCCCGCATTTCTTAATAAAACGCATTAGTACCTGATTTGGTCGTCTTTGTTGCACTCTGTGCAACGCGCGCCTGGTGATGAAATTTGATCCAATAGTGGCACTAATTGATCAACATTGTTACTTTCTCTATGATGTAGTGTGATGTGAGTAGTTAGAAATATAAGAATTTTCACTATTCTTCCTCTGATATATGGTTGTGCTAACATCTAAACTTGTAGTGGTTAGAAGCAGCTGTATGCGGAGAGAAAAACCTTCGGAAATTGAGCTGTGGTATTATCTCCAACGCGAGCCCTATGATGTGAGTATAATTTTAGGAATAATTTTCATTGCATATTTTTTTTGCTTTTATTTTATGGCTTTATCTCTACCAGCTAACTATAAATATTCTTGAAAGTTATCGAAATGAAGAGATGCAAATTGAAGAAGTTTGCGAGAAAGCAAGTAAGAAACGCGGAAAGTGCGTATTGTGTGGCCGTGGAAAGTACATATCAACGACAATCAAATGTGGGAAGTGCAATGACTTTCATTGCCAAAAGCACTGTGAAACAGTAACTACGTGCAAATAGTGTACATAAATGACGTAACAAAGCCTTAAGAGATACAATCTTTCTAATATTCTAATTGAGTTTTAGGCATTGCATAAAAATAAATAAAATTATAGCAGATGTTTTAAATGGTAAAAGTGCTTGCAAAAATATGTATTGTATGCGTTAACTATGTAAAACATTATAAATAACACAAGTACTCTTCTTTATTCCAGTTTTTGTTACTAATATCAGCAGAAAATAAAGTGTGGCATTGAGTGCCACGCGCGCCCGCTAGTGTCAGAGAATATGGCACGCCCGCTGGAGGGTTAATATCGGCCAATTTTGACTCATGTGGCATTCAGAAGCCCTAATGATTACGAACAAGTCTTTCGTCGAAACGTTGGAAAATATGAAGCCTATTACCTGGTGGAATACCCGTGAAAAATTTATTTGTAAAATCTATATTTTAGGTAAACTTCGGTAACTGAGCGGGAACCTTTGTTTCTACCGTGGCAGGAGATAACTTCCACCGTGGCAGGAGATTACTCAGATTTCAGATTCTCTTTCCAATTTCGAAGAATTCAAGGGAATTATTTGCTGTGCCCTTGTATGGTTTCCCATCAAGGATAGAAACGCCAGGGAAAGAGGACTTCAAATAAGACACAACCCATGGTTTGAATCCCGTAGCACAACTTTTGCTATACTTAGGCACGCATACGACGGTGTTCGTAATCGACATGATGATTTCTATATATTTCTTCATTAAAGAAAGAAAAAACTTATAGTAGTGTTTATCCACACATTTATTCACACGACCGACCCAGGTTTCAACAGATAACCGTATTTTCAAGGTGTTGAACACCTTGAAAAATGCTCTTCAATATGAAGGCGGAATGGTTTTATATTAAAATACTATAAGTTGAAGAATAATATTAACTGACTTGATAATAACGTGAAAGTGTTGAAACCACTACTGGAATTATAGAAAATCATGCCAATACTAATTTTTACCTCCTCATGAAAAAATTGTTCTTAACATTTTCCGTCTACTTTCAACTATTTTTCACCAGTGATTTTGGTACCTGTATCTCGAAACCTTAGTTACATAATTGTATAAACGTAGTGATAAACTTGACGAGGGATGATGTTCGATGACAAAAGTAAGCTACACGGCAAAAGTTGGGTAGTATTGTCTTCGATTAACTCAAATCTATTTTGATTAGAAATCGTTGAATCCTAAATATGAAATGAAATACTCGGGGTGGCCAATTCCAATATTTTTGGAGTTGATTTCTATTGTACATGGATGCTTTTCTTCATAGTTTACTATTTAAAAAATGTGATTCAGGTTCAAAATATTCAGATTGTTTTATTTCCTAGTCATTATGCAAGTATTACCTTCAATATTTAAAGCAGCGGCTCAGTTTATGATATTGAATGACTTTTGCTTCATTTTATGGTACTCTGATGTAAGTGTAAGTAAGTGTAATGGTTATAATAGCACGACTGCTTCTGTAATATTCTGGATAGAACTTCTGGAATACGTCTGTGCATTAAAAATTATATTATTAAAATTATTTTCGCGAATTATCCATTGCGTTAATATTTCCTTTGGAAGGACTCATTATGGTTTCCAGGTGGCAACATAAAACGGGGAGCTACCGCTGCATTATCTTCGGTTTTTAAAAAGCCTTCAAGTAAATTTCTAGGTTCTGGAAGTGCCTTGCTGTTAAAAAGCTCTAAAATTCTACTTAAGAGGTTGAAACTTCATTTTTTTACGAATTTGTTTCCCTTGCCAGCCCTGACCTCCATCTGGAAAGCTTAAAAATGAGCTTTGGGGATTATAAAGAGAATCCTGAAATTAATTATGCCATAAGTTACGTGGAAGTCACGAAATATTAGGATAAGCGCATGGTTGAAATTAGCTAGGTTCAGTTTGCATATAAATCAATCATTATATCCTTCATTCCAGTTTTCAAAATTCCCTTTAAAAATAGCTTAAGACTAAAACTTAAGGTTAAAACATACAACACCGTATCTGTGAGGAGCTCATTAAAGCTCCAAGCGCCCATTTACAGGGCCATGGTATTGGTGCCATTCTAAAGCTTTATTAGCTTTTCTATGACACCGATACCTTAGCCTTGAAAATGCGCGTTTGAAACTTTAATGAGCTCCTCGCAGATATGTTGATATGTGTTTAGCAATGTGAATTTGAATATTTTAAAGTTATATTTAATAAATAATGTTATTATTAATAATAATTACGATCTATATTGCAATAAATATTTATTAAATCGATTGAATCAATTTTTGAACCTTATTTCTTTCGAATGTTGCATAATTGAAATGATATGTAGTGAAAAGCGCAAACTGGTGAGCATAAAAAGAGTCAATTAAATAATAATGGAAAAATATTCACGGGGGCTGTTTTAAGTTATTTTTACAATGTGAGGCACAAATGTGAATTTTAAAAATTTAAAAATAGTTTATGAACGGTTTAAGAGTCTTTTTACTACTGTAATGGCAGTTGTTGCATCAGTTTTAACGACTTCTTAGAGCATCAACTCTATCATTTGTTTGCGGGAATAATTATAGCCTTACCTTATGTGCCAGAATTCGTGCAATTTTTAACTTAATTTATTAAAAATTTTAATCATAATTGAGTGATCCAATCAAATATTTATTAATACTAATGAAATAATTTTATTTTACTCATACCAGCACATTAATGGGATATTCTTCGAACGTTTTTTTCTATTTCTTTAAAAAATATAGCGTTTTATTTTTATGAATCTCCGGTATAAGGGGCCTCAATCGGTTGATTATGCATATTTTCCATGAAAATAGTGCCATCTCATGTACCGTGTTCAGAGGAAATTTTTTTTTCCGAGGGAGAACTCGGGTTATTCAAGCTTTTACGATTAGTGGAAGTTTCTTCGACATGTAGGTCCCTCGGTGCCAGCGATTCGCCTGCGGACATTTTGTCTCGCCGACTGTATACGTAGACTCCCCGTGCTATCCGTTCCCGAGATTAAAAGTTATTTGAGCGTGATATCCCTAAGAATAATACTCGATAAAGATGTAAGAAATCTAAATCATTAGAAAAAAAGTAATATCAGCATTCAAATAATGCAGAAATAACAGCCACTTTCTGCTCTATCTTTCGAGATATTTTCCAGAATAAATATAAACCGTTTTCCATGGGATTTGGTAAGGGTGTGAATTCCGGAGATTTGTTATTTGAATAATGGAACTTTTGACGCATAGAGGTTATTCAATTATGTTTAGCATGTTATCTCAATTATAAAAAAGGTGTGGGCGTAGCATGACGGGCGACATTAGTGCAACACTTAGTATGGATATGACTGGCCGAGGGGAGTACACAGTATTATATATAAATAAACATAAATATTTAAATCAATATTTATTAAAATATAAATATGAAAATATATTTATACATTTACGATAATGAAGCGAAATGCACTTAAAATATTCATACGAAACCTACCTTCAACCCTCTATTGATTGCATTCTGAATTATTCGAAGCGCTCGTACTTACGTGACCACGTAACGACTCAAGATATTATGTAGTTAAATGCCATTTATGTTCGTGTCGCGAAAGTTAAATTTCCTTTTATGCAGCTTTTATATCCTGCATAGCATATGGTAAGCCTAGCTGTAACAATGTAAAAAATTCCTTGGCAACGAAAGTGAGAAAAACTAAATTTGCATAAATAATTCGCTTTAAGTTCAATGTTTTCAATTTATCGATCGATAAAGAGAATACGATTGAAAAAGTTAAAGTTAATGATACTTAGTCCTCATTTTAAACCAAGTAAATAACTTCTAGCTTAAATGTTTTGTATTAAAATGAACAAATGAAAAATGTTCTACACGGAAATTCCGTCCTGGGGGTTTATATTGTAATCTCATTTAAGTGAGAATACGTCATAAAATGTGGACAATTACGTCATTTTTCGTAGTTCAACTCCGCCACCCAGGCGGAGTGACCATCTTCGGCTCTCAAGTGGTGATCTGGCGGTCTATTTATTTGATTCATCCGCTCTTTCGACTCTTGATCCGTATCTTTCGACTCCGTTCATTTGGCTCCGCATTTTATTAGTTCCATCTCACCTGTCGTCAGGAACGTGAAATTGAGCCACCATCGGACCTTGGCCGATCGTGAGCCGTTCATTAAGAGAGCGAAACGGATCTCCCGCCTTCACGCAAAGAGTAATTAAAAAAGTGAGATTACAAAATAACCCCCTGGAGTCGGGTGTCGCTTATTTGAGATCGGAAACAACTTTGCATTGACCTTTTCGGTGTTGATGATGTTTTTCCAATTGTTCCCTTTGGAAAGCAGTTCAACGATATCCTCTATAATTGCTACCACTTTTTACCATTTCGATCTATTTGAATGAGAGCTCAAATGTGTATTGTTTGTGACCTTGAATGTCCGACTCATAGAAGCGGTGCAATGTAAGGGAACATGAATTACTATGTAGTAAGCACTCCTATTTTTTGCAAGAATCGAGTGATTGTTGTAGATTTCAAAGCATTAAGAATAGAAGAAATGCAGCTTTTAATTGGGAGGGAAACTTCTACTTGTAGCTTCGCTTTAATTATAATGAATAGCAGTAGGATTGAGCAAAAAAAATTAAGACTACAACTAGTGCCAATATAAAGAAGTTCTTCGACGATGCTTACATGATGTGCTAGCACTAATGTTTCTGCTTGAGAAGGTTTCTCAAGTATACTATTGAAATTTAACTTTGTGACACTGAAAATGCAAAACCGAAGCAATAAGAAAACTACGCTACGCCTCCCGTCAAAATTTACGGAGGACATCAGGTAAAGAGCCTGAATACCCGCCTAAAATATCAACTGCCAAAATGAGGTGATCCACACAATGACCATAATGTGAAAACTTGCCTCTCAAAACTAATCCCGGTCTACCAGTAGCCGCCAAACCCACCCAATCTCGTGCACCACTCAATATGGGTGACTTCTCGTTTCAAATCTCGCCTTCGATAGAACATGAACGGAGAATCGGGATGTATGAGAGGTGCCAAAAACGAAGCCAGTGCCACGGGATTTGAAATAAAAAAATCTCTTAGAGATATGAGATTTCGATGTGTTTTTTTGTGCATCGATCCCAAGTTCGCCGAACCTCATGTTAAAGAGCACTCGAGTAATGAGAGCAGACGGTGGCGGAAAATTGCTCGAGAGCTTTTGATTCAGATTCTATTTCCTCGCCAACGGCTTGATGCGCAACCGGATGAACTACGTCTCGACCCGCGCTGGCTGCATTCATGTCTGTGTGTATGTCGTCCCTGCTGTGCTGTATCGCGCACAATGCCTTTAGCATAGGTGTTGTTATACGAGTTATGCTCGTATATCATCATCATCTGAGTAATCTACCGGTTAGAGGTAGGTTATGATGAACGTAAGAGGATATCCAACTGACTCTTACACGTGCAGTTCCCTATCTACCTCTAGTATTTCTGCATCCCATCCTTAAAACCTATTCTCTTTCTTCCCCCTTCCCGCTTGCTTAACATCCCTCCCTCTATCACGGCCTTCAGCAAACCATCACCCCTCATTACCCCTTCCTTCCAGCCACCTACCCTGCCTTCCGCTGACCTCATCCAGAAGTTTCCTTTCCTCACTAACTAGGTCAAGAACTTCCTCATTTGTCTTCCTTTCCGTCCAACCATCCTCCTCCACACCCACATCTCGAACGCCTTCAACCTATTTTCGTCTTCCTTTTTCAAGGTCCACGTTTCTGCCCCATACAACACCACACTCCATGTCAAGCTCTTGCTTTTTATTTCTTAAAACGTATTTTAAGAAGAGAGTCTTTGACAAGTAAATTTAAACTAAATATTAATCTAAATTGGCAACATAAGCAAAGGAATTTTGACTCCTATGCATGCATTTTGGTCATCCAGGTGACCATCGACTGGGTGGGTTTAAATCTAGTAGACACGTGAAGTACTTCGTAGATGTAAATTTGGATGTAATATGAGGTCACCATGTACAGTGGATCCGATTATGATGAACAAAATATGCAGATTAATGGACAAAAATAATTTGTAATTAACATTTTTCCGGTCATTGTAATTTCCGGCAATTTCTCTTGGATTGACGCTTTTGGACTTAAGTTTTCGCAGTAATCTACTAAAAACTCAAAACAGAAGATAGTGAGTGGCCTAAAGGTTTTTGCAATTCAATGATCTGGGAAAATTACATCCTATCCAATACCCTGGGATAGCTTAATTTCAAGAGTTTTTCGCGAAAATGGCTTTTAAATTAGATAGAAAAATTGTAGCTATTCCCAGGTTTCACCCTTTCTTTCATTTAACTCGATGCTAATTAAAGTTCGATTAGCGTGGAAATGTTCAATTTTGTCGTTTATATCAAACAAAGGACACAGTTTTCTATAATTAGCCAGAATATGAGTGAAATGCCTGTTATGTCATTTAACGGTGACTCAGCCATCTCAAGTTGGCGTCGGTCGTGCAACGCGCGCGATATTGAGCTTTCACTTCTAAACGATCCGCCCAGGCAATTAATGCCTATACTGCATGAGCGGCTTGAGTCTACTGTGGGAGGATGACCGCGAGCCTTTTATTTTGCTTTTCAGCGTCGCCGGTGAAAATTTTCGGAGAATTGAGCCAGCTAACTGACCTTGTGAACTTCACGTTCGAGGACGTGGTCCCAAAATGTGGATAAGTCAGATTCGCAGGGCTCAGAAGTAGCATGGTTTGTCCCACGGTGTGGGAGTGCTTCTCTGTGTAATTTCTTTAGTTTTACGAGTTATTTCGTACAATATTCCGTGTTCATATTACCTGTAATGGCCCTTGTTCCCAACGAAGGATGGAAGTGTTTGCTGGCCTCTCCGTGTTTATATTATTAGTCGTAGGAATTATTCTTGCGCCGGAGCTGCTTCAGGGATGCCCGCTCTGTGGCGGCTTCCTTCGTGCTATCAGTATTGTTCTGAATTTTGCTCAATACGCATTGTACACCCTCAGCTGATGTGATGCTGTTAGAGGTCCTCATTCTTTCCCAGTCCTTATTCAAAGGAATAACATTCTCCAGCGAAGGACGGACCAATTCGTCCTTGGATACACTCTAACCAAGGAATATAAAAAAAACTGGGCGAGGAATAAAGATAATTTGGACCAAGGAAGTAAAGCCAAATGAGGTATGTAAGAAGCTACTAAGTAGTATTGTTTTTTTCTCTCGGGAGAAGTTGATCCTTTGAGAAACGATTAGGATCACTTCCATCTGTCTAATGCATCTCAGAAAACCCTACAACCGCATTATTCATTTTAGTGAGTGAGATTTGTGAATTACACACTATTTATAGTATGTGGTAAGATAATTTTTTATGTTGGATAAAAAGATAGGAACGAGGGTTGAAGGGGAATGAAAACGACTTGCACTGGAGACGTAGGTGGAGAAATTTAAGTATCTATCCTTCTAAAAAGAATATGCCACAAGTGAGGACGTTTTCGTACATGTAAAGAATCACAAAAAAGGAACACAAATAAATAGTTCCGATATTTTGGTTGCCGATACCAACCTTTATCACAGGAAGGAAGGAAACAAACTGGCTGGGAGAAGGAGGATAATAAGTGGGATAAGGTGGGAGAGGGAGGGAGGGTGAGAGAGTGACATGGAAGTGGGAGAAGAGGGTAAGTAGTCGGTCAGTCAATGAGTTCGATTAAATCCGGGGGCGTTGTATGATTGAAACAGCTATATGCAGAAGCTGAGGGAGGGAGGGAAGCCATAACGCTTACTTTAAAACATTTGTCGCAACTGAGGTTGTGGGAGGAGGTACGAATCGTTTTGAGAGTAAGGGTAACATGAGGCGCGGTGTCCATTCATTCGGATACTGAGGGCGTTAGTCATAAGGTCTACGTCGTAGGCTTCGCATTGGTTGCACAAGAGGGTTTTAACAATATTGTGGACAGTTCAAGGAAGAGAGGGGACGGAAGGAAGTGGATAGGAGAGGAATTTAGGGGTATTTGATTAGGATTGGACAGGTTTTGTGTCTCGCGCGATGGTAGGGGTTGAGTAAGGTTTTGGCGTTACTGAAGGGTTTAGATAGAGGTCTGTTTTTTTATGCTGGAGAAGAATTATTTTTAATTTTATAGCAATTATGGGTACTTCACTTTGCAGAGTGAAAATCTTTCTTCTTCCAATTGTTAAATTACATAATTTTGAACCAATTTATTTAACTTTTACTCAAATAGATATTTTTATCTGTTATTGAGCTTACTATTATGATTTTTTGCGTTAAACAAGCGCAATTATTCAATAAGTATGCGAAAATGCTTGAAATATATCGGATGTTTTAATGTCTTTTGGTGCCTTTCCGTCATTGTTACCTCCGAATCATTAATCGCAAATTGAACATTTAACAGCGCTTTCGATTTGCGGCGATAGCCGGCGATCGTCACCCTGTGTTGCTTTCGCAATTGACGGCCATCACTGGCTGTCTGTGGCTCTGGCCGGGTCACTCACTGCCTGTCAATCTCCAAGGTGTGCCGAACAATTGAAGAACACCGTGTACATTTCTCCTCAGATATCTGCTACTACCGCTACTGCTTATGTTATGTACTTTGTTTGATTAACAAATTTTAGCATACAACATTAGCAAGAAAATAATCTGCTGTTATCGCATCTACTAATTTTTATTTGCAATATTTAATATCGTAAATATCCGAATAATTAATTTAGTTTTACGTTTTCTTCTTATTTTACGTATTTAGAGACTAAACTCCGTTTATAATTATGCTGTACTAATGAGCTGAAAATATAAAATGTTAGCTAGTTAAATTTACAAGATTCCGTAGGTTACGCCTGAAACTACGAAAATATGGTGTCGTGTCGAGTCCAATATTTGAAAACAACACATTTCAATATTGTTTCGTCTAAATTTCGAATGCCACTTCGAAAACTCTAGTCATAACATGTTTTAATTGAGGACAAAAATGTAAAACATAATTCTTGTATAATTTCGATTTCTGACTGTATTTTGAGTTCCAACGCATAAACGGATGCACTTTAGTGAAATGTGGTACAGGATTTTTTTTGCGACTAACTTATAAAATTATTAAAATGTGCTCTCAGTGACCAAAGATTACCGCTCCAACCAGCTTAACGGCGCAAATGGCCTCAGATGTCAGTCGCTTCCCCAAGTAACTGACCGTCCGATATAATATAACGGCACGACCCGACACCCACTCTATCGTGGCGGGTTTCAAACTCACGACCATTTGCAAACCGTTGCGTTTTCGCCCTGGCCACCGCGGCCGGCCCCTTAAAGTTATTCATAGCCTTTATAGTGATATAAATGTTCCCTTAGCATCCCCGGGTGAAAGTTGGAGACCGTATGAGGAGAGGGTGGTAGGGGTGGTGGATTGGGGTTGCACGGGGGTTGATTGGGGTGAGGGAATGTCGCGTGAAGAGAGGAGGGGGGAGAGGGGATGGAATTTGTTGGAGGGGTGAGGTGGGAGGGGGAGGAGGGGTGGCTGTGACGTCAGCCGAGGGGTCGTGTGACGTACTTCCGAGGGCGCTCTTCCCCACTCTGTTTCTATATCTCTCGCTCCGGCCGTGGTCAGCGCGTGACCTTGAGGGCACGGCGGTGCGGTCAAACGGTCAAGGCACGGGTGGGGGGAGCGGGCTAGGAGTAGGAAGAGGTGAAGGTCCCCCTTCCCATCCCCCTCCGTCGTCCCTCCGCTGACCAAACAGGGCCGGGAATCAACTTCGGAGGCCGATTGGATTGGGGCACCTCCAGCAGGAATCACATCTGCTGAGAATTATAGGCACCTTTACAACAGGTTTTTTTGTGATTCTGTAAAAATTACTGCTTTGAGGAAAAAAAATTATTGCTGAAAATTAGGGTTTTTCACCAGCTTTTTAGTCCATGTAATTACAAGCATGTATCATCAAAAATAACAAAGTTATGCTGTTTGTTTATGAACAAAAAACATGTTTTTTAACGGTATTTTTGACAACAATTTTAGAATAAATAGGTTATAAATAGGGTTTTTACTTCCCTTGTAGTTTATTATTGTAGTTTAATAGGTTTTTTTTCTTCCATCTTTGAAAACTCCATCCAAACTTGTTGAATATCTTTAGAAACATCAGTTGGGCAACAAGAATTGTTAAAAAAAGTTTTCCCTGGTATTAATAATAGATAATTATCAGACCCTATGACAGCAATATGGCTGAACTTTTGCACACTTTAAAAAACTCATAATGGCCTTATTAAAAAGGATTTATATTGCATTTCAGGCCATTTATACGAAATTTATTAACATTTTTAAAAATGTGCAAAAAAGAGGGTTTTTTGCAATTATCTTAACAAATGTTTTATCAATTTTGATGCATAGAAAATCAAATTTAACGTCCCTTAAATACCTAAAAAATTTGAAAACAACTATTCTCTAAAACATAGTCGAAAAAGTCTGCAGGCAGAATATTAAATTTCATGACATTGTTCGATGTTTATAAAAAAAGGCAAATCTGACAGTACCTCGGGAAGGATTTATCATCTATTAACCCCCCCTTACGCGTTAAAGCCTTCAGATATATGTGTTATTTTTTTCCGTGAAACATGTAAATTTTTGATACGCAGGCTGGTTTACAATGCGAGCTGCACTCTAGGCCCAATGCCATTTAAAAGACAAATTCCAATAGGGTGTGGGATACTTCCTCTGAAAACGCCACCGCTGCAGGCTCTTTTTCTGGAGAAAAATGTGGGCGTGTTGTGAGTGATAAAGGGTATCTGCTTTCAGAGTAACGTGGATGAAAAATGGATAATAAATAATTTTTTTTCTCAGATAACATTGTGCAATCTTAACGACTCTAATTTTTAAATTAGCTGAAATTTGGCATAAATCATAATTTTTCATCGGTCGCTTCTTCGGCTTAAAACTCGATGCAGGATATTCTCTCTATTTTCACAATTTTATCCTTTCTATGTTGATTAAATTAACTAACAACAATTTTCTGTATGCATTGACGCTAAAATTTGGCCATGTGTGGATCATGTTTTTCAAATGTCTTCAAATATTGACTCTTATTCAACGTATCCTAGCCCCTTGCTCAGAGCACAGCCCATCAAGTGAATGCAGGTCAAATCTTGGACGCGAGCGTCCATTTACCGATGGCCTTGCAATACTTCGAACACCATTCCGGAGTTGCCTGCTCATCAACGCAACGTCGAGTTCAGAACTCGTACGGACGTACGACTTCGTCTTCTATGATGACGCCACCTGATGATAATGAACCACGCCGTGACTGGATAGAATCAATATGTTTATGTGTTTATTTGTATCATCCCGGAATATTTTTCTTTCTCAAATAACCTGGTATTTATGTTTAGCTATTTTATCTAAAAAATTCTATGAAAACCACCCGGTAAACAATGGATTACTTTTAAAACCATAGGTGTACATGAGAATAAAAAAAAATCTGTCTTCTAACTTTGTAGATGCAACCCATCAATTCGATATTGTTTTTAAATCGGCCAAACTTGGGGAAAATCTTAAACTAGAGTGTATGAACTTTTTTTATTTTAAAAACCTTGAAAATTACTATTTTTTGCTTAACTTTCAATGGACTAGTCTGATGCTTCACATTTTCATCCATAGATTTTACATATCTTTTATTAAAAGCTCTAAAATGATATTTTTTTAAACATTTGAAATTGACGAAGAAGATATTTATCAATATCATTTTTAAATATTTTTTATCTCATAACATGCACCCTAATGTATCCAAATTGATCAACGTACCTCTTTCTCACCATTTGCTTTTTTCCTATTTTTCTCCTCGCTTTATGTTGTCCTTGTAAAGGATTAATCACCCTAAGCCATCTCTCGTACGTAGTTTCTCCTTACTTCTCCCGCATCGTATTCTTAAAAGTAGACGCAGCTTGTATGTGTAAGCCTATTGTATTTATAATGACGATGTGTAAATATTGATATCGTTTAGTGTTTTTTAATCATCGTGTTACATATTACCAAGAGTTCTTCCTGTAATCACATAGTCCTCATCGTTCTTCGGTGACACCTCATTTCCATTCCTTGGTTGTTCACCTAAATTCCCCTACCACACGCCCTTGCTGTAACTTGAGGAATATTTAAGTTGGTGAAAACATACGGGAAAAGACGAAAGGATAACTTGCATAGCGACCGCGGTATCCGAGATGGTAACGCGCTGGCTTCGCAATGCAAAGATTGCGGGTTCGAATCCAAAATAGCAGAAACATACATAACTTTTAGCTCATTCCACGCTCTGATGTTGTTCAATGAGCCTGTTTTCCATGATCAACATTACTTGCAACCTCCACCACGTTTTATTTACTTAAGCCTATATCATGTGAACACGCTATGTAAGCCCTTAATGACGGAAGCTGCCTCCACAGCAACTACCAGGCGCATGACGTTCGGACTCGGAAAGACAGTCGACATAGCCAGAAAGGTCCCCGTTAATGTGTCATATTTTTCGCCTAAGTGATTTGCTTCCCCGGGTTTTTTTGTGCAATTGAGTACGGGTGTCCAAAATAAAGAAAAAAAGCTCCACCTCCTTATGCACATCTCATTAATATGTGACTGTGAAATGAAATACGATGTTGAAGGTTGTTCGGGCTTCCCACCGGGTTAAACTCTCAATCTCTGTCGATGTACGATTTCGATGCGACGTTTCAATGTACGAAACGTCGGCAGAGATGTAGAATTTAACCTGGTGAGAAGCCAGAACAACCTTCGACATCACCATACCCTGGGAAAGCCTTAGAAATGAAATACGACCTATCTTCACTTTGAATAGCTATTAAATATGTGAATAAATAAATAATGTGAAGTAAAGTGGTATTCAACATTAGATTCCCTACACAATTGATATACCCTGAGAGTGATTTTATTAGGATATTACTCGAAGTAAAGGGGCTCGACCTTGCAGAAGTCGCTTAACTTCCGACGTCACAACCTTCGCTTTTCTCTGGTTGCGTGAACAATGCATCCCACGGAGAGTTTGCACACCCTATTCTGTGTGCATGTTCGAAGTTCCAAGCCCTCCCTTATTTCCGTCGCCCTTCACTCAGGTGGACTTGACGGTGTGTCCATAAGTGACGTTGCAGTGCTTCGGAAGCCCTTCTCTATCCTTTTCTTGTTATTTTAGTGGGACCGTTTTTGTTGACAAGGTGGTCAACATCAGCCGAAGGAGTCAATTCTGGAAACGCGAGATAATTACCTCATTAATCAATGAAACAATGCTGTGATCTCTTATTAACGCATGCGATGAATACCTAGGTGTTTTCGGAATTGATCCTGGATCTTATTTTTTGCGATATTTACTTCGCCTGGATGGCATCTTATGTAGGTGGTTCCACCGTCAAATAACATAGATGTAAATTAATTTGTATCCTGGATAATTATAGAAAACATTTTATTTGTCTGATATGAACAGAAAAATGTTGTCTTTCCATGGTATTTGAACTTGAAATTACTTGGTGTTCAATGGGAGAAATACGGGGGAAAATAGTATTTTTCTATCTAGTACAAATACCATTTTTGTTTTAAAAACAGTTTATTGGAGGCGATTACTCCTGTAAAATTAAATAATAATAAAGTATCCATGTCTTTTTTTGTTATAAACTAATAACGGCTATAACTGAAATCAAAATGCGGTACTTCTATAGAAATGGCACTGGAGTCGGCTTCAATGGCTATAAAAATCGTTCGTTAAAAACACATCCGTGGAATAATCTGCACATTTTGTACCTTAATATTGGTTTTCAATAGCTAACACCTGTTATCAGCAAAAACAGAATTTTTATAACCGATTTAAAAAAGTGGGAATTCAGTATTGGTTACGATTCACACTGGCGCGGTGGAACGTCCTTAACAGCCCTCAAATGGAACCATGCGTGGAACCATGAGCCGGCTTGATGAATCCACCAAGTTTCGCAAACGGACGAGGAATGAGACATTACGACCGCAAGAGAGAGCTGAAAGTTACAAATGCCTGTCGCGAAAAATAACATCCTCATTCTTTTCAAGGCAGTCAACCAAGCGGTGAAAACCCTGAGTGATTTATTTCAGTCATTATGACCGTGATGTCTACGGGCCTTTCTCTCCCCCGGGCACGGAGTGTCTTTGTGGGCCAAATGCTTCCCTTTCTATTTCGTGACGCCATTCGTGGACGTCACTCTTCCCACAATTCCCTCCTCCTTGATCTCGGGCACGTGATCTCCCCCACCCTCGCACACCAACTTGAGTTTCTCCTCACTTGAGTTTAAACATTTTTAGCCTCTGAGTGTGCGTTCAGCCCTAATTTTTGCCATATCCATTGGTGTCTCCTAGGTATGTACTAGGATGGTACCTCGCTTCCCATTTCAAAATCATCTGTCCACCCTTAACCTTTCCTACAACGAGACATTGCCTTTATTTTTATATTGCCCTCTTCTGAAACTCCACAAAAATGTAATTATCTAATGGGGAAAAAAAGATTTCAATGTAAAACTAATACTTTGTATCCATTATTTGTGTGTTTTGCAGTAGCTTTGTTTTGGTCGCGTCTGCGAGGAGAAAAATACGTGTTTTAGCTGACACATATTACGGTCAATTTTCGTAACTCTACTCGAACGATCGAATATGGTGATAAATTGAGAGAGCATATTAGCATTCTCGACGTGAAAAGTATACTGGAGTTCCATTAGCTTCCATATTACCTTTACCCGTAAACTTGATGTTTTAACTTTTTCCAGTATCTACCGTGTTACTTTGGTAAATTAGATGGCATCCATAAAATTACAGAGGTTGACCGCAAAACGAGCAGGTTTAATATGTCAATTTTTCCTCAAACGATCAGGGACCATAATATAGCTGTAATCAAAGCCGCCAATACCTAATGTAAATGGTAACGATAGAGAGCAGTGTTTTTTGTAATTTTGTGTTTTTTCACTTCTTCATGGGGTACTAGTGTATAATATGCATTGTCTGTAATTTTTTTTGTCATTTTTTTTCTGTATTGCATGTAAGCATGATTGAACTTAAACAACTGGTCCCCCATGCTATGTGAATGCAGTGCTCATCACGCATGTGTGGAATAATAGAATCCGTTATGAAATATCCTTGCGCATACGTTACGTAAGTATATTGAATAATATAGCTAATAGCCGTATGATAGCGTGATTGACTGTTTTTGCATACATTGGAGTGGTTTCACCCTCTGCTGCACACTCTTATGGTGGCTGGCAGAGTACCACGTAGATTTAGGTAAGTCAGCTCTCTTAAGTAACATCTTGTAAGGGCTCAGCAGCAACATTTTTTGGATTTATCTGGAGTAGCTTCGTTTGTTGTGTGGTGTATGGAAGCAACTACGCGTTGGCCGTCAACAAACGCAATTTTAAGGTTCACTGAGACTTCCACACAGACTTTCTTGCGTCTAAGGAACGCATGGTGAGAGCAATCGCACTCGGAATTGCTTGCTGTACATTATGGAAGAGAATCTCTCAGAGAAACTTGTGACGTAGGGCATTGCTGAAAGTCAGCTTGAGCGAAGTTTTTACTAGTCATAAAAGATATAATATATGTATTCTAATTCAAAATGTAAGTCAGAGTAAGAAGCATGAAAAAAATTTGTCATATTATTCACGTAAGAACTCTATTTTATATGACTGTACTCCTCTGTATTTAAGTATACATATGTATACATATTTGAGGCGTTCACTTGTCTCGTATGTTCAACGTCGTACTCCAAATATGCCTTCAAAACCAAAGCTTTTTTTTGCAATTTTGAAAATTATATTCTCTAAAGTAGTTTCGAGCAAATGCTAACTACACACCGTTACATAACTGACAAGATATGTTTTTCAGAAATTTCTCATTTTTTCGAATTATGTCCCTCTGGATCGCACTATTTCCAGGCTAAGGTAGCCTTTTACAATAAATCCAAACTCCTCACCTCCGGCAGCATCAATATAGAATTAAGAAAACAATTAGGAAAAACCTTTGTATGGAGCATTATGCTGCATGGAAGTGAGACCTGGACGCTCGGCGTAGATAAGATGAGAAAAGTAGAAACGTTTGAATGATGGTGCTATTTTAGGATATTAAAAATACCCTGGGTGGATCAAGTAAATATTGAAGAGGTGCTACAGAGATTGGGAGAAAGTACCTGCTCTATATGATGAAGAAACGGAAAGCAACTCTAATCGGACATATCTGGAGGGACGAATGCCTTGTAAGGAACATCTTGGAGGGCTCAGTTGTGGGAAGAAACTGCGGAGGAAGGCCTAGGTTGTCCTGTGTGGAACAGATCATGAAGGAGCTAGGCTGTAGTTCCTATGCAGCGTTAAAGAGGCTGGCCCAGGACCGAAAAAAATGGAAGGACAACCGCAAAATTATCTCAGAATTGTGATCGAGAGAGAGAAAGAGCACGCACTGCTCTTCCAAATCACATAGAAAACCGCTTCTGACATTTGCCAAATATCTCGAAAAGTATCATTAGAAGTGGCTGATATTTTTATATAACTTGGAAGATAAAATAATTTTCTTGATAATGAGACAATTTATTGAATTCTATGTTGAAATTTACTAGTCTCCTCGGATATTCGAACTCGAGCCCTCTGTATTGGATGCCAGGCCTCTAGCCACCGTACCGACACAGTTCCTTGAGGGAGGACACTTGCGCCCTGCGCACACGCCTACATTAGCTCTGCCCCGAGCAACGAAACGAGAAATATGATGCTTATGTGATTGCTGAACTTGCGAACGCACTGCTAATTCGTCGCTTAAATCTTCCTCTTCTCGCAGTTGAGTTTCGTCGACTAACATCGCTCGAAGAGTCGTCGAGTCGAAATCAATCCGGGGAGGAGACGTTAATTCTCAGAGTTGACGTCTGATTCCCGCCTCCATCCTCCTCTCTCTCACTAGCGCGCTTTCCGAAGTAATTTCAGACTTCCTTCGCTTAAGTAAGGGGCGTCCCAAGCCCCCCCTCATATCCCCAAAAGTCCTTATCTCTTCAACGCAGACGCTTGTCCCCCTCCCTTCCTTGTCCCTTGCAGCATTAATTCCTTCGTCAGAGACTCGTGTCCCGTCCTCTCTCTCTTCGCCCAAGCATTCGAACTAAGCATTATTTACTCACCGTCCCTGGATTTGCATGGCGCCGTCTCACCCCCCCCCCTCCCCCCCGAGATACCTAAGAAGAAATCAACTCGGTCGCTCGCTATATATTCACAATCTCCACTTCGAGGCGAAGGACGGTATTCGACTGCACGCGTGCTCAAAGGACCTAAGGCCCTGTGAACCTACGTTCTGAGTGGACCAAGTGGTCTAGACGACGCCATGAAATATTCTCGAAAGTGGAGATTAGAGTTAAACGCGAATAAGACACATGTAGTAATATTTTCACGCCCAAAAGTAGATATTAAGAGAGGCAGTTGCTTTAGAATATGCGAACAATCAATCGAATGGAAAACCTAGGCTAATTATTTAGGCGTTGTCATCGATGAGTAACTGACAATGAGAAGGCACATCACAAAAATAACGGGCAAGGCGTTTGCTATGAGGGCAATCTCTCTCGCCAATACTGAAAAACTCGACAACCCCACCTGAAATAAAGGGCAAAATTATATGACAAATTCATCTGGCCCACAATTCTATATGCCGTTCCCACATGGGTGGGTCACTTGGGTAAAGGACTTATGACGAGACTGGAAATAAATGAAAGAAAGTGCATCCGTCCTACTCTCAAAACTAAGAAACTGACAATAAATGCAATGGTATACGACTTGGCAGGAATTAAACCAATGAAACAGGTTATAAATAATATAACAGAGATATATTTCAAGAAAAAAAAGAAAGCGTTATGAAGAAAGTCGTAGATCTATGAACTAAGAAAGCAAAAAATGAAGATAAATACAGAAGGCCTGATAGTGGAATCGTACAGTAAGTAATTATCACGTAAGGCACGAAGACCAAGAAATGATGTAGGGAATAAGTCAAATATAAAGACTGGAATAATTAGCTGCTCCGCAACAATGACACCTCATTCTGAGTGGAGGTGAGTTTCGGGCGGTATTATGACGTAAAACGCCTGCAACTCCGATCGGCAACCAGTCCACGATGGCCAATTTGTCAACGGAAATGTTTGAAATTCCACAGGGGAAATAAATCATTCGCCCTGACCGGGACTCGAACCCAGATATGTCGAAATCGCGCCGAGTGCTTCAGCCAGTTATGCTACCGAGGTGTGCCTCCATCCCTTGTGGATTCCGAGTCGAGTCCCGGTCAAGGTGATTGAATATTCCTCTGGAATTTTGCACTCATGTGCACTTGCGGGTGTATTCGCAAAGGTAATTCTGACGTAGGGTTCCGCGGTGTTCCATGATGAAATGTTTCTGGTGTTCCGGCGAGATTATTCCAGCACGTCCTTAGCCAGAGCAGTGCTCGTGGAAAGGACCTTGGAGACACAGACCAGAGGCCCTATCAGAACGCGCCAGAATCGACGGCGAATCACAGCACACCTGACCTGCCCATCATGCCCATAAACAATCGGCCAAGCCATCACTTCGACCTGAAGATGTCCTCTGGAACGAGGACGAAACTGTCGTCATCACAAGACATTGAACGCGGTGGAACACTGGCAGCCATTCAGTACTTCATCATAAAGGTAATACCGAGGATAGTCCCGGTATCCTAAAAATTCGTCCTGCGATTCTGATCTCGGTAGTTCTTATTTTTTTATTAGTTTCAATTTAGAGAGACATGCAAACTACACAAAAGTTGACCTTTTCTTAAATTTCCCATGACTGTGTGTGTTTCTCAATCTGCGCAGGGACGAATATTAAAAAATATTTTTACTTTTACTTATATCCGCTGTGTTTAGTCAGTGATAAAGTTATAGTTGGACATTTGTATGCTCGCCCTAATTGGTGAACACTATGCGCTGCACATCAAGTCCCTAGCGGTGGCGTGCTTCTACCGTCGGTAATTATCGAGAAAATCGAAAGCAGAAATTTTCGTTAATACCTATCTGGGGAGCGATTCTTGACCAGGCTGTTATCTTTCTTCTAGCGAATTCATGAAAAACTTACGCGTGCTGAACGGATTGATATTTGGAGCGTCGCTGAAAATAATGTGGTCTTAAGTCCACCGTTCGCACGCTTTTCTGGTCCTAAAATATTCCGTCTCATTGTCCAAAGTGTATTTTATCATTGGTTAAATTCTTGAGACAAAATACCCTACCTTCTGGTTCCCATTGATTCCCATTTTTTCCATGATTGGGTCCGAAAATATTTTCTGGGCTCATACTCGGTCCTTTTACGCATTTTTGAAAACATCTGATGAGCTAGATGAGTTTTTCGTACTTAAAATTATCAAGATATGGTATTGGATCAAACTAGTTGGAGCCGTTTGCGAAATGAATATAACGTACATGCATACACTGCTTTTTCAAGAGTATTAGATTATCAGCTACCGTCGGCTTCTCTGGTGTTGATAGCGCCGCTGAAGTTCAGAGAAAGTGGGTGGCAGTGAGCAAGCGACGAAGGAGGTAGGATAGAAGAACTGAATCTTTTTTATGAATTTAAAATAAAACATCCTTAGCACGGTAGTACGTGATTGAAATTCAGAAGGAATTAAGGATTTGTTTTTTTTAAATATCTTTCAACCTATTTTCCCATTTCACCATATAACGACACTGCATCTTAGTCTTACTAAAGCAATAGCTGAAACACGTAAGTAAATTGTTCAAATAAGCTGTGTCTTTAGTGTCTCACAATTGCTTCTAAATAGGTCATTCATTCTCCCACTGAAAGAAGTAGTTTAAAACTCACTAAATGTGAATTTGTATATTTTCTAGGTTATTCAATAATTATTGCAGAAAATCATCCTTTTTCGCGTAATAATTTGCATAAGGGTAAATTATTGGCTTCGTGCTTTTTAGTGAGAGAAAAATGAACATTAAGATGCCTATTGTTTTCGCGTTGGATTGAGATGTTATACCCTCGAAGCTTGTTACCGGCAACTTTCCTTGGTGTGCCTGAGCTCCTTCTCACTAATTATTGGAAATAAGAGTGGGAAACCAAGGAGTTGGTAGTTCCAATTCTATATGTCTTATATGGGCTCTCAGTCTCTTAACCTTCATCTCATACGTGGAAGACAGAGGTTCAATTCGCAGACAGAGAATTGTGGGATTTCAAACCATTTTCACTCTGCTGTCAGAGGCAAACTACAATTATAAAGTTTCTAGAATACTCCCGAGTTTTCCCACAGGTATTCCGTATCGTTTTCTTTGGCAAAAATGGATTTCAAAAACAGTTTTACTTGCGGAAACTATTTTTATCCGCCATCTTTCGCTCACAGACTCCGTGTGAACTTTTTAATAGCATTCTACGATATCATTTACGCCCACGTCAAAACGATATCATCTTTGGATCTGTCCTCGGTCCCTCCTTGCTCTCCTGAGTTTCGAGAGGGCAGTCAAAGAAAATATATTTTTACCATTCTCTCTCAAACTACATGTCATTAGTTCATTCTGTTAGTTCATTAATATGAAATGGGATTTTACTCTCATTTATAATAATTACACGTTTTATTTTGGGTATGGGAGGCTGATAACTAGAAGTAACTGAAGTATTAATTTTTTCAGGCTCATTTAAGATCACTGGGCACTTATGTAACACTATGCACTAGGAACACTTGAGTTTTTTAGCCCTAAGTATCGTTATTAGCTATTTAAGATTGACTGTATTGTATTCCCTATCACAAGTTTACAAGGTAGCACTTAACTAAACACCCATCCTGGGGACAAAATATCATGATTTTAGCACATTCTTTTTCCTCCAGAGTTTTTAGGAGTATATCCTCCTGTATATTATAGAGTATAATAGGAAAAAATTGAGGAACTGCGTGGGCGCTAGGCCAATGTATAGATTTTTCAAGGAATTAGAAAACCCTAAACGGTGGGTATAAATAATCCTTAAGTTCAATAATTCGAAATACATGAAGTTAAATTCAGTAGCATTCACAATTATATTTTCGACACATTTTAGATCTGGCGCATGTTCGTGACCGTTGAATTGTGTGCTTGAGGCAATCTCAACCGTCCACTGATTTATTCTTTCGTTGCAAAATGCTGGTTATGAGTATCATTAAGTTATTTATATTGCTAATCGACAATATCTAAGGAAAGGGACTCTGGTGGCGTACTTGGGATTGTAGACAAGGTGGGCAGCTGGATATTCAGTCTATTATTAAAGCTCTTGCGGCCATCTTTTTTTAAGTTTACCAACAAACGGTGGAATAGTGGAGAAAATCTCTGCTTCAGAATTGGCCTATTCCTGTAAAAAGTCACCTATTGGTTCAACAGTTTTATGTCCCAACCAACGGGCAGAGAAATAAACTGGAAGTTTTCTCAGTATAGCAATCGACTAGGTGCTCCATTGAAAGTTTTTCACCTCCACTGGTTTTGAGCCCGGCTCCACAGGATGGGAAGCCAATACTCCAGAGTAGCCACCACTTCAACCCGATCTTGGATACAGACCCAGCTGGCTGGTTTAAATAGTCCTAAGTCCGTTCTGATATTGATGTTGTTCTCCCAGGGCACTGTGTACATTCTCCAGATTCCGTCTTAAGGTCCGTTCACGTAGAACATTGGACATTGCTTAGCAGAATTACGTTTCTTAAGCTTAAGCCTCCTTTGTCCGGTCCTAAAACATACAATTGGCAATACTTCTCTCATTTATTTAGCTTAGCAATGGTATTTATTCTTCTTAGACTCAGCGTATGAGAATAGTTCCAATTTAAAAAACCGTGATTCGTTTTATCATACAAATATAGTTGCTTCGGAATTAGCTCATTGAGAAGTGACTACACCTAAAATAAGATATCTTCATTTATGTATTTTACTTACTCTTCGCTGATGGCACACGTTTATCCGCTCTGTTAGCTCATGATTGGTATAATTAACAAATTACTCTATATAGTTTGGCCAGCTTAACGATATACCTGAAGATATGAACACATGCCATCCTCTGCTTTATATTCCCGAGGCAAGTCCTGAACGCTCTTTACCTGACTCATATGCCTGACCAAATACATAAATACTTACGGTCCTTCTAACATTGGTAGCATACCTAGAGTGTAGTGCACGCTTATGACGCTTCGCCCCCTGACAAGCATTAGCGATTTATGCTAATGTATCAATAGTGGGGGTTATACTAACTTTAATAGGGTATGGTGTAAATCATGATGGTGACTACGCATCCCCTGCCACACACCCTTGAGGTCGCTTGCAGGGTATTTTGGAAATGTAGATGTATATTTAAGGGAATTGAAATCTGCCTAAATCATCTGATGATGACCGTAAAGCGTTGAAACCCGGGTCTGGAGTTTTATTTATTAAGTGGTATTGTAAAAGTTTACCTTTATGAAATCTTTTTCAAAATGGAATACCACCAAGTCACTGAGGAAAGTGTTTTATTCCCATTTTTATATACGTTCCCTAAAATGGAACATTTCTTTCCTTCCACGTTCTTCCAAATGGCAGGGTAAGTCATTACGGCTCGTGCGCTATATCTCATTTCCTACAGCTAGCTGAGCGTTAGTTTTTTATTCCACACCTCTTATTCACCATTTTAAACGACGCGTATGGGGGAACAATTTTCTTGTTGGACCCGGGCTGGGTTGTTGCAAGGTGGCTTGCAGGATATTTTGTAGATGTATACATGTTGAAATTTAACTTTGTTCAATTACATTCTTATGTTCAACATATTATCCGGCCTTATGGTCTTCATGGATTACAGGGGCCTGATTGCTGTTGCTCGCCTCCCACGCCCACTTCCACGTGCACGCCATCCAACTTTCACCGCTGGGAGGAGAGAATTAATTAGGAGTTGGCTGGAGGGATCGACGTCTCATCGGAAACCAATACACTTGGCTCAGCCGCTGAAATCGTGAGTAGCAAGTAGGGAATCCGGTTGTTCGGCAATCATGGCAGTAAAACACGGTAGCGTGTAATCGTGAGAGAGAGAAGAGATTTATTCAATGCTCTGGTACATACCCCTAAAAGCAACAAATACGTAACCTACATGACATTTTGAATAGTTATTAAATAAAAACAAAATGAAAACGTAGTACAGAATTTACATAGAAACAGGAATTAATTACATGCTCAAAAATAGCTGAAACATTGAAGTAAAAAATGGATGGTTTGATTTTTTTTTTTAAATGCGTATCTTACATTTAATACATATTAATGCCATTAACAAAACACTTTAGGCCCCGCTAAGTCTCAAGGACTTCTCAGCGGGTTCCACGACATCATAAAAAATACTAGGCCACTGCTGTAACAGGTAACGATAACATTTCTACTTGAAGGTTCCACAGTCCAGTCCAGTTCCAAGCAGCAAAAGTATGTTTAAATGACATTGTGAATTTATATTAAGTAAAAGCAAAAATAAAAACTTAATATAATATGTATTATAAAGAACAGATATAATTACATACTCCTAAAATAACTGTGACATTAAAGTGAAAATAAATAATTAGATTACTGCTGTAGCTTAAACTTAAAATTTATAACGTACATGACGTTTTGAATAGATATCAAATAAAAACAAAATGATAACGTAATGCAAAATTTTTATAGAAACAGACATTATTTACATGCTCGAAAAATAGCTGTAACATTGAAGTAAAAATTGATGGTTTGATTACTGCTGTAACAGATAACTATAACATTTCTACTTGAAGATTCCACTGTCCAATCCAGTTCCAAACAGCAAAAGTATATTTACATGACATTGTGAATTTAAATTAAGTAAAAACAACACGAGTGCAATTTAATTAGCATGAATCTAAATCTGGTATGAATTACATGCATGCAAGTTTAATGAGATATGTGAGAATGTAAGATAATTTTTCTCTCAAAATTTCGTGCCGCAAAGACCCGCCTATGCTCAATTTCTGTGGAAACATACATATGTTGTCTTGATATAGGTAGTATTTCTTTGCTTGTATAAGTTTATAATAGTGATCTGCTTCTATAAGTTATCATGTAAAACTATCTACAATTGTTGGTTTTTCGGGTCTCTGACCGGATCACACTCTCCATTTCTGCCGACGTTTCGATGAACGAGTCGTTCATCATCCTCAGGGCATGAGGATGATGAAAGAGTCGTTCATCGAAACGTCGGCAAAAATAGATAGTTTGACCAGGTAGGAAACCCGAACAACCGCCAATATCGATACATGCCGGGAAAGCCTTAGATCTCTCATTCCTATCTACAATTGTCTCCAAGTTTTTGAGGCTTTTTTAGTCTTAGACACCATGTCCTTGATTGGAAGAAAAAACTGTCAAATAGCTTAAATTAGTATAATTGAATTTTTTTTCAGCAGGTTCGTAAGCAGAGTTTAGTCCTAAACTTACGCCTCTGAGTATGGGAAGACTAGGTGTTTTTACCGCAAACAATAAATGGGAATTCCCTATTAATTAAACAACATTGTCATTCTGTTACGTTACTAACCCATTCACCCCGATATATATTTTAACCGTGTTCTTTTTAAACTCAAATACATTGACGAGGACGACATACTACAATAATGTCATACTACATACGATATGCTACATATGTAAAGTCCGCTTTTCGTTAGAAGTGGTCGTTTTCAATAACATCAAAATGTCTCTGGGGAATAAGTCCAGGTAGAGACTCACTAAAGGTTAATGTAATGCGATATCTACGGAAATATAATTTTAAGGCGTTGAGCGTGCCTATTTAATTTTTAATCATACTTTTCTGTTTTAGATAAACAATTCATATATTCGTTCTGCATTTTACTGACTTAACTACATAAAAGGAAGCACTATGAACTGTAACATCGTCTGGTGACATATTGTGAACTATTGAACAATACTCTATTTGAAATGTTCAAAATTAGAAATATATAGAACTCATAACTCGATAGGGTACTCGGTGGGGGATTTGGAACGTGAGGGAAGAAAAGAACCATTTAGGCATGGATGCGGAATGACGGTTACGGCTTGGAAAATGGGTGAGAAAGTGACATTTCCATTATTTTTTTTAACCCTTCGTTGGACTGAATCGACCCAGTTTTGGACGACTTAAGCGTCATCGTCACTGATCATTATCAAAGACGATGAGGCTTTGGCTTAAAACCAAATTTCCCGTCCGTGACCTTCTTTCCCATTATCTCTCTTGATCTTCCTTTATTTCCACCGCAACACTGGCACTCAACGTTCTTTTCCCCATGTTCATCGACATTCAAAAACTAAACCTTTGTAAAATCCCACGCCTCAGTCATTGACTCTGAATTAATCCATTATTATCCCTTTGTTAAGTACTGTGAGCGAGGCGTTTTTTATCCAATCTAGGAAAGCAGATTTAGCGCTCTCTGAGCAAAAGAGATCGAGGGTGGTGAAAGAAAACCACATGAAAGGTTATCTACATCTACGAAGTACCATGAAAGCCACCACTTGGATGTGTGGCACGGAGTGATTCCACACCAGGCAAGCAGCACTCGTTCCAGTTCCATTCCACTCCTGACCTCGCTTAACGCACAGGTGTGCACCATGCGAGTAGATACGATATTTGAACAATTTGTTCCTTGTGCACCAAGTGATACCCCTACGCTTTCCGTGATTCAATTGTTTTTGGCTTGGCCTTTCATTGTCCTCTTGACTGCTATCTGGCTCTCGCCCAGCGGCCGGGAGAGCGTGCGAAGTTCGAATTTGAACTGGGACGAGTACTGCATGCCTGGTGTGGAATCACCCCGTGCCACAACCCTTGAGGTGGCTTGCGCTGTATTTCGTAGATGTAGAACTGTTTTTCCTAATTCCATCGTATCTGGATGGTACCCCGACAGAAGATCACGACGACATCAGATCACGCGACAACAGATCACGAAGAACAGAGCACGATGACAATAGATCACGACGACAACAGATCACGACGTCAATAGATCACGATATAAAAAAACGCTGTATTTAAATAAGTGAAAGATAGAATAAACCTAATTACACGGGTTTCACTTCATCAGATATATTTCACTGTTATAATTCCTAATAGCATGATACAAATCACACACACTTTATTATCATTTAGGGTTATTTGGTTGGGCAACTCGCTGTAGTTTTACGCAAAACAATCACCATTGGGGTGGGTTGGGTAATGAGTTGGCCGCCGGATTGGTCCCTTGGTTCAAACCCCGTTGGTTCAAAACCCCGTGGTCAAAACCCCGTTGGTTCAAAAGGGTATTCGTGAAAAAAGAAATGTAACTATCCGCCAAATAACCTCCTCACCAGGTAGCCTTGAAGGTTACCCGTGCCTACAGTCTCAAGGAGTTCGTGCGTTTTCCCGCTTGTTGGCGCTGTAATCAGGTATGCCAGTAATGTTATCTCTCTCTACATTCGGAACGACTCGGGGTGGAGGGGGGGCGCAGCGCCCCTTCCCAATTACACATCTGCGGCAAAATATCCGCAAAATATTGTAGGAAAATATATTACAAAGTAATTATCCCATTTAAATCGTGATTTAGTGTCGCGTGATCTGTTGTCGTCGTGATCTTTTGTCGTCGTGATCTGTTGTCTTCGTGATCTGTTGTCGCGTGATCTGTAGTCGCGTGATCTGTTGTCGCGTGATCTAATATCATGGATCCATCTGGATAATGCCTTTCCGGCGTTCCCACTAAAAAAATCTACCATTGTAGACAAAGTAACAAGTAAGTTCAACGTTGGTGACATAAAAATAGTAGCACCCATCTTCTACCTGCTCTATGATGGCTAGGACGTGCTTGCGGAGCGCTTCCAGAAATAGTTTCGTCGCTGACCGCCAAATTACTAGTCAACTCCTAGAAGCACCTTGTGTTGTGATCACTGGTGTTTGTGGCCTTAGTGTAGTGACTATAAGAGTTTTTTATGCCAAATAGTAAATATTATGTTAGTAAATCCCGTGTCTGTGAATCCAGCGAGTGTGATTCCTCTCATAGCCGCGGTTTATCCCGGAGCGTGCTTCTGGTGTCTCTTCTAAGTCAGGGTGTTGGATGTGATAAGTAAACGATACATAGCTGTTTTGCTTTATCATTTTCAATCTTTATAATTTCTCTGCGTTATTTTTTAGCCTTTATTGATTCGACAGTATTCTCAGGAGTGTTTAAGTAGCTTAAATAGTAGTAGTTTATGTTTACGGGGCTGCGTTTTTTCGTACGTAAAAAGTAATTCATTAGTCTTTCCCCCTCTACCTTTGACTATCCTCTCAAGTTTTCGTAGGCAAGTGCATTGCTCAAACCTAGAGCACTCGCGTCAAATGCCCGAAATCTGACTTTCGCCGGTGCCACTTAACCCACGTCCCCAAAAACATCTACCCAAGCCTCAAGGCCAGGGGTGGGCAACCCTTGGCACGCGTACCAAACGTGGCGCGCTCATGATTTGTTTCTGGCACGCGAAACATGTCCTAGCCAAATTTATTTAAAAATTTTAGGGGACACCTTTCAGCAGCGGTAACAGCACCGGCGTGTGCAAACCTGCCTACTTCCGAAAAAAGCCGATTTCTCACTATGCTATAAAAGTGCCTAGGCGCGCGTATTAATAGTGTCTTTAAGTTGTGAGATTATGCATGGAAGTAGAAGTTATAATAACAGAGTGATAAAAATATCCACGAAAAACATTTTCGTAAAAACTTGTAACAATTTTTTTCATTCCATGAGTTAGTTCTAAACGATTCTACACGAATCACTTACAAATAAAATATGAAGACATCAAATAATATATTTTCCAAACATTTTGCCGGGAACGCGGATAAATGTTTTATCTGAGATTTTGCCGATTTTGGCATTCACTCTCGAAACGTTTGCCCACCCTTGAGGCCCTATATTAGAAATAGTAATATAGTTAATTTAGTAATGTATTCCTTAATGAGGTACCTCTAGCCCAAGGTTAGTAAAGGATACTTTTAACAACCTTGCCTCTAGCCCACCTCTGCTCTAAGCCCTCATGCGCCATTCTCTATTTCCTTACCACCTAATGGGAACCGTAACCTAACTTTACAACCGTATCCACTCAAGTCGCGCTCTACATCTGAACTCCTCCAATTTGACGCCCGTACGCACTAATATCTTAAGCCTTAAACTCCCATTGAAAAGTTAATCTAAAGAAAACATTAGTAAATTGAGTTTATCATAAAGCTGCAATAATATAACAAAGAGTTCTTTAAAAAGCCGTTTCAGCTAATACTAAAATATGAAATCAGACTGTTGGAGTGAAAAGAATCTACTGATTGCATTGCCATTGACACGAGTCAAGGAAATAATCAATTCCTCTTACTTATGTAACGTTTGATGCAAGATCACTAAAAAATATGTTTATATTTTTCAATTATTCGTGACCCTTTTATTTTAAAACTAAACAATGGAACTGTTTATTTTGTTTGTAGTGTATAGTTTTCCTTGCTGGTTGTGAGAGTCGGTAGAATCGGAAGAGAGAGATGGTCAATCGTTGAGATATTCAGGAGTAAAGAATGCCCCGATGGGACTGCTCAAAGCTGCAAAATGTTGATTTTAAAAATACCTAAATAAATTTACGTTTTACTTACTTTATTGGATAACTATTCTTCGCCCGACGTTCTAACTGACATATTCTTAATTTACAGCTACATATGTGACTCCGTCCGAGGATTCTCGGCTTGAATATGAGTGAAAAATATTTTTTCGATAAATGAAAACCGTAAATGTACCTGCTATGCATATTTTTCTCATGACAGAGAAAAGCGATACGTTGTGAGCGTGAGGTGGGTATTGGTGGAAGTGTCAATATTTCGAGTCTCCAAACATCAAGTCTTAATGAGAGGTGGTCGACGGAGTTCATTTATGAAGTTCGCAAACTCTTGCGTCAGTATAAAAAGGATCCAACGCTTTCCCTGCGAATAATTTGAGTTAACTCTTCTCGGACTCTCCACCGGTTGCAACTATTCATAATTGCCGACGTTTCTTGCGTCAGTGTTTCCGGTCATCGCTCTCTTACCATCTGCGCCTCTCTCATGAGGGAACGGCCTCCTATTCAATCCGCTCAATAGCTGAGGCAAAGGCACCGCATCTGGCAGCGGCTTTTTATCGCTCGAGTAGCGCAAAATGCGCTGGCTTGGTCTGGTGCTGCCATATGCTAATCTGACTAGATTAACGTTATCAAAGGTGTCTAACCTCTGGATCTGCAGACACGTTGAAAGAGGTGGGAAAGGTCAACGAACCGTGTAACTATGTACACGAATTTTGCTCATATTTCCGGGTACAGCCTTTATTAAAAGAACCGCTGTGAACGCAAATGCATTAAATATAAGTAATAATTATAATTTGTTGACTTTCACTAAAGTGAATCTCGTATCAAAAGGGAAATGTTTAACAATGGAAGCTATAGGGGGGGGAGGAGGGGACTATATCTCTATGACCAGTATTGAGGCACTATCAACGGTTAATGCACGACTTTTACATTTTTTACGCAGAGCTGTAATTTACATGAAAATTTTGTTGATACAAATTCAGAAAAAAGTCAACATTTTTATTCTATAGAAGCCCTCTTTAACTTTTTTCAAAAATGTTTCACTACATTTACATATTTTCATAATTTTAGGCGATAAGTTGAATATTTTAAGCCCTTTGTATGGGAATGATCTGTTGTACGAGTTTATTCATGGTTTGGAAATTATATAATTCGGTTGATTTATTTAGTAATGTTGATTTTTATCTTCGACACCTGGTACATTTCCTTTTGTGGCATTTCATAAAACCTTGAATACATAACAAATGTCCTAGTGGTAGCATTCCAAGTCATACGAATAATTGATATGAGTGTGCATTGCAGTATATTGACAAATTGGATAATTATTTTTTTTATGAAAGCTCTGTGCGATGTGCATGTTTGTATATCTTCGTACAAAAACCATTCCAGAAAATAATACCATACCTAAGTTTAGAATGAACAAGTGCACGGTGCATTGGTCTTTTGAATTTCAGTGGAAATGTATTTTTTAAATAATAACATTTGGATAAGACGTTTCTTAGAAATTGGTTTATTCTGATACTATGTGTCGTTTGTATTCATTAGATATCATTCTATTGCCATAGAGACAGCTAATAAAAATATGGGGTTTCACCGCCCATACCAATGGGCCTATCAAAATTGGTGTACCTAGTTCAAAGTTCACCGCGGACTAGCGTTTTTGCTAGGGCTGATGGATGATGTGAACCAGATTCTTAGCATGTTATTCCATGAAACAATGAAAGCAAACGCTTAGTTTTTCACTAAATTCATATGCCATAATTTCAAAGATGTTTTTCCAGTAATCTTAACTTGCTTGTTTTTTTAACGTTTTAATGTCCATAGTGATAGGCCCCTGCCAAATAATTATCGTAGATAATGGTCGTGAAAACGATTCAATCTTTTAATGAGTCAATGGCTTTCTCGCCATACTGAAAGGAGTCAGTAAACGTGTGAAATTACAAAGTAGACTGGCATGAGACTATTTGACTGGGTGAAACGGATGCCACGAGCATTTGCAATTTGGTGGTGCTTACAATCTGTTCATCAGTCACGCGCATTGTTATGCTTTTCCTGATCTGGTAGGAAAGTGTTCTATACGGGACCATTCAAGCATTGCTTAAGAAGTTCAGGAGGGCAGAGAGAGGTTGCGCTCTTCTAATATTGCCTTACAAAGAGAGGCTTGGGAGTACTGGATCATATTACTAGCTTCGAAAGCCTTAAACAAATAGTTTCAGGCTTGACTTGATGGAACTTTTTCATTATTAAAGAAAGAAGAAACTTCAAATGGTATTTATCCACACTTTTATTCACACTACAAACCCAGGTTTCAACGGATAACCGTTAAAAACCGTTAACCGTTAAAAACCTTGAAAATGACGGTTATCCGTTGAAACCTGGGTCGGTATTGTGAATAAAAGTGTGGATAATTACTATTTGAAGTTTTGTCTTCCTTTAATTCGTAAGCTTTCGTGAGATTGTGTGTGCATCACTTTTGGAGAAATCGCTGGCCGAAAGATCTTAATTTGCATCACTAAAAACAGCTCGTCATTTCCCTCAGTGACAGCTGTCCATACGACCCGTTGCTACTCTAAAGCCTCTTACAATTATCTACTCGAAGCTCAAACATAAACCTTCAATACCCTGGCCTCAAGGGGTCGTGGTGGCCTTGTGGGTAGAGCCTCTAATGGAGAGTCCCGGGTTCAAATCCAGGTGAAACCTCTCTGGACACCCCATCCGGAAATCCTCACGGTGCGACTGTCTGTTTGTCAGAACTTCGTGTAAAATCGCAGGTGGCCCTTCCATGAATGTGTGAATTTCTTACGCAATTGCCTTAGTATGGGGATAGCTGTATGCTCATCTATCAAAACCAACCTTCTGGTTGAAACACTGAGTGAGTGATCCTGGCCTCAATAATATCATAGGTAGCCGAAATTGTGAAAATAATCGCTCATGGAAAAGTTCATGCATGTGCGCGCTCCAAAAATCTACTTTAAAATGCTGGGGGAAAGAGAAGGATTTCTTGAAATCTCACGTTATCATGAATGAGGGGAGAGCTCTGTTAATAACTGGCTAAATGTCTTTAAGGAACAGTTGAACGGTGAGTTTATGATTACCGGGCCTGAGAAGCCCTTGAGTGACTGTATGATTTTATGCCCCCTTTCAAGTAGTATCGCTTTCGGGTCAATTTTCGCGGAGGCTCTTCTTGGATATGCAGGTCAATCGCACCATCCATCCTGGCGGTATCGCCTGTGGATGTTGAGCCGCGCCGGTGCGGGCGCACTGGTCGACCGACCCGCACCCTTCCTCAAGCGAGTTTATCTCGAGAGGGTTCGCCGTTGAAGGAAGCCGAGTCGACGCCGCGGGCTGGGAGACGGGAGCCGAAGAGCGATAAGGTCTTCTCTGCGCGTGTCCTCCGACAAAAGGCCTCGCTCTCAGCTCCTTGCCATCCTCCCCGCCCCTCTTAAAAAGAAGGCTGTCGGGCCCTTTTCGTAGTTCGTCCTCGGAACAAAAGGTCTCGGTGAATCCGAGCGACCGCCATGCGGGCACATTACCACGGCGCGGCGCCCACGGATGAGTTGAGGGTGGTGGGTTTCTTGCTTCCGCTATCGGTCGTGTCAATTGTTTCAGTCTGTGTCGACGAGTTGAGTGCGGGAGAGGGGAACGGCGAGGTTTGATAAGGAATGCGTATTAAGGGAGAATAAAATATTTGGCACTCCTAACTTGTCTCTCGTGAAAATAGGACTCTGCCACAAACAGGAGCAGCTGTGGATGCTCGAAGACGTATTTGCGTGGAATATTGGCGTATCTCCAAGAATGACAGTAGCAAAATGGCTGAGCAATATTACCGTCCTTAATATATTTCTACATTACTTGCAGTCAATAATTTAACTTACATGTGTACACAACTATGACGTGATTCCCTTTCAAGGTACATGATGATAGTTGTATGCGTTTAAGGTAGTTTGAACGAGATATTTCCCTAGTCATAATGGAGACCATATTCGAATTTTATTTTTTTTTATTTCAGCGTCTGTAAGAAGTTTGAAGTAAATACTGTAACATTATTGGGTCAAATATATTTTTATATTTGACAAAAATTCTCAGTAATGAATTGAATTTATGGAGTTAAGTCTCTAAATTGACTCATTTTTTACGCCGTACGGCTAAAAATCCTTGAAAACATCAGGTTATTTTACGATACTGTAAAACTTATTGAGATTAATAGTGGATTATTTTTGTAAATATTTGAAAAACGTAAAAACTACACATAGTTAGTATTTTGTCGAAATATATGTGTTATAAAGTCCTATCCTAAAGTTTTTTCATTATTCTCCCTCTGGAGCGCACAGCCGTAATCAATCCCATGTAAAACAGCTTGTATTACAGGCAAACTGCTCGAAAAGTAGTTGGGCAAAGGGTTAATATTTTGATATCATTGGAAAGATGGGAGTTTTTTTCTTTGAAATGAAATCAAATTCTAGGTGAAGTGATTTTTTGCTTAAACTACCTTAAATTAAATTCTGGTTTACTGAGACGTGTTCGTCAGAGATTAACCACGCGATAACTGTCTTGTTTCCTTGTTGCATAAGAGAATTCCTTGTAAGTTACGTAAAAAATCTGTCAAGGTAATAAGTCTAAAATATTCAAAAGTAACTGGATGCCCTCTAATCTTGTTTATCCTCTGGCAACTCTCTCATGCTGCGATTATTATTATTAGGTTTTTCTAACGGTTAAGGAAGGCTAATATGGATGAGTGTAAAATTCCTCTAGATATTTATTGACGCAGACCTCTATCTACCAGCACAATTTCATTTTCAATTCAGCATACGACCAAACTCTCTTCATCCCGTCCATTAACCTATTCTCATTCTTCCTCTGCTCTGATTACCCAAAATCCTAACCCCTATCACGGCCTTCAGCAGCTCACCAATACCTCTTCAAACCACCTACTCTGCCTGCCTAATGTCTTGAGCCAGACGTTTTCACTCCTTACCCGCCATACCAAGGACATCATCGTTTGTATTCCTTTCCGTACATAGCACTTTCTCTTTTCTTCTCCACACCAATACAGAAAATTCCTCGTCTTCTTTCCTCAGAATCCACGTTTATGCGTCATACAACGCTACACTCCATACTAAACTCTTCACTTACATTTTCATTGCATCCTTACATACGCTTTCCGTCATCACCCCGCTCCTATTGGTAAATGTTTCTTTCGCTAGCGCTATTCTCCTTCTAATGAATTTGCTACTATCCTCATTTTCTTCTTCCAGCGCACTACCCAAGTAATTAAATTGCGTTACTTGCTTCTGTTTGTGATATCTTATCCTTATAAGATGACAGAGTGACATTGTCTTCCTCCGTTAGTCAAAGGTGTCTCTCATATTTGTCTCGACGCGTTCTAAATGAGTTAGTCTTCTGCTTTCATCCATTGTCTTCCGTATTTCCTCCTTCCGCCTATCTTATTTTCATTACTGTTGACTTCCATCCCCTGCCATACACTTTTGCGGGTAATGTTTTCGTGTTCGTGTGGTTTTTCTACGCCGTAGCCTTTCATACGCCCTCACTCACTCATATCTCTGCCTCCTGCGTCATATCAGCCCATACGATCTCCAGCACCTGCCTCCAGCTCCAAGTTGCCTAGGCTATTATTCTTCTCATGTCTTATATTCGACGTCTCAGGACGACCATCGTGTAAGGGGTTTGCATTCATTCTTGGATCTATTATGATGGCCTTAAGAGTGATGTTAGTCCATGCCTGCGTTATGCCTTTGGGGATTGATTCCTTCATCTTACATCCATCTTTGATAAATCTGACTTACTCCTCTAGCCACAACACATTTTAGGCTGACTTGAAATGATACCCTCGAGCATCTCAACATTTGAACTCAAGGTTGGGGTACAGAAATGAAGGTTTATGTATACTGGAAGCGCTATCTAGGATAATTGCCTGTGGTCAAACGTCCGCCACCTAGTTTTTTTAACCTTTGTTAAGTTGAAGTGGCTTTCCCTGGTTCGATCATAATTACATGCATATAATTAAATGAAATAATCATGAATTAATCAAATTCTGGGAAAATTCCGTAACTGGATATCCTCGGTTCACTGGTGCCCTTATATCTCACCGAGAATTTCATAAAAACTTCGCAAACAAGCCAGTTTTTGCTCATAATTTTGCATCGGAGTACACCATTCAGTGGAGATTTTTGAACGGTCGAGTAGTTATAAAATTAATTCATGATAAAAAACTATGAAAGATCCAGTCCCAAAAAATGGAGTTGGTAGTTTAATGAAAAAAAATATTGCGATTTGTACATAACTGTATATCTTCACTGTGGGATTTCTTTCAGCGCATTGTCGGAGATTGAATTGATTTTTCTTTTAATAAAGAGGGATTGTGCAATTACAGTCATATAATAGCCTAGCGAAGAATACGTCTTAATATCTTGAAGTGTAGGCTATTTGAGAAAAAGTGTTAGATGATAATAACTTGTATGAATATAAATCAAAACACTGATAAAGAGTGCTATTAAGTTTCAACTTTCATCGTGTTTTCGCAATAGTTACCACTTAGTTGCTAACGGTGGGCATTAAATGCTGTGATGCCAGTTCCTTTGGCTTAAAAAGGGTAGGCTCTAAACATATCTATTATTGGACTATTTTTGACTTATTTTTTTTAAAACTTTTCTACAGCTACGGCTTAGCAGTAGAAGTAGTAGCTGTATATTTCAAACTTAATTTATAAACATTTTAAGTTCTCATTTTCTGTCACCCGCGAACTTACGACCTACTCAAGAATTCTAAACTGTCTTAATCCATGGAATCCCTTTGAAAGTAGAATGAATTTGGCAGTCGTTGGAATTGCGTGGGAATAAGCTGTTATTTAACTTTATTCCATCGTAGGTTTCCGCGGCCTTCAGATGAATTGTTCTGCATTTTCGGGTATCCACCGCGTGGGTTGCTTTTTAGGACAACAGTTTCGCCCGTGTTCCAACGGGCATCTTCAGGTCGAAGTACCGGGGCATCATTTCGGCCGCGCTTGTATATGCCTTCTGTTCTTCTGAAAATGGCCAATCACAGAGCATGGAGGGAAACAAAAGGCCTATATAAACGCGGCCGAAATGATGCCCCGGTACTTCAACCTGAAGATGCCCGTTGGAATACGGGCGAAACTGTTATTGAACTGTTAGATTTGACACCTAGGAACTTGAGAAATATATTTTTAGAGTAATTTGCGTGTAAATTTTGTACGGAGTATATTAAAAATGTATCACACTTTGCTATCTATTCACTCAAGTCTGCGTATTAAATCTCTTAGCTTGAAATTAAAGTTCTCAAATAGGACATGAGATTTTTAAAAGAATTACATTATGGAGAGTAATTGTTGAAAATTGTCTTTATTGTATTCCGCTCACCTGAAAAATATAATACTGCTTACTATATTAGGCGAAAAGTAATTGTGACTCAACCAACTTCTAGTGACTGAGCATTTAAAGTTGAGCGCTTACTTAGTTCATACGACCATAGAAGAAACTCGAGCTCTTCTTAAACCACTTCGGTAATATCTTCAAGTTTTTTTTGTCCAAAATCTTTACCACTGTTCCAAGCAGCGGCTCGGAAGTCCATGATGCAGTTGAAGAGAAATAAAGGAGCACTTTCCACTTTCCCATGTTTAGAAATACTGAGCATATTCCCCGAATGGGATTAACGCAGTTCTGCAATTGGGTACGGAATATCCCGCCTTTGTATTCCAGTCGCGAAAAATGTCATTTTTTGCCTTTTTTACCCTTCAAGTTAATTGGGCAGTAGTGACGTAAAAATTAAGGAAAATAAGACGCGCGGACTAAGGCTAGTTTGCTTCCCAGTGGGATGTTTCCACAAAACGGCCGAACCCCTTCATGTGAGGAGACACGACCGCTATCTCGAAATCTGGCAATCAGCCGTGACGGGACCCGAAAGTACTCGGCTGCTTTTAATTGAGTCGTCACGTGATATACGGCTCATTTACGGTTGGAAGAGAAATAAAAAGTAAACTGTCACTCTCGATGTGAAACTGTTTTTTCCCTTCCCATTTCATACATGTTCCTTTGTTCTAATGGTAGCTGTTAATTGCAGATTGTTACATCGTAGACACAAATATCGGACGGAATTGTTGAGTTAACTCAGATTGAAATCACTCTAAAATCGTGCGTGGATTTTGCCAATTATTTCATTTGAGATCATTTATAACATTTAAATCATAAAACTGAATTCATAAAGGTTAAAAAATGAGAGCTTTTTGTTGTGGAATATTGATATATTCTTGAATTTCTGGGTAAATGTTTACATACTTACCGTAAAAATATCAAGTTAACTACATAATCAGATTTGATAATAAAATAGCATCCCATACTGAATCTAAGAAACTTAATTATATCATCCAGGCAATATTTCCGAAAATTTCGGGTGCGGCAGAAACTAGACAATATGTTTCTCGTTATATACGCCTACAGTAGTGCCACGGACACCCTGCGGGAAAGTTATATCTCGGGCTCTCAATTAGATTCTTCAAATTTTAATCCAAAAGCTTTTTTGATTCTTCAGCTAAAATTATTGCCGTGTAATATTTTTAATTGTAAGATTTGAACTTCGTAAAGAACGTAATCGAAGGGAAAGTGAAAGGAAGGGACCCACGAGGAAGACTTAGGGACAAGTTTATGGGCCAAATGAAACGGGATATGAAGGGCATAAAGCAGTAAGCAACGGACAGGCTAGTGTGGGGGCTTGAGTCAGCCAATCGTAGGTTTGGACTACTAATAATGCTGGGAACTTTGACGTTTTCACCAAGCGGTGCCCAGAAAGATACAAACTACCAAAACATCTACCTACAAACCAACCAATAGACGAAAATTTCTTTAATTATATTAACTAAGTTCGTTTTGACCTCTACTTTCGCTAATCAATCCAACTTTAGGATCGAGCAATTACAAACTGAGATTCGGTGCTAACTGATGCTGGCATATCATCACCATTATCATTTGTGTGTCACCACAGTTGGGATTGCGTCCATTTCTGCTACTCCGCGAGCGTTGCTGGGGGATTTTCAATATTTCTTCCACTCTACGGCACATGAGTGAAACCTGTAACGCTAGAGTAGCATGGGGCGCTTTTTCGTATTCGACATCAACAAAAATTCATTAAATATGAAGATTTTGGTATCCAATGGAATAGAGAGCTTCAATATATCCAATTATAAAAAATCATTAAATGAACTAAAGTTAAGGTGCGAAATATAAATGAGGTCGCGTTCTGCGACTGCGAAAAATGCTTTTCGTTGTGGCTTATTTCCTTGGATAGAATTTAATTATTTCCAGTACTAGGCAAACTTTCATTCAATTGAGAAAATATTATTTTTTCTTTTTTATTACGGTGTTACGATATTTATTTTTTTTATTTTTTAATATTTATTTTTTTAGAAAAGCATGCTTATGAATATTTTTCATTTTTTTATTTTTTAAGTAGTCCTAGTTAATTAAATGTTTATAAAACAACTCTAGTTGTTTTATACAAATTTTCTTAACTAATACTAAAAAAGCTAGGACTGTTTACTGGAATAAAATCGCCAGGTTGTGGACTTAATGCGACGACTTTCTAATTGTTTCTCGGAACGAGAGTCGGTTGCTTGACCACTATTCCACCTCAAATCACAATATAGGAAAGGTATTCCATTACATTATTATTATGAATTGGTGACCATGCAAGTAATTATGGATCCATGGAAAAGTGAGTTAAAGAAAAGCATGTAAAAAATAGGGAAAAACCGGAATCTCCTAAAGTGTGGAGTCGTTGTGAATCCGCGGTACTTTGTGCAGTATTTCCCATGTAGCTCTTTAGGCAAGAAAGGGCCTAACCGCGGCACCATGGATCTGGAAAAGCAAGAAAACTCTGGGAAATATTTGGAGTATTTCTTAGAACTTATTCATAATCCACGCAGAGGAGCCGACGACTTTTTCATAGTAGCGATGCAGTGCCAGCCTGATCATAAAATAGCTGCTGTTTTTGCGATATTCTCGCATAATAATAACTATTATTTATATACTGAACGCAGCTTTCACCGGGAAAGATAATTTTTATATGTATGTAATATTTAGACGAGCACAAGCAACTATGCCCTGAATGGTGAAAATCCACTCACACGGGATTTGAACTCGCGTCCTCCGGATTGGCCGACGTTCTATGTCAAGCTTTTAACTAGTGAAAATTTGTCAAAAGACTGTAATAGGGTGAATATAGTTCTACAGCGTAAGATAGTAAAGGGAATAGGCTATGATGCACATTATGAGAAATGCTACTCTTAATGTATTCTGATTTAAAAAACCCAGGAGTCGGGGAAATTTCTTGGGATACTACAAACCCGTGTGTTTTGCCAGAAATTCTCAATCATGATTGCCTACCATCAAATAAACCTTCATTTTTAAAATATGCCTTCAAAAAATGAAGACATTCGATTTCACGGTCAGTATTATTAATTATAGGTCTAATTTATCCTTCCACTGCCAGGGGCTGCTCATGAGGTGAAACCCACTACAAGCCTCCGGCATCGGAGGTGAAATATTGGGTTTTAATCAAGTTTTTGACGAGGGAAAAATCCCAAAAAAATTCATTAACCGATATGAACCGTAAAAGTTTTAACCAATCGACGACATTGGTTTTGTTCTCGATTAATTAATCAAATCCTTTGGGCGAATACGTATCACGATGATCCATCATCCACTAAGCACTCCTCAACCATTCCTCTTAATTATTGAGGGAGGAAAAAAGAAAATTTCGCCGGTGTCTTATCTCTCGGCGAGTGACTCCTGACAAATGTTGCTGGATCTTCTTCGGACGGGGCTGGTTCCATTCCCCCAAGTGGAGGAAGAGGAGGCGGCAATGCGGCTCCTTTTCCGAAGGGATTCGTCGCTCGCTCGCCCTTGTCTCTTTCCCGTGAAAAGGGAGGAATAATGAGGGAATGGTTTTCCGCAGGGCTGACTTCTCCCTTCTCGATCCTTCCCGCCGCTGTTCTTCGCAAATCCATTATTACTTTCGCATTCGGTCGGAGGGTTTTGCCGGCAACTCCCCTCACCCTAATGCCCACTCATTCCCACCCAGCGCCCCCAAGCGACATAAATCAAACCCTTAAACCGCTTCCCAATTCCCATTACTCCTTTTTCCTTCCCCCCCCCCCCACACCTTCCCAACCCACCCACACGCCGCTAGCACATCTTTCAGCTGCACGCGTCACAAGCGTGCTGGGTACCGAAAGTGCTAGCGAGCGATTTAAAACTTTCATGGACCCATGAATAAAGATTATACTTAGTACTTTTCTACAAAATTTTTATTTTATGACGCGTTTCACCGATTTACGGCATCGTCAGGTACAGATGATTGTTATTTTTGTCAATTGTTGTTGTAGTTACGGAGGAGGAGGGGCAACACAGATTTTCGGGCAGGGTTGAGGAAGGAAAAAAAACACATTGATTAAGGCCTGGTGAGGCGGGAAAGGTGAAAGTTTATTGGATTGTCTAATAATTTATACTTGTTCCAGTGCATCCATTTTCAGGCCTTTGGGAAGGACGTGTAAAATTTCGGGTATAAAATCGCTCTAACTAACCTAAAACCTAACCTTTCCCGCATCACCAGTCCTTAATCAATGTGTTTTTTTCCCCTCAACCCTGCCCGAATATTTTTTTCACCCCTCCTCCACCGTAACTACTACACCATTGACACAAATAACGAACTTCTGTATAGGTGTAGCGTAACTTGGTGGCACTCGTGTGAAGATCATGCGAGCCTTTTTCCAGGACGAAAGGGCAAAGTTATCGAAGGACCCTGCGGGAGTCCTTCGATAACTTTGCCCGCTCATCAACGCTTGGTTTACGGTCAGTCTAATCCTCCGCTGGTGAGTGCCACCAAGTTTCGCTATACCTATACCTGGCCATGCCGTAAATAGGCGAAACATGTCGTACCCCAAAAAAATTTTGTAGAAAAGTACTAAGTATTATCTTTTATCACGAGTATTCATCAAATAAACATCTACGAAGTAAAGCCTGCCACTCTCAAGTTTTTTCATAGACCCCCTCGTATAATATTCAGAGCAAATATATTCACAAACTCAAAGCATTCCATGCTCATTTAACAGCATTTTAACTATTCAAGGTAGTAAAAAACAATGGTACGGAGGCCTCTGCGGTGATTGGATGAGTTCCGTTTATTCCTGGTTTTCCCGCGTTCATTCATGTTTATGGACAACAGTTTCGCTTGCGTTACAGGTAGCGTCGTCAGGTCCCGAATGATCTGTAGAGAAGTGGTCCATGCTACCGCCTGACAGATCTTTATTCAAATATAGCTCTTTGTTGAGTTATGCTCTGTGCCCTGCTTCTTTTTTTTTCCCTAATTCTTAGGGCTCCCCTTGCTTTTACATGTTAAGTGCCCTTTCAGGCCTCTTATACTTATCAGTTTCTTTTACTCTGCTCTCACCGAGCTCTTTCATCTTATTTAATTTACTTTCTTTTAATTTTTGTAAGTAGTTTTTGACCTGGTTTTTAATCATTGATTTTAAAGTTGCGATGCCTGTTTTTTGGTACAGTGTTTCACTGACGACCGAGTAGGGGATTTTAAATATGGACCGTATTTTGCATTAATGAGGTACAGAGATTCTTTTTCCGGAATATGTAATGCTTGAGCTAGTCAGGTGCGCGTTGATTGATTCAATTCAAAGGTTCATCCGGCCAATCAGTTCGCGCCTGACTAGCTCAAGCCTTGTATACAACGGAAAAAGAATCACTCATTCCGAAGAAAAAGAAGAGAAGATGCGACAACGGCTGCGACAACGAGCTAAAGTGAATCCCCCACCCAGCCCCAGTGAATACCCTCACCCAGCTCCAGTGAACTCCCCAGTATCCCCAGTGCTCACCCAGTGAAATGCCAAAGACATGTATTAGAACTATTTTGTAGTGCATATATTTATACCTCCTGTTGATCTTTCAGAGTCTATCACAGTAATTACTTATCTATATATCTGTTTATTACTGTTAGAACTTGTTATTGTTACTTGTCATGACCTGCCGACGGTTTTTGCGGGTTTCCCGTCGTCCTTAGGGCAAATTCCAGGTCAACTTCCCCGCACAATTTCCGGTGACACAATTCCAGTCAAAAGATATTCCTGCCCTGAAGAGGCGAAAGCCTACGCCAGGGTCCACATTTGTGTTGCCATCTCTTACTTTGTTATTTTTTGTTATGTTAAGTTGTACCTCGTATGTTTCCTGTACCTTGAAAATGTTGGAATAAGCAATTATTGAACTTATCTGCAGCTCATTCAGAACCTGACGCTAGCTGTAACGCAAACGAAATTGCTGTCCCTTAAAATGAATCAACGCGGGAAAACTCCGAATAATTGGAACTCGTATTAAACATTG
Organism: Pyrrhosoma nymphula; assembly: GCA_963573305.1. NCBI lineage: Eukaryota > Metazoa > Arthropoda > Insecta > Odonata > Coenagrionidae > Pyrrhosoma > Pyrrhosoma nymphula. Next base: position 73,252,452 of record OY754337.1, read on the forward strand.
TTAAAACTTGGAATTAGCACCCTGTCCTCTTGTATCCTCCTACATTGCCACCGGATTCGGGAAGCCTGGGTAGAGTAGTGGGCTGCGCATTGGTCCGGCAAGCCAAAGGTCCGTGGTTCCATTCTCAGTCCAGGTCGATAAATTCCCAAGGCAATTTCTACAGTATTTTATCGCCGTATTTGTGGCAGGCTCCATATTCATCGTTAAAACAGGTAAAGGGACATTCCATGGTAATATCAACCTCACGCTTTTTTTTTAATTTTTAAGAAACCAAAATATGTAATTATTAAGAGAATTTCCTGCTGATTCTGAATCTGAAGAAAAGTTATCACCTCAGCATACAAGAAATTCAAAATGCAGCACTAGTAATTGACACAAACCTGTTACTTTCTCAATGGAAAATCATAAGTTACGTTGGTCACGGTTACGTTGGTCACAACCCAAATTTTTTTGTTGAAATTATTTGAATAAGAATGGCAAGAAATTGTTTTGTTTGACTATGCATATTTGCTTAGAAAACTATACACTCCAAATATATTTTTTTAAATTGTGTTAAGTGATAAACTTTCAGAGTAATATGCAATTAAACTAGTAACTAATGTTAAGGTATAATTTTTGTTACATTGGTCACAGTGTTTAATAAATGATATTTTTTTAAATTTGGCCCTAAATATTGCAAATCTTCACATTCCTTATTTACTATAGCAAGTGTCAAATGCATTGGTGGTAAGAAAAACTGCATAAATGCACAGGGTTTTGTATGAATGTAATTAAAATAAGGCATTCAATTTGCTAAAATGTTACGTTGGTCACCATGGAATGTCCCTAAACAGGAATGTCGTACTGTATACTGTAAGTTCATCTCAATCAAAAATTAGTGCTTTCGGGAAATTTTCTCATGATTGCGCAGTAAAATTTGACGCTACCAATTCGTATTTTAATCATCTGAAATAATCGGAATATTTTTTACCTTTCTGCATGGATGTGAATGCAGCCAAGTGTAAATGACGGTATGAGTTAATGTGGTTACGTGAAATGACGAGATACGACAGTGGGTCGGTGGGTTGTATTTGCAAAAGGATGCGTTTAGAATTGATTCGATACTGAGAGCCCGGGCGTATTACTGCAATTTATTATTATTATTATCGTAATCAGTTACAATTTGGCAAATGGCCAGGTGGTAACATGCACATCCCAAAAAAAAAGAAAAACACAACATGTCCACAAAGTCACATGTAAACTAGATAGTGAACAAAATTTAAAATTCAATTGAAATTTCTAAAAAACTAAATCAATTTTTTCAGCTTTTTCTTGAATATTTTCACATTACCCGGAAAGGGCTCAAATAACTCTGCAGGCAAGCTGTTCCAATCTACAATTGTTTTTTTGAGGTAGGAAAATTTTTTAACATTAGTCCTCTGCGCCCGGCATTTAATTTTGAACTGATGATCGTTCCTTCCAATGAAATTAGGTTTTCCCACTTTATTGCTTAGTTCTCTCCATGCTTTATCCCCTTTGTATACTTTAAACATACCGCAGAGTCGGTTTATTTTTCTTCTACTTTCTAAAGATTCCCATCCCAGCGTTTTTAACATTTCTGTTACGCTCTCTGTCCTCCTATGCCTACCTCCTATGTCTCTCTCTCCAATGCCTTTATATGTCCCACCTCATAAGGATCCCACACCATAGAGGCATACTCTAGGATAGGCCTAACCAGTGTTTTATATGCCATTTCCTTCGTGCAAAACTTGCTACCCTTTAGATTTCTCATCACCCAATGCAGTTTCTTGAAGGCTTTCTTAGCAGTATATTGAAGGTTCCGACCCCAATTCAAATCTTTAGACAGGTGGACGCCTTAGTATTTGCAGTTGTCACATCTGGGAATAGGTTTACTTAAGAACTCATAGTCCCTTTTAGTATAGTTTATCTTGTTGCTGAAGGAAATAAGCCTACATTTACTTACATTTATGTCCATCCCGTTTTGAGTCACCCAATCTGCCATTTTATTAATGTCCATTTGCAAAGCTTCATGATCGCTCTCTTCTCCGATCTGTTTATAAATAATGCAATCGTCGGCAAAAAGTCTTACATGAGAGTTAATTTTGTTTAGGAGGTCATTTATATAAATTAAAAACAAGAGTGGCCCAAGAACACTACCTTGAGGCACCCCCGATGAAACAATTGTTTCATCGGAACTCATATCCCCAACTTGTACTCTTTGAGTTCGACCTTTCAGAAAGTCCTCAACCTATAGGATCACCCGTTGGTCTATTTGCTGGGGTAATTGTCTCATCTTTAGTATGAGTCGATTGTGTGCGACTTTGTCGAAGGCCTTAGACAGGTCTACTACAACGGCATCCACTTCTAAACCCGCATCCATGGAATCGGCCATTTCTTGACAAAACCCTAGGAGTTGGGTTTGACATGAGTGTCCTTTTATAAAACCGTGTTGGCGTTCAAATAACCAGTTTTCACTCTCCCACAAATCCCGGAGGTACTCAGCAATTATCTTCTCAACTAATTTACAAACCACTGAAGTCAAGCTTACTGGCCTATAATTCTCAACTAGTGTTTTGTCACCACCTTTAAAGATGGGCTTTATGTTAGCCTTCTTCCAGTCCTTGGGTAGGGTATTGTTGTTCATAGTTACATTAAATAAATGAGAAATATAGCCCGTCACAGCACTCCCTCCCAGTTTCAGTAAATCGATTGAGATACCATCTGGTCCAATTGATTTATTTGTCCTCATTTTTTTGATTTTGTTATATATTTCTGAGTTGGTAGTGGAAATATGTCTAGGATTCTGTGTGTTTGCCACCCCCGACCGTTCCCGAGAACCCACTGAAATATCTGAATTATCTATTCTATTCATCGTACTCGCAAAAACATTAGAATACCAGTCGATGAGCGCATTAGCCTTCTCTTTATCATCGGTAAGTAAAGATCCCTTTTTCTTTAATAAAACTGCAATGTTTTCCCTGTTCCCTTTCCTCCTTCTCAAATATTTATAAAATTTATTACCGTTGTCTTTAGAGATAATGTTCTGCAAAAACGTTTCTTTGGCTAATTTCTTTTCCTTATCTAATTTGCGGATTAAGTTTTTGTACTTAGTAGATAATTTTGGACTCCGATCCCTTTTTTTATGAATCACTCTTATTCTTCTCTTGAGTGATCTAATTGCATGGTTGTAGTACTCTGGGTCGGTATTTTCTTTGATTCTTTTTTTCGAAACGAAGGTACTTAGGCCTTCATTCATTATCTGCTTAAATGTCTCCCAAATTTCGTCAACAATCTGTCCCCTGCTTACCCAATCAGAGAACCTCTCCCTTAAAAATAACTGAAATCCTTTTCTATCCCCTCTCCCTAACTGCCATATTGTCTTTTCCTTATCTGGTTCCTTAGACTGAGCCCTGGCCCAGTTGAGTTGCACACACACCGCTGAATGGTCGCTTATTTATGAATGTCTCCTCACAAAATTGCGAAGAGAATAATTAAATTGTCCCTGGAAAAGGTGATACATATTGTGTACACATATTCTATATGCCATTTATTAGATTTCACTGCGGTTTTTCTCTGGCATGATGCTCAAGAAAGAAAAAGTATCACTTAAATTCCTCCCAATAATTTAAGCATTCTCCAACTGGAAGTGATTAGTGTTACTCAAGTTTTGCAAAAAGAAGGAGCATGATTTAGAGAGATTTTACCTAAAAAGAAAAAGGGCATGCACTTTTGTTCAGATGTTATTTAAGCTAATAATATGCAACAACTGTGGCTGACAAGACAAATTTTAGAACTACAACGGGGTAATTTAATTCGTCTATGAGGAGCATGTAGACTTTGTGGTTCATAATGCTGTAATTGAAAGGGAAAAGAGTCCTTGTTTGGAGGTTAAAAAAATAAATGTAGAAAAGAGGCTAATAATTTGAACAAGAATGATCACAAAATTGTTTTTTGATGAAAGATTCTAATAGGCCATTCATATGAGCCAGAATGCATAAGATACGTTCAATGAACTTTTCTGTGGAAATTTTGGTGCTCTTTTAACGAGATAATAATAAAACACTTGTATTTAAATATCTCCTTGGGTACACAATTCTTAATACATCACACAATGTCATCTCTTTTGCCACCGTATTTCGGTTATGTACACACTTTTTTCTGTACAAGTATCATTTAATCAAGTAACTAGTAAAAGCAGTTTTCTCATTATGACCACCACATGACACTTAAGAGGAGGCGAGGGGTTTTAAAACCTCGTTGAACTCTGCCGTATAGTTCACAATCATGTTCCAGCTTGATGAACACGGAGCAGAATTATGATGCATTTTGCACTACTTCTTCAAGTACATCAGTTACTGAAGTCCTGACTTTGATGTGGTAGATAGTTTACAAAAGGTTTCCAGCCATTGCTTTCACCTATTTAGCTATGGATCAGGCGAGATTTAGGATGACACGGTATAAATTATTTCAATGTTCCACTACCCTTCTAAAACTGATAAGAGAGGCAAAATACAAGACGAAACTATCGAGCTTATTAGCGTGCAACATTCATTCCGCCACCGCCAAATGATTTCCGCAAAACAATAAGGGTTTTCTATTAACAACCAATTCACATTCGCCGTTTTTCAATTTCCTTGTCCTTGGCAAGGTAGTATGTTCAAGTTTTTTTTTGCTCTTGGAGGATTCTGGTGGTCTGTATACCCCTAGTATATAAAAAAGTAGATATATTTATCTTCATATGATTAAATCTTTCGTATGGTGCTGACTTTTTATTACACCCAACATTATAGTGAAAAGAATAGATTGATATTACCTTAGTGTTGAACACTAGTTCTTAATTCTTTCAAATATACCCTTATCTGGTAGCTGTTTCTTGATTATAATCATTACATAACGCTGCTCTTGGTCAAACTGAAGTCCTTTCTATCCACCGAAAAATATTTACATTTTTTTTCTTTACGTAATGTCCCACACGCAATTTTTCGATGGCTTATTCGAAATACGTCGCAAATGAATTTGGTGGCTGAACATTTTTGCGAGAATGTCGCTGCCGGTTGGATTTTCTTTCACTAGAAAGCAGAGCACTGTGCCACTCTGCGGTAATTTCAATCCAAGTGTCATTGCGGGGTCTCGACCTCGTCCCACGGAATCTAATCGTTCACCATTCTGGAGAGCTAACTCCTTTTAACGCTCACGAAACCCTGGAGAGGGGTCTTTTGACTGTCTCCTCCATCAATCTTCCGTCCTGCCAACAAAGCACTCCTTCCCACTTTATAAGGCGGACGAAAAAGTGGCAGAGTGAGCGGACAAATGTAGACTCACGTGAGCCCCGTGGTGTGTATGTACATAATATAAGAGTGAAATAAAAGAAATGTTCCCACGCACATTTGGACTTTGGTTGGGGAGAACGGCGGGGCGGCCCCGAAGATATAATGACCAATTTATCTTTACGGGCTTCCGTGCGGTGTGTAGGGTGCACGGGTAGGTGGTTGGAGGGGAGGAGGAGATTAGGGACGAGGTAGGGTTTCCTTTAAGGATACGCAGGGGCTCCCTCTGCCATTCCTGCTTCCAACCCCCTCTCACTCCTCCCGAGGTAATTCTTTTTAAAAAGGGATTATTAAATGAAAAAAAAGGTGGAGTGAAACGGAGAGTAGGGAGGAATCAGGCCGAGGAGGGAGGATGGAAACGCCACCGTCACCGCTGCGGTGTCTTGCTCGGTTGTTTATTTATTTATTTCCCAGGGGACGCCTCATTTGCTTCCCTATTTCACGAGGGTTTTTCGTACGTTCCCGTGGAGGAAGGGGGAGGGGAATGGAGTTGGGCCAAAGGGGGGGGGGGGGGAGTCGCGAGTTGTCGCAAAGTGCCTTTCGGATTATCGCCGCTCGCTAGGAAGGATGATCCCCTTCTGCAGGTATCTGTCTCTCTCCATCTCTCCGGTGGCTCCGCGGTGCGGCAGAGGCGATATTAATTATGCTCGCTACGTTCCGGACGACGTCTCTGGTGCTCATCAGTCGCGAAAGGGCTCTCCTCGCTCTTTCCCGGCCCCGAAATTCTGGCCGCGACTACACTTAAAAGCGACGGATGTTTTTACGCCGTAATGTCGCAATTAGGTAATCCACCTAGTAGTAGATAAGCCGCAACACGGTATGAATTCGTAATAAGGGAAATAAATCCATGAATTTCTTTATATTTTTTCTTCACTACTATCAGCTTTTAGATTCAATTTTCTCACATCAGGAAATTCTGAATATTATAAAGGAACTAATTTCAAGAATATTGCTTAAAATTTCTTTTCATTTATTTGTATTTTCGCAAAAAATATCATGCCGCATCGTTCTACTTCTGGCCTACGCGAGCGGACAAAGGGCAAGATCATTCTTTTGGGTGCAAAATGAACGCGCTGGCACATCGGAGTCTTGAGATAAGTGCGCGGAATAGTTCATCTGCGCACAAAATGACCTCGCGCACGATCGGTACTCCAGGCCTTTGTAGTTGTGAACCCACTTGAATGAGACCACACTCATTTTAATCCTGAAATTGTTCACGAAGTTATAACGTCTGAACGGATCACCGTGCTAGCGTTACATTCTTGCTTCCTATTGCCACACATTTTCAGGACACTTTCGCGTAAAAACTGTTGATGATTTTAGGTCATAATTATATTTCATGTAGCAGTTTTTATTCTTTGACTACGGCTTTCATCAGCTATAACACTCCTACTATGCGCGTTTTATAGCACGCACTCGGTGCAAATCACTCGGCATCCAATCCATCAAAGGCCGTCCGGCTGCTAGTCACTTCCTCTAACGCACCCCTTTCCCCCAAGGAATTAATTCACTCGTCCAGCTCCATCCCTTTCCCCACCCCTGCCAACGGTCCTTCTTCTCTCCCCCTCGCCCCCATCCCATGTGTTACGCCCCCTCCCAAGCCCATTTCCCAAGAGCCTCCGACACTTGAGAGTCCAACTTGGAAGTCTTTCATTTAATCTCGTGCTTCCGAAATGTGCGACAACTTACTCCATATCAGAGCCCTTTTGCTAATAGGTATCTTCTTCCTTAAGCCCTTGCGTTAGACTCGGGCCCTCCCGAGGGATAAGTTTGCGAATGCTCGTTTTGCGAGATTTTCGATTAGCACTATCTGCTCAGTGGAAAATAAAATTGCACATCATTCCTTTGCACATATGTATTAGAAATATTTTAATGTCAAAATATATTTCCTCATTTTAGTTTCGTTTGGCATAATGGTTAATCTATGATATTCAACTGTTTCCAATCCGTTGGAAATTCTGGTATTAAAGCTTTCCTCGTCGTATTTTCGATGCCATCCTTTGCGTAACCTCTATGAGAGTACGAAGCTCGCACTTAGTACTTTTCCGTCTATTTTTCAGTTGACTAGTCAGTTGCAGGGAAAGAGTAAAATTATATCGTATTCATCAATTATCTCTAAAGCTCTTGGAGTGAGAAGTAGTGAAGCTCTGGAGAAAATGGTTGAGTTACGTTACATCTCACAGACGTAACACAGACGTAACGTAACATAAGCGTAACATAAAAGGTTACCACCGTGGCTAATCCCGGTTTCCTCAAAATTGGTCAAGAGCGAACACCTCCTTGTTTTCTATGCATGGCTTTATCCTCGCGGACTGTGGCGCTTAGCGCACGTCTTGGACTGCTAATGACATCATATGCCTAGCAGTCTTGACCACAATGCTCCTATAAAGCCACCAAATAATCCACAGAGGAAAAGGACGCCTCGGTAGCTTAACTGGTTAAAGTATCGGCGCGAAATCGAGGGATCCGGGTTCGAATCCCGGTCAAGTCGAATGATTTTTCTCCTGTGGAATATCGCACTACTGCTAAGAGCTATACTACCCATCGAAAAACCTAACTAAAAGTCTCATTGGGAGCTGTTATGGTCTCTTATCGTTCGCGGGAAAAATGACATTTTAAATCTGTCCGTTCTACAGTCTAGTTCCCTAATTTTACTCTCATTATCTGATCTTCCGTAGTATATCGGGTTTCGTAAAATATTATTAACGTCGTCAGGGAATAAATCGACCTGGAACTTACAAATAAGGTGGCTTACCTGGATAAGGTGGCATGGAAGGATTTCTTGAAACAAGGCAGTTTTATTGGGCCTACGCTGGGAACTAAGCTCTTTTGACTGTGCCTAACCTGGGAAGGAACTAGGTGATGCGTATCAATGTATGTGAGTAATATTGTTGTAATATTTAGCGCCAACTGGCGGCGTAGGGTTATCCTGGATTTAAAAGAGACTATTTAAGGCAGTGGAAGTGATGCATGCACGAATTGGAGGTTCATGCATCCTATTCAGGAGTCGACGCGAGTTGTTATGTGTGCCCTGGTCTGGTAAAGAGAATCGGCTTGCTTGTATTTCTCTTGGATATAAAATATAGTCTGCTTGATGTCAAGTGGTTTTGATTCTCCCCTCATCCCATCGTTGAGTCTCCGTATTTGTATTCTTTTGAATGCATGCATAGCTCGTATTTCTAGTAATTTTATTTCATCTAGTAGCTGTTGTCCTTTCACTGAATTTGGCACTAGAAAATATTTCATATACCCTTTGCACTCCGGTTATAAACTTACGATTGATAGCGCTGTCACTTTTAGAGCCAATCCTTTGTTTAACGTTTCTTTATGTGTTAAAATTTACAGTGTGTATTTTTCATGAATTTCATGGGTAATAAATCATCCGCCGTATTTTCAGAATAATAATGGCATGAAACGCTTAGTTCCACTTTCATAGTGGCTGACAGTTACTTTGGGTAATTGATTTTGTGCTAAAGGCCGGAAATGATGTCCTACGAATGCAGCCTAAGTAATGAATATGCTGCACTCCGTTTCCTAATACAAGCGCATGCTCATTGATTTAGTCCTCGGAAGTGCAAGTTCATCTTTTTAGTCTAATTTACACGAGGATATCTCGTTGCCGGTTATGATCATCGCATAATACAGCGGTTAGTGATACTACTGCTCGTCCTCCCATAGGAGTGTGAAAAAGTAGGTAATGTGTGCTTTTTAATGTACGTTTCGCCGTAGTAGCAGTGATCGAATACCATCGCAGCAGATGAACGCAGCAGCTGAAATTTAAGCTGTCGATTAGGACGATAGGTGCTTTAGAGTGCGGCGGAATGACCTATATGATATGAGGTAGACTCTGAAAATCAATGACTGTAGTTTATCTGGGCTCATTAACACTATAGCCTTTTTCCCAACTCATGGCGGGTGGGCGTCAGAGAGCAGTACCCAATAAAAGGCGTTTCTCCTTCCTCCTCAGTTTCTGGCTCCCGTCGGCCGAACCGCATTGTCAGCTCTTGAGAATAAATGCGCATTGGACGGCGAGGAGTCGCGTTAACAGCTGATTTGAGCTTTAAGTTAGTTGGAGCGAAATATTTCCCTAGTCATAATGGAGACCATATTCGATTTTTTTTTAAATTTCAGCGTCCGTAAGAAGTATAAAGTAAATGTTGTAATATTAATGGTGCAAAATTATAGTTATATATGACAAAAATTCTCAGTAATTATTTAAATATAGCTACATAAGTGTCTAACTTGACTCATTTTTGCACGCCGTACGGAAAAAACCTTCAAAACAGCAGGCTTTTTGCGATTCTGTAAAAAATACTACTGTGAGCAATGGTTTCAAATGTTGAAAAAACATGCAAACTACACGCGGTTAGTTTTTTGACGAAATATAGGTGTTATAAATTCATTTCATTTTCAATACCCTCCCTCTGGAGCGCACAGCTGTAATCTATCCCATGTAAAACAGTTTGTATTGTCAGGCAAATTGCTCGAAAAGTTGTTCGGCAAGGGATTATTATTTTGGTATCATTGGAATGATGTGTGTTTTCTTTATAATGAAGTCTAACTCATGAAGGTGAAGAGATATTTCGCTCAAACTATCTTAAACAACGAAGTCTGATATTCCCCATCCTTATTTTTAATCCAAGAATTGGACCTGCACAGGTGAAGTAAAAATAAAATCGCCGACACGAACACAAGGCAATTTGCAAGCAGGAAATTTGACAACTCAGACGATACGAAACCGAAGTGAACCTTACGGCAGTCGGCGAGATACTTAGTTCCCCCACCTCCCCAACATATTTCATGTCACTATTCTGTGATTGGCTGGAAACGTGGAAGGTACACCAGCGCATTCAAGGTCAGCCGCCCTGAGTTGGTAAATAGGGTATAGTTGTACAACGGCATAGTGTGTGGCAGGGGGTGCAAAGGTTTCAGCCATGGAAAGGGAAGGGAACAGAAAAGAAATGGGAAAAGGGATATGACGAAAGTGAGTTCACTCTAAAAGTAACTGTATGAGAACGCTATGTCATGTTGACTCTCTTTATGGTTTTCGTAGTTATTAATTCTTCGTGGGAAGGTGAAGTTTTCGAACTCTCAGTACGACAGTTTTATCTCTCTTATTTGGTTGCCTCTATCAGTTTATAGAGATGCGGTGGGGGATTAAAATAATATCATCCGTGAAATACTAACACTTGCCTAATCCGAATCAGTAACTTTCATAATTTAGTTGTAACAATGTATGGAATTAATTTTTCAACGCAAAATGATATAACAATATTTCACATTTGACTAAATTTCACTTTACGTTAATACGCCTAATTGAAATTTAAATGTTCGGTTGTCATAATTTTTCACCACATCCAATGTTGCCTAATAAGAAAAAAATATCATTCTCTATCTTGTAAGCGCAGATGATGTACGAAGCATATGCGTTGTATCACGTTTTCCTCTTAGCACTGCTAAACTCTTTAGTGCAGGCAAGTGACATGGAAAAGTGTTCCATCTCCATCATTTTCTTTGCGTTCAAATGCTCGCGCTCTACTTCCCCCTTCTGTCCTGCAGAATCCCCCCACTCCCTCCCTCTCCCCTCCAACCCCCACCCGTCCCAGTCACCATGGTCCCCGCTGATAATTGATGCGGAATACAGCTGACACCGTTCGTTAAGCGAAATCCATCGCCCGGAAAAAAATATTCCTGTTTGCTTGTCCCCGAGAATTTATGGCCCGCCGATTTCGTGCTTTTTTTACTTCGGGGATGGCTGAGGCAAGATATTAATACTTTTTTTTAATTTGCGACGATCACAAGTGATAAACAAGTGGTGGAGCTGTCCGTTGGGCACGGGATGGGGTGACTGCAAATGGCGAGCGTCTTTTTTTTTATCAGAGGGAGAAATGTCGGCGAGGACGATGTTCCTTAGCGGCGTCTATTCGTTGTTTGAGTAGTATGATGAGACCGTAAGATAAATTGGAAGATTCAGAAGTTTCTGTTGATCGTTGATCGTAAGTTTTCGAAAACTACTGTGATTTAAAAAAATCTTTTTTCAATGGTTTGAATTCTGGTGGGACTTTCCTGATCACTAGGCCGTGTATAATCAATCGCTATCATGAGTTTTAACGCCTACCTCGAGTGCAGTATATTAGTTTTTACAAGGGTGGTTGCGATCTAGGATTTGCGTCATCCCTGTATATTAGTTCTTGTATTGTAGCTTCAGAGTTCAGCTAGTCCCAACATTCGCGTTCACGGCCTCTTGCTCATTTCGTGTTTCGTATCGCTTTTTTACTTATCAGTGTTGCTTGTTTTCTTCCTTTTTTACTTGATTTATGGGCTTGCAGATATATTTCATCTTAATCTACAAGTTTCTTATTGTGGAGAAAATGATTATTGAGTTGGCAGAAAAATATCCAGTCCCCTCCGTTACTAATGACCATTAGTCCATTATCATTTTAATTATAACTAATTATGGCAGGACCTGATGGACATTGTCGATATTGATTATGAACTGAACACTTTTTACTCTTTTACTGATTTCATTACATGGCATCAACACACCACATTGAGCCATTTCATAGGATGATTAGGCCACAGTTAATTTAAATGCTTCATACCACCTAATGAAATCTTTGGAAGAATGATGTTTTTTTTCTTCATCAATATCATATTCTGTCATAACCAAGTGCACCAGTGGCCGTCTTTATATTTTAAATATTCGTTTCACACCAATTAGCTAGGATTAGCAAGCTATTAAGAAATAGCTGATAACCAAGTTGGGTGGTGACTGCTGACGCGTTAAGAGTTTAACTGCTTATTGGAAAAAATCGATGTAGCTGTAGAACGGAGAGTGAATGACATATTTATACCTTAAGTTGCAAAATTTTTTTCACAATCATAAGCTGAGATGCAAGCTGTATCACCAATGTTAAACTTACAAAGAATAATCATTCTACTTCCAATCAAATAGAATTATTTTTATCGTTAATTTCTACTTCTAGGAATGTGAATGGATAAACCTTTATGCATGAATTGTAACAAACGATTTTAATCGTTGCTGTGAGGAGGTAATTAAGGTGGATCCACCGTAAATTATATATATTTCACTTACTCATATTCTGGCTACTTGTTGCAAAAAACTACTTCTATGTGTACGTTACAGGAATTAATAAAATTATACCTTTCCACGCTAATTTATTGGCTAGGTCAACTCGAATTTAGATCCTGTTAAAATGTGTGAGTGGGTGAAACATGAGGAAATAGTATTTTTCCATGTTATAGGAATGATATTTTCGTGAAGAAATGTTAATAACAAGGGAATTCTCTTTGTAAATACGATGGTAATCTTATGTATGCCTCTTACCCATTTTATTTTTGAGCTAATATAAAGTAGCTGCAATTATTTTAATTACTTGAGTCCAAATGCTTTAGTTAAATGGAATTGGCTCTTTGTTCGGCTCTAACCAATGGGAAATGTGCTGCTTAAAATATATTTGTTCCCGTATTTGCATGTTTTGGACCTTGATCCTGTTTCAATTAGCTAAGCCGTGTCATTAGTGAGAGATTTATGTTTTAAACAATGAAAGTGAGAAGTTTAAATAATTAATTATTTGTTTTCATACGCTCAGTTGCGGAGATACCTTACAGGTTCACATATTTTCTGTAATATTTTGCTAAGATATGCAAGCTATTTCATGTAGCCAGAGGAAGAAAATTCTTAATTTTTAGGCATGTATTTTTCAACCATATACTTAAGAATTATTTTTTATCCAAACGTGACTCCTCATCACCTTTTGGTATTCGATAAATTTATTTGTATATTGTATGGACATTTTCAACGTCACATGCCCAACTTTGGGATATGTTTCAACGCTCCAACTCTTGACCATCTATTCGCCCGCCAGTACGATTCTCTGGAGCTCCTCGAACTTTCTTTGCCTTCCCTAATGTCACTAAAACTCTTAAACATCTACCTCGTCTCTTATCATGCTCTATTTTTTCAACCACACCATTCAACCTTTCGTTGCTGACTTAGTAATGAGAATTAAAAGTTTTGTTTTTAAATTTTTATTGTGACAAGACCGTATGCAACTTTCGATGTACAAAAATATTTGATTGATCTCCATCTTATGATATGAGCTCGCTTTGTTAGTTGGGCCACATCTTAAAATACTTCTCTGGTGGTGTTCATTCTCAGCCATTTACTCTGTCTCTTTCTGCCGTCATCAGAGCGTCGTTGGTCCTCCTCGAAACCATCGTCACTTCCGGGCGGGAACACTGCACTGCAATAACCACACATCAATTACAATATAAACCTTTTTCCGTATTCCGTTCTTATTTCAGGGGGCATCCGTAAGTAATGCGGTTAAAATTTTACGCACGGGGGCAGAAACGTGGACCTTGTGGAAAGAATACGGGAATAAGCTGCAGGCATTTGAGATATGAGTGTGGATGAAGATGGAGAAGGTGCGGTGGACAGAAAGGATGAGAAACGAGGAAGTGCTTGGTATGGTGGGGGAGATAAGGAAACTCCTGGATGAGATTAGGGAGATGCAAAGCAGGTAATTAGAAGGGGTAAGGCGAGGCAAAAGGTTGCTTAAGGTTGAGATAGAGGAGAGGATGTTTGGCAAGCGGGGAAGGGCGCTATGAAGTATGCTGAGGAGAAAAAAAATATATACGAAAGTAGATAAAGGTCTGCGCCTTTAAAAAAACTGGAGAATTTTTGCTCACATCCAGTAATCCTACATTAACCGCTACATTAATTTCATAGCAATAATAATAAAATGGCTCTCCCCCTTCCCTCTTCTGCTACATCAATCCTTAACAGCTGATTGAACTCTCCAGCATTCCGTCTTTGTGGAAGTTCGACCATAATTTTACGAGTGGCAATTTTTTAATAAAGGAAGAACATATTAGGCCAAGATTAAAATCGAATTACTGAAATAGACGCTTTATTAAATCGAGTTATTTCTACTAGTTATTCATTCGGTTATTTGGAGACGTGACTGGCAACTGATGCCTTTTGTGTCATTCAGGATAGGAGCTAAGATTGGAGAATTGGAGGAACGGGGGAGAAAAACCCAGCGTCGGCATAAGCCTAGTCTTAATGAAAGGCGCCAAGGGAGCCATAGCTCAACGCTTCATCCGACGGACGGGGTGCTATACTTGAAGTAACCCCTTAGGTACGAAGAATCCAACTAATTCCCTTTCCTTTCCGAACATATCAAGCACTCTCTCATCTGTTTTCCTCGCTAACCAGCTCACTCTCTTCCTTATTCTTCTTGCGAATGTCTCATATACTTCCATTGTACGTACATTTTCTTACCTCCATGATTAAGGTTCCAACCAACATTCCTCATATATAACATTTAATAATATATTCTGAATGTCCTTGCATACAGTCCTCCATATCAACTCACTTGTGATAGTAAATGATTCCTTGAGCATGCTGCTATTATTATGCCTTACATTCTGCGGAACCTACTCTCCTCTACAATACTCCCCAGATAAATGAAGATGGATAAATGTTGGTTCGGATGCAATAACGCCCAAAAATACACTTATTTTGGCCTGTTTCGCAGTTTCCAGGGGAAATGGAAATATTTATAGCCCCCAAGGGCAAGGGAAGGTAAGGTATAAAATAATGATCTCACCACGTCAGATAATTTTATAGTTACGTTGTCGTAAGCTCTGTACAAAAAGAGAAGTATCAGGCGTGATGCGGTGGAAGTTCAGCATAATGAATCACAGAAATATCAATTTTTCACTAGATAAGATTTAATACGACCATGATTTCGATGCAGTGCATCATCACCAGGTCACGTGATGATGATGCAGTGCATCGAAACTATGGTCGTATTAAATTTTATCTTGAGGAAAATTGCCATTTCTGTGATTCAGTAAGCTCTGTAGTCAAGCTGACAATAAGTAAATATTTGTGTGTTCAACTCGTAGTGTAGCATGGAGTTACTAGTAAACGAGTGGTTGAAATGAGAATTTTTCCTTCATGCATACGCAATGGATACTGGAGAATTTACAATGGCTATGTTGTTTGAGAGATACATATTCTATGTAACAAAATTACTTTAGAGACTCGATGGCTACACGCTAGGCCGAGGTTACAAGAAAAATAATATACCAAGAGCTTCAGGCCGACACAATGGAGTGGAAGCGGGTGGTTTGGTGGTAAGCGTATTAACCATGGTCCATACTATTTATACAAGGTGGGACGTTGCAGTGACGAAATTGAGTCCATTCTATGCATTACGTCATCCGGATGAAACAAGCAGCAGAAGACTTGATAATTAGCGTAGCAATTATGGATGAATTCACCAAAAATTTAGTTTTTAGCAACATCAGAATGGAGTGAATTAAATATTTGTATCCTTAGTACTGATATACAACATATTTAACCGGTTATAATTAGTAAATGTGTAGTATGAGACTGCAATCTTCTTTACGGCAGAATGAACCCTAGCAAAGCTTTATCTACATCTACATACTACCTTGCGAGCCGCCGCACGGGTTTGTGGAAGGGGGTGTGAGGACACCAGCCGTGTGGTGGTATAAAAGAGAATGTTATTGGGAGGTGAAAAGGTGAATTTTATTTCGGTAGTGTTTTCATCGGTCCTCATTTCTTATTATGATCACTTTGTTTCGAAAATGTGGAATACTTATTAATGTAGCTATTGTGCTTTGCTCAACTCCGATCTATTGATTCGAATTATTCTGTATTCTTGTATTATAACTTTTTTACTCTCTTCTGGAATATTCTATATTCTTGTATTACAACAGTTTGATCCTCCTAAATGTTCTATATATATGTATGTGTATATGTATATATTGTGCAAATTATTTGTACTCAATTCATACTTATTTGTGGGTTACATTTTGTTAAATTTATTTTTTTATTTTTTATATTTTTATTACGCCTTGTTTTGGAATGTTAAGCATTTGAATTCTAACACTTTAGTTTCTGATGGTAGCTTTTTTTCAGGTTTATCCTTGTAAGCTACCTAAAGCTCAATTTATTTATTCATTGTATAAATTATGTATGAGTTTTGAGCATTAAATATCTATCTATCTATCTAATTGTGCGTGGAAAGAACGAATTTTTGTACCTATCTGTTCGGAAAAGTATCCCTCTTATATTATCTTTCCTGTCGGACCTAGGGATGTAGTGTGGCATCAAAAAGATATTCTCTGTGTCACACTGAAACACACCCGTGCGAAATTTCTCAAGCAATCTAAGCCTAGTGTTGTGTTAGTTGTTATCTAAGTGTTGTCTCCGAGTCTCTAGCGGTTCCCAACCTAATCCCTTCAAAGGTGTGGAACAATCTTTGTTCGCTCGTTGCAGTTTTTAACGGTGTGCACAGATTTCCTTTATATTTTATTTATTTTTCGAATCAAATCTTTCTGTACTGGGTCCCAAATTTTTGACGCGTATTAGAGGTGGTGATGACCAAATGAAAGGTGAAACTCGTACATTTTCAATATTAAAGTGGTCTTGTCTCCGAAAAACCTGGACCCGCTTCGCCCATGTAGATGCATAAATTGGACGTCTAAAATTTTCTTTTTTCAACGATGCGCAACTCTTACCTTGTATTAGTAGTACCATAGTATCTTGTGCCAGCTGTGGTTGAGATTTTTCAGTTTTAGATCCTTAGATGGGTGCTTTGTGGAGGGCCATTTAAGTTTAATTGATGCTCTGTCCCTCATATAGGACGATAAGCTATGTGGAACATGTGACACTTTCGTTAAGTGGAGACTTATTCCCCAAAAATCCTACCCTTATTAACATACCCACTTGTCCTCAACGGCGCAAATGACCTCAGTTCTCGGTCGCGACCCCAAAATAACCAACTAGCCAACCAACATGAACGATATTCTTTACTCTACGTATTAGGAGTGGCAAAAATGACAAAACGAGGGAAATTTACCGTAAAACAGATTGATTCTCGAAGTTCAAGAATTATTGTTCTCGTGCACAATTCATGAATAGATCAATTGAGGGACTAATTAGACCAAAGAACACCGCATCGCCTTCTTCTCCCAATTCCCTTTTCCTATGCCTATCCTTCTTTTTACTGGTAGTGCCCTAACATCCCCCTGCTAACCTCCCTTGCGGTGGATGGCGGGGCAGTAGGTAGTTGCACATGATAGAAAATGATAGCCTGAGAGAATGCCTGGTTTAGAATGACGGAAGCATTAACTGAAAGCAGATTTATCTCGTGGACCAAGTTGTCAGTGAGTCACCTTACTTCACGAAGACGTGAGAAACACGTCCTAGCGAATTACTTAGAAATTTTTCATTAAATAAACATAAAAAGGATAAAGGCAATGATGAACAGTTTAAACCGGTGGAGAGCCCGAGGAGAGTTTACTCATAAAAAGGATTATTTACCTCATATTGGTCATTCAAAGTTTTCCAAGAGGACTGAACTGCTGGATCGTCCTCGTCGTCACTGTTTTCGAATCTCACACGGCGCATTCCGGACTTCGGTTTCTTCTTCTTAGCGTTGAAGCGAGCACATGGGTGGCGGAAGAGATCCAACAATTTTGAACCGAAAGGCTTTGGCTTCTCGTCTCCCCTCCATGTCCAGGGATCTTCCGCTTGGCTGTTTCGACCAGTGGATCGGCTCAGTATAACCTATATTTAAATGAGTATATCTATTAAAGAATTTTATAGTTGGCTATATGCTGAAAAAATTTCCTCCTGTAATTAGTTTATTTGTTTGATTAAAATATGTTTTCGACAAAAGGCTGATGCTGGAATAGCTGTTGACCATGAATATGACTGCGATGCCAATGCATTTTTTCCTTTTGTTGGATCCCATTTCTTCAGAAGCGATGGCGTGTGTTAGCGTTTAGGTGACCAAAGTTTCTCCTCCGTTACAGGAGGCGTCTTCAGTTTAAACTTTGACCTGAAGATGTCTCCTGTAATGGAGGAGAAACCGTCGTCACTTCATTACTGACACACGCAGTTACACCTGAAGAAGAGTATCCAACATATCAAGCCACTGCGGAAGCCCTTCCTCCAACAATTCATTTATTTTCTATTATAAACGAGCATCAAGGTCTGTTTGTGAATAATTTTGAGTATTCCGAAAGCCAGGCTTTTAAGAACTTCTCCGTTACATCCAGTAGGCTTCCACTTCCATTTGAGACAAACCTCGCCCTACAGAAATTGTGATGGATGAATGCCGTTGACACTAATGAGAGAAGAAAAGAGTTTTAAGGTGCAATTCATTCATTATTGTAGTCCACCTGTTAAAGGTAGGTTTTATTGAAATTCAGAGAAAATCATTCTGATTTTTGAACGTGCAGTGCCCTATCTACCTATAGTATTTCTTTCTTCATTTCAGCGTAAGTCCTACCTTTCTACATCCCGTCCATAGAACCTATTCTCTTCCCCTTCTCTCCTTGCTCAACGTCCTTCTCTCTATCACGGCCTTAAGTAACCCTTTGCCCCTCATTACTGCTTCCAGCCACCTACTCTGCCTCTTCCCAATCTCTTCATAAAGTTTCCTTTCCTCACCAACCCGACCAAGTACTTCATTTATTGCCTTCCTTTCTATCTGCCGAACCTTCTCCATCCTCATCCAAACCCACATCTCGAATGCCTGCAGCCTATTCTTGTCCTCCTTTCATAGAGTTCACTTTTTTCCCCGTATAACGCTACGCTCATTATCAAAGTCTTCGCCAGTATCTTATTTATATCCTTACCCAAGGTTTTCTTCAAAAGTCTTTTTTAGAAGCTCTGGGGAAATAATGTGTCCTCTCCATTGAATACTTAAATACTCACTTAAATACTCGTAGTCACAAGCATACTCCGTTTATTATGAGGTTCAATCAATTTACAGTAAATTTCCTGTCAAGGGACATATGCAAGGTACTGCGAAAGTTTATCCACGGGGGTGGATTCAGCGAGTAATCAGCCGTAAACTGCAATATTTTGTGAAATTCACAGGAAAAAATCATTCTTCTGGTCTGGGGTTCAAACCCAGATCAAACCCGACTTTATGCCAGATGCTTTAACTAAAGGAGCTACTCCGGCGTCCTCTTTCGCTGTGAATCAATCAATGAATTTATTTTTCCAGCGATAAATATGGCTACAACGGAAATTGTGATGGATGAATGCCGTTGACACTAATGAGAGAAGAAAAGAGTTTAAAGGTTCAATTCATTCATTATTGTAATCCACCGGTTAAAGGTTGGTTTTATTGAAAGTCAGAGAAAATCATTTTGATTTATGCACGTGCAGTGCCCTATCTACCTATAGTATTTCTTTCTTCATTTCAGCGTAAGTCCTACCTTTCTTCATCCCGTCCATAGAACCTATTCTCTTCCCCTTCTCTCCTTGCTCAACGTGCTTCCCTTTATCACGGCCTAAAGTAACCCTTTGTCCCTCATTACTGCTTCCAGCCACCTACTCTGCCACTTCCCAATCCCATCATAAAGTTTCCTTTCCTCACCAACCATACCTATGGCTACCAATGGCTAAAAGTAAGCTTGGAAATTTACTGATCACATTTTCAAGTAGTGTGGCCAGTGTTCAATAGAAAACGTTTATCATACAAAAACAAGGTCACTACAGCAAATGAAAAGTAAAAAATACAAATAAGTTCAGCCTTCTTTACATAACTTATGCCGCTTCCTACGGTGTTTTTAAACATATCATTATAACTTTTACTATATTTTATGACAAAAGTTTATAAAAATAGCTTTATAAACAATATTATTACCAAAATATTACATTGGTTACATTTTTTTCATCTGAACCATAATTCTAAAATTTTACGCAAAGAATTAACATAACTTATTTCAGCTAACCTATTTCTAATTGCATTATTAAACGAGTTAATTATGCTAAGTTATTTTTATTTCAATTGGTAATTTGTTAAGAGAATTGGTCCTAAAAACAAAAAAAATCTTTAATATTGACCAATTAACTTTAGAATTCTTAAAATGTAACTTATCTAACGTAAAATGTTCTATAATATAAATTTTTAGTTCAACTATTCCCGCTTTTAATATAGAACAACCTTAATATAGAATTTCAGAAGGGCTTCAAAGGAGCCCGGAGTTTTTACGTGGTACAGTAAATACAATGCAATGAAGTACTCGCAATGCATGCGCATTGCATCACAGTTTACTAAATTTTAAAAACTGCGAGGATCGAGTAGAAGTCGCCGGGCCATACCTCCTGTGGATGTCCGTAGAAGGTCACCGCCGACGTTTCCCGGGCCGGGACGACGTTCCAGTCCGGAGAGCGAGTCTTATGAACCCGAACGCAGTCTTGAAACTTCTCCACGACCAGCGAAGTCACCAAGCCCTCCTTGGAGAACATTTCCATACAGCTTTCCTCTATTATGGAGTCCGTAAGGTCTTCCAGAAATTTCGAGGGAGGCGATTGCGTCGTCGTCATTATAGTGTGAAAGTTATCTAAAAATGTGAAAACGGTAGGAGTACGTTGATTTTCTCTCCAACAAAATCCAGTTTCCAATTCATCGTTACATCAGTAATACACCAAAATAGGGTTTACCTATTTATTATACTTGGTATTCTATTAGTTTATCGTGATCTCTACTCTTACAGAATTATGCTGTGAGGGCGTCCAGAAATATTCCGCGATTGTTGGAAATATGCTGAAATGAGGTTGTTGCCAAGCAACCCGTGGGAGTCCGGTTGGTAACTCTATTTAGGAGCATTGTTGTCCTTATCTTTAAATCTCGCCATTCCACTGGGGCCTCCATGAGGTCGTTTGCCAGAACATTTACATCCCAAAGCGCACCCAAATTGCCCGAAGTGATTAGCATGGAGATAATTCGTCTTCAGCGACAGAATTCTCATCGCTGATATAGGAGCTTGTTGTTCTACCGTCCCTTGATAGAGAGCATTAATCCAGTTGCAATAATTGCTTGGACGTTAAATTCGTAGGAAAATTATCTCTTTCTTGAGCTGCACGTATTGCAAGCGCAAAAAAATATATTTTTAAGGGGAGTAAAGTGTGTAAGCAACGCGGTTATCATTGCTAGAATCTAATGCACTCTAAACGCTTATGGGTGCTAAAGGCCTAAAACGTGTGTAACATTAATGATCCGAGACTTTCGTTAAACTCGATAGGGTAAATTATGATTTAAGTGGGCGGTATCACCTCAAATATCTTCTTAGAATCTCATCAAAACCATTCCCTTCTCACGCACCTAAAAGTTCAAATGATTTGATTAAAACTGTAATTTTCAACATGCATATGGCATTCTCGGCTTTCAGTACTTTTCCAGAAGTAATGTTTATCTGCTGGTCATGATCCAAGCCTAGTCTAGTTGTTTCAGTATTTGGCGATTTAGTCGAAGCCTGTCAATAATTCTCTTAAACATGAACATATATATCGGGTGACCACATTGTTTATCGTTTAGGTAGTTTTGCTGCTAAGGATTTTGTTTATTTACAAATCTTGATATGTGAAAATAATGAATCGGTCATACCTCATTTACATGTCTATCTTTTTACCATTCTTCAAAACTTAGGTAAGTTCTACCTACATCCGCACATTTATTCAATCACTGTGGAACATCTAGAATTAATACTTTTAACGTGCGTCATATATATTTGTTTATCATCGCCTCCCGGTCACATCACATTGATGAAGATTGATCTTTTGACCATTACATTTGGACGGCATAAATCAACTCTGGGTAGATAGATTACGATTGTAAGTTTACCGGGGAAGAAAAAATTACTATGATCGGAGCTTACCGGGCGTTCGCGTTATTAACTCTTTCCCTCGAAATAGAATACCATAGTATGAAGCTAGTCAAGCAAAGAGAGCTCGAGGAACTGACCACATTAAAATTAAATTATTTTATTTAGTAGAGCTCTGAGGTTAGCAGGTACGTATTAACTATTAACGAAATCTACATACATGTTACGTTTATATTAAAAACCAGAGTCTGTTAAACAAATTTTTGTGCATGCATTGACTGATGTGTTACCGAGGGCCGTTTTTAAAACCGTTGAAATAAACATGTGGTGAATTTCAATATAAACTTAAGATGCCTTCTTAATGAGAGATGCTAAGGTAAAGTTAATAAACTAAAGTTTGTAAGAAAAATTATTGAAAACACTAACCAGACATAATGGGCTCATTGAGATCGTAATTAAGGGCAGTTGAAACAAGAGAAAATGAATGTCTTCTTGTCTCGTGGTTCGCCTTATGATTCTGTCTTCGCCCCGCCAATATTCCTGCCGCTCTTACACTGGATGGAGATTCCTCTTGTGTCCTCAAAAATTTTCGCGTGTTGAATCTTACACTTCGTTAAACCGAATACATTTTGGGAATCTAGTTAGGTGATACAGATTCTGACCGTGTAAGGGTTCCACTAATTGTAAAATCCAATTTATGCAGGAAGGTTCCCCGTTCTGGAATATCGTTGGATCGAATTGGAAGTGAAGGATCCATGTATGGAGCAGGTTACCTCTTTTAGGAGCTTTAGGAACACAATATGATTTTCTCACGGTATAGGTATAGCGAAACTTGGTGGCACAACCCAGCGGAGCTTTTAAGGTCACTGAGAACGAATTAAGGGTTGATGAGCGGGCAAAGTTATCGAAGGGCTCAGGATGGGAACTTCTGGAGAGAACCTGAGGATCTTTATCCCTCCTCACTTGTATGATCTCCTCTCCCTGACGTGACTTTATGTACAAACGAGTGCCACCAAGTTTTGCTACACCTATACACATGCCCATCTCGTTCTTAAAGCTTCAGAGTGACGTGGAGTTTCAGTTACTTTTTAGTTCTATCAAAATTGATGAAGGATAAAAATAAGTGCCAATACTATTCATTAAAATGCATCCAATTTCGCCGAAATAGTATTAAGTTTCTTTGATGCTCACCTTTTACTTGTAATTATAATGTTTTATAAAAAAAACGAAACCAAATGAGCACAATGCTCCTATTGATTCATGTTTTATTTATTAACCAAAGAATACCTTAGGGGAAAAAGAAAGGATACCATAAATATAAACGAAGTAATAACAAAACTATAGCATAACGCGGAAGAGGAGTCGACGTTTTTGTTCAAATTAATTGAGAAGTTTTATTTAAAAACGGATTAGTAAGATAAAAGAGTTACCGCTTGCCACATGAGGCCTCAAAATCCATCTCAGAAGTCTCTTGGGGCACTTCCATGGAACGGTTTGGACAGAACCAACTGACCAAAGGGCTCTGAAAGGGTTTCATCTAGTTCCACAATTGAGTCCCGGGGAAGTTTGAAGATATTTCGTTAGGCATATGCAAACAAGTACACATACCGTCAGGAGTGTGAAGAAGGTTTAAGGGTTGGAGCGAGGGGATGTGGAAATGTCTCCACATCCTTCCTCTCCCTTTTGTGCCTTCTTCCCCGGAAGGCCTTAGGTTTAGGTCTTTGTCGCCACCGGGATGTATTTTGAAGGGACAAAACCTTTTCAAACTGCTGCCTCAATACGCAGAAGCTCGCTCGAGTCATTTGCATGCAAAGTGCATGCACTCTACGTGTACAATCACGCCCAGGGCCGGCCCGTCCGTCAACAATAGGGGGCGGCAAATACCCCTCGTCTGCTGCACCGCCCCTTATGAACCCTCCAGCTCCAGTTATTCTCCCTCCCTTCTTCCCTCGTTGCCCAAGGGGAATCGCAGGACTAAATTTCTACTCCGTTGTTTCGCGTGCTGAAAGTTATGATCCATCAAGTTGGTATGCTGTTCCTAACGACATTTGTCGCTTTACACAGACGGCTCTTACACGTTTTATTTCAATGCCATAAAATATTGAAGTGTTACACCGCTTTTATTTACAAACATTTTCTATATACCTTAATTCAACGATACTCATCAATTCAAACAACAATTTCTTCAGCTCTCCCCTGTACGCTCCAATCACGTAACCCTTTCATTTCTACATAAGTATTCAACTTTGATTCTCTCATAAATATTAAAATATATTCCTTCCGTGGTATTCCACGGTAGTTCTTATTCAGTTTTCCTTCCTTCATTGTTTTCAGCTGGCTGTTCTCACTCAATATGTGTACAATAATGAATCACTTGGATTAAGTGCAATTTTCCACAGGTAGATAAACTTTATTTCACGTCCCGGGTTTCAATGTTTTGCATCTTTAGCTCCACGTCCAAACCTGGGTCGTGAAATAATGTGTTTTCTATATGTGGAAAATTGCACTTGATCCAAGTTATCCAACATGGGAAAATGACCCACAATATTGCCCGAATCTGCGAGTTATATATGTGTATAATAAGTTTGTATCTTCTTCACTAGAGTTTTCATCATATCTACATATTATCTCTCCAACTCTTCGTAGGATTTTTTTAATTATCTCTGTCTATATCATCTTCATTATTCTTTCATTAACATATCGTTTCCATTGCGGCCAATCTTATATCCTTATCCTCATATTGTCTAGGCTCCATCGTTAAACTTCAAAACCTCACTGCCATGCCAGAAAAAATATTACAAATTGGCTGTATAGTAAATTATATGAAATTTAGAGAACCTATCAAGTAAAAATCGTAATGGCGATATGCGATTTGCTTTGTAGCAAAAGAGATGCGGTTTATTTTTTACAAGAGCAGGGAATCCTTCATCTGACTTCTTTAAAATTATAAAGAGAATTTTAGATGCACGAAACGATGAAACAATAAACATCGAGGTATTTCTTTGCACCTTGTGCAATCATATTGACAAAATTCCTCTTAAATCAAACGATAGAGGGTATAGATGCACTTTGTGTCACATTGAGGTTAATGAAAGGTCATTATCCAACAAAAGTAAAAATTTAATTGCTAATCAACTTACGTGAATTCCTGTACTTAATCGCTAGTACAAATGAACTGATAATATAGTATGATAACTCAAAACATGCGTTTTTATTCTGAAAATATTTTTATGGCATGGAGAAAATACGGTACGTAAGGACAGTTAGCAGTGTTTAAATGCACTTCTTCTTAGCATGTAGATCTATAGTTAAATTGTTTTGTTATTTCCATCTGCAAAAACATTATTTTACTGCCTTAACAGCACGTAATAGGCAACGCTGCCAACGTAATCAGATTTAGCCTGAGGGTGGGAGATCTTAGCACTAAGGTTAACGGCAATGCTTACGATTCAAACAATTATTCACCAATACACGCTCTTAATGTTCACAAACAATCGGAGGAGTTATTCTTAACAATTAGATTAAGAGCCATGTTGAGAATTTTATTGATTTGAGTAACAAATTGAGTAGATATTTTGAAGTAGGCAATGAAGTGACCTTGAGAGCCCTGGTGGTTAATTGCGGAGACTTCTTATCTTGCTCCCCGTACGAAGCTAGTTTGCAGGCAATGGACCCTACTGCTGAAAAGAGCAACTGCGCAACTGCCAACATGTTTCACTCGTATGGTAAGCGCGTCGCATGCAGGGTAGTCAAACTTTAAGAAAGAAAGCTACTCCCCATTCACCATTGGCCGATTTTTTGGGAAATACCTTTCTAGTCCCGTTAACATCCAATGCGCATTTGCCATGAACTTCATTGATAACTATAGATAATGGTATTGATCCCAATGTTATGCTAAACGGCATTGCCAACCGCTTCGCACTCTCCTGCACTTATCAGGATATCTCCCGCCATAGTAAGTGCAATTCTTTATGAAACCACGACCCATTTTGAAGCCGATCTCTCAGCCCGTCTGCTACTCCCCCCCCCCTCAGCCACAGCCCCCTATCTTTTCACCAACCTCCCTCAATCCTCTTCTCGACCGGAGATGGAAATGCGTTCGACTGACCGTCTGACCCTCGAGCATTTCGGAAGTCGCCTACTTCAAAGACACTCTGTGGGCGAATGCATTATCCTCCTCCCACGCCTCCGGCTCCCTGCCGCCGCGCCGTCTGCTCCCACACCCAACATCATCCCCCACCACCCTACTCCCCTCTTTACCCACACCCAGTCTGTCTAGTCGTTGATGTGGGTTAGCAAGAATGGTTGGGAACTGAGCTGGAAAACACTTACTATCCATAACCATAGGCATCGTCTGAACCAAGGAGGTTGAAATGTACTGGAAAGAGGTCGCTGCTGGTCCCCCAATGCATGGAGTGGGAGCGTGCCAGGAATAGGAGTGATTGGGATGTAGGAAGGCCAAGCCTACTTCATAGACAAAAGAATTGAAAAATTTATGTTTTAAGATAACTGTAACTACTCAGTCCTGGGTGAAATAAGAGCCCAATCTGAAAATTGCTTAAACATATTGAGCATTAATTTTACCATTGCTCTGGAATCCATAAAACTCCCCTGGATGATATATTCTGATGCACAAATGATAGAGAAGACAGTTGCCATTCACGATGTTTTTATAAGGTTTACCGAAAGGAACATTAGTGCATGGAGGATATTTTTCCAAATTATCGCTAAAATTTGATGAATTAGTAATTGGCGTAAGCTGTTACCAATATAGACATTATAATATAATAAAATGGTAGTAATTGTAGATTTAGAAATACTTATAACTATGTTCGAAAAAGGGAGGTAATGTGTCAAAAGTAGGCAAATGAAGATTGGTTGGACCAAACATTTTGATCACACGAAAGTGTCATAGCCCTGCACAGAAGATTAGATCCTCCTTAGTTTGTAACCTGCTTTGTGATTTTGAATATATTTCTAATTTCAGAATAAATTTAACCTTTATGCGACTTCATCTAACTCAGATCTATTTAATCTTGATCCTCATATGATATAGATTTAATGTGGAGTGGACAGGCGTAGCAGACTTTGATTTTGATTAGATTCTACTGTTTGATATTGCATTGCACCTTTTAACGAACCCCTTAGCCATAAGGAGAGGACATAATCCATGCTCGTGATATGAACCCAAGGACTTTAGACTGTCAGGGGGGCACGTTATATGTTCTTCGTAGACGGACACCCTACTATATTAAGCTACTTAAGATATCCGTCTATTTACGGACGAATCTTTCGAATTTGTTTTCTGATTGTTAGAAATGAACGTATCTGTTTTCTTTTTTGCTTCCGTTTTTTGTCGGGCTCTAAATTACTACAGGCTTTAAGACGCGCTGGGCTCAGATTCACTTGAGATTTGAAACCTAAGTTTCACCGACAGTAATCACTCGGTCCAATAGAGCACTGACACTTTTTGCAGAGTCCGAAAGTTCGCGAGAAATTTTCAGACGGGATGCCTTTAGTTGGTCAGCAAATCTTCGATACCAATGAGCCGTGATGTGTACTCCGTAGGCGATTCCAAAAGAGAACTGTAAAAGTCCTTTGACCAATGGCAGACCTACTGGAAACGCTTTATCGTGCCCAAGGGTAATACTTTTAAGTGTATTTGTAATTATCTGCTATAAAGCAACTTCTGATTTCTTTTGGAACTCACCTCTTATTCTAGTTTAACTTGAAGAATTCAGATGCGATTAAACAAAAGAGAGACGCAGTCAGACATATATCTTACAGAATATATTCCTACGCAGCATTCACAAGTGCAGGAAAAACTGTATGATACACAAATTCTATCGAAACACCTTCATATTCATCTCCTACCACCCGAATTTCCTTTTTACTGCACCCTTACTTTTTAATAACTGGTGTCTCACTGACTGGTCTGACTGATGGCTTGTCTAGGATTGACCCCTTTCATCTCATGCGCTTTTTACTCCGGACAAATACTTTCCTCCAGTAATTTCTTATCTCTGGCTCATGCCTTTGGAATTCGCTCCCGTTGTCTATAAAAAATTCTGTTTCTCTGTCAATTTTTAGGGAAAAACTATTTAACTATTGTTATAGTGAGCAATTAAAATGCCTGTAACCTCACATTGTGAGCATTTGTGCCTTAAAGCTATTATGTTGCCTGCAACAGTTTTACTTCCACTTACTTTTCTGATTTAGTCCTCTAATTTTCTATTTCATTTTATAGTACTTTCTTTACCTACATATTAGCTCTTTGATGTTGTTTTTTCTCTATTTATCACTTTAAATGAACATATCCTTTTGCCCTAGGTGTGTTATGTATTTGTTGATGCTATCCTTTTGTAAATTTATAACCTCTTTGCCAGCTGTTTTTTTTCTAAAGCAGAACTATTTATGTAACTTTGGTATCGTTGTTGTGGGGAAACCTAGAGCATAGTAAACATTCATTCATTCTGAACGACACCTGCCTCACACCCTTACGGTGGTTCGCAGAGTTTTGTGTGTGCATAAATGTAGCAAGGCAGCCGAGTGCCTCCATCATCAAACATGAGATTTAAACTTACGAATGCAACTTGGCAGGCTGGTGTGATTTCCCCTACAGACCATCTGCACGGTGTGCATATTGGATCTTACCTAATAAAATCATCGATGCGCGAATCGTTGGAGATCCGGAGCAAATTTGGGAGAACCGGAATATGAGAATTCCGGCTCCGAATGGACGTAGCCCAGAGCCAAATGATAACTGAAGCTGCTGCGTTCCGTTATGCTCTCCAAGAACCCCTTTGCTCCAAATTCCTATTAACAGTGTGTGCAGGCGTATTTTAGTTGTTGAACCACCCAGGAAGCTAGAAAGGCGATCAGGCATGATATTTAATGTTTGTGACCGGTGGATATACACGGAATTGCATTTGACGTATAAGATCAATTGAAGAATTCAGAAATGCATATACCGTACATCTCCGAATGTAAGCCGCAGTTTTTTTCCTGATTTTGGGGACTCAAAATCGGGGTGCGGCTTATACTCGAGGTGCGGCTTAAATTCGAGAACTTTCTTGAAAAATCGTAATAATGACCGATGTGAGCAAACCAGCCATTCAGATTCATGCGGACGCCAGCTAAACTCGCCTAAGCCACGGGGAAATCAAGAAATAATGCTGAAAATGGTCAAATTGGCGCGCAATTTATTCATATATTAAAGGATAATATATTTAGTATTGGGTCACAGTTACATAGGTAATTTAAAAACGGATATAAAATTCAAATGCCTAATACTGCAGGTGGTACGGGGTGCACTAAAAAGGGTGCGGCTTAAGTTCGCGTATTAACTTTTTTCCCTGTTTGAGACCCCAAAAACGGGGTGCTGCTTATATTCGAGTGCAGCTTATATTCGGAGAAAAACGGTACCTACTATCATTTTGGTCTAAGCTGAGAAAGTTTAGAAATTTTATGAAATAAATATTTGACGTTTGTTACGAACTTTGGAAACTTTAATGTATTGTTATATATAATTGAATATCTTGTTATATTCGTATAAAGTTGGAATATTACAATTATTAATAAATTTGAGAATGATGGTTATATCATTCCAGTGTCCCAGAACTTTACTTACAACATTGATGCATGTATACAATGGCTCTTCTGACTAATATACACAATTATTGTGAGGTAAGCATAGTGTCTGGCATTTTGAAATTAATAGTTGACATATCATTCTATATTCTAATTTCACAATTACTAACTTTCTTTTGAATAAAAAAAGTCCTCAACATAAGATAAATCTCTTGTATTTTTTTCTCTATTATTTCGCCTTCGTCATTCCTCGTACCATTATCTAAATTACCTCATGATTACAGAGCTTTAAATGTTTTACTCTAGCAATCATATAGTTGTTTTTTAATTAATCCATTTAGTGGGAATATGGTTTCTACGTATGTACACGAATATCCATACTTTTACTTCGAAACTATTCTCTGTGAGCTATAATTTTATGGTAGTATACTTTTTGATTATAGAACGAAATACAAAATGCAATCAACAATCGTTTACATCTACATCTACGATGTACCGTGCAAGCCACCACTAGGGTGTGTGGCACGGGGTGATTCCACACCAGGCATGCAGCACTTGTCCCAGAACAAATCCGAACCTCGCACGCTCCCCCTGGCTCTAGGCACAGGCCAAAAGCAGTCAGGAGAACAGTGCGCAGTCCAACCGGAAACTGGGAGAGTGATACGTAAAAGAACATACAAACATGCAGAAAAATGCTATAGACACATCTAGTGGTTAATATTACTGATACGGTTAATTTATGAATACTACGAGATGCTACCTCATGCAAAGAACAAAATAAAATAATGCCGTTTAATATATCATTACGCATTTAAACGAACAAATATGTTTGAGAAATCTGAAAAAACCCAAACACTTTTCAAAACGCTCGTCGTTTGAAGAAAATAAATATTTAGATCGCACTCGTGCATTGTAACTTTTTGTATACTTGCAGTACACATGCAGATATTGCTCCATTGTACCCATACATTTTAAATAGAAGTGATAACGCAGTCACCCAGTATTTACTACTAATGAAATACTCAACGATGGCTGACTCATAGTTTGCTCATCGACTTAAACGTATAAAAGAAAACTAAATGCTGAAATAATCTATCAATGATTTTATGGAAGTGAGTGCAACCTACTTATAAATGTTTGGTTTTGACTTTGAAGACTACCGCTTTTATTAAAAACCCTGATTAGGCTGCTCATTTAGTGTTTAAACCGGAAGGATGGTTTTGATAGGTGAGAGTAGACCCCGTACTAAGGCGTAAGAAATTCACACATTCAGGGTAGGGGGGGCAGAGTCTTTCCCTGGGCCACCTGTAATTTCTACGAAGTTCTGACAATAAGATAGTCCCACCGCGAGGATTTTCGGGGGAGATTTCCTGAGAGGCCTCACCCGGATTTGAAATCAGGACCCTCCGGTCGACAGCCCAGCGCTCTACACTCTAGGTTACCACGACCCCCGTGACTAGGCTGCAATGAAGTCACATTGAATAGTGCAAACTTTGCCTTATAATGAGTTCTTGAGTGGTGGTTAGCACCAACATCTGTTGCGTTTCTTGGAACTCTTAAATTATATTTGAAAGCTTTTATTCTGGAGCGTCTTTTTTCCCAGGAGTGTCGACAGGTTGCACTCATCGACGTGGAGGGAGACCCAACATCTTTACTGCAATTGGATCCCTCCTTTTACACATCTGATCCCTTCGCCTTTTCCCATTTTCAGAGAGAGAGGGAGAAAGGGAGCTGGAGCGCGTGAACCAAATGGGAGAGACTAGGCGCGGCCCGATTCCAGGTTCCCTGGGACCCTTTCATTCCATTTCCCCGAATCCCGAAAGGGTCGAGGAAATGAGCGAGCGAGCACCAGATGCAACGAGACGGCCGAGTATTTGCTGTTGAGGGGGTGCACGGGGAGGGGGGTAGCTGGGGCAGGGGTGGGGGGCAATACTCGCTCAATACATTGTGTGCACACTGACTTTTCCCACCCCGCACACCCTGGGGTGTTCATAATACCCCCGAAACCTTCTCGTTCACCTAAAAAAAATTATGAGTAAAAAAACACACCGACCGTAATTTATATCGCTAATGACAGCGCAATTTGCGTTTTTCTAATCAAGCCGTGCAAAAATCAAACACGACTCCAAAAAACTTCCCCCCACCCCCTCCCTTTGCATGATGATTAATGTAAGCGCGGCAGGAATTAACCATACGTCTGTTTAAGGATATAATTGGAGAGCCGAGGATAATAATTGACAGGTTTTTATTTATTGATATATGGTGGCGTTTTGTTCCTCCGAAAGCCGATGATATTTGCATCCTCGTTAAAGTCAACAGTGCCGGCGCCAAAAAGAAACATTGCATTTCGAAACACTCCGTCATTGTGTATTATTTTAAATCGCTCCCATCATCCCGTGTGCCCAGCAAAAAATCCTAATAACATCCACATGTGTGTGTGTACCTTTGTGTCTACAGTTCTGGAAATAAATGAATTCTCCTCTTGAGTTCACGTCAAAAGCGATGCTCCCTAATGCCGTTGATGAATACGAATTCATGATTAAATTATAAATCACCACTAGATTAATCTCTGACGAAGTTATCAAAGGCGGCGAAAAAGAAACATGTTTTTATATTTGTACCCGCTTCGAAAATTATGGGAAAAATAAACCGAAATTAAGGTATTATGCTAACCGGTATGTATTCAATTATTTAATATTTTATCCGTGTGATTCTTGGCTGAATCTTTCGTTCTGATTTTATATTACCGATTTGTGATCAATAAAAGTTTTCCCAAGCATACGACATAGAATAGTACCTACTGAGTCAACTACTGTCGCATTTGGAGTCGATATTTTTTGTGACTATGCGATGGAATATTTGCTCAGTTTTGAAAAAAATATACGAAGATAATTATGCTTATATCATGATACACTACCTTATGGACTTAAACCATTCGACTCTTGATTAATTGCTCTTCATTTTTATGCTGTTTTCTCTTATTTTAAAGCTTTAAATTCACAAAAGTCCAATAAAATATTGATTCATCATGCTGCCTTAACTATATGGTTCAATTTGTGTACACCGTCACGGCTATGGCAACTCTGTACGGTAAAAGATGGATAAGCCCATTAATCATAACAAGCTCAAATAATTAATCCCCAGGGGGTTGCCCGTAGATGTAAAAAAGCAGTGGTGTCATTTAGTATTGTTATTTTTGAAGTTATCAAAGTGGATAGTGGTATTGAACAGTATTAAATGGGAATAGTGTACAAAATGCGTCGTAAGGTTAGTTTTATGGTAAGATTAGATTCAAAATTATCAATTATCTGAATTGGTAGAACATTGGAAAAGGTTGTATCCGCGAAACGATCGTAGGTATTTATTGCGTACTACGTATTTTTGTGACCAGATATTTTGTCTTAAACTTATCGTAGATTATATTTTAGGCTTCTTAGATTCAGAGTTTGAAGTTCAGTCACCTTAATTGGGCATAGCATCTTCCTCTAGATGTTAGTATTTTTATTTTGTAAATATTTAGACACTTTCCCTGAACTGCGAAGATTTTTCAAGGATTCACTAACTAATCCCCTCACATTTTATCCCTAAGCGGTTTCAAATGATAAATTATCTAGTGATTAGAGATTTATTCGGCTAGCGTTTTGGCCTACGCGCAACTTCAATGGAATATAGTTCTCTATGACGACACTGGGAATATAATTTGATTAGTAACATAAATTATATATTTCTTCATACTAATTTATATATTTCTTCATGCGTAGCCTATGAATGGGATATTATTTAGCATTTTATCAAATATATAATACATTCATAGCGATTTATAGTACAGGATATTCATGGTCATATTTTTTTAAATTACTTCAATAATTTGCGACAAATCCTTTTACTCGTAATTAAATAAATTATTTAAAAAAATAATTATAAAAATAGTCTTGACTGTTTTCATACATTTTGTTTTGTAAACAGTACGATATTAATGTCAGTCAAATGTCATTGAGTATGATGATTTTGTAGAAATATTCGCTTAGACTTCGTAAACCTATAGCATTCAGCGTGTGCAAATGCAAAACATTTTTCACTGCCCATTATTTAGAATTTTTGTCATTAAATATGAAATTAATTTGGCTATAAGATTAATTTTGTAATTTAGGGAAAACAATAGCATTATGGTGGTACTCTTTGTGCTATCAGTATACACTCCTGGTACTATCGATATGCTTTCTCATTTTTTGTGTACCCTTTATGTATTCTTAAATTTCGAATTACTGCATAGTGTACTCTTGTGAGCCAACTATTTAAGCGACGCAATGTAACAATTCTAATGCAAGTATTTGTTGTTTTTTATATTATTAAAATCTATCCAGAAACTATTACCATAAAAAAATTTAAAAAAGGTTTCTTCAGAATTTCCTCCATCTTATCTACATAATATTTATTACTTATATCCTTATTTCCATATCTTATCATAGAATAAATTAGAGCAAATAAAAGTCTCCTTCTGCACAGAAAATTAAAGACGTTTGATATTTTCCAATCTCATCAGAGTGTAACGAGGTTTATTACATTACGAGGCAACAAGCCGTAAGCGATTCCACGATTTCATTCACTTGACAATACATTGAATCAGCGATGGATTCGTGCAATGCAATATGCAGGTTTTGGTAGCTGCTACGGGGGAAACTATCCCCATCTCAACCCACACTTATACCTCCAAATCAAAAGTTTTAGTATGAAGTGTTTTTAGTTTTTTTAACTCTCTCAAATATGCTTTCCCTCTTGTCACTATTTGTTGGCTGATGTCTGCGTAAATATATTTCCTAACTAGCGACGCCAAGTATTTGCTTAGCCTACATAGCTTCTGGATAGCGGCTGGTGATTTCTTTGGCTGTAAATTACTGGTGCAGGAATCTCAACCACAGCTCCCATTTCCAACGTAATTTATCGAAGTAATTGCCTTCAGATCCAAGAAATCGCGTCGAAGGAGCCTCCGCAGGGAAATCAGCAGAAACAAGTAATCAAAGCTTCAATGGCGCGTCACTCACACAAAGTAGATGCGTTTCTCTGCCGCGGCGGTCCGTCGCCGTGGCGATGTATTCCACGGGGAAATGCGCGGAGCGTCTTGGTTTAATTCACGCTTTGGTGGAGAATATTTTCCATCTACGCCATCAAAAAATATAATTGTTTTCACTCCAAAACTTCTTTGTGTTTCCGTTGACGATAGATACATATATATTGTTTCGCATATGCAATTATCCAGTCCACAATCTACAGCAGAGTCTCGATTATCCGACCTAAACCGGCCACGGCAAGGTCGGATAAGTGAGAAGGTCGGATAACACGGAAAATAATAAAAACAATGTAAAAAAATGTTAAGTTTTATTTGCACATTGAAAACTTTTCAAATACATGTGTC
Organism: Pyrrhosoma nymphula; assembly: GCA_963573305.1. Taxonomy (NCBI): domain Eukaryota; kingdom Metazoa; phylum Arthropoda; class Insecta; order Odonata; family Coenagrionidae; genus Pyrrhosoma; species Pyrrhosoma nymphula. The sequence goes on from OY754337.1 coordinate 73,287,471, forward strand.
TCACTTAACTTTATGACGTACAAGTAATAATATGAAAGACTGCACTTACGGGAAAGTAATTAATATGTTGTATTGAAGGTACTTACAGTCCAGTGAACTACGAAATTAGAATTAGAGGCCTTCGCGCGATAGCCAACTGCATAAATTACAGTAGTTATCGTGCACGGGGACGGTCAGAATACACGGAAGGTCGGATAACCGAAGGTCGGATAACCGAGACTCTACTGTATTTGTGATTAGTTCTTTGACTTATTATCTGAAGAATATAGTGCTGGAACGTGAGGCCTCGCCTGGTACCAAGCCCATTTGCCGGAAACGCACGCATGAAGGTTAAAGGGTAAGATTCGTCCATGTATTTTTCCAACAAATCTGCTATCCAAGGAGCCACACAGTTTGTGTGTAGGTGATAATGCATAAAAGGCTTTAGTTAGATTTGAACTCTGGAGCTCAAGCCAGTAGTGGATTGCTCTACTTTTTGTAATGAATGAAAATTGATTGCATTGCGCTCAATAAAGGACTGATATTGTGAATACTGGAGGGACACTTCTGAGTAGGGCTGGGCGGTTTTCCAATATAGTGGTTCCAATATCAATCACAATTTGGGAACGACCAATGCCAATATCCTGTATTGGATATTGGTGGTCGGAAAAACCAATATTTATAATTGGAATATTTTATATTGAAGAACCAATAATTGCAATTTGAATATTGAATGTTGGATTATCAATGTTAAAAATCCAAGTATTGAGTATTGGAACCCGGCGAGGAGGGTGGTCGGAGAGCGCCCTAATCTTTGTAAACAGACGGCGCGCGTGCCACTCAGTGCAGCACTTCCTTTTTCCACCATTATTCATAGCAATAACTAAGTAAAAGAAGCTTACGTTCATTTTCTTGTTTTATTTACAGATTTTTGCATAGTTAGCACAGACATTACAATTTTCCAAAGACTTTTTTCTTCTCCCTCCAGCGGACCTATTCCGTGACACCTGCATGCGCGCATGGCACTGAATGCTACACCGCTTCTACACGCCGCGGCGTGTAGAAGTTTAGTTGTTTGCTCAACCTGATTCAGAGGAGGAATTGTGCTGATTCTAATGCCTTTATGTATCGTCCCTCAACTCACTAAATCATGTGGAAAGAAACAATGTCGATCAACTTAGAGCCACAATGCAATCGAAATTACATCGCCAGGCATGCGTTGCACTGAGTGCAAAAAGTTTCTCGTCATATCTAGTACAAGTTTGCCGTCAGAAGGACTTATTAACATTGGCGGTGAGGTCATCACCAAAACCATAAATTCATGAACAGTAGAACATGCTGAAAAGCTAATTTTTTTTGCTAGTACCGTATTCATGCTAGTAGAAAGCCTGTGCTTGGCTTATTTTTTATTTGAGAAGCAATTTTTTTTCTGCAGGATTTGCAAACCATTTTAAGCCAGATAATGTTTACCTGTTAACATTGCCATGTCCAATATTTTCCAATATACCAATATTTCATTTTTTTATTATTTCCAACATTACAATGTTTCCAATATTCAATAGTCCAATTCAGGCTATTAATATTGGTCCATTTTTTATATTTTAAGATATAGGATATTGATATTTGGATTCAAATACTGCCCAGCTGTACTTCTGAATTTCGTTTTTCATTTTTTCTATGGAGCAGCGTATGTTTTACCAGAGTAACAAGCATTAAAAGAAATTTCGGGATTTGATGAATTTTAAATATCAATTTAATCTCTTTTATAAGATAATAGTTTATTTAGTTGTACTGCTTCTCGATGTAGTTGATGTAAATATCCGGAGCGACTCTCATTATCGAAGGTTGGGAATCAGAAAATGCTTAATTTTTTATTTATATTTACAAATAAATTTTCAAATGCAAATGGTTCCATAATTTCGACTAATATTAGCTACGTAAATAACATAAATTGTAGCTATTGCAAAATTAGGCGGAAGATGGTTACGCAGAACGCTACGTCACAGGAGGAGTTGGTCTAGTGGAATGGGTTGTGATAAGTGACGAAGAGAAGTTTGAGGAGTAGAAGTTACAATGTTCTGAATGCTTAAAGCCCAATTTGCCATGTAGTCAGAATGGGAAACGTATTGTAATCAGGGCAGCCAACAAGGAAATAAGGCACATGTTGACAACCCAACCGCCCTCAGTGATCAATTAAAAAAAAAAACAATAGACCTTTCCGGATCAAAAATCATTCAATGCACAGCTACCACGAGTTTTGTTAGTGCTCTACTAACACGTACAAAATAACACTGAAAAATATTGAAAGTAACCGAAATAATGGCAACCGCTGTTAAGGATGCGATTGAAACTGAGTCGCGTAGGTTAAAGAAAACCCGATGTAAAGATTCTGGAATATCGAAAGTAGAAATTTTCCGAAACGCCGCTGTTGAATGAGATCCGATTTGTGTGGTGGCTAGAGTGTTGGCATCCCATCTCGAGGGTGAAGGCTCGTATCCCGGCAGTGATGTAGATTTGTCAGGGGAATCCCGATTATAAATTAAAGAGGAGAACAATTGACAGGTAAATTAATTAAAAATTAATCCAATTTGTCAATAGAAGCAAAGGAAGTAGACTCCTATGCATGCATTGCGGTCATCCAGGTTACCATTCACTGGGAGAAGATTTTAATCTCGTGAACACGTGTGTGTTGCCCGAGGCTAAAAGTCAGAGTTTATCCTCGAGCAGCACACACGTGTTCACGAGATTAAAATCTTCTCCCAGTGAATGGTAACCTGGATGACCGCAATGCATGCATAAGAGTCTATTTCCCGTGCTTCTTTTGACAAATTGGATTAATTTTTAATTTAATCCCGATTCTTACTTGGGTTCCAAGTGCGGAGCACTTCAAGTGTACTACTTAGTCCGTCGGATGGGACGTCAAGCTGTGAAAGTATTGGCACCAGGTTTCTCTCCGCCCTTACTCCGTCCCTCAGATAATCCTCATCTTGTTAACTTAACCAACTGTCCTCAGCGGCGCAAATGACCTAGTCGGCCGTTTCCCGAAATAACCAACCGACCAGCCGCAGTTCCATCACGGGGCTCAACTTTTTTACTCCGCGCGACCCCTGTGGCTGTCCCTTCGAGGATTTACTACCGCACAGTGTGGTGCTCTTGGTGTATTGTCAAACAGGTTGCGGATTCTGCTGCTGCTCCTCTTGTGAGGGCAGGAGTGTTGCAATGAAAGGGCGGTTTTATTTATCCGAGAGCGGTCGTCAGCCGGAGACCGAGGGGCCGTAGCGTCGGAGTCAAGTCCAGTCTCTCCAGTTATGCGCGCGGTTTCGCCGCTCTCGCGAGATGAAAGGTATGCTCCTTTAACGCATTCGATGATTCCCGAGTCCGGAGGCATTAATAAAAAAAGAAACAAATGACGAAGATGAGGCGCTTTTGCTGCTCTCGAATGCCCCTTGGCCAGGCGCGGAAACATTCGAATGGGAAGTTAAAACAAAAAAACAAAGAAAATATGTGGGACGCGTTCCGGGTCGTCCTTTGGCCGTTGCAGGGCGCTATGACGGGGATCCATCTCTCCGGATGAAATCGGACAGAGTTAATTTCAGAACATGCCTCAGGCCTTTGTTTTGTAGAAAGCATTTCATGCGATTTGCCTCTGATTTCTCATAAAAATTCAAAAGTTGTCCCGCATTTCTGTTTGAAGCGAATGGTCTAGAGCTGTGGACTAGGCTTTGGCAGTTATCCTATTTATCTTCATCGGGTATCGTACGGTGCAAATCCGTTTCTTTTCCATATAACTCATTCTTCAACAGTAGGCTTGAATGCTTCAAATACACTTCAACCATATGTATCATACTCCTAAATCTACTTTTATTCTCACACAATGGTTTCAAAAAATTACCAAGTCCTAAAAATTTGACTACTGCGTCTAAACGCCGTTACTAAGTATTTCAAAAATCAATTACTGTGTAAAAATATAAATTTGTATGTAATCATCAAATTGACGAAGAAATCAATATTTTTCGCACTAGAAACTGTGTATTAATCGTTAGTCGTATCCTAATCCTTAATCTATGCTATTGATACTTCCTTAAAATTCTGTCTGCATAGAACCTTCAGAGCATTAAACCTCTACAATGATAATTTGGTCTTCATTTCCTCCCTATAAGGTTCCTCCACATAGGATATTATTTTTTTTCGTGATTGTAAACGTTGCAACTCGGTAAGGAAAGAACGAGGACCTCAGAAAAATCAACGGTAGTATTCTACCGTGTTCTTTTTCGTCTCAAACACCTATTGTTGTTCCTGAATGATTTGATTTCTTCCACAAATACTTAAATAGTTTGCTATTAATTACTATTTTAAAATCAAGATATTTTGTGGCTTAGTCATGTACTTGCATGTGCAATGTTTTTGCAATAAAATCTATTGAATAGTTTTTGATCAAATAAATATAAATATCCAGGCTCCAGCAAACTTTTATGCAGCGATAAGGGCGTTATCTTCTGAAAAACCATTCCATCCAGATGCCATAATATTTTATAAGTCAAGCTGAAAGCTGAGAAGCTGAAACACTAACCTGAAAAAGCCAAAGCCATATTCTTTTATATATATTAGAATAAAAAACGCCTATGAAAATTTAAAAATTAATAATGCAAAGGTTTTTAGAGATTGGTGCAACACGTGAAAAGGAATGAATATAGTCAAGAAGCAGGGAATCTGTATGGCAGGGCCAAAATATCATTTCAAAATGTAGACTATCAACAATACGCATACTCAGACTCTAATATGAAAAATAGCTACATCAACAGAGATGTATGTGAAATACCCATTTATATGCAGATATTTACGAAGAAAAATGATAGCACCTCTTAGGCGAAATTAAAAATGATTAACAACAAACAGAGGCTTCAAATGAAGAAACATATTAATCCGATATATAATATATCCGATAAAATCACGAAAACTTAACAGTTCTTAGCCAGTGACGAATTAGAACGTAAATTCATCGGGATAATTCTTAGTGAAAATGTGAAGAGAAATCCGAACATAGATTTCACAGACCACACTAATGGTTTGTGAACTTTGTTATGGCTAAATCTCAGGCCTGTCCGACGAACTGTGGACAAATGACTACGATGAGAGTTCTCATGTTATCCCTGTAGTCAACGTAACTTTTATGTACTCTTAGTTTATTAAACAAAAATTGTAATTGCATTGAGCTTATTTGTAATGTGAAAATTAAGAGTATTTTACGACTTATCTGTAGTCAGTCAAGAGGGAAAACATAACGATGCTGTTAGTGAAAACTATTCGGGTTCAATACCTGGCAAACTCTGCATTTAATCCCGGTGGAAAACCAGACCAGTCTTCACTAACATCATACGCCGGGAAAGCATCAGATCTGTCTTCATAACGATGCTGGTAACGAGTTTTTTTTAGGGGGTACCATAATCATGGAATCGTCATATAGTGAATACTTTAACAAACTATTCAAATTCCATGGAAAAGCAGTGAAGTATGACCTACGTTTCTTGTTCTTGCAACATGATTGTCAGACCAAAACTCGGGAACCGTAACTTTTTGCCAAGACATTGAAGCGAATGAAGACTTAAGAATACAGTTCGGTCGCAGATTTCCGCTGCGTTGATCAGATGTTATCAACATTTTTCGGGTGAAATCCGCGTATGTTGCTTAGGTTCACAACAGTTTCTTTCACCTAAGGACGCCAGAAGGATAGCTGGCGAAACTAAAACTTTCCTAGTGTCTGATCTAACAAATGATAATAAATGCTACGCGTATGTACGCATGATTCAGTTGCATGAAATGTTGCATGATTCATGGTGATTCAGATGTGCGGCAATAGATGGCAAGCAAGCTCCCATATACGCTCTGCACTAACTGACACATGTTGCGGGCGAATACATTTCTCAAAACACACGTATCATAAAGAACATAAATTTTAAGTAATTGTAACGAATTTTCAAAGAGATTTAAGAAATCTATTTTAATAATTCTTTTAATAATTAAACCACACATCAATTTCCATTTAATTGTTTAATTTATTAATTACTTTTTGGTCGTTTCACCAATAATTTAGCCTGTTTTAGCAGGCTTATCAACTAGTACTTAATAATATGACTGGTTTTTGGGTCCAATTTCCCATTACATTGTTTTAGAAAGGGCAGTCAGTGTTTCATACATTTGACTGCATTAATTAGGTTCCCCTTAAGCGAAAATTCCCAAACTTCTTTTGATTTTCATACCTCTTTATCTCACATTCCCAAAAGTTGTATCCATTGCATTAGAAAAGTGTTCATTATTTATATTCTCACCGTTATTTCAAACCTTGGAACATTCATTGGCTGAATACGCCCTCATTGGTCCCGTTGTCTCCTCAGAAACTACCAGGAGCGTGACATCAGATGGGGAACGTCAGCCGTTCTAGCCTGAACAGTTTAAGTTGTTCATAATTTTTGTTACCTCTTTGACTAAAATTATTTGAGTCCCCGCATATATTTAGAACAAACGAGTAAGAGTGTCCGAAAGAAGGAAAAACCCCATATTCTTATGCATGCATCATTAATTCATGGTAGTGTAACGAAAAAGGGCCTTTCTTTTCTTTCCGCTTGCAAGTTAATGCTGTGCAGTAAAACGGAATTTTATATTAACTCCACCACCACGATTCCTTAACCCTGAGAGAGAGTGATTTTATTAGTTTATTAAACAAGGTAAAGAGGATTTATGGTTTTCCCGGCGAATTATATGCTTAAAGGTTTCTCGAGTTTGACACCGGGTAAGATTATTGAAATTCATCAACGTATCGGTGGTTGACGCAGCCACCGTCATCAAGATAATGAGTCAAGCGAGGATACTGGTGGTTATATATAGCCGCAGATACCCGATTGTTGTGGGAGCCGTTACGAATTATTTGAATATCGTCAATTACCTGTCTCGAAGTCTTACTTAAGTTAAAGCAGTTGTCTCTATTGATGCTATTTTGTTCCACCTGTATCAAAACTGCTTCTTTTGTTATTATTTCGTAATATTTGGACGCCCCGGAAAGTAGCGTGGAATTTGGGAAATCGATACGATGACCATGGGCAAGGCTATGGTCTGCTAATGAAGACTTTTCCGGTTGGAAAAGCTTAATGCTCCTTTCATGCTCTTAGATTATTTTATCGATGTTCCTTCCTGTCTCACCAACATACGCCCTACACTACTCGCTCCCACAAGAATGGGGCATCTGCGGCTATATAATATTATGCGGTTATTTTATAACCGCCAGCATCCTCGCTCGACTCATTATCCTGATGACGATGGCTGAGTCAACCATCGGAACGTTGATGAATTTCAATAATCTTACCCGGTGTAAAACCCGAGAAACCTTCACGAAGGTAAATAGCCTTCACCATTCAAAAGTCACAGTGTTTACCGTGTCTTACGTCACATTCGATTCGCTCAATCCCCATAAAAAAATTAATTGCATATGGATAGCTTGCGTTTTCTCTCTTATATGTTGTGCAACATGCTAGAAGATTGGAACTTACTTCAGTCTCTATTGAACCTACGGATACGCATACCGCAGTTTGGGAGCAGTTGATGTAGAGGTCGGATTAAGTGAGTGATTGGTTGAGAGCTCGAAAGCCTAGTGGCAACCTATGGGCTAGCTTGGTCGCCCGCAATGCGGTCAGGTGAGCTTTAGGGTAGAAGATAGATCCGTCGGTCGCTAGCGAAGGAAGGCTAATTCAGAATGTTGCGTACTCATTTTACGCATGGTGACTTTTTCTCTACAAGGGAAGGTTCTCTCCGCCATATGGCAGTTAGGCAAGCCTCTGAGCCACCTAAATATGTGATGGATGCGAGCGGCATATCCCCTTTAAACGATTGCATTAAAAACCACGCAAAAATATTCGTGGCGTCATGAATAGAGTTTAACTTCGAAATATAGCCGAAAGATGCGGTATTTTATCAAATATAAGACTTATTTCCACAGGTTATGTTATCTTTCACGATTCTTAACCAAGTAATGTCTAGCCTTTTTCCCGATCATTGCCGAAGCACACTCAATCTCATACGTTTAAATTAATACCGTATCAATCAATGGATGGTCCTGCCTTAGATCTTTTGTCCTAGCAAGTGCTTGTTACCATGAAGGTACTCAAGCATGATTAAGCCGTATTTAAAGCTGTACGTACTGTCACTAGACTTGGACAATTGTAGAGAAATGACATATGCATTATCGTAAAAAATTTAAGAACGCATTGCGTTTTCCAAATTGAACATACTACGTATTTGGCTTGCTAGAAGCAAGAACCAAACAAGGACCTCACCATTTATGAAATGGAGCCTAGTAACTGAGCCAGCGATTAGGTGTTAAAGTACATAAGCATCTTATTAATCACTCTACGCTATCATGTTAGTACTAATGAAATTTAAAATGAGTACCATTAAACTCGTAAAGTCTATCGCAGAATATGAATTAAATATGAACAATAATTGTACAAAAAACAGCGAAGTGCAATTTCAACAGCAGTTGAAATGTGAATAAATCCAGTCTTCAATTAACACTCGAAAAGCAACAGCTTTACCAATCAATTTCATTCAAACCACTCTCTAAACACTGCTAGCATTAATAAGAACAAACTATGAAATTTTCAGCATAATTGGTCGAGTAGAATGCAATTTTAACGGCGCAACCTATCGGATTTCATTCAAACCACTCTCTAAACACTCCCTAAAAATTAATTACTATTTAATTAATACTAATTAATTATTAAATATTAACAAGACCTACAAAATTATATGACATTATATTACATTCACGTATTTTTATCGTTATGCAACAGCAAAATGTAATTTCAACAGCAGTCGAAATGTGAAAAAATCCAAGCTTCAATTAACATTCGAAAAACAACAGCTCTTCCTAACGCATTTCATTCAAATGATTTTCATTTCACAATTTCATTTCACCCTCTAAACACTCCTGGCACTAATAATAATAAACTTAGAAATTTTCAGCGAAATCGGTCGAGTAGTTTTTGAGTCTATAGGGCACACACATACGAACATTGCCTATTATTTATTTAGATGATTCACCATATGATCAGGGCGTAAACATACGAATCTTGCTGACCCTGACTTCGAAGTGGATGTAGAAATGGCGATTCCTTTCCTTTAATTTAGACTAACAGGTGTTTTCGTTTTTCTCTTCTCGAATCCTCGTATTAACTGAACGGCAGAGAAAATTCCTCGATTTGTCCGACAACAGCAGCGTAAATTCAAATACTTGTAGCGCGAAAGTTCTCGCGGGGTGGGAGTGAATAGTGCGGTGTTGCTAGAGGATAATTTCACGCTATGGCTGTGAAAACAAACAGCTTCTCTTCGCTTCTCTACGCTTCTCTCCAGTTATGAGTTCGAGCGAGAACATTTTGTCTCAAAATTTATTTCCTCACATCAGATTGTGCACCACCCATTAGGGTGAAGGACCTGTTATTAAGTTTATGGGAATGAGAGCTGTAATTTGAAAGTTAGCGCATAATTAATCATTTATTGCACAATTTGAAATGCGTGAAACATTTCAAATGCCATGAAAAAGTACTTCTCATAGTATTCCAAAAAGACCGCATCTAAAAAGCAGATGCAATGTTCGGTGAAGTCACTGTACAGTATTTAATCTATGTGCTTGTCTACTTTGTTAACAACGAAGCTGCAGGGCCTATGAAATTATTTTGCGCACAATAGCAAAATAATTTCACAAACCTTTTGGAAATGACTTTAAGAAAAGTAAACTGTGATTGGGAAAGGCCTATTCAATCAGTGTGCCAGAATAAGGTACATGGTATCGGAGATACTAAAACAAGACGAATGGTTACAGTTACATTTCACGAAACAAGCGGCTCCGGAAGTGTTTTATTATTCCTTGCTTACTTAATGAAAGTCAACCCAGGTGATCTGTAAGATGATGATGCACAACCCGGTACAATGTATTTATTGTAGTAGTTGATAAATTTCCTAAGTTTCAATTCCTCACACTCCAAACATACTCTCTTTTTTATATTATTTCACGAAAGCAAGGAATACAGTCATACACTACAGATTCTTACTTCACAGTGACGCCACAATCTAAACTAATATGACGACGCACTTTATTTTTTTAATGTCTATATATGTTCTTGTAAAGTGATTATAGCTAACTCGACGTTTAAAATATTACTAATGGCTACCATCAGTTCTTCTTAACCGGCATTAGCTTTAGATTATAAAAATATAAAAAGAAGTGGAACACAACGGTAAATAGCGTTATTTAATAGCAATAGAAACATTTCGAGCGGTCGTAAAAAACAAAGAGACGCATGTTTTTTTTCATCAGATCACCTTGGAAAAAAGTGCTTGAACAATGAATCGGATCACGTAGCTTTGGGAAAGGTCCAGTTGTTGATTTCCGTTGAGTGGAATTTTTATAGGGAAATTTTTGTGCATGCCATCCCTGTATTTCGGAAAGGATTAGATGTGTCCCAATTTTTTATCTTTCCGTAACATTGATGCATTTGGTATTATTTTTGGTGGATAGCAGGCTGGTCGGTTGTGGCCATTGTTTTTCAGCTCGCGGGAATTTTGATGTATTTCGATTTTTTTTAGATAGTAGCAGCAGGTCATGTGTGCCCGTTCTTTCACTTCCTTGACCTGTTTACACGGCGTACATAATGTTGACGTTCCACAGCAATGTGTGTGTGTTTTTTTATTATTATTATTATTATTATTGGTGCGGTAAGGGGGTTTTATTCTATCCTGGTGACCTTTTTTATTTTACCTTTATCATTAGTTCATCATTTCATATCTTAAATTTTCCTTGAGTAGCTTGTCTGAGGATGCGGGGAGCGTTAGGAGAGGGCCGCCGAAGGGGCTGGTTACCGAAACCATGGCCCCCCTTACCCCAACGCTCATGTCCCGTCCCTCCGACAGAGTGTGTGTGTGAGGTGGTTACTTTCGCAGAGATGGGGTCGAACACGAAAATCATTCCCGTGATGCAAATGTGCGTCCCTCGCCACTAGCAACACTCTGGCAGTGCGGAGATTCTTATCCGCGGAGTGAGTTAGGTGAGAGTGTCAATGGACCGAATGCCGTTTAGAGAACGAGAGAGATATGAGAAATACGAGAGAGATGGTTTGTGAGGGCGTGTCCGTTACGTACATACAGACAGACTCTCTCTCTGACGCCTTCCCCTGTGAACACATTCGCCTCATGCGTCCATATGTACTTACATGAGGGACCCATATACGTCCCCTGCATGTTCACATATATGTTGTTATATATCTATCCCTCTTTTCCTCTTCGTATACCTTTACACGTGCGTATTCAAATTTCTGTGTGCGAGAGAGGTAAAGAGAGGGAGATAAGTGGGAGGGCGGGGAGGTTTTAGTATTGAGGACGGCGATATGGGGGCGCCTCGCTGGAAATAAATATGCAAATAAGGGTGCTACGGTGTGTGTTCGACGCGGTAGCAGGGTGGAGAGGGAGGAAGAGAGAACAGGGGTACCCTTTATTAAAAGGGTACGGGCAGTCGGGGAAGGGAAGGACAGGGTCGGCGGATATGACACCCCCGAGGGCCGAAGGGCCAGGATATCGGCCTGTGTATACATGCGTGTCCGTCCGCATTCCCACAATCCCCTACGAGCCCTTCCCTCCCCCCCCCACCGACTCCTTCCCGCTGTGGGGACGTCATCTCACTCCTCCGATGTGACGAAAAAATAATAAACTATCCCCGCGCTTCCTTTATTTACGCGGACGGTAATTCTCATGAGCTGCGTACTTGGAGCGAAGTGCTTAAAATGGTACCCTGTGGCCATTTCCTGGTGCTGAACCGCGCGCGGACGGTGGTCCTTCTCAACCACATTTGATTACCGCGTCGCGTCTCACGGAATAATGTGAGGGCAGCACCGTCTACGTCGTTAAATTTTTCCTGTTTCATATCCATATGCTTGGCCTTCTCTTGGTCATTCAAGTGTTTCTCCTCTGCATAATTTTTAACAAGGCGTGTTTATAACGTTAATTCAAACTTGAAATTCAGGTAAGCCTTATGAGGATGTACAAACTCGCCACTCCGCTGAAAATTTTCTTAGCCTATTTGAGCATAGCTAAAAAAACGTAATATATTTCAATCTAGTGTGAAAATAATTTACCAGGAGAAATCTATTGATTCTACTATCTCTTGGCATTAATTATCGCTCTGAAAAACGCTGTTAGAATCTCTACTACCTTTTAAAATTATTTGAATTTCATCAGTTCTGCGTCACTATTGCGTCGCAGAAATAGGAATTTTTTCGAAACACATTTTGAAAAATTGATATAATTACGAGAGGGAAAATTAAAACCACGAAATCGTTCATTTTTTAAGTATCTTAAGGCTTCGGTTTTAAATGGATTTTGTGTATTTTACAAGAAAGGTGTTAATGTCTATATTTTGGTTATAATTATTGCACGTATAAGAGTTTTTTTGATAAACTATAATTTAATACATTTGCGGCTTTTGGGCAGTAAATGGGCTTCTCGAATATAATTAGGACCCGGAAGTTGATTATAATGGACGCAGCGGGATGGCAAGATTGAAAAAGAATTGAGAGTTACAGGTGATAATGAGCGCTGAAAAGATATTGTTGATGATATAAATCCTCAAGAATAGTTTTCAAGAGAAAACGGCCTTCTGAAAGTTTAAACGATACGTGTAAAACTACAGTCGAAGAATGAACTTTTTCTAAAATCGTTGCGAGATGTTGTTCATTCTGCTTCCTAGGAGCCTTTGTGGTCTCGAATAAAAGGGTAATGATTGATTAATCAAAACAAAACTCCCATGGTGCAACCATTTCATTCTCTATGCATTTAGTGTCGCATTCAATCATGCCACAGCTGGCGTATTCGGTTGCACATTAAGGTGTGGAAATTATCTGTTATTTAAGGCCAATCGATTGGTTATTATATTCTTAACAGAATCTGCAGTCCCTTTAGCACCAACTTTGATCCAAATATTTATGATCTCGGTACTTTATCGGAAATTCCCCGCATTTGCATTCAGAATTCGATCCCACGAGAGGAAATATCATCCAACTCTTGCCATTTCTCTCACAAATTTCACAGATAATCATTGGTTGATGATGTTAGAAATTTCGTCGAAGCGATATACGAGCGATGGAACATCAAAATTAATATTCCCTACAGTTCCGCCAAGCCACTGCGGAGATATTAGACGATATAATGCTTCACGAAACCTCTTACCTCGCTAGTGGCAGTATACAGGAATGAAATAGTTTACCTTAACCGAGAGAAAGTGGATTTACTGCATAAACATGCACATCATGACTCAAGCGAGAAAGGATAGAGGATATAAGTCACACTTTCAGCCTAAACGTTGTGGAAACGCGGCATATGAAATAATTTATTTAAGCGCTCTCACTTTGAACATTCCACACGATTTTATTTTTACCAACCATGGTTTCAACATTTAATACAAAATGACATTTATATGTCGAAACCATGGTCGGTAAAAATAAAATAGTGTGGAATGTACAAAAGCGATAAATTATTTCAAGGAGAAAGGAAATACGATCACGCAATTGCGTCAAGATTATCATTTTGTGTGTCCATTTATGCTTATTTTCTACCACCATCATTCTGTTTCACCCATGGGCATTCCAACCCTATCTCTTACATCCTAACCTAAAGCTTCGCTTCAACGGCGCGCCGTCCTGGACACTTCACCTCAACCACCAATCTCCTCCTCCAGCTCGCGAGAAATTCTCCCGGCACTCCCTCTCCCTATATACTTCCTCTTCATAACTTGCTTTGCTCTTATTCTGCGGTGGAAATTCTCATATTATTTAATTAAAATAATAATAATAATTAAATAATAATATATTTATTACTCTAAAATAATAGTGCAGTACATTTTTTATAAAGTGTTTTGAGTTATAGTCAACCTCACAGGCCACAGACCTGTGGGGAGGCTGCCTTCCATGCATTTAATGCACTGTTATTATTGAAACAAAAATCAGTACAAAGAGCATATATAAAAAAAATTTAATGCAATTTCCTTAAGCGCCAATTCAGTACAGTAATAAATCAAATACAATATTACTCAGTCGATTTTACAACATGAGATACATATGTGATATTATGAAAAATATGTATTCTTAATATTTATAAGCTAACATATGTTATGTTATGGAGGACATGAATTCTTAATATTAGCTAAGAATTATAGCGGATACATTCAAACTAGTCATTAGCCTCAATGCTGATTTCGTCGGTTTCCGTCCGCGCTCGATATATACGGCGATTGCCCTGATGTCCCCTATACGATCGGTCTTCTCCGGTTGGGACAATTTTCGTCTTGAATTCTTCCATGTGAACAGTAATCATTTGTGGTATTTTACACTCTATGGTTTCGTAGCCTTAGGTGTATGGTCATAGATCGGTGAAACGCGTTGTACCGTTGGAAAGATCCGGTCTTTTGGGTTCTCTACCGCGAATTTCCATTTTTTCGGACAACAGTTTCGCCGGCATTGCAGTTGGCGTCTTCAGGTCAATAAATACTCCGCGAAAGCCTTAGCAAGGCGTTGTACCGTTAATAAACTCTGTGGAGAAGTACAAAGTATATTATTTAGTATGTGGTATTATACTCTGTTTTAGGTACGCGTTTTGTTTCTGTGCGTTACTGCATTGCTACACTTTCAACACTTGACACATCCTCTTTCTTTCACTTCAACGTAATCATCCCTACGAAACGGAAACGAACAAGTAGTCTGAATGAGGTCTTCTCTTTGGGGGGGGGGGGGTAAAAAGCAATCTGCCGATCACGACCAATGTGAGAGTGAAGTAAGGATTCTTGAGTTCTCCAGCGGGTTTGAGGCTCCACGTCTATCAAACATTCTTCTTCAGTAGGGCTTGACGTCAGGGCTTTATTCAGAAGCCCTGATGATGTCGAGTGAGTCGCTCTTTGAAATGTTGGCTGACAAGAGCCTCTGACCCGGTGGAATACTTGAGAAACCTTTCATCACAAGATTCGCCGGAAAAACGTCAGATCATTATGTGAATGTGGATCTTTATGAAACATAGTCCTTCTGATTGGCTTTTTTATTCGAGAGAAATTGTTTCACATGATGGCTACACCGCAGCATCTATTGCTTTGCGCCATTAAGGATTTGAGGAAATGTTAGTTGAGGGAAGGATTTTTTGAGCAATGGACGAAGGGTGGGCAGCCTATCCCGGCGTCGGCATGAGACTGGTCTTTTCGATAGGCGCCAAAGGACTCGTAGTTTTAACATCCCATCGGTAAAGGTGAGTTTTCGTCTCGTCAGCTATATTTCTTTTTGTGAGAAACCCCCATAATTGGCGAAACTGACATTGATACTAAGGGGTAGAGTAAAGAATGCGCATTTGTAAAATGTAAGAAACATACCCGTGAGAAAAGTAGTTGTTGAGGTCATTGAGTCAGAAAATTACCAATTTTGAGAATGTTTTCTATGATTTCGCTACAATATTTGAATGTTATAGTAACTAACACTCCCCCTAGATGACGCAGTCATCAATAAGCTGATTTTTTTCGCTTATTACCTGCCTACCTTCACTATTTCCGCAATATGAGAATTTGTGCCACGGAAGGTGTGAAAGTGCGATGTAAGTAAATAACGCGTTGGTAATTGGTTTGCTGGAGGGGATTATATGGCGGATAGTTATGTACTTTTTTCACGAACACCCTGTAAAACCAACCCACCCCTTTGGTGATTGGTTTGCGTAAAATTACAGCGAGTTGGTGATTTAACAACTCACCCGATGGTGATTAGTCTGTTTGAAATTACGGTAAGTTGGTGATTAAACAACCCACCCGTTGGTGATTGGACTGGGTAAAATGTGAAGGAAGTGAGGTGGAGGGAGGTGTTTAGATAGGAGGAGCAACTGCTCGATCGGTGCGCCATATACGGTGCAGAAAGTAAAGCGGCATTTTTTTCCAATATGGTGGAGAGGAAAAAACGCACTTCTTACGTTTGACACTTAGCTATTCCTAGACTCAATGTAGTATTGTTATTTTAAAACTATTGGATAAATGCCCAAGGTTTGTTTGATGAGTGAAGTTAATTTTTTAGCGATACCTCTGTTGGAAGTGGGTGAACATCGCGTTTTCGCTGGAAAAACGAAAGCTCACATTTACCATATCATCCAATGGAAGGAGTAATGTACTTAGAAAGCTTTCAATATGGCATCCAAGTTGGGGTCTGTATTGCACTGAAAAATCTCTGCGACGACGAAGATTCGATCACAGACCCTTCAGGATGGGATCCAATACTATATGCACAACAGCAACCCGATACCCCGGTTTTTCCGTACGATTTCGATTCATATCCTGATTTAAGTGGCGTTCATGAGATGGATATAAGGGTAACGAAGATTTCGGTCATATCCATCTCATGAACGGCTCTTCAAGCACGAGGTGTATCGAAATTGTAAGGAAAAACCGGGGTACCTGGTTGCTGTTGTGAATATACCCCGGTTCTTCCTTACGGTTTTGATACATCTCGTGATTGAAGTGGCGTTCATGAGATGGATATGAGTAACGAAGACTGCGGGGGCAACGGCCTTCCACGATGGAAACACCGGAGCCCGTTCAGTCACCGAACCTAAGCATCCTTGGGCTCGGCTCGAGTTTGGAGGGGTGAACTTCCTATTCGTCCGAGTGTTGTTGCCCCTGTCTGCACGTGGCAGACAGTATGTGTGACATAGAGGTGGAATACAGTGTTGTCGGAGCAAAACGGCTGCAACCGCAACTGTTTCGGTCAGACTACTGTTTCAAATAACTGTTGCAAACAGCAGGAAATTTTTGTGACCGTGCCGCAGCCTGTGTGTGTTGCGCTTTTTCCTATGCAGTGGCAGCTGATAGCAGAAGCTGTTTCGTCTTCTATTCCGTTCCAACTGCAGTACACGTTTGACTGCGTTGTGATTATAAGCTACAATTTGATGCATTTGAGTCTGTTTCTGGCGGTTGCGGGTCTATACAGTCAACACCTGTTCACCCATCGTTGCAGATAGAACTAGAACTGTGAAGTATCTTTCATGAATCCAAATGAAAATGTTACATTTTTTAAGTGAAAGATTTCCTATTACATAGAATACATAACTACCAGTCATGTTCTAAGTTCTCCGATAAATCGTCTCTTGCCTGTCGTACCTCTAGCTTTTGTCCGCAACGGTGTGTTTCACGTAACTGTTTCGTTTTGAAACAGATTCGGTTACGAAACAGTTGCAATGAAACTGTTGTGTTCTTTCAGTGCCACAGCTAATGCGACATGACCTTAGCCGTCGAAGCACGTTTAATAAAAATACTACTACTGCGAAGACTGCGGGGGCGATAAAGTCGCGTTCGCCACATCGGAGGCGGAAGTGATTGAAGTAATGGGCTTTTCAAGTATAATGTAAGGCGATTTTTACCACTTTTTAACCCTTCCCCCTTCCATGTAAGACAACATAAGATTTCACGAACACTCCCCTCCCAACCTTACGTAAGTTATAAGACATTTTTGAAACCATGGACGTAGATAGTAAACTACCTATGGGGGGATTTGGGGATTCTATGTCAAAATACGCAAAAACTGAACTCATCACGGATATCGATAACGGTTTATGATATTTCGCGATTCGCTGTACGCACAGCTCGCAAAATATTTGATCTCTGAAAGTGTGACATCTCCACACTAATGAACGAAACTAATGGGTTGTATGTTTTTCTATAGTTTAGCATACATTCAGGCGTACCGCCGCGGCGGTGATCCTAAAATGCAAGATTTTTCCGAAGAAAATAATTTTAAAAGGTGATAAAAATACGAATTCAGAAGCGAGTTACCTATATCATACGTAAGACTGTCTCGGGCCGCCTCATCCTCTCTATATAAGACAACTTAAGAAAAGCTCAACCCCCCTCCATCCCCAAAACGTCTTACGTAATACTAGAATGACCCCTAAGTGAAGGAGGATGAAAAGAAGAGTGATGTTGGAAGAGACGAGAGGGAACGAGGTGGAAGTGAAGTGTGGAGCGTGGGTGAATGAGACGGGGGTGGGACGGGGAGGCGGGGGGTGGAAATGGGAGGAGGAGCGAGAGGGGACTGAAAGGAGAATCAAATTGGTAGACTCGGAGTCGGAGGAGGAAAAGATAATCGATGTGTCGTCGATGAAGAGATCGGGGAAATGTGTCATGGCCTCCCTGTTGTGTGTACGGAAGGAGATACAGTTGTGTGGGAATAGAGAGACAGGATGTTGCTTCTCGGTTGTGGGTTGATTCAGCTGGATTGTGTAGTATGTGGGACGTGGCTTTAGAGAAAAAAATCGTATTTAATATTAGGGAATTCTTCTACCGGGATAAGCTTTTTAGCACTGTCAAGAGATCGGAGTCCGACTAGTACTCCATTTTCAAGGCGAATGATGATATTTACGCCCGCTCCTAAGGTAATTGGAATAGGATTATTAAGAAGGCCATTGAAATCCGACTAGAAATCAGGAATTTCAACCAAGACCATGGCTTTTCCCTTAATGGTGCATGGAAGCCGTTATTAAAACGTTTGAGGAATTCAAACTGTAACGGTAAAATGTTATGTTGTACAGCATTAGAGTCCTTTGACAACGCGCAACAATAGTGACGGTTGAAGTCAATCGTAAATATCATCATTCGCCTTGAGAATGGAGTACGAATTGGAATCCGAAACGTTGGCAGTGCTGAAAAGCTTATACCGTTGGAAGACCCGAGAAGAATTCCTTAATATTATTTACCGGGAAAAAACTAAATCATATTTCATCGTCTTTAATGCTTCTCCGGATTTAATGACATTGCTCACAACAGTTTATCCCTCACGATCAGTGGGAGACTTGTCCGTTCCTGATGGAAAATCAGCAATGTCAAATTATGCGGAGAAACCTGAAAAAAGTCCCATGGAAAATGTGC
Organism: Pyrrhosoma nymphula; assembly: GCA_963573305.1. NCBI lineage: Eukaryota > Metazoa > Arthropoda > Insecta > Odonata > Coenagrionidae > Pyrrhosoma > Pyrrhosoma nymphula. The sequence continues at coordinate 73,306,423 of OY754337.1, forward strand.
ACCGAAAGAACATGGGAAGGAGATTGACGTTAGTGAAGGAGCCTTTCACGATTAGGAGAGAACTGATGACAGGAATATAAAGTAAGAATGTAAAAAAAGGCTGGAAAAGAGCTTATTATTAAGTGTATAATTGCATGGTGTAGGAAATAATTAAAAATAATTGCATGGCTCTGAGGAAATTGGATAAGAATAGGCTGCAATCGCTGGAGAACATTATATGAGATTGGATAAAGTGCGGTGGGCAAAAAGATAAATGTACAAGGAAGTGATTGGCATGATGGGTGAAGAGCGGAAACTACTGGAGAGTATAATGATGAGGCAGAGTAAATGTTTGTAACGAGTAATCCAAGGGCGATGGAATGCTGTAGGAGGTGATAGAGGGGAGAATGCTGGGTAAGCGGGTATTGGGAAATAAGAGAGTACTGACTTTGCATTAGTACCCGGGGGATGGCGATTACCTGGGGGCAGGTTGGTGACAGAAAATAAAATTTATAGAAATTCTGTGGACAGATTTATCAGTCAGAGCTGCGGCCGTATGGCCATAAAAAATCTAAAAACGCTTGGCGCAAGAAATGAAGGGGAGGGGAATAATAGAGTTAGGATGTATGCCAAGCTGGTGAATAGAACCGTGTAAAAAGGTAGGGATTTGCGCCTGCAAATATCATGGAGATTTTGCTCCAGATTCTATTTTCGCAGAGATCTGTAAAAATAATGATAACGGAAAGTGTCCTCTCTTTTGTATATGCGACGCGCCCGGTGAAGGTCAGCAAAATAATTAACCTGGTATGAAGGACATTATTTACTTGTAGGATTTTGCATCGGTGATATGTATTCATTCTTCCGGGATTTTAGACGAGTGATGCCTTATTATCAAAGGCAGTGTCGTTAGCGTTTCGCCGGCCAAGGAAATTCGCAAGGTTTGGACTGATGACGCTTGAGAGGACGCTGGAGAAATTTCCTTATGACGTGAGCCAAGGATCGTGATGCAGCGCGAAGGAATTAAGAGAGAATGAATGCAGTCCAAATCATTAGAGTGACATTAATTGTAAAAATCTAACAAAAATAAAAGGAGATTCTCAGTTTATCTCCTATATCCTTCGTGTTCTTTATACTTGCTCATGAATTTTGAAGGATTCGTTTACGTTATTGCAAATTCTGGCATAGAAGTAAAATAAATACTTTGGATGAAATCAATGATCTAATATCAAATTTTTAACCCTTATGCTATTTTATTGCATGGTTTTGCTTGGATGGTGAAAAAACCTCTACTAATATGCCTAGTGTACACTGTACATGTATCTGATACCTATAGAAGCCGATAAATGAAGTTTCAATGCAGTCTCAACATATTTCATTTTGCCTTTTTTAGGTAAATTTTATTTCCAGGATTCATTCCAATCACAACTCTTAATGTGATCTGATATACATTCCCTCATTGCTACTCTAGGATTTCTTAAATATCAATAGGTATCTTAAGTGATATTTCTTCTCCATTTCAAATGTGTTTCAGTCCACTAATTTCTACTAGTTTAATGGGTGTTTCTTCTTTTGTGAATTTCAACACCGTTTATGCGTAATTTCAGAAACGTAATTTTCATGCGTAATTTCAAAAACAGTTGCGGGTGAGTTCATTCTTGGTCACATACTACGTCCTCTCGTTCCTCCATTTTTATTTCTGTCTCCTTAGTTTCTTGTGCGAACCGATAGATGTCGCCTCCGCAGAACCCCTATTACGTTAGTGAGAGCTAGTAAGGGGAAGTGTGGTACGTATGGCTGGGAGGTGAGGTGTCCTTGCGCGGGACCTTGGAAGGGCCCTCCAGGGCCGCCGCAGCTGCGTATGGCATTTAGGGGGAAGGGAGCGGGGGTGCATGATCCCCCGGCCTTCTCCGGGGAGGGAGAAGTGGACAGGGGTCACGGGATCAAGAACTGCGCCCGTTTGGAGCCTTGTGACCGCTGCTTCTGTTGGCTCTGGACCCTCGGAAACTGTAGTAGAAGGAGCTTATTAACCTCATCCTCTGCATAACTGCCCGCCAAAGTTATTTATTTTCCTGCCAGCTTTAAAATGCAAATGTAAGCGTTTGCCTTCGATGTGACCCTGTTATTTCGAAGCGAAAATGCTGAGGATATCGTCGAGTACAATAGCGTGCTGAGCTTGCGTTCCGATGTGATAAATGTGCTTCCGTTAATTCGATTAAATGTCCACAGTCGTAGCAGTTGAAGTTCAACATTGTCATCGATTGTAAGTGCAAGGTCATTGGGGAACAAGCCGGTATTCATGTTGTCAGCGTTGTAGGAATAAGCTTGTTGTAGGAAACGCTATTCTGGAGTACCTGTGAAAAATTCGCAATAAGAGGAAGCCGTTCAATTTATTGTAAAATGGATGCGATTAATTCAATTTAAACGTTTTCCAATGCCTATAATTGATTTACACGTCTTTATTAAGCATAGGTACAACTATATATAAATGCATTGCATACAACTATAAATAAATGCATGTTCTTTCTGAGAAAAATTGTTAGGATGACATTTATCCATCTCTTATTTTGGTATCGGCAATTTTTAATTCCTTTTTTTTAATTTAGGGGGTGCGTGATTTAGGATTCTGAATGATTACATTCTTCAGATTAGCGCAAGTTTTTGGGATATCATAAAGTGGATTTGCAGGAATGAGTTTTTTTTAGAGCAGATGTTAGTGATTATTTTCAATTTGAAATTAATTGATTCACCCCGTAAGAATGTCTGCGGTCCATTTATAATCGTCGATGTTCAAAGCCTACTCTGATGCAATCAACAGCTTAATTTACGTGTGTCCCACATGATTCGTTTTATTTGAAAATTCATTATTTGTCGAAACTGGGTTCGCCATTTTATTTTACATATTGCTGGGAAGCTGCGAGTACCCGAAATATGTATTATTCATTTCACAATTGTGAGCATATACTAATGTAGAGCCAAGTTATCATTATCTATTACATAGCATTTAAAAGCATGGGTAGAGCTGTGTTAATTTTGGATGATCTACGACAAAAATCTCCTTTTATTGGAAGCTAATATGCATGCAAATATGGAAAGCCGTGGGAAAGGCTCGATCTCCTTCATCATAATTTTCACTTATCGTATCCTAACACTATTCTTTCATCATTCCCTATTGCCCCGTCTACACACACTTATAATTACGTATGTAATTCAGTTAAATATATGATTAAATAAATCAGTGTGTTCTACCAGTTCTACACACGGATATTTAAATCGACTACAGAGTCACCAACGCGGAGTTCAAGAACGAAGCCTAAGTTGACTATTAGTGAACGCAAATGCCGAAAATAAGCGTTAGAAAAGTTAGGAAATGCCAAACAGAGAACAAATAACGTGCAGCTGGAACTAAAAACTGCTAGTCCGTCGCTTTTTTCAGAAGGAAAAATAAACCAGAACCATGTGACAGAATTAACAAAAAATAAATGGTCAACATTGCTTTCGTTAAATATTTAGGCTTCACAATTACTCGGGACCTGTTATGGAGTAAACAAACTCACTCGAGAAAAATGTTTCCGAGCCAAAAGATAGCATTTATTTAAATAATAATAGAGAAATTCGATGAGAAAGAGCGATGTTATTCTTCACTAGTTAAGCCCCACTTAGCTTGCGCGTCTGGGATTTGGAGTGCCAATCTAAGCAGGATAGTGGAATTAGATCGCTAGCAGTGACGAGCAGCTAGGCTTTCATGGAGGTGATATGGAAAGTCTTGCAGTGAGTTGAGGATATCAAAAGGATTGACATGGGAGCCACTATCTCAGTATAAATAAAATAATTGGCTTTAACTCCAGAGTAAATTTGAGGCAAAATGCCTCTCCAAATATGTAAAGAAAATATTAAACGCCAATGCAATTGATATATTTTCTGCTTCTTCTTTCAGGAGATAAAGGTAAAATAAGTTGGAACATTTTTTCTTTATTACTCTTTGCCAACGTTTCGCGTTTCTATCTATGTTTCATTAAAAAATGCGAAACTTTGGCAAAGAGTAATAAATAATAAAAAATTCCAACATATTTCACTCATATCTCCTGCAAGAAGAAGAAGAAAATAAATAGTAATAAAAGAGGTCATGAAAAGGAATCATATAGACAATTATGGATATACTTACTAAATGTTACAAGATGTAACGAAAATCATAAAATTTGGTCATACATATTGTGCGATGGCTGTTGAGCGTTATTACCGCATGGATAACGATTTTATAATACTCACGTCCTCGAGGGTAATACAATTATGTCGATTATAAAACCTGAACTCCATTCCTGGGACTCTTCTTATTCAATGACCTCTCTCTTCCACAATTGTCATGCTGTTTTCACCAGTCTAAGTGAAAGAAACCTCTGCCATAATTTTAGTTAAAACAAAGCTAGACTTAATAAGATTCATACAACAGCAAATAAACTGGAGCATTAAGAATGGTCAAGTAATTGATGAACAAAAAATAGTTCTTTATTAAAAAAAATTACTTCACCTTTTTTAAAAATACCTTTAAGTTGAAAATAACAAGCTAACCTCATATCGGTTCTTCCTCATAACCGTCCATCCCTACATTCAACTTATTTGCCGCAAATCACCCCATTGAGGCTTTTCTCAAGGTTGGTCTATAATTAAACTACCTGAATTTGGAATTTATTCTAAAAAAACCAGAACGAGTTTATGCGTCATGTAAAATCTTCAGGAAGAGGCTGTAGATTAAATTTCGGTGGAGAAAAGAATTTTGGCGGATGGCTTTCACAAATTCTTGAAACAAGCTTAATGTTGACTGCTCGTAAACCCCAGCTATTACACTGCAATGGACGACAGTCTTAGGCTTGTGGTTGTGCAACGCCAGAGCCTGCGTCGGAGGAGCCAGTGCCAGGGACTAGTGTCAATAGTAGTGACGAAGATTGAAGTGACGACATAATTCCACCACAACAAATGAAGTACTCCTTGCACTCCAAATTTTAGGAAAATTTGAGCTTATGAACGATGTGAAATCATAAAATTCAGTTTCCACTTCTCAAAACTAGAAGCAGCAATCGAGAAGAACAAAATTCAAAAACGAGTCACAGATTTTTCGTAATGAGAGATATGTCGAGATGAAAGCTATTTTTTTCGAGAATAAAAAAACTTTAAAAAATTTCGGCTCTATTTATCCCTAAATTATTATTCGTGTGCTCTTGAAAGGCTCTTGTATTGCCCTTTGGCAATGAATAGAAGGAGCCTTAAGCACTAACCAGGAACTTTCTTCTGACCTTCTGTCCACCGCCCCTTGTCCCATCAAGGGAGATATTTTCTTCCAAACCTCTATTCACTGTCTCCTGCCGCCTTTCCCTTTCAATCGAAATTCCTAGACACCCAATATACGCATCCTCAATCTCCTAGAATTGCCCATTATCCCTCCTCTTAACGATGCTTACATGAGTCGTTAAAAAATACACGGTCCCCCGACTCAGCTGCAGGCAAGACCCTCGACCCCTTATCCACCCCTCTTTCTCCTACCATTTCATCATCCAACTCCCCCGCCCAGGCAACTTCACCTAAGGTCTACGACTCAATATCCCTACTCGGACTTTTTTCTCTTACGGGACCACCCCTCAAGTGGAGAAACGCATGGCTTAGTTATCTCTGCGATAGGAGCATGTTTCCAGCTGGTGAAATGCTGAAGAAGTATCGTTCGTTTTCGTGGGAATGATCCACATTTATTTAATCCGCTGACTTCGTATTATCGAGTTTCTACTGTTTATATATGAGTCGTATATAAATCGTCATACTGTAGCTACGCAAGGTATAGGTGCTGTTATAGGGTTCAACCTCATGGCTTTTGGCTTCTTTTAATCCTTCCTTTTCCTGGCGTAGCCTTCCTTGATGGACCGCTAAGGACATCACATTTAGTTTCCTTGAATTCTTCAGAGTTGCCGTGAAAATTCGGAAACCTTGGAAGCTTAGCAGCCTGAGAATTGGCCCGGAAAGCCAAAGTCCGAGTCCGAAAGCAAGTCCTAGGGGTGGTTCCCGCTCCACGTACATTTTTTCTCGTCGCAATATCTACGGATTACGACTTAAGGGTTTGTCTTCTCGTGGTGACTTGAGTGGGAGCTAGAACTCAGTATTAGTTAATGCATTGCGGATCACTTTATATGAAAGGTTTCACACAAAAGCCATATCCATAAATTGGGAATAGGTACTAAATATAAAGCAGCAAGATAAGTTCTGATGCCTAAGAGTCATCAAAACTTCAGACCTAGTGTGGAAAAACACATACTGAAACATTTTTAGCACTGCAAAATAAATCAAGCTAAAGATTGGAAGGTTCTCGGATGCAAAAGTGATGGAGAGATGCCATTTTTCTCACAATTAGGTCAAATCTTTCATACGCCGCTGTCAACTCGCCGCTGAGGGTAACTCATATGGTTGTATGTATATGTAGATGATGTAAGCAATGAGTCATTCTGGTCACAATCTGCCTGATGTTTCAGAGTTCCCCTCCATGTATTTAACTTCAAGTTAGATTTTGATCCACCGCTCCTTGACCGTCTTTTTTTCTGTAATTATATATTTGATTTATTTCCTATCCAGCGTTCTCTCGGCTTTATATCCGTCCTGTGCACTCGTCTCCAGCAACCAGCTGCCTTAGAGAACAATGTCCTGAGAGTGTCTACTACGACTGCGTGTTGGAAGGGGATGCCGAAATATATGAGAAAAGATATAATTCATTGACCAGAGAAAAAAAACCTTCTTGCTCGCTTTAACTTGTTTCCCTTTACAAGCTATACTCATTTGAATCTACGTTTTACAGAACTTGCCGTCCGGAGTGAAGTGGCGTAGGTGTTAAGTCTTTTCCTATGTTTTATCATTCATTTACTCTTCATACCCCCTGCGACACACACCTTATAGATGGCTTGCAGGGTATTTTCTAGATGTAGATGTGTAAATCACGCTAGGATAATACACGCTAGATTCCATAGTACACACCTTCAGGCATATATAGAATGGTACAATAATTGGCAGTTAGCATTAAATTTTAAAGTGCGTTGTTATGAATTTTTGGAAGAATAATAACTCGGTCAGCGAATCGTATACAATTAACCAAACCAACTTATCGAATGTAGAGTCAGTTAAATACTTAGGTGTGACCCTTACTCAGGACCTGTCTTGCGGGAAACACGTTCGGGAAATCTGCGGACAGGCTAGTCGCAAATTGGGATTTATTAAAAGAATATTAGGACAATGCGACGAGAAGGTTAAAGAGCGATGTTATTTTTCACTCGTGAGACCTCACTTAGAGTTTGCCGCTAGCATATGGGACACTCACGAAGTAGGACTAATCTCTGAAATAGATCGAATGCAACGGAGAGCAGCAAGATTTGTGAAAAGTTGTTACGATAAACTTAGCAATGTTACCGAATTGTTGAAGAAATAAGGGTGGGAATCTCTAACTGATCGAAGAGAGGAATACAGGTTAAATCATATGGGCAAATTCGAAGCAGACAGTATTTTGCCGGACGTTCATATATTGACATATATTGCTAGAGCCAACGTACTACGGTAGAAGTGATCACAGGAATAAGATAAAGGAAATTGACTGCAGAACCGATAGATTTATAACGTCATTTTTCTTCGTACAGTAAGGGATCATAATAGTGGCGAGAGATCAATCATATGAAACTCCCTCCCTCAATAGGTACCTACAGTAGAATATTCACTCGTGTTTAATAACATAACATCATTACTAACACTTCACACCGCTTGATATGTCTGGCAATATTTTATTTTGTTCTCAGCGTGAAGTAGCATCTCGTAGCATTCATAAATTAACAGCATTAGTAATATTAACCACTAGATGTGTGTATAGCATTGTTCTGCATGTTTGCATGTTCATTTACGTAGCACTCTCCCAGTTTCTGGTTGTACTGCGCACTGTTCTCTTGGCTGCTTTTTAGCCTGCGCTTAGCGGCCGGGGGAACGTGCGAGGTTCTGATATGTGCTGGGACGAGTGCTGCATACCTGTTGTGGAATCGCCCCGTACCACACACCCAAGTGGTGGCTTTCACGGTACTTCATAGATGTAGATGTTGATACCAATCGCGCCGTACCCCTTTTGTGATAGGCAGAGTCAAAAGAGCGTAGTTCTCGGTGTTAGACCTAGTTAACTGGCTCTGTTTAAATAATATTTCTATATTGCCTAATCCATACATACGAGGGTGGTCTTCAACTCTTTTATGACCTGCTTCATGCTGTTTTTGTGGACATTATTCCATTACGACGAGTGTCGGAGAAGAGGCCACTTTGGTTAACTCGTGAGGCGACCTTCGTTCTTAGGAATAAGCGTGCAGCCTGGAAAGTAAGGAAGTGTCATCCCAACCCCCACACCCGTGCCTCCTTACGTCAAAGGGATTACGGAATAAATGAGGGACAGTCCCAAAAGGTTTTGGTCACTAATAAATGTGAAAAGGATGACGACCCGAATTCCCCTCATAGTATCTAACGAGGCTTTCTTTTATGAAGGTGATACCAGACCTTTAGCCTTCAATGAATATTTTTGTTCTAATTTCACTTCTCTGTCCACTAATGTCCACTTGCCTCGTGTTCTGCCAATGCTAACTCATTCACTTACATCTCTCTCTACTACAGCGCACGAAGTTTTCACTCACACATCCCCTCTTCCAAAATGTAAATCAACCGGGGTGGATGATATGGGCACAAAATTTCTCCGACACACAGCAAATGCACTCTGCCTACCAATTTCCACTATCTTTGATAGATTTTTCTCATCCGGTACCTTCCCACGCCAGTGGAAGATTTCCAACGTAACTCCCATTTTAAAATCCGGATCGAAAGATAAAGTCAAAAACTACCAACCTATCTCCATTCTGCCTGTATTCTCCATTGTCTTCGAGCGTATACTACATAATCGCATTCTCCACTGTAACTACCATATACATCTCCCGCACAGCACGGTTTTCTCCCAGGTGCCACTTGCACTACAAACCTTTCAGTCCTACAGCAGCATATAATCTCTGCCTTGGAAGAAAAATCACAACTTCATGTGTGCTAAGTAGATTTTTCGAAGGCGTTCGATTCTGTAGATCACACCCTTCTCCTACACAAGCTGGAGTCACACTATAACATCAGCGGAAACCTACTGTCCATGATTTCTGACTTCCTGAGAACCCGTAAACAGCGTGTTTTCATTAACGGCATCTCCTATTTACTATTACCCGTCTCTTCTGGAGTGCCGCAAGGGAGTGTCCTGGGTCCCCTCTTGTTTGCACTCTTTGTAGATGATGTTGCTAAGGATGTCATTGCCTCGGGATGCAGTATTCTTCTTTATGTACACGACCTTTAGATATTCAAAAGAATTAATGGCACATCTGACTCTGTTACTCTCCAATCCGCCTTGCAATCCATAGACGTGTGGTCTTCCAAATAGCATTTACGAGTAAATCCTTCTAAATCAGCAAAAATGTCACCCTAAACCGTTTCCCTTTTTCCTCCTCATTTAATCTCGCCAACCAGCCAATTCCTTCTGTCACTTCGCATACCGACCTAGGTGTTACTTCTGATGAGAAACTACTGTTTCTTGAGCACGCTAAACGCATACCATCCAAGGCTAAGTCCGTTGTTGAAATACTCTACCATACTCCCGAAATTACAGATCCCGTTGCCTTGAGAACAGTGTTCCTTGGATGTGTCCTTCCCATTCTGGAATACTGTTAGCCCATATGGTCTACTGCCTGCCCTACTTCACTAAAGCTGCTCCATCGACCCCTGAATTTCTTTTTAGTCATTGTCCGTCACCGCGTTCCCTCTCTCATTCTTTGATCACGTGATAAAATACTGTCATCTCTTGGTCTTCTGCATCCCAATCTCCGCAGATAAATCTAGGACTTGAAGTTCCTTCACCGAATCGTAAATGGTTCCTTCCGATCCCAGAACTCCTTACATCCTTCTCACTACGTGTCCCATCTCATTCCACTCGAAACACGTGTCTCCTTTACACACCCCAGTTCCGCCTATCCGTTTCCAAAATGTCCCTTTTCCACCGAATCCCATCCCTTTTTAACTCCCTCTCCAGCAAATATTGACCTCTTCTCTCCAAACAGCATCTTTACCTCCTCACTAAAACGCTACCACCTACAACTTCCATGAATAGCCGTATGAATGTTATTTACTTAGTTGTTTTTGTTACCTTCATTTTTTGTTATGCATAATTTACTTACATTAATTTATTTATTTTAATATGCCCAATGTAAAAGTCCTTGGCTGGTTCTGGTGTGAACTTAAATAAATAAATACCTCTTTTGTTTCTGTTCCGCTGATGCATCGTTTCATACAATCCTTCCTGTTCTTATGACTACTGACATTCCTTCTCTTTAGAGTCTCTTCCATCACATTCATCCAAGGCTTCCTCGGCATATCCCTTCCTCTCAGAACATTCAAGTAATAAATCCGTTTCGTCATTTGACTCGCATCCACTCTCTTAGCATGGTAAAGCCAATTAAGCATGCTCCGTTCATATATATTTATTACTGGAGTATCCAACCGAAATGTTTTCATAACCCACTCTTTTATATTTCCATCTCTTCCGTTTTGACCACAGCAATTTCTCAGGTACCTCATACCCACTGCATTTTGCCAACACTTATACTTGCCCAGGCATACCCAAGAAAATCTTTTGCGCATGTTCGAAGCAGACAATGTTTTGCCGGACGTTCAACATATTCTGCGAGAGCCAACGTAATGCGGTAGAAGGGATCACAGAAATTAGATAAAGGAATTAGACTGCAGAACCGATAAATTGAAAATGTCATTTTTTCCAAATGCAATAAGGGATCAAGATAGTCACGATACATCAATCATATGAAACTCCCGCCCACACTAGGTAAAGTATACTTTTTACTTGTGTTTTAAAACGTAGCATCATTTACTAACACTTCACCCCGCTTGAAATGTCCGGAATTATTTGGTTCTGTGCTTGAAGTAGTATCTCGTAGCATTCATAAATTATTAGTACTCGTAATATTAACCAGTATTTATCTCTTTTACAGTTTGGCAGCATGTTTGTATGTTCATTTACGTAGTACTCTCCCAGTTTCTGGTTGGACTGTGCACTGTTTTCCTGACTGCTTTTTTGCTCTCACCTAGCGGCCGCCTGGTGTGGAATCACCCCGTGCCAAACACCATAGTGGTAGCTTATATGGTACTTTGTAAAATTTAGATGTAGAAGATACACTTGTGTTATCTGGGAAAACATTGACGCGCTAAGTGTGTCATGATTCCGGGTTCTTCTTTTTTCATATCCATTTATGTGCGCTTTTTTTGTTTTGTTCATTGTGACGTGAAGCAAAATGCAACTGACAGGAACCTGGTGAATGGTTGACGTGTTCGGATCTTCGTGAACACCCACACACTGTTTTCAGGATATCTCATCTCTTTTTCTCTTTCATCCTTCTCCTTCGGCGGAATTCAATTCTCTTAAGATTTCTCGAGAGACCTTGTGATCCATCACTTTCTGGTCCCAAGGGAGTACGATTTGGAAGACGAGTGATTCCGGGGTTTCACCAGACAATAAATAGTCCAATCTCTTCCTTGGACATTTATCGTCTAAAATTTTTTGCATGGGACGAATTTTAGCCCGAAGAAGTTATTTTTATAAGCTTTGCATAGCCGTAAACGAGCGCATTACGTATTGCTCTTTAAAATTCTCCCTCGCCATCTCTGGCAATATCATTGTTGACATATGTGGGTGCCATCAAAACAGGTGGTCTCATCCCTGATAAAATGTTCTGATTGATTCAATTCCCTTTTGATACTGATGAATTTTCAAGGGATTATTCTTTTTAAAGTCTTCGATCAATACAAAGATATTCATTCAAATTGCAGTAACTGTAAATTAAATATATTCAAATTATATATAAACCGCTGTACTAAAGAATTTTTCAGGCCAGGCCTGAGGAATTTATGTAACATATAAGCAGTAACTATGAACTAAATATTTTAAAATTAAATATTAACCGCTGTACTAATAGCTTCTTAAGACTAGGCCTGAGGAATTTTGACCAACGCTTCCATTTTCAAGTATTCATATTGCCATTTTATCCCCAAAAGTCGTTATAACCGGCCGAATTAGTTAAGGTTTATTGCATGTAGACCTATTGTATCCTGAGTTGACGTTGAAAGTTTTAGCTCATTTTGAAACCAAACATAACTCTTAGTTTCATTGGAATCCTCATTTAAAGCAGGACAGGAAAAACAAGGACGGATAGAACTTGAAATCTGGGAATTCGGATGATAGCACTATCACTTCGGATGATAGATGTTTTTGCCCTATTTGGCCACTTTTTAAATATTTTCCTGTCTACTTATCGGTGGCAAAATATCTTATATAAACGGTCATTGTATTCATTTCTCTTATCTGAAGGCATACATTTTCTTATCGATAGGTCCAGAAGATGGAAATATATTCCTCCCAGCATTTCGCTTTATTGGCCTTTTTTGTATTGGTTATTTTTTCGTTTTCTGCGAACTGTGCGAGATGCAGTGCATAGATTATACTCGTCAAAGATGAATCAGAGTGTTTATCGAAATCAAATCAGCACGATATATCGCTTTAATCCACTCTATCGCAATCAGTGGTGTCACTTCAAGTTTTCTATCTCTCTGGAATCCACACGAGAGGTTTTTTTTTCCCTCGCTGCCACTTTCGATGGAGGTGGCCGCAGAAAAGAGGTATCCTGACTCCCGGAACGTAACTTTATTTCGTGCAACCCACCGTCGGAGATAATTCACAGCGAGTGCTTCCCTTTTCAATTGGCTCCCATTCCCTTTCGCTAAATTCACCCGCGGCACTGGAATCTGCGACTTTCACTTTCAAAGTTTTGTCTTTTTTCCTCCTCTTCAGTAAATTTCGATTGTAATCTGCGTCGTATTTACTCCAGGAGCAGGTACTCTGAAACTCAACCCTTTGTGGTTGAATGAAGATAAGGGGTCTCGTTGTAACCCAATTTAGTAAGAGCGTGCCATGCTAGCTGGAGAATCTTCGTGGTAAATGTTAATCGCAGGCTCATTGCAGGAAATTGGATTAATGAATGAATAAGAAATGGTATTTTAAGGCTTTCTATTGGAGAATTAAAAAAAAAGCTTCAGGGTCAAACATTAACATGCACACATATTTTGAGGCGTGACGTTGTATAACCGGTAACAGGCTCAGGATTTCTTCGTATGGCAATGCGAGTCTGAAATTTTAAATAATTAACAAACGTTGTCAAGAAAATATTAAGCTTAAATACATTTTAACTTCTTCGATATGATACACTTGAAGAATGGAAGAAAAATACAACAAAATAAGGAGTTTTGGGTACCCTCGACTGAAAGACCAGCAGTGAGATTACCATTAAATAAAGTTACCCATGCGTTGGTACATAGCTAACATAATCTGTATGTATACAAAAATGTGATTAGATGCATGATAAAAAGTATGTAATCGATATAAATGCAAGTAAACAGCTAATTTTTAAGAAAGTAGAAGGAGTACGCACTTAGCTCTACAAAAATGCTTACATTTCAATGCATTTATACATTTTATTAATCATATTGTTTTATAATTTTCCTCCACTGTTTTAAATAATAACATCTAAACCTTCGTCGGAGATACGATGTGTCGAGGTCCACTCGAATGCAGTTAATTTTTAATCTTTATGTTGAACCAAATACATAAAGCATTCATAGTGTATAAAATCGTGGCGAGTAATCAGGTTTGAGACTCGTTGCTTTGTGGAAATCCCGTTAAGTTTCATCGTATTCCATTAATAATTTCATTCCCTCGAAGCACTGCGGAAATGTGATGCCGTCGGTGAATGATGAAGATTAAATGGATGGAGAGAACTTCATACAAAGTAGTGCTACAACGATTTGCGGATATAAAATGATTAATGAAAACAATGGGAAGTAGAGGAGAAGAAAATTATTAGACACATTCTGCGACATAACAGCCTCTTGAAAACAATAATGGAAAGAGAAATGGAAAGAACTATGGAGTAAAACCAAGGATGGAAACATCAGAAAATTATGAGTATCAAAATGCAGATTTATGAATAAATGAAATGATTCAATCATATTAGAGAGGAGAAAAGGAGAATCATATTAGAGAATACCGGTTAAAGGTAGGTTATATAGATAGTCAGAGAACATCCAGAAGACTCTTACACGTGCAGTGCCCTATCCTGAGTATTTCTTTCTTCATCTCAGCGTAAGTACTACCTTTCTTCATCCTATCCATAAAACCTATTCTCTTTCTCCCCCTTCTCCTTCTTCAACAAATGCAATCCTCGCACTGATGATTGATGGCGATGAGTAGCAATGCTATTTCGGGCTCCTTCATATTCACATGTATTTTTCTCCTTTTCAAATAAGTAGTTAATGACGCATTTTCAATGAATGACAATACTTTCGATGCTCTGTCAGTAAGTCGCCAAGTTACGGACAACGCATTCAGTGTAACAATGCAAAATTCGCATCCTATAAAACTGTTCAGACATCCAAGTTTTCCCTTTCCTGAAAGAGAAATGTTTGGCACTCTGCCATTGAATTCCCAGTGAGAGATAGATTCACTCCAGCGTTCGCCGAGAGACCGCGCAATATGCCGAGTCATTCATTCGTTTACTTTTTCAATTCAAAGATTGGTCGACTGTCCCCCGGCGTACCGCTAGCGGGAGGGGGCGCGCCCAATCCGCCCATTTTCCCATTAAGAGCTGGTGCGAATCCATTATGGCACAGAGCGTTCCCAATCCACCTGGTGCATATTATTTTCCTCGACGTACTTTGAACGGTCTTTTTCTATTTCCTCCCTAATCACTCCCTCATTCCTCATTTTATGTGCACATTTATTACTCCCGTCAGTATCCGCCTCCTTCTCTATGTATCATCATCATCGGAGTAATTTACGGGTTAAAGGTATGTTATATAGATAGTCAGAGAACATCCAGAAGACTCTTACACGTGCAGTGCCCTATACTGAGTATTTCTTTCTTCATCTCAGCGTAAGTACTACCTTTCTTCATCCTATCCATAAAACCTATTCTCTTTCTCCCCCTTCTCCTTTTTCCCAACATCCTTCCCTCCATCACGGCCTTCAGAACACCATCACCCCTCATTACCGCTTACAGCCACCTACCCTGCCTTCCCCTAATCTCATCCACAAGTTTCCTCTCCTCTCCTACTCGGTCAAGAATTTCCTCATTTGTCTTCCTTTCCGTTCTCCATACCCCGCCACACCTACATCTCGTACGCCTTCAGTCTATTTTCGTCTTCCTTTCTCAGAGATCACGTTTCTGCCCCATACAACGCCACTCTCCATATCAAGATCTTCATCAGCCTCTTCTTTACACCCTTACTCAAGGTCCCCGTCATCAGCTCCTTTCTATTACTGAACGCTTACTTCGCTCGAGGGAATAATATCTCGCTGCGGTTTTTTCTACCAATTTGGTATCAGGTTAGTGTTGTGTCTCGAAGGCTTACTATCCCAATGGTTAGGGCTCTAATCGAGGAGCAAAGATACTTAATCGGAATCTCGGTCACAACTTGATCGGCAAGCGAAGAACATTTGAAATTCTGTGAAATGGGATGCAAAATATGTTGACTCTCTGCCGTATTTAAGGCCTGGTTTAATTATCTCCGGTTAATTATTTTCTCGCTATGATAACTGAGGTTAGTGCGATCTCCAATCGATAATGCTCACGTAAAATATCTGACAGTCTGATGAAAAATAAAAAAAACCTTATTCTCAGTAAAATCAAGTTAGCGAAAAGACTAGGTGTTCTTGCGGTTAACTTTATCCAGGTATTTTAAATTCGGGAACCCTGGTCTAAGAGTTGATTAACGCCAATGACTTTCGAAGGCCAACTT
This sequence comes from Pyrrhosoma nymphula, assembly GCA_963573305.1. Lineage (NCBI taxonomy): Eukaryota > Metazoa > Arthropoda > Insecta > Odonata > Coenagrionidae > Pyrrhosoma > Pyrrhosoma nymphula. The sequence goes on from OY754337.1 coordinate 73,322,338, forward strand.
CTCTCCACTCCACTTCCAACTTACAATCAATCCTGCCATTGCTAACCCGCCGAAATGTACGGATTAAGTGACCTTAGTTGCGGATCATCTCCCTTCTTTTATTGTAACTTCTATTGAAAATATGTTTGCAGTTAAACATGGTAAATGAAACAAACTTTGTACATTCCACACAGCTTTATATATTCCCCGATTTATTTCGACGACTATGCGTCATTTTGAAGGGGGGGCAACTCAAGGCAATTGAAAATGACGCATAGTCGTCGAAATCGATCGGGGAATATATAAAGCTGAGTGGAATGTACAAAGATTGTTTCATTTATCATGTTTAATGTCCGTAATTTCCACAAAGTATTACCTTCATCCATTAATTTAATGTTTGTAGTTACTTAATTTTCAATCATTCCAGTATTTAATCTGTAAAAAGTTGAAGAATAAACTATTTCTAATTTTTAGGAACAATACCATGATTTCCATTTTTAATAAAAAAACTTTGTACTTTTCCACACTTTATTTCAAAACTGCGACCGGTTTCACCATAATATGGCATCTTCTGGCACATTCTGAAGCTTAGGTCATACAATATATACCCAGAGAAAGTTAAAAATGGTGGGGGTTTGAAATGGGGCAGAGAGGAGCAGGGCGATTGGGGTATGGCAGAGTGAGAAGGGGTAGTGGAAAAAACGAGAGGAAAGGAAGGAAAGTGAATCGGGGGAAGAGAGTGGGAGGAGTAGAAAGTCACCAATTTACACTGTTTTCTATTTTTTAAAAAAGGAAGATTGGTTAAGGCCCCAGCCCAAACATCTGTGACTGAAGGGAAAGGAAAGTAGGCTAAAATATGCCGAAACAATGGTTCAAAAAAGGCCGCGAAGTGAGGAGCTGCAAAGAAAGGACCCCAGAGGAACCACGGGTGGGTTTAATGGAAAAAGGACGGAGGGTTGTGAGGGAAGGGGTTTGGAAGGGCTCCTAGTAACCGTAAGAGAGGGAGAGGGAGAAGGGGAGTGGAAGGGCCGGAGAGGGAATAGGATGTGGGGGAGTGACAGTTACTTTTGCAAACATGGAAATATCGAAAACAACGGAGAGGAATGCATAAATACATGGTCATTACACAGATTAACATTTTGGTTTATCGCTAGCACACAAATTTCTAATTGTTCCAAAGCGTCCAATTTTAGGCCTTTCGGTAACATGTGTAGGATTTCAGGTTTAAAATCACTGCTGTGGTTACACTCTAATAGATTCTGGGAAAATAGGGAATGGCCATCAGCATTTTTGAGGGAGGCATCTAGGAGGGATATCTATCACTTCCACGAAGTCAAGCCTGAAACAATTAAATTTAATACCATGATTAATTCTGTTTTGCTCATATATTAAAATTAAAGTTTAATAAAATGTAATTTAATTGATCCTTTACAGTGATAACAAGGAGGAAACATACAAACCCAGGTTGCTGGAAAATACTCCAAGCCAGGATTTAAGTCACAGTCTAGGGATCAGTTGGAGAGTATATCGATCGATGCACGAAATAATAAAACGTATATGGTCATCACCTAAAAATGGATGATCTGATTTAGAAGCCCTTGTTCTTCAGTTCAGTTATTTACCGACCACCCATTGGGATGTCGGCCAGTTATTAGTTCAATTGGGTTTACAATTGCGTATCTTGAAAGGTAGTAAAGATGCTCTAGAATTTGGTCATGGATATGGTTATGGAATTGGTCATGGATGGAATGGTTAGAATAGTCGTATGTTTCAGCTGGATTTGTACGTTTCTGGAAGCATTCATTGGGAATTGAGATCTGCTATAACGTTTCACTGCATTTGGAGACCCATAGCTGTGTCAAGTGAAATTTTAACGTAACCCGCGCTAACTTGTTTCGTTTGTGATCTAAATATTCAACTGTGCGCTGATTTTCGGCGGCTAATTGTGAATAGATCGTACGCATTAGATGAAGCCTATTAAATCATAATGAATTAGTGTGAAGTAAAGTACTATTAATTTTCCTACATGAATAATCCACTTTCTTGGAGAATATTCAATATCTGAGAAATGTTTGCGGCAAAACGTAGGGTGGATAGAGTTAGGATTGAGTGGGTCATGAAAGAATGTGGGTTGGATGGTCCAACAAAAGACATATAAGAAAGGAGTGTGCCTCATTGGTTTGGTCATGTCGAGAGAATGGTTGTGAATCGAAAAATGAAACAGGCCCCAGTGGGAATAGACCATGCAGAAGACATTCATGAACTTATTCAAAAGTAGACCATGACTGAATTATCCTGAGCATGTAACCACAGAACGTTCCTTGTATGTTCAAGTGTGAACTATTCATTTGAGACTGTTCATAGATCGTTCGTTTCCAGTCCAAAAATTATTACTAAATAATTCTCCCTGTTTGAACATTAAGGTGGGTCTATACTTCCAAGCCGCCTCAGTTTAACAGTCAGCGCCTGTGGTCGCCTACTGGGGTGGTAGAAGCCCAAGGGGAAACTGTGAAGGCGGAGCTGACAAAAATGGAGTGGGGAACAATTATCCTTGGGCGGGGATGGAAAAGGTCTACTCCGTTGTCAATGCTGGCATGAGCGATTAACATGCTATAGCCTTAATACGAAAACAGCATCAATGGTTGTTGATTTTTTGCTTATATGAATTATGATTCTTTAAGTGGGCTGAAAATCCTCATTTCGGAATATAGCCTTTGCAACGTGGCCCGGAATATTACCAAAACATTTCGTAAAATCCAAAATCTTGCAATTTTTTATGAAAAAACACAACCACTTCATGATAAAGTTACTCCACTTAAATCAACAAATGACTCTTCATCTACAGAAGACAAAAATTTCAAGTCCCCAGCTGTCACAGCAAAGCCGTTACGGGGTTAGAGGGAAACGTCTGAAACAAGCTTCTTAGTCCCAGTATAGAGCCAACTTAAAAGAACATCTTTAAACCATGTATATTTTAATTGTGTAACATAAAGGTTCATTTATTTTTTAGGAATATTCGTGCTGAAGTTTAGTTTAAACAAAACTCAAATGGCAGTGTCGAAATATTTTTATAGATTTATTTTGACTTGAATTGCCGGCCTGGACTTCCAGAGTCAGTTGTGTTGTATGTGATCCTGAAATGTGCACGGTGTGTGCGACGTGTTGAATTTGGTCTTGTGGTCTTATTTCAATATTTACTTATTGCTTGGTTTAGAGTGGTTTTGAGTAGCTCTCTTGAAAGGAGGAATTTAAGGAGGGTGTGTAGGGTAGGTAACTGAAACAAAATAGGCATGCAAAGATAGGGTGGTATAGAGGAAATTATTAAAGCAGAGTCTGCTTTACAGGCCTATCATTGATATATAAACCTTTTTCACTAGATTTACCCCGAGAAGGAACGGCATGATGGGCATTTTTGTAATTTTTGTATAGGTCTTATTTTTTATCCTTCATCTGTTGCTTATCTTTAACATGTGGCTTATAGGAGGTAATTTATTTGTGATAGGAGAGTTTGAATAAAGGCGTGAATTCACCTATAAAAAGAGCTTTTCTAACTTACCATTTTTATTAAGGAGACTATCAGGACACTTAATGGCTCACCTCAGAAAATTGATTTTTCGTAACATCTGATTTGAAATATTACTTTTCTCTTGATCCTGATGCTTTCTTCAATCACTATGTGTAGTAGAGTTCAATGCCTTCTTTCGTAAAACAGAAATATATCTATAGATATCGTCTGATCCGATGACTATCCGCTGGTGAATATACCTCTCTAACCCCATAATCTGGCCAATGTGAGCAATGCATGAACGTACAATAATAGATGCGTGAGGGATTTCTCCTTCAAAATTTCGTCGTGTTTACTCGTCAATTTACAGATATGTGCGAAAACATAACTTTGGCATTACCCCTTAATCTAATTTTTTTAAATGTTTTTAATTTTAATAATTAATATTCACGCTTAAATATTTGTTTCCATATGTCTTGTAATGAGAACTGAAAACAAAATTTTCGACATCCGCCCCACTAAACGATGTCAACTATAGACGAATTACCTTGTCATTTTGCACTCCACCTTAAATTCTTAGGCATATTTAAGGAATTTTGCAAATGCATGCATGATACCTTTTACTTGTCGGGAAGGATAATTCTGTGAGTCGAACTCAGTTTAGTTTATACTCGAGGGTATACTCTCAGTATACTTTATACTCTTCACAGGCTTTATACTCGAGTAAGCACATTTGGCCTTACAGCAGTTTCTTTTTGTGATATTCTTCGTTTTCTCTCCCTTTCTGTACGGTTCCAAGTTTTCACTTGTTCTTCCTTTCTCTCTTCCTCTCATCAATCATCCTGTCTTCTCTTTCGTGTTTTTGTATTTAACCTTGTCCAATTAAGACACCGTTCGTCCAGTAATTCGGCCTTCATTAAATTTCCCAAGAAGTAACTCTAGCTTAACGCATTCATCCTACTCAGCTTCATTCTGTTTGCCTCTCTTTCCAACTTCAAACTTGATAAATCTGAGAGGTGGCTCTCAGTTTTCGCCCCTTACATCTCCTGCCTTCGGCGAACCACTAACTGTATCATCAATTGCCGATAAATTGTAAGTTTATCCCCACTTATCTTAAGGTACTCGGATACGATAACTGAGATTGTTTTTTCTGCGGTATATTATGATTTGTGGAGGGACAGTCTTAATTTTAGATCGAAGGCATTTTTTCTGGAGTGTCGTGGGAAGGTGGCATTTTTTTAAGCTTCATTTCACTGCCCCCAGGTGACTCTTATCGACACAGTTACTCCTCTCTTCCACCCGAGAACGGAGGAACCCAATGGCGGCGTCGATTTTAATGGAAATGGGGGCGCATAAACTTCGTTATCGAGTCAGGCGTTCACGCGAGTTTTTTTCTCTCTCAGATAAGTGCGGAGTAAATAAATAATCGAATCATCTACTATCGATGTGTGGGTGCTGATTGGTGGTGAGGCCGGCTTTAATCTCAGGCGGCAAAAGGCCAAAAAATGAGCCATCGAAATCAACAAACTACACTTTTGAATTGAAAATTGTGTAAGCTACAATTTTATAGTAATTCCTAAATCCTCCCAAGTGTTTGATGGCTTCCTACGCAGTCTTTTAATTAAATTTCACACATTTTCTCTTACCTATAGAAGTAATGTTTTGCCAGGAGCTAAGATTCCCTTTGTAATTTATTTCGTGCGCGTGGGTCGATTGTGGAAGGTCTTCTTTTTAAACTAATCGAAATAGGAGAAATGCAACCGAGTTTCTAAAGAAAAAGGAGAATGATTTAACGTTGGCGAGGTTAATGTGACGGCAAACTCATTAGTAATAAGGAGTTAACGTTAAACAAAATTGGCATAATTACCTTCAACGAAGGTAATAATGCCACCAAAAGTTTCTCTAAATTAGGTTCACATCATACTACATTCAAAGGTATATTTCTGCTTATAAAGTACGGAAATATTATCAATCATTGCATGGGAATAGAATTGTTAAGACCTGGGATCGGGGGATAGTCATTCGAATGATTTTTTGATATTACCGTTGAAATCAAATTTGCGAAGGTTTTCATATCGATTTACGGAGATGCTTAGAAACATTATGACCTAAAAACTGAATAATTAAATCGTAGAAAGTTGCATTTTTTTTCTGTCTCCCTTAAAACGACCTATGACGTAATTTTATTAAACGATCGAGCCCGTGGTTAGATTTCCGGTGCAGACGGATATTTTTTCAAATTATTTTGTGAATCTTTATACTGTTGTATTTTCGACAGAAGTGGACATCTTCGTAAAACCCTTTTTAAGGCATCTTTTAGAATGTATCGGGAAGAAGAGATTGATGACATGACGTCATGGCCGTTATGTGAAGGTTGAATAGTTCTCAGAAGTACGGTAACGACTGAAGTGACGGAGGAATTCACAAAAGCACCTCTGTTGTCAAAAAAAGAAATGATGACTTTCAATGTCGCTTGGTACGGATTAGAACTCCTATTCGTATTCTTTATTAATTGCAGACTCCTTATATAAGTTAAAATAATATTCTTTAGCAAATACTCGTATTTTGTTAGTGCTCATACTCAAGGAGTATTACTTGCAACTGAGAATTCACATTTTAAGCAGTGCTTTGCAATATGGTTAATTTGCATTTACTTGATCTCCTATAGGAAATCCAATCCTACCGAGGCGTTGGCTTTCAGACTTCCGTCTTCAATCAGCTACTGTTGAGCGGAAACTAAAGGACCATGATGTTTCAAGATTGCTTCTTGGGGTAGACAATGCTACTCTCTCCGTCGTTAGCCACTTGACAGATGCTGGTCTCAACGAAATATTTCGAAGTAAGATTTAGCTTTTTTCCCGGCAAATTATATTAAGGAAGTCTTCTCGGGTCTCCGGGATAAGTGTTTTAGTACTGCCGACGTTTCAGAGTCCAACTCGTACTCAATTCGCCTTGAGAATGGAGTACGAGTCGGACTCCGAAACGTCGGCAGTACTAAAACACTTATCCCGGTGGAAGACCCGAGAAGACTACTTTAAATATTTCGAAGTTGGTTTTCGAAAACGCGGCGGCCTCATTACCTACTTGGCGTTATTACTTTAGTTTACTTAACGTCTAACATCGCTGAGTTGTACGTAAGATGTAAGTTTATACCTACCTATGGTATATCCAATACGATTGATAACTTTATCAATTGCAAACATTTCTTCCAATGCGTGGAATACGAAGCACAGGATTATTCATTTAAAGTATCATCCGCGTTGCTAAAACATCCATTTATATCAATAAATTCTAACTCCATCATTCACTGAAAATTCAATGGACATGTTGTGATTAGTGCATGTAGATACGCCTATTGAGGAACGTAGGTTTTAGGAGTCCATCTGTCAGTTGCCTACCTAGGAAGCATTAGAGTATAATTCCAGACGCCCAAGGTGTTTACCATCCAAAATAAGCGTATAAGTCTTGCCGTGTATCTCCGTAAATAGTTTCAAGGGATGTCCAATTAATTTCGCGATTGACCTCCACCGGATTTCCGGGCAGCATCCCAACACGGGAGCACCTGGCGTCCGACCAATCGAAACGACGTCGCGGAGAGGAGCAACAAAAAGCGGTGCCACCTGGTGGGCTCGCGCCGCGATCCACGGGAAACCTCCTAAATTTCGACGGCATTAGTCCCCGCTCACAGCCACCTGAGCGCCACAGTCGCGCTCATCTCCCTCTTCCCTGCACCACGAGGGATTAGGGCATGTGTTCCGAGCGAATTGGCCGCGCTTCCTCTTTTGCCTACCCGCTCTGCTCGCTGGTCGGACGCTGCGGATATTCAATTGCAAATAAATTGCGACGGGGGAAGCTGTTAAATTTTTTCTCTTCCGTTTCGCCCCGGAGGAAGACGGATCGAGGCAGGATCCCTGGGGTACTCGTCGGCCTGTATGCGCACGTGGTCGCTGGAAGAGGAAATTCTCGGAAAGAATCGCTACAAGCGGGAATGGGAACGTTGAATGAGGAAAAAATAAGAATTGGCAGTTTCAAGCCTTTGCGTATTTGCACGCCAGTGAATGGAATCCGAAATAATTGTGGCAAAATACCAATTGCAATTAAAAGGAGACGTTTTAAGAACATTAAAAAGAAAGTAGCCAACCGATGCTTGTTGGAGCTATTGTATATATTTTTTGTCATTTCAGCTCTATCCATAGATTTTTTTAAACACATACGTTTTATTATATCCTTGAAATATATTTATAGTGTCTAGTTTTTCAGCCTTTGATCAACCAATTTATCCCAGCGCTAATGTGCCCTGTTTATTGACCCCCATTACTTTATAGCTCTGAAAAAATTACCACATTGCCGTTTTGACTTCCTGTAAACTCTGAGAATCACTCGTGAAAACAAGTGAAGAGCTTTACTCATACATTTTGTGACAAACGCTTATACGTTAGTCTTATTTGACCAATATGAAACTGATGTTAGCTCTCAATTCGCCACGTGTTGGTTACGAATTTTTATCTCATACCAATCTCCTCAAGATCAGTCGACACCAGTCCACTCCGTGACCTGAAAAATCGACTTACGCTTTTCGGTATCCTCCTTCTTCCTTTGCACGTGTCGTCAGGCAATCTATGTGCCTCTCGCCAAAAATTCTCTACATTGATACTTTTTGTATCCCCTGCTGCTTCCACTTTTTCCATAACGTTATCTCTTCAACCGCTCAGAGAATATCCCATCCCTCTGTCATGGCTTCGTATAGAGAGACCCACAAAGTGGATAAAAAACCCAGAATTATTATCGAAATCTATTTCAGTTCTCTGCAATATTACTTGGAACGTTTCAATTAATTAAAATCAGAGTGAATGTTGTGATGTAAAATTGTGTTTAAGTGATCAATCCAATAGGCTTCGAAACTTTTTTCGCTTCATAATTTTTTTCATGTAGCTTATATGGAGACGGGTTTTCAAGTAACTGGTTTGTGTATTTATAAAACGTGGGGGATAAATAATGTGAAAAATTTACTGTTCAAAAACCATCGACATCGACACGGAATCTTGAATTCCGTGGTGTAAACTCTTCGTCTCGTTTACGTGAATGTCATCAGCACTGGGTGCTATTTAAAAAAAGGATCTGGGCTTGTGTCACAATCCAGACGGGTGATTCCTTTCGATATTAACTTTTCATATTTTTTGCTTTATCCAACGGATAATACAGAGAGAAAAAACTAAACTAAGTAAACTAATCCTCATTATAGAATTTTTTTAATTTCTCCTTATAAATTTCATAAACAATATTCCACTTGTTTTCTAAGACAACCAATTGCTTCGTGCTTTGGCTAACGAGAGAGTTAAGGTGGCAACATTTTTGTTTTTAATTTCCTTGGCCTAAGGATATTCTTAATTTTCCCTGAGTTTTGATGGCCTTGTCAAACGAAAAATTTATAAATAATATTTCCAGAGCGTATTTTATGTAGACGAATTTTAAATCGTAGAATCAAATATGTAATTTTATTAAAAATTTGAGAAAAGAACTTCGCCGCTATTTACAGGAGTATTCTAAATTCATAGCAGCACAAAGGAAAAAAGTGAATACGTGGAATACCGAAAAATCAACAGATTTCCCAATATTTTTGCTCAGCAGTGAGTGAAGTGTCATCTGTGTTGGTGTGTATTGGAAGTTAGCCATGTAATCGAACTCGAAAGAAAACAAAGATGGATCTTATATACAGGCAAATTAAAACTCAGGGTAGTCTTTTAAGTCTCATATAAAATGGTGAACGAATCATTAGCATATTTCTATTGTAATTCGCATTTTTCATAAGTGTGGTAACCTAGAATTAGAGTCCTTAGATTAGAGAGAGATGTCCTTGCTGTTAGGATTTAATAGAGATTTGGAAATAACCCTGTATTATGCTGAAAATACCCAGTGTCCCTTCCCTACTTAGTAATTTAGCTGAGAATGTATCAATAAAGGTTCATCTTCTTTTTAGATTCGTCGAAAATTTCCCGTGCTTCTTAAATGAATTATTTGCTCGCTTTTTATGCGTTAATGAGGTAATTATTATTTGATAAAGTTTTGCTCGTTTCATCTCGTTGAGAGTTTTCACTCATAATGATTTTAAAAATACATGAGCAACAATGAGAAGATGTATTCTTGCAAAACTTTCCTTAAACGCGAACTCATGGTTGATTAAATAAGGAAATTTATACACATAATCTAGTGAAATCATGTATTTTAGCGTAGAATTAGTATTTCTCCGTTACTCAAAATATTCTATAGCTAGATCCGTTATGACGCACGAACTCATTTCCCCTGAGTGCCCTGAACTCTCCACCACCTGTCGGATATCAAAGGGCTTCGAAGGTTGGCTCATCTGGATGAATGAAAGTGCTAATGCTTACTCCTGCCTTCAGTGCGTCAAAGTGTGATACTTAATTTAGCCACGAAGGCTTTGCGGAGAAATGGCTCACGGACTGGGAGGCAGAGGAGAGAAAATTGTGTTGAACGAGAGGTGACTCGGGATTATGGCAGAAGTGGAAAGGACTACTTGGCCGTTGCAATTTCAAGCGTTTTATTTGTCATGCCGAAAATAATTTTAGCCTCATAAATCTGCTAATATTCCATGGAATAAATACATCAATGGTAATGAAGTCAAACGGAAACGCACTTTCCCAGAAAATTTGATACATATTGCACAACACGTGTCAACTCATTGAGTCATCATTAGGTACAAGATTCATCATCAGGTACAGGTCTTGAACCAGATAATGACTCAGTGAGTTGAAAAATAAAGAGAACAAAAATGTCTTACAGATCACTATTACGATTTTTTTCTATTTTATTTCACACCGATATTTCTTCGCGTGGCTTTATTATTAGAAGCTTGCACGGTAATTTCTAGCATTTTATGGCTTAGTGGTAGAAGTACAGCCAAGTTTTTCTGAACCAATTCGGAATGGTATATTTATTAGCATCTCTTCATTGAGGACTCATTGAGTCATCTTGTACAAGGTTCATCATCTTGTACAGGTCTTGTACCAGATGATGACTCAGTGAATTGAAACGATTTGTGCCTAATGTGTTAAATTTTGTGGGAAATTGCGATTCTGTTTGATGCCGTAACGACAAACCTCCTCTATATCAAGTCTAAACCTGTTGAAACATGAATTTTTGAGAAAAATGGCAATTCGTTAATGTGACGAGCGCTAGATAGTAAACGCAGGAAAGTTTTTCCGAACCTATTCCAAATGGAATATTAATTAGGTTCTATTCATGGAGGTGACTATTAACGATGGTCATTTGGATTATTTAGGTGAAGCCAGTTGGGTAAAATTACTCAGTGAATGGAGGAAGGGTAGGAGGAACTCCTTGACAGCATCTTTTGAACGGTAGGCGTCAAAGGGGTCCACATTTTAACGTCTCAATCCATGGACAGAATAAATGTTCTCAGTATAATAATCTTTATGTGCTTTCTACATGGCGTCCAGGTTGGAAACGGGATTCTCCTGAAATCGTGAATCGAAAAAATGAAAGATCGTCGGATGCAATGGAACTATACAAGATGTTTGAAGGGTTGACTTTGTGGAATTTCGGCATGATGTAATGTTACAAAGTTTTAATTATTGCGCAATGGAAGATTTTAGTACGCTCTAAGTCATAGAGCACGTTTGCAAAAGGGTAGAGTATATTTTGCATTGGGAAGGTTAGCAAAATTATGAGCTTACAAAAAATAATAATATGTGCTAGAAATTATTGCATCGATTAAGAACAAAGGGAGTGAAAACATTTATAAGATGCAAATAGAAATTTGCCAGCTTTCAAAGTGATCGCGAATAGGAACTCCTGATACTGTGGAGAGGAGGCAATTTGGTACTTGAGACTTGGTGCCACCTGAACGACAGACCACCGTGGATTACGTATGGCACCCTCCCCGGTCACCGCGATGACAAAACTTCTATAAATTCTGCATACAAAAATGACTGAATTTATGAATGAAAGATCATTGCATGGTGTATACGTTAGTTGGTTTTCCTATTTTTCCCTTGTTACACAGAGCTGCTCCGTTGAAAATGGTCTACTTTGAGCAACGTTTACGATTTTTCCGATGTAATTATTATCATAAAACAAGCGTTTGCCCCATTACTTCATATTTTAAGCAGTTCATGGTGAAAACGTTTTTCTTTGACTCTTTAGCACCACGGTGATGAGAACCCCATCAATCTGAAAACGCCTTCTCTGTCGAAGTATCTACTCTCTTTCAAGCATTTATGTTTTTCAGTTTATCATCATGGATCCATGCAATGTTCATTTTATATATATTTACCATGTGTGAGTAAAATTATCTTAATTAACGTGTAGGTGGGTAGTTGAAGCATACAGGAAAAACATCAAAAATTCGTCTCTATTAATATAGCATAAAATATAAATTCTTTATAAAAAATGAAATACGTTCCCAACCTCATTGGTTACGAGGTGTGTGCCCATCATGTGATGGCAAAATGGATGGCCTTCTTTGTAACTCCCGATGATTGCGTTGATATCTAGTTGGAGTTGACGTTGACCTTGACCTTCAGCCGTCTGAAGGATAGATTGCGTCCGCCCGGCGGGGATTCCGATTCATTTCCTGCCGCCGGACCACCTCGGTTCACTTTCTTAAAGACGGGCATGCCGTCACTCTCAGAACTTTCTCAGTGTTCCAACAAATGGACAAGATCTGTGTGCAGCACTTGTATCTTTCATTCTACCGCGACCCTGCAGCGAAAATGAAGTGTCGGGTGAGGACAATGAATTGAAATGAACAAGGAATGCAGTGCATGTAACCGAAAAGATACGTTCTTGTAACCTACTTGAAACATCTTTTAATTTACAAAACAAAAAAGTTACCATTTCCATGGGTACTGTTCCTATAAGTAAGCATTGCTGAGATGTACTGATGTTTCGTATTTATCAATATTCAGCCAAATCGTTTGATTTCCTACAGTTTGGTATTTGGCTGTGCTTATACTTTGGGTTTTCGATCTTCGATTGATACAGAAACGTTTACGTACGCACTTATCCGCGTTGGTACAGTGAACATAAAAAACATTTATTTATTCTTGCATCAAGACATTGACTTAATTTTAAACAATTCTTCCACTCCTATGCAGTCCGTTCCTGCTGAATTCATGCTATTCCTCTTTCATGTATGTGTGTTCATGGACTATGTTCGAATGCGGATAAATCAAATAGTTTTAAATGGAGACAAAATGTCGCAATAATATACAATAAGTGCTCACACTTACACTTATCTATACTATCTCAAATATTAATTAATGAGGAATTTTAATCTATAATTAAGTTATAATATGTTAATCATGATCATTATCTTTTCCAGGCTATTGGTGTTCGGGTTGGACTTTTTCATAGAAAATAGGTTTCAGGTAAGAACGTTATTTACTTCATCTTTGCTCACACTATTTAAGCTGTACTGTTATCTCCTAAGCGTATAAGCTGCGTACGATATCTTAGATATAACTTCGTTTTATTCTGTCGTTTACGTCAGCATCATCACCAATTATGTCGTGTGCCACATTTGAGTACAATTGAATTTCTTTCTCACTTGCTTTTTATAAGCCCAAATTCAGATGATCATATTTTTTTATTACTAGAACAACTTAAAATTTTTTTTATGAGAGTGAATGCAGTGCCAACTTATATTCTATAAATGCACGCACCTTACTCATGCTATCTCCTTCTTCAGCTATGTGTATTTCATGCCTCATTCAAAAGGCCTATACATTTTCTCCCTTTTTCTAGTCTGTAAAATTCCCTCCCCTCTATTACTGTCTACGACTGCCCATTGGTCCTTATCTCTTGCTCAATATGTCTACTCTGCCCCATCCATAATTACTACTTAGCATCCTCTCTTCACCTACAAATACCAGAACGTTCCTGTTTGTCTCCCTCTCCAAGGTATGGAATATTTGATTTGGAATAAGTTCTGAAAGTGGATCTTGTATAATCTAGTCAATATCACTGCCGTCATCTATTTCGGAAAAATTTGGTCGATGTTCACAATTCAATATTTTAGAAAATGATTTATTGCTAAGATTTTTGGAAATATCCTTTTTTGTCAAAATTTTCACTTTGCGTTGTTGCTATGTCTTTTAAGCACTTAGTGAACCTTATGTAAAGATCAAAAGGAACCGTTTTCAATTTTAATCTTAAATTATAAAAAATGCCTAGATTTTACGAATTCATCCGATGCCCAGCCCCTGGTAATAGTTATCGTGCCGGGATTATCGGAAGAAATAAGATGTTTAGGTTAATGAGAACGATTGCACATAGAGGTATGTAGTTAATCGTCGAAGAATATAATCCGTGTATTCTATGCCAATGTTTGATCCGCACCTCGTCTTATAAATTTGAATTGTGGTAAGGCATAACGCAAGTAGTTTGATACCAATTACTTTTCTTTTACAAAAACATAGGCTCTTTTCAGAAACGTAGATGCGCGAATTTTTAGTCAGATAACGATATTCGATATTTCGCGATTCACAGTAGACGCGACTCGCAAAACACTAAATCTTCACAAATGCGATGTCACCAAACTAATGAACGTAAGGAATTTTGTCATGCCTCTTTCCATAGTTCAGCATAAATTCAGGTGTACTACCGCAGCAGTTATCGAACAAAGTAAGATTTTTCGTCTAATTTAACAAGTTGATAAAAATACGATCTCGGAAGCATCTTAAATCTTATGTAAGATTTTCTCGCACCCCCTCACTTCCTCTACGTAAGACAAACTCCTCTCCCTCGCCAAAACCCCTTACGTAATACTTGAACGGCCCCTAAATACCAGAAACAGTACACCGCGCATTGTCATCTTTCTACGTCTCATTTGCATATTGGCGATCATTATTGTAACCGAACCGACCCCCGCCCCGTTCCCAATGCGTGACCAGCCCTTAAACACGCGGACACCCCCCCTTCCCAGGCAACCCCTCCGCCCCCCTAAACAAGGATTAAAAATCAATACATCGCCGGGTGACGGCGCTGACGAGCCGAGGAAGAGGAGTGACGATTGAGTCGAGGCCAGGAAGAGTGAGATATGTGAGTAGGGAGGGAGGAAGTTGGGAAAGGTAGTTGAAGTGTTCTTGTAGTCCTTCGGAACAAATTGGAGGGGACGCGCGAATGTGAATGCACGATAAGTGTGCGTGGGTGACTTTCTTTCTCCAGGGTGAGGTGTACCATCTCATGATCAATCATCAATAATACATACTGCTTTCTGGGGTTTCTTTATTTTTAACACCAAGATATTCCTATCAAGTACAGTATTTTTCATTATTACATTGTTTTATCTGACTAATTTATTTTTACATAAATTGTTCGCGGGTATTCCACCAGGTAATAGGCATCATATCTGCCAACGTTTCGACGAACGACTTGTTCGTCATCATCAGGGCTTCTAAATGCCGCATGAGTCAAAATTGGCCGTTACTTATGTCCAACAATTCGGATTAGGTGACTCCTGATTGGTTCGCTTGTCTGATTGACCATTGACTGATTCTCTCGCCTTCCCTTTCATTTTTAATGTAATTGGTCATAGGGTTCCAGGCTTTACTTAATTGAAAACGTGTGTCTTGGTCAAAATGTCTTTTTTCTAGGCGGATCACGATGACCTCTTTGACTAAACGGTTCTAATAGCCATGCGTGTGGCTTAGTATCTTCCCATTGTATGGCATGGTCTTCGTTGATGCTATGTTCCGCTACTGCCGACTTCTGTGGTTGCGCCAATCTTAAGTGCCTCCGATGCTTCTTCAGCCTGGTTTCAATCGTTCGGCCTGTCTCTCCCACATAGACGTTACCGCATTGACAGGGGATTTTATAGACCCCTGGCGTCTTCAGGAATATATTTTTGTTTTGACACATTTTGTGGATCTTGATGTTTATTGCTTAGCAGTTTCATTCTTTGTTCTTACTTCGTCTTCTTTTCTCTAGATTTATATGTCCAGTTTTTTTCCCTATCTTCAGTTTTGATTATATTATGGCCCCCACGTAACTCTATCACATACATTGATTTCTCTGTAATTATTTAGTTTAATCTATATATTTTACAAAACGTTTTGCATCCTAATTTTACTTGCTTTAAAATGTTCACGCCCGGGTTTGTCTATCAAAACCAATCCATTTTTATTATTACTTTGCTATATCTTATTTTAATTTTTACCCCATGTTATTCTATCAAATGCAGATTTTGCCAATGCTATTTGGTTTAATATAGTTTTCGTTGTTTAACATAATTATTGGATGTTGGTGTTTATTGCTTTACAATTTATTAGTTTTGCCTTCGTCTACTTCTCTCTTCATTTCATCCTCCCGTTCCTTGTTTTTTCTTATCCACACGACCTATGCTGGCCATTGCTACTAGTTCCGTTCCTTTACGAATTCTTTGTTTATGTCAGCGATCTTTCAGGGTTTGCACCGGGTAGTTAGGTCCATGGCGGCCAACGTTTCGATGTTCGACTTGAGCATCGAAACGTTGGCCGCCATGGACCTAACTACCCGGTGCAAACCCCGAAAGATCGCTGACATAAATCTTCGCCGGGAAAGCCTGAAATCCTTCAATTCTTTGTTTATTTATTGCCTTTATTCAGTGCGAATTCAGGACTATGCAGCCATCTCTTACATTCAACCCTAGGCATTACATTGACACTTATGCCCTGAGTGGAAGGAAACCCACCCAAGCGGGACTCGAACCAGCAGCCTATGGATTAGGAGGCGAGAACTCTACCCCGCCGCCAATGAGCACGGTATCTTTGATAGTTTTTAAAACTGTTTCGTGTACGCTGATATGTTTTCCGATTTTCGTTTAAGGTGGTTCTACCGTAAAAGGATATAAATTTCATTTCATTCATAATAGGAATACTTTTAGAAAAACAAGTACTCTATCTGATATGAAAAACAAAATGTTACCTTTCCACGATATTTTTCTCGAAAATTGGACTTGAAATAACGTTGTGTTAAATGGGAGTATTGGAGATACACAGGGAGTTGTACTATTTTTAATATCTATCATAAATGCCATTTTCACGAAAATGTTCTCAGCGAAAACTTTCGGAAAATTGATTAAAAATAAAATGGATGCATCTTACCACCTTTTTGAGAAATTAGCTAATTTCTCCGATATTTGAAGTCAAAATGTGGCGATTATATAGAAATGGCGCAGCACTCGGCGTCCATGGCTATATTAATGTGTTAATAAAAAAATATATTCACAGAATATTCAACAAATTATCTACCTTAATTTTGGTTTCCAATAGTTAACGCTAGTCATCAGCGAAAGTGACATTTTTTAAACTAAATAATCCAAGAGTTGGCATTTAGTAGATATTTGTTTTGACTCAAATAGTCGCGTTGCAACCTTAAGGTAGTTTGAGCGAAAAATCACTTCACCTAGAATTTGATGAATTTGACTTCATTTTAAAGATAAAACTCCCATCTTTCAAAAATATCAAAATATTAATCCCTTGCCGAACTACTTTTCAAGCAATTTGCCTACAAATACAACCTGTTTTACATGGGATAGATTACGACTGTGCGCTCCAGAGGGAGAATATTAAAAAAATTAGGAACTTTTAGCACCTATATTTCGTCAAAAAACTAACTTTTTGTAGTTTACATGTTTTCTCAACTATTTATAAAAAATAATTCATTACTCACCACAGTAATTTTTAAAGAATCGCAAAAAAAACCTGCCGGTTTGAAGGGTTTTCAGCCGTACGGCAGGAAAAAATGAGTCAAGTTAGAGACTTATGTAGCTTTATTTATTTAATTACTGAAAATTTTCGTCGTATATAACTATATATTTGCGCCATTAATATTACAATATTTATTTCATACTTCTTACGGACGCTGGAATAAAAAAATAAAATTTGAATATGGTCTCCATTATGACTAGGGAACTATCTCACTCAAACCACCTTAAGTTTCCAATTTCGTTTTAAGAGAGGGGAGCAAGGGGAAGGGGGGCAGGTAGGGGTGAGTGAGGAGATGACTGAGAGAAGTTGGTTTGGTCATTAACGGGTGGCGACCGACAAGTGAGGCCATTTGCGCCGTAGAGAACAGGCGTGTGGATTCATTTATATCTACATAATGCCTTGCGAGCCGTCGCTTGGCCATGTGTCAGGGAGTTTTAGCACAACATTCATAATCAAGAGAGAAAATAGCGTGTTGCTTGGGATGCTAGGGCATCATCCGCTATTAAGGGAGGAGATAACGAAAAAAAATTGGATGTGGGAATGAAGGGAAGTGAGTTGTACGCTAACCTAGCGTCTTCGGGGTCTTGCTTTGCATTTGGTGGTCACTTTTAGTTCATGGAAAGAGGGAATTTTTGACGTGAAGCACTTATCTTATTTTCTCGCAAAAGCCTAGCGTCACGCGACACCCGACTCCCTGATTGAACTTTCGCGTAGAATATTTTTCTTTCATTCATTTATATATGAAATATTTAAGCTAGAGGTTTGGTAATTAGTTCAAAACGAGACCAAATCATCATTAACTTTAATTATTCCAATTGTATTTTCTCTATAAATCGATAAAATGAAAGTTTTGAACTTTATTTTGGCAAATTATAAATGAAAATTTAGGATTTTTTTCACTTTTGCTGCCAAGGAGTTTTGACACTGTTACCGAGGCTTGTCAAAGGCTATGCAGGATATAAAAGCTACATTTAAGAGAATTAAACTTTCTCATAAATTACTTATATACTAATTATATCTTCTCTTTTCATGATGTACCATGTATTATGATACCTTATGTACTATTATATATTGTTACTTGCGTTGGTGCAAAATTAACTATTATTTTTATGGAACACTCTTCATATATTTTTTCACCAAAAAAGTACACACCGTAAAGTCACTCGCAAAGACTCCATTACTCGAACCATCATTGTTGATTCCTCTCCCTCGTCAACAACCACCCGTTGCCAAGGCTCTGGAAGCTTGCCTATTTCAACCGTCGTTTCCAGAATTCTCTCGAAGATTCGTCCGCTACAGTATCTAAATTACTTTTTCCGCTTGCGAGTTATGAATAAATCCACTTCTTACGGATGTTGGGTTATCTCGCGAAAGCCTGGCATCATGCGACACCCGACTCTTGGACGGTTAGAGAAGACAGACAGAGCGATTGAGGAGACTACAGAGCTTGCTTGTGTGTATTAGTGCGCGCTATGCCTCAGTGTACATGTGTATAGGTAACTTTACCTATAGCCAAGTAGAGAGACGTGCTACGTAACATCGCACTCACTCATCCGACTGTTGAGTCCAAGAGTCTCACACTCACATTACTCTAATGGTTATACGAGGGTAGACTTAAAAGTAAGGTCTCCAATTTTTTTTGTCACAGAAAATGACATTTATTTACATTGTTGGATACATCGTTGGAAAGGTCATGGCTTCAGCTATTTTTCGATGTAGTCACCCTGGCGCTCGATGATTTTCCTCATCCGCATGATGAACTTTTGAATACCGTCGTCAAACCAGCTTCCGTCCGCGTTGCGAAGGCGTTGACCTCCTCTTGCACCTTGTCGTCCGTCGCGATCTTCATCCCTCCTAGGTGTTTCTTCAGGCTGA
This sequence comes from Pyrrhosoma nymphula, assembly GCA_963573305.1. Taxonomy (NCBI): domain Eukaryota; kingdom Metazoa; phylum Arthropoda; class Insecta; order Odonata; family Coenagrionidae; genus Pyrrhosoma; species Pyrrhosoma nymphula. Next base: position 73,341,424 of record OY754337.1, read on the forward strand.
GGAACTTGTGGAAATCACTTGGTGCGACGTCGAGGCTGTACGGAGGATGCCCGATCACTTTCCACCCAAACTTCGAGATCAGTTCCTGCGTTTGACTAGCCGTATGCGGTCGCGCGTTGTCGTGATGAAATGAGACCCCCTTCGTCAGCATTCCTGAACGTTTGTTCTTGATGGCGCGCCGAAGCTTTTGTAGTGTGTGGCAGTATCTTTCCTTATTGTTAGTGGTTCCCCGGGGCATGAAATCCACCAGCAATAATCCTCACCCTGAAGAAACACCTAGGAGGGATAAAGATCGCGACGGACGACGAGGTGCAAGATGAGGTCAACGCCTTCGCAACGCGGACGGAAGCTGGTATGACGACGGTATTCAAAGGTTCATCATTCGGATGAGGAAAACCATCGATCGCCAGGGTGACTACATCGAAAAATAGCTGAAGCCATGACCTTTCAAACGATGTATCCAACAATGTAAATAAATGTCATTTTATATGACAAAAAAAATTGGAGACCTTACTTTTAAATCTGCCCTCGAACATTTCACCCAGAGCACTCTAGCGGTCAGGCGCTAACTATCAGTGCAACAGCGCGACAGGAGTACTCTTTAATTGAATATCTTGCAGATTTTAAGTGGGAAATTACCTATTTATTTCTCAGGGGAAACTTAAAAAGGTGACTGTTCAATCAATTATGTACCCTGAAAAATACTGGAATCAGATTAAAGCTCAATAATGCCGTCCAGTCCTTCTCATGTCGTTTTCGCAGTGTACTTTCTCGGCCATCTTCTTTGTTTACTTACGGTTGCGATGGCGATGTCTCGTGTGCTCCCAGGTGTATTTTAAATGGACGCTGATAAACGTCTAACAACAAATGGAATAATTACTGAATTTTTTCACAAAAAAATAAAATATTTATGGTAAAAGCATACAATCTTTATCTTTTTCACGCATGCGTATTTTTCCATTTGCACCTGAAACAATTGGCGCCAGTAGTAATCCATACGAGATATCGGAATTCCGTCAGACCCTTGGTTGAGTCGTTGCGTGGTTATGTATGTACAAGCGCTTCGAATTAATTCGCAATAATATTCTTAGAGGGATATAGTGTAATTTCATATGGATATTTTTATTCTATGTGTATTTCATATAATTATCATAAATGTATAAATATAATTTTAATATTCATATTTTCAGAAATATTTTCTTAAATATTTATGTTTATTTATGTACTAGCTGAATAATCCGGCGTTGCTCGGGATCACACTTCCTACATAACTCATCATATAAATAGGAGTATCGATTGAAAAATGAGTAACTTCATTCTTTCGGGTAGGTATCTGATAAAATAAATTTTAACTGTGGCTCTTGAGTGAAAGTCGGTTGAAAAAACCAAAAAAACAATTAACCATTGCGCAAAACCCAATGCTTAGCATTCCTAATAAGCTTAACTAAGCAAAATGAATTTAAAATGCGTTAAATACCAAAATCTGGTTGTCACGGAAATATGCTATTCTTGATTTCTGAGAAAAAATGCGCGTTTGTTTAAGGTAAAAACGAGATTTTCAGACAAATACAAATTGGAAAAGATAAATTGATTGGAAGAATTATAAACTTCATTTGATAAAAAAATCCCAACCCTCTATCTTGAGTGAAAGTAATTTTTAAAAGCAAATAATTAAACCACTGCACAAAACCCAATACGTAGATCAAAGACCTTTTTGGGATTTTTGGGGGTCTGAGATCTTTTTAAAATAGCCTACAATTTTCCTCCTGTCTTGAATTATTAGTCTGCATAAATTCAGCACGATCGTACTAAAACTGTAGATTTGTGTAAAAGGCCGAAAGACAAGGAGAGAAACGTATTATGTGCTTCCCACGGCCAGTCATATCTTTACTTAGCGTTCCACTTCTGTTGGCCGTCCCGCGACGGCCACACTTTTTTACACCTAATACTTCGGCAGGTCTGGTCTCATTTTTTTGCTTCTATCAGACCCTAGAGGAGTAGTTCGGGGATTGCATTACATCACTCTTGTCACCTCAAAACTCACGTGATTTGAAATTTTCAAGTCACTTTAGCCTAGCGGGTACTTAGCTTAGCCTCTAATGGTTAGTAACCTAGTCTTTCCAATATCCGATCGACACTGTGTTCATATTTCGTGGGAAATGGAGGAGAGAAAACCGTAATCAGTAGTGGCTTACTTTTAAGAAGGTTTCCTAGAAAATCACGGTTCTACGTCTAAGGCGACGGATGCGAGTATTGTGCTGAAGCAACCCTGCACATTACCACAAAATAAGGGTCGTCAACTGAAAAATCTCCGCCACTGCCTGGGATTCGACTTTGGTTCCTTTGGAATGGGAAGGTAGTCCTTTCTGTGACCACACATTTCCTACCCGAAATAAGAATTTCCATTCTTATTTCGGGTAAGAAACATGTAGTGACGTCATTATAATTTCCGCCATCTTAAATCAGATTGGAGCTTTGAAACAGATGGGTCAATATTTGAACCAGATTTATAGTTGGTTACCCGTCCCAAGGTTAGGTAAGGATGAAATTTGTGCGGTTCTTAGCGTGACCCGAAAAACACCACGGGGAGATGCTCATGAGATCGCTTGTGGGCATGTATGTGAGCATCCAAGTCTAACCTTTGTCGTTTTTCATGCAAGGACTCGCAAAGAAGACATTCCTTTTGCTTTAGAAGATTTATTCAAAAGTTTACTCTTTTTTCTATTAGGCATATTGATGAATATATGTTTAAGTCCAAGGGGGGGAAACACAGCGGCGAGTGAGATCATTGAATAAGCAACTCAATGATTGAGGGGATGTATGTTAACTGCACCTTAACAGCTTTAAACATATGTTAATAACTCCTAACGTTAATGATGTGGGAATTGGGTTAAAACAGTTCGCAATCGCAATTAGAGGCAGACGGTTCCACTACGTTTCATGCATCTGAGTATTGAACGTTAATAATCAACGCCATGTATGTTGTAGCAACAGCGGCATTAATACAATCACTATTCACTGCACGTATGTATTCATGCACGTTTAATTCCTTTATGTGTATCGTTTACTACGTAAGTGTTCTCTCATATACATGCCGTACCCCTAAGAGAGCTACTTTGAGAATAGACATTGAAGAGTGTAGGTACTCTTAAATATGCATTGAATTTATCGATAACCCCCTGAAGCAATCAATCATGAGGCCCTTGGGACTCTGGGCTCTTTTATACAGATTTTCTTCCTACGTGCTATCATGGGCCCTGCAAGAAAAACTTAAATGCCAGAGGTATGAATATCATTTGAACATCAAATCTGGTTGTCAAGAAAATATGATATTGTTGATTACGGAGAAAATTTGAGATTTTTCAGCTAAAAACATGGCTTTCCCACGAATATGAAATGTTAATAGAAAATAAATTGGAAGAAATTGAATTTTCATTTATTCAGCCATCCGGTAAAAAAATTCCAGCCCTCTATCTTGAGTGAAAGTACTTTTAAAAAGCAAAAAATAAACCCACTTCACCGGACCCAATGATTAGCATGGACCACCAGAGGGGCTTTTGAGGGGCCTTAGGGGACACTTAGGCCTTATTAATATAGCCTATATTACCCACAGATATATTTTCTATCTACTTGCCAAATTTCAGCTCAAGCATTTTGATCATGCATTTCAATGCTCAATTTCAGCATTTGGTCCTGTAGTTTTTGCGTGATTGAGTAACAAATATCCAAATACACAAACTTTCACATTTATAACGTTAGTAGGATTGTGAGACACGCGGCCATATAAATATGCGACTTTAAACTTATTCCAAGACTTCAAGGGTTAGTTTTGATTCCATTATTTATAATCTAATTTTTTTACTGCCATAATTATAGATGATAAAAAGGTAATTAATGGTTATTTTCTAACTGAATACCTATTTTATTGTAGTATTTTGGTTAACTACGATTTTAAGGTAAATCATTCTTACCACCCATTTTTCCACACTTTGCAGTTTAAAATCTGGAATTTATCGTTGATTTTAAGTGCTTCCTTGACGGATTTCTGAATTTCGGAAATTTCTGTAGGCTCCTAGTTGGATCAGGCGTGCCAGATTGGTTGAAGGGAAGGAACCAGACGAAAGGTATTCCACACTCAGTGTTCTCCTTATTGAGGCGGCTGTAAAAGCATCTGGCTCGTAAACGATGGCCATTCAAGTGATGGGCTCTCGTTGAATACAGCATTGAGGGAAAGGACCATCTCAGTAATCACTTCCTCTGAATTACATTCGAGCCTTCAAGGGCAGAAGATAAACGTAATTGGGAGGCTTTTGGGATGCGGTAATGAAGAAGAACGGAGAACATTAGTCGAGCTGGAAGCAAAAAAGATAGCAGTTACAGATGTGGTATGAGATGAAGGAAAGTGGCCTAGAGATATTTGAAGAGGGTTGAAAAATCGGAAAGGGAAGAAATTAGGGCGTAAATGGATGCTGATGAGTACCAACTGAAGAAGAGAATGGAAGTGATAAAGAAGAGAAATAGAGAATCGAAAAAAGGCTATTTGGGATACGAGTGAACATCCCACGTTTTAAGGAGTAAACGATGTACTATAAATTTATGGCTCCTTGAGTTGGACACGATCATGCCTTTGATCGCATTAATTTCAATAAAATAGCTATAAAGTGGCATTCATGTGAAATAAAAATGTTAAAGCATCTTAATACGACTGCATTATAGCAGGGGGTCACTAAGTAGTTCCACAATGACACGACGAGTGACTTAATGTCAAAGTGTATACAACTGGCGAATAAATGAAGAAAATGCATTAGCCTTATGTAGCAATTGGATAATTAAGAGAATATAGGTTCAATTTGGTATTCAATGTATAAACAAATACGCAAGTGCCAAAAATCGGACAAAAATGTATAATTTCTCCCTAAGCCTTTTCATTCATCTTTTACAGTCTCTCATTCCATCGCTTAGATAGCACGTGGTGTTGGACTAGTTAAGAAAGTGAATTCAATTTTTGTGATGATATATTCGGAAGATTCTGCGGACCAATTTTTGGTAGAAAGTTTTAGGCATATGTCATGCTAAGAGCATATAATTAACTTCTAATCAACATGCTTATCATAATGACGAATCACTCAGACTCCATTATCTTTTTAGACCAAGAAATATTGTCACATAATCTGGCGATTTCCTCTTGTCACCTTATATGCAACTACATAAAACATATCCTAGTTATTTATATGCTACTGTAAAAGACAGTGGCAAGTCCATGGCATGATGTTGAAGTCTTCGTATAATTCAATAGATAAGGTAAATACAATTGAAAAAAAACGTATCCATCGAAGAAGAGTGTCCGAACAAAATAATTCACAGTGCATTAAAATGAATATACTGATGGTCAGCGGCTTTTTTGTAGAACCTGCGTGAATATTAACCTTTGTGAAGTCTTGAATTGGACCATATTTTAAATATCCTATCTAAGTCGTAAAATTGTTCAAATATCTGAATGAAGCAAACTTCTTCGGCCGGTGAGGGATATGTAAAAAAGTGAAATATTCATGAACATGCAGAGAAGCACTATAAGGTGGCATACATTGGAGTTATTTAAGTAAAAACTAAGAATAACGCTATTTATGGCAAAATTCCCCCCACCTATCCGTTTTATTTATAACAATCTGTTCCAATTAGGAGAGCTTTTTCGATTTATTTGATCCAGGCGTGTTCAACGTTTTCGTCAGGACACATGCAAAGCTCCATCTTCACATTTTATGCAGTAGCATAGAGTTTCATTTGCTGCCTTGGCTGAGGGCAAATGAAAGCCTGGGATAGCGATCACAAGCTCAAAATTTGCTACAAGGAGGTGCCGTTTTCATGTTTTACGGTAAAGTGCAACCACCGATGTGTTATTCAGTTCTTCTGACATCGATGTTCCATTCTTCGAACTTAATACTTGGGCATGCAATTTTTGGATAGAAGAAATATTTTTTATTTAAATCAATTTAAATTCTGATATTATATAATACGACTTTTATTGAGAAACGAGTACATTTTTATTGTTTTACCGTAAAAATTTTAAATAATCTGCTAAGCCAGAAAGTTATACTCAAACCCGTCCAACAAATTCTACCAGAAGCATGATTTTTACACCATCGAACCCATTTTACACAACCAGAGTAGTCTTCCTCATGACAGGTATACCCAATTAAAGCAGTTTACTTGACCCGGATTCTAGGAGTTTATGAATCCTGATGCGTGCCTGGGCTCGATCACATTTCTCCATAACGCGTGCTCTCGCATTATCGTTATTTTCCAATGGTGCTCATGAGAGCAAAAACGTGATAGACATTCTTCAAATTTTGTCAGGTGCTTTAAGTCATAGTTTTAATCGATGGAGTGCCGTCTTAGGCCAGTATCTCTGAGCAGCCAGGGGAAAATGTCCCGTTTCCCGGAGCTTAACCCGAGCGAAATAAAGCGTGGGTCCGCTTTAGGAAGCGGATATTCGCTACGTTTACGCTTCCTTACCTCTACCTTTGGCGTAAACGAAGCGGAATGAAGCGGAACCTTCCGCCTACGCTCCCCTCCGCTTCGTCTAAACATTCATGCTTCTTCCTTTAGCGTAAACGAAGCGGAAGGAAGCGATACCTTCCGCTTCCGCTCCCCTCCGCTTCGAATACGCCTCCTTACTTCTTTCTTTAGCGTAAGCAAAGCGGAAGGGGGCGACTCCTCCGCTTCCTTGCCTCTCCGCTTCGTTTAAGGAAGCGTATCTTTCCGCTTCCTTAAACGGAAAAATTGTGGTAATTGGAAAAAAAATCTTGTTTATTGCTATTAATATTAACTTTAAATTCATTCACTGTGGCAACATAGGTTTCAATTAATAAATGCCTGATAACTGTTATTGTGATTGAATGGTATTTCCTCAAACTATCACGGCATTGAATTTTTTAAAAATTTGTTCTCGCAGTTACTTACACGGACGGGAATGACCTAGATGTATACCTTTTTCTTGATGTACAACTGATAGTTGCGAGTATAAATGTCGTAGGTAGGCATTATGAAGGGAGATATGAGAAATAAGTTGTGCGGTGTGGTCGGGTAGGTAGTTGGTAGGAAGTAGGTGATCGTCCATGACTATACTCTGTAAGATGCAGAATGCATTTCCTTTTTTATCATGGTCGTAGCTAAAACACCTTACGCTTCGTTTTCCGCTTCATGCATTTCTCCACACGGTCCTTTTTCCGCTTAGTGAGAGCTCCCATTCGGTAAATTTTACGCTACCATACGGTTCATTCTCCGATTCCATACGGTTTATTCTCCGCTTCCTCACGGTTCTTTCTCCGTTTCAATACGGTTCGTTCTCCGCTTCGTTACGGCTCCTTTCTCCCGCTTCTTTGTCTCATTTTACTGTTTTTTCCGTTTCCTCTCCGCTCCCTTTTCGCTTCGCTACCGCTTTCCTTCCGCTTCACTGGCCGTTCCGTCCGCTCCGTAATCCGCTTTGTTGACGCTTCCATTTTCACCAGGGGCATTACCCCTCTAGAGGGGTTAGCGTTATGTATAACGACAACGTGAAAGAAGGAACCGTAATACTACTCCTGATTAGGTACGCTACAGTTGTTTTTCAAAGTTTACTGGCACTTACGCATCATGGGTGATGGGCTCAGGTATATTAGAGAATCTAAATCTAAAAAAATATAAACAAAATATTGCATATCTTTTCCAAAGTTCTCACCTCATCTCAAGCTCATCATTAATGTAATGATTATGCACTAATATAGGAGGATGACAATAGTGTTAATTCAATTCGAGGAAACTACGTTGAAAACAAAGATGATTTATGGTGAAAGTATGGAATTGATAGTTTCAGCATACTTAGAAAATATGCTGAGCTTACGTAATTAAAACAACTAATCGCCTTCCACAGCATTGTTGACGATGCTTGTGAGATTAATTATTTTGCATAACAAATAATATTCGCGGCCAGTGATTATTAATTTCATTAGTCTATAAATATCATGCCAAATCTGTGCATTACACTTAATTTTTCTTTGCATCAAAGGAATCATGATATTTTCACTAGTATTTGCTTAAATATTTGCTAATTGTGCAAGATTGAATATGTTTTACCATGCATATTATACCATATATAATACCATATATATTATTAATAACCTTTGCAACAGGTCATATCAGCCACAAATTATTGAAAACCTTTTTTGCCTTTATTACTGCAGTATTTTGTGCTGCGTTACCATTGTAATTTAAGCTAAATGCCACCAATGAATATTTTAATTGCGTCACTAAAAGTGCTTCTTTAGCTGGGTGATTCGAATTTCCTATACAATGATTTTTATTAAGAACCCGATAGTAGTGGCCAATCTTCATTTCCGTTACATATTTATTCTATCAGATTGGAATAATTGGAAAACGAAATTTCTGTAATACTTGTTGGTAAAAATTAACAATTTTTAATAATGATGATTAGTGGTATGAGCTACATTGATCCTGTAAATACTTTTTACAGTCCAAATGTACTATTAAAATAGCACTAATATTACCGTATAGATCACTCTGTTTCCATTATAACATTCTTTTAAAAAGAAAAATTAATAAAGTAAACTCATTTTTTGAACAGAAACATCGTTTTTAAATTTTCACTCCAGAAAAATAGTTTATCAAATAAATTTCCGTGCAACATTTTTGAAAACCAAAGCCTATATTATATGACACTTTTACTGTAATTCAATGAATTAATTTTTTTGTAACGATATTTTTGTCGGTATTTTATTGAGAATAAATGGAAATCCGTGCATAAGTAGCTATGTGAAATACTTTTAAATGCATATTTATGTAAATTTGTCATCTGACTTTTAAGGTATCATTCAAAGGGTGTCCAAAGGCCTCTTCTGACTAAGACCAGTATAACACTTTCACAGCCTTAGTGGAATGTGTTGTGATATATTTTGTCCCATACTGATCCTCTGCCATGCAGGCTAACGAATCTTTTAAATTTTGAGTTATTTGTTCCGACTTATTAGGAAATCCGCTGCTGGAGAATGAAGAAACCAATATGAGCTATGAAAAATCAGTCATTGAATCATTTATAATCAAAAGTGATGCCTAATGCTCTTTTAATTAAGGAGTTAGGATAATAAACCCATACCGAGTAGCTTTTTAAATGTTCTAACATCGTATTTCTGGGATAAGGGTATCGAAAAATGATACTTATTCTTATACAGTTGAATCAAGTTATGAAATTCATATTAAATGCGTTGAATATCAATTGAAAGTAATCATTTATTTGTAATATCCATCCTGTAAGATATCATAGAGTGAAGTTTAATATTACATGCAAATATCCATACATTTTTAATGGTCTCTGACGTATTGTTTGAAGTATAATGCTAAAATTTATTCTCAGACATACAAGTGGAATTCACTGAGTTTCAATTTCTGGACCTTTAACATGAGCTTGTTCCATTTCCTTGATAAAATATACGAAGCAGCTAATGAAAGACTTTGCGCAGCTCAAATAAGTGTGTGCATCATTTGAACATTTTGAATTACAAAAAGACGTTGCTTAGTCATTCCTCGAGAGGTAAAACTTGAAGCGAATGGGGCGATGTTTGTTTCTTTTTTTACCTTTTAGTCTGTTAGTAGTTGAGGAGAGAAGCGCCTTCTTAAAGCGCCCCTGGAAAGAAAAAAAGACGTGGATCTCGGCAAGTCTTCTAAGCTCCGGCGTTCGGCGGCCCGCCTGCGAATTTACTCCGGCTCGCGATAAGAGCGGTGGAATGCGGGCCTCCGAAAAGGATTAGACGGACGGAGTCCTGAGAATGTGTCGCCAAGGAGATGGACGCAGGTATTTCGGGGTACAGTTCGACCATCGGCCGCACCACCGAGCCCCGGCGCACGAGGCGCTACTCTAGTTCCTCGGATGACAGACGGTGGCGCGATAGCAGGCGCTGGACGGACGTATATACTCGTTCCCCACTCCCCTGCCTGCCCCCCACCCCCAACAGTCACGTGCACTGATTTATAAGGGGCTGATTTTAGGGAGGGGGGTAGGTAGGTAAGACTCAAACTGCCGCGTCGGGGCCGGCAACTTACTCCGGCAAATCCATTCGCTCACCTCCGACAAAGTCGAGGAGAAGAAAGACTTTTCCCTAGTGCGAGGGAGCCTTACATTTCTTATCTGGCTTACTCTCTTCGGGGAGCGCGCTTTGGCGGAGGACGGAAGAGATATATCAGTCGCGCGGGACGAGAGGAAGAGGCAAGCGGTGGGCTCCGTTTGGAAGACAAGACGCCAGCACATCTCACCGCCGTCTCATTCTTCGACTTTCGTACCCTCCGATCTACGAGCTAAAGGTGTCCGCGATCGCTTCTCGGCTTTGCTGAGCCAAAGCCGCACAGAGGCCTCATTCACAAAGGACTCGGATTCTCGTAGACTTGACTATGACGAAAATTTGATTTGTAAGCCATGAAAAGGACCGAATACTACACCAAAAAAAATTGAGCTTCTTGAAGGATGTGATATTATTGACTAGACATTTTCAAAGTTGGTTAATTTCAAATCCTTTGCAAGGATAGCGAGACCCAAAATTCTCCATGCTTCTACAGCTTTAAAAAAATCAAATCACATGATTATTGGAGCAGCTTTCGGGCGTTCCTCCGCGTGGTGTCTATTGTTGACAAGAGTTTCTCCAGCCATCCTGCTGGCGTCTTCAGGTCTGAAGTGGCGATGTCCGTTTTTGTCCGTCTTATTTGGTCTCTTTCATGAAAGTACATGAATTGGACTTGGGAATTGCTGTGAAAGCTTCTCCAATAATCAAACCCCGCAGAAAACTTCGTACCAATTTCAAATCACATGAGTTTCGAGGTGACATAGAGTGCATTATTTTGACCCTTCACAATATTTCTTTGAGAGGGAAAAATCGACGCAATAAGAGAGCTATCCTGCCAAAATAGTGGGTACAAAAGTTCCACCTTTCCAACCAAAGTTAGTGAAAATAACAAAAAACAAGGTTGTTTTTAATGGAGTTGGTCTTCAATAAATAACATCTCTTGAGTACTCTTGCCAACTTTTCGAAAATTTACCTTTTCAACATCAGGGCTTGAGGTGTAATTTTAGATTAAGAATTCAGAATATGCAGACAGAGATTAATGTTACAGTCGTGGTAACTACCAGCTTATGATCCAGTTTCCTTCATTTAGTCGTTCACAATGCTCCTGTTTTCTTCTTTGGAATGTTGTTGAATCTATTACTTCATCTCTCAATGAGTTTTCCAAGTTAATATATCATCTTTGATAGCTGTGTCCAAAAGAAGTTGTCTTCCAAAATTAATTTACATCACCAGGGGAATTTCATCAGCCTTTTCCCCTTCGATTTCATTTTCCCAATCTTCTTTCTATCCAACTGCTTTTCTCTCTGAAGCTTCTTTTTTGATGGCACTCCAATATCATGGTATAATTAAATTTCTTGGGACTCTATTTTTTTATTCTATTTATGAGTTATCCTCATAGACCTTTTATTTTCCTCGACCATTGCAATATTTTGGAAGTAGCTCATTTCCCGTTGCTAATCAAGATGGAAACAAAATATCGTTGACACAGTTTGGAAAAACTTAAGTCCTTACAGAAATCAATAAATCAAACATATCAAATTTTCTTTATCCAAATTAAAAATAATATTCTTCCGAATAATCAAGCTATGATTATAAGTGAAGTGTAAATTTTGAATAACGCATGGGCATCGAATATGCAGTCATAGAATTGCGCTTCCCTTTTGAAGTTATGATTGCTCTTTCTTATATATGTGGTTTGCCTGTGACAAGTCTTAGTTTTTCATCTTCAGTTCAAGTGACCACTACTATCTAAAATATCTCTTACCTACCATTATAATAACACGGCTACATGTAATGGAAATAAAATTTCCATGTCTAAAAAATATAAATGGAAATACACGTCGGAAAAATGCCCGGTGGCAGTTATCAATGTCTTTTAATAATTGAAAATATTCCTTTAAACTATCGATATTTTCCATCGATATTGAACCGTCCTATATAACGATGGCTATTGTCCAAACGAATGATTCATATAGACTCCGTACTTTCAGTCAAATGGGTAGGATTGTGTAACCATTATTTTGATATTACAGAGAAATATTCGGGCTTAATTTGTTCGTTCTTGCATTACTGCTGGCAACAATTTTGAATACGTATTCTGCTACTTGTTTCTTATTGGAATCAATTAAAAAATAAAGTAGTGAAAATTTTATTTAACGGCAATTAGAAATTCTTCCTCAATTCATAAGCTATCAACTGTATTCATACGGTATCGATATAACTATTGATGGTCTTCAGTGAATATATCGGACATATCGATGACTCTTTGCAATATATAATTTTACATGTTTATTGATAGATTACCATTTATATCCAATTCCCATAAGCGTTGCGGATTGGTATTCATAATTTTAGTTTTATCCGCGAAGGCATAGGTACATTCGGACATCTCACAACTTTCCCCCTATTTCCCACTCTATGTTCACATACATGTACGTACTATCCTTCAACTTTTCCCAGGGACGTAAGGCCGTAACGCCAGGGACGTAAGGCGTAAAAAAAAGTTTGAGTACACCAGCCATGAAAAAGAGAGGGAAAAGGAAAAAGGGTTTGGAAGGGGGAAGCACGAATTTGAATAAACTGAGTGTTTTAACGAATTTTCCTAGTGTCTCGCTGTTTTGATATGTTCAGGATTAGTTTGAAAGTATATCATTTATTTTTTCGCTTTTTTCAGTTCAAATGGGGCATTGTTGGGTTTAAATGACATCCTCATTTTGCACATTATGTGTTCTCTACCAGGTTCCAAACGATCGCTGTGTATTCAAGATGTGACACAACTAGAGCGAAGTAGGTAATATATTGTGGAAGGTTACTCGGGATTTCCACCGGGTCAGATTCTCCAACTCCATCTCGGCCGACGTTTCGATGAACGAGTTGTCCTATGGGTTTAGCGTGGACACCGCTCGCAATGAAAGCCGCTCCAGTCTTTCTTGTGAATCGGCCATTCTCTTCTGCTGCCGAGTAATTTTATCAATGAACGTCCGGCATCTGACCCTGGAGAGACGCTGTCACGCGAGACTCCGCGTGCTTGGCCGAGTATTTGGTTAAGGGTGCTGACTTGCGCATAAAAAAGTTTGGTACTCAGATAAGTAAGCGTGATACTAATTTACCCTCAGATAAATAGGCATACAATCGTAGTTTCTTACAAATTATCATTCTTTTTCATTCGCGAAGAATTTCTCCCGTTTATTTCATGGATTAAAGATAAAAATATCTCATGTCTAACCTATTGTAGTATCTCTTGCGTCGTACCACATAGAGGTAATACCTCTACGTTTCTTGTAACAGACTTAAATACAGAGGCGCCTTAATTTTACTAACATTGGTAGCAATTGCTTGCGGCGCTATAAGTGCAATAAGCGTTAAGGAGGATTGAATGAATTGACTGAATTCACTGAGTGAGTTTCGCAAAAGAAATAAATATTGGCTGGCGAATATCATTGACTTCAGCATCGAGAGACCTCAGGGCAGTGGCGGATACAGAAAAAATTCAAGGGGGGGGCGCAAGTTATCGCGACGATTGTAGCTTTCAAACTGACTGCCTGGCAGCGACTCTGCTTCCCTTATATATGTAGCTCGGTTGTTTCGAGAACATTCTGTGCCAGAATGTTCGCTTCCATTCTTTTAAGGAGTGTGAACAAATACAAACAGTAGAATATTCGCGACTTTTCTCGAACAAATGCCAGACAGAATAACGTATCGAGATCACTAGAATGGCCGCGACTTTTCTCGTAGGTTAGCTATCTATGTGCCAGACAGAAACGTATAAAATACGATGACGCGGACGCGCGCGCCTGCTACATAAGAAACTCGATAACTCGACTCAGAGTCGACTGACGAAAGACACGAACGAATAGAGTGCGGGCTGACTGGCGCGGGCGGCGCGGGCAGCCCCGCAAGGGGGAGGGGGGGGCGCGCGCCCCCCATATGTATCCGCCACTGCCTCAGGGACAACTTGAAAAATTCCAATCAGTTGAGAATATCGTCCATAAAAACACCGAATATATCGACACAGTCCTCGTCCCACTTTTAACCACGTATTTCGTGGGTATACATGTATATTTTGTATAGAGGCTGATGACCGGCGCAAAGAGAGCTGAAATCGGATATATCCGGAAAAGATTCGAATTTTTTTTTCCATTTTATTTTCGCTTGCACCAACGGTCACAACTTTAATTTTTATCTTCATACTAAACAATATGCTGTGTCTTGATATCTACAACTTTTCTTATGCCCGCGGATTATACAACTATTTCCTGCTTTAACAAAAAAAGAATACATAGAAACAGAGGCCTCCATTTTGTTGAATAGCTAAAGTAAAAATTATTCATAGTATTTCACTCACTCAGTGTTTCAATCCAAAGGTTGGTTATCTGATAGGTTAGACTAGAGCTCACCCCATACTAAGCCATTGACGTGTGAAATTCACACATTCAGGGTAGGGGGCCTGTTCCTATCCCTGGGATTTTCGGAAGGGGTTTCCAGAGAGGCTTCACCCGCATTTAACACCCGGGACCCTCCGGCCAGTAGCCCAACGCTCTACACACAAGGCCACCACGACCATCATTCTTAGTTTTACTCGACGACCTATTCAAACTACTTAAGTTACATGAAAGCCTATCATTTTTTTATGAAATGAAATTTGTCTTTTTGTCGTTAGCAAACTTCTAGAAGTTTGCTGGGAGTAAAGGATTGAACACTGCAGCTTCCACTTAGATATTTATTTAACACGACCATGGTTTCGTAGCAGTGCTACATCATCAGGTGAACAGTAAGTCAAGCATGCTGCTACGAAACCATGGTCGTGTTAAATAAATATCTAAGTGGAAGCTGCAGTGTTCAATCCTTTACTCCCAGTATGATTGACTTCCACAAAGTATTGCCTGAAACTGTGTCGTATGTTCTAGAAGTTTGTCTACTGCTTGCATTCGAAGTATTTCAAAGAAAATAGGAAGAGCATTGTTCCTCCAATTATAATCAATTTGAAGCCGTTTCAATTCGTTATGGGGTGAAGGCAATGAAAGAAGACATTAAACATTGCATGTTTAATGTCTTCTTTCAATGGTAGTTATCAATGAAGAGTGATTGTGCAATGTTTCAACACTCCGACTTTTGAAAGAAAAGTATTTTTGGATCTGAGTCAGGTATTTCTGAGTTCAGTCGGCCCCACAGCACACCCCCGTTTGAATTTTATTAATGACTCACGTCCGCTCCGCGGCGTCCTCCGCCGGCGCTGTGTCCGGCATGGGGCGAGAAGGCGGCAAGACGGCGGTTGTGGTGTGACCGAATACTTCATATCGCCTGCAGTGGCGGATTTTGAAGCTACCCCGTGCGGTCAAAATAAATGGGACCTATATTATTTATTAAAACAAATTCAAATTATATTTAGAAAATTCATAACAATGCATGTACATAATGACTGCATTTTAAGTTCTAACTTTCTAATAAAACAAGGTATTTAATGAAAAACTAAAGTAATAATAAAAATTAAGGTGTTGTCATGTTTTGATTTTTAATTGATCTTGTTAAAAGAAACAATTTAAAAAAAAAATTATAAACAAAATCACATCTACGACTTGCATGAAATACAATTAGTGTTAAAATGTTTTTTGAGACCTTTCTTTATCGAATTATTCAATAATTTTAACGCAGCTAAGTTTATTTAATAATTAATATAGGTTCTTTCAAGTTGTAACATTTTCTTATCTTTTGGATAAACGTTTTACCCCAAATTTCAGCTACTTACCCTATCTCCATTCCGAATTTGTGAATATCTTAATGTTAACAGTAATTTCCCAAAGTATGAGACCATTTCTCAGAGTTCGAAAGGAAATGCGTTGACGATCATTCCTCTGGACGCATGGCGAGGGGGCGTCTTACCCTGTACCGCAAGAGGGAGGGGATATAGGTGTAGGGTCACACAGAGGAAGTGAATTTTGCAGTATTCACCTCGGTGGTGCAGTGGTGCTGAGTTGCATCATTAGGGGCTGCTCGAACTGCGCTGGACCATATCTCAGAAAATTCAATTATATGCGAAGAAGCTGATAAAATTTCGGTTCCAAATGGCTTTATTATAGACTTTTTCATAGATAAAGCGCTTTTCCTGCCCCAAAACATGCACATTTTACTTCGAAGTACTTATAACTCTTGGGGCACATGTTTTCGATGACTGGCAGTCACAGGATTTTAACACGTGAATTTTCATTCCACATCGATCATTTTTAGGGTTGGAAAAAATTACTTTTCTCTATTTCGAAAAATGAGTTCCATCCTAGTGCCCATGTATTTTAACCTCAGATGAATGTTTTTATCTGCACTCTGTAGCCAGAAATATTAGGAGACGTTAGAACTGCAGTGCATCTCGTATAAAGCGGGATGTCCTGACTGATTCATTCATTCATTCATCAACGCACAGACGCGATTCGCCTGCCCTCATTCAGCAAGCTGAGGCTCGAGAGACGGAAAGCCTCTACATAAACACGCACATGAACAAATGCGCTGCCTCCATGAGTGTATTTTAGGGTAAGGAGCAAAAATAGGGATTTCGATGTCATTTGCCAATGATGGTGTTCTAGTCTCCTCTGTTGCTACCGTCTCACGAGTTGTGAGTCCACGTATAGCCCTGTCTTCGAGCGGATGAGTTTGAGTTTAAACTGTCAGTCGTGTTTAATCGTGATATATAAATATTTTACGTCACATCACATTACACTACTTTTACAGCCCCTGCCTAAAGATTAAGTGCTGTTTGAAGCACTCATTAGAATATCCTCAGATTTGCAATACAATGTCATTTTTACTTCCGTAAAGATATGTACATATATCTTTGAATAAAAATATATGAGATTCTAAGAGGAATCTCTTGTTTTATCTAAACCTTTGGGATTGCAAATTTTATATCAGTTTTTTAATACAATTAACAGCTTCGTTCAAGACTTAAAATGCAGGATTTCACCAGCATCTGATAATTCTTAAAAATTTAACCAGCACTGAAGTATTTACTAAGTTCGTATAAGTAAAATAAATCAATGTCTCTCGCACTTTCGTGAAAGCTCTTTGGCCTCTGCCATTTTACTTTCCACTGCGTCATTGGGGAAATGCATCCATTTGCCTCTGGATTGTATTGGTGATATTCTTTCTGCCAGGCGAAAACGACATATATAGAACGTACAATTTGTGTTGACACCCAGCAACAAACAATAAAGTCTTTGACAAACAATCAAATTCGCAGCTAGTGGAATAACGTTTCCATTTGATAATCCTTAGGTTGAACTCTACTCAGAATTAGTCCATTGCTATATATTTTTTTGGCGTCTTTAATTCATGACAGTCTAAATAATTCTCCACCTACTTTCATTATATCATTTCAAAAACCCACTAGACTTTTATTTTACAAGTAACATTCTGCGAGGACCTTAATCAAAAACTATTTTTTTAAATAGCGTTCAATGAAAAGTTATATTCATCCAGTATTAAAACTTTGTGGCTTCATGCTTTTTAAAAATGGGAGGAAGCTTTATGATTTTACGCGTCATCCGTGTAGAGGAACCGTGCTAATCTTTTCTGTATTGTTACAATTTTAATTCATGAGCTGTGAAAGCGAAGACGATTTTTTCACCAGCCGAGTCCAAACCAACTGATTGCATTGTAGAATATCAGTCAGAGGAAAGTTCGATGACGTCATAAACTATAAATCGCTCTCTCAGTCCAGTTATCCTTTAACGGATTACAATCTACTTGGAGATATGGTTCACAGAGACTTCCTTTCAGCTGAATATATTTGCTTTTGGAACATTAAAAAAGCTAACTTTAACTCCGGCCCACCTCGAGACTTCGTGGAATTTGCTTATGATAAATGACAAGTATAACTTAGTTTTTCCGTATAGATTTATTACAACAAGACGTCCTAAGTTTTGACGAAGCTCGTCATCAACAAGTGTTGACGAGCTATTTTACGTTCTGAAACTTTACTAATTACTTTATACAAGTGTTTAAACCTCCTCAAACTTCAAAACGATCTTAAACTATGGACTAATTGTAAATGATAAGTATTAACTGAGTTTTTCCATATAGATTTATTACAACTGATTACGAAAATTATCTCCTGATACTTATATACGATGGATTTATACTTATCCTTTAAAATAAGTTCATATTTTAAGATCGTTTTGAAGTTTGACGAGGTTTAAACACTTGCATAAAGTAAAAGCTAAAGTTTCTGAATGCCACTGTCTCATCGAAGTTAATATTGAACAGGTAGAGAGCATTTATTCAGGTTTTTTAACGACTCGCGCGCGTGCATGTCTGCTGCCTTTTTATAGGCGCCCGGCGCCAGTTCAGAGAGTAATGCAAGAGTTTCCCATCGCATCGCTGGTGCGAGCGTAGTTAACTTTTGTTGATGTCTCACGGGGGCGGCCCCAAGAGAAGGGGCAACGCGAAAGTTGCTGCATTCAGCCGATAGAGCCCCGCTGCGGGGTGAGAAAAAAATACACCCTTAAAAGTTACCTCCATGACATGAATGGAGCGTGACTCGTCAGAATTCCTTTAGCGGTGACGCTCTTCACCAGTGGGGCTAACTCGAAGAGTGTCTTTGCTAAGCCACATTGATGAATCAAAGTTTTTTAAATCGAATGGAATGGGAAATCGGAAACAGGCTCTAAGTCTAATTTTACGATCGGTCTTTTGTGTTACATTCTATCTTGGTTATTTAATGGCTCAATTCATTTTACTCTCTGAATTTCTTATAGACAACAATAAAAAAATCTTAACAGCATTGGCAAATTCAAAGATTACCAAAAGTAATTAGTGTAACATTAAATTTGATGTAGCTTATTTCAAAAATTAGTAGCTGCCGACCACGGCTTCGATTAGAAAATTATTGTTGTGACCTGGATACTGGTGGTCGAGTGTCCATCTCTTTTTGATAGACAAGGGTGGTTTCCCTAGTCTATTTTAAAATTATTTTCTTTTCTTTCTTTGTATATTTCTGTAGAGTTATTTGGCAACGCCTAGAATAGCCGGACAATGGAAAATATGTCTCTTAGGAGCGTGACCTTTCACTTTCGTTGACGTCCAAACCTTCCTGTATCCAATGAATGCCCCCTGAATCCATTGTCACCTTGCCGGAAACAATCGTCTCTAGGCTTCCCTATAAAATGGCACGGAAAGATACGCCAATGGTCATTCATTCCTCGGTCTACCATTCGTCGGCTATTCAGTCTTCCACGGCCAGTCATGTAGCCTTACCGAGACGTGGAAATACTCTCATTTGGACATTTTTTAGGACAATGACGCGGCTAATATTCCGAAAAAAGAAATGAAACATCTACCTATTAGAGAGGACTACGAAGTATAGCATGAATACCGGGAGCAGAAGGAACTTCCTTAGCCCTTGAACGGTAACGTTATTTTTATCACCCTATTCTGGTAACGTGGGGTGAATAAACACCCCAATTTAAAAAAATTCGTATCTCACACCCACTATGACTGTGAGAGTCCTATGGGGGTTCATTTATTTTTCGTTTTTTAATTTAGAATCACCTGACACAAAGATTTTTTTCAAAGTTTGTCGGATGAGAGAAAAATGAGTAAGGGAAGTAAAATGGTGTATTGTAGCTAGACTATTGTTCCAGTGAATGCCTTGAACGCTGTCTTGGAGTAGAGAAGCATAATTTTCGTAAAATTTCGCCATTGTGATAACTTCTCCAGGACCTAGATTGTCTCTCTTGATTTTGAAAAAGCCACTTTGTTTCTTGGCAATGCCCTTATATGCCTGAACGTTTTTTTTGCTACCTCTATAAAAACGTCAACACAAATTTCTCTGTCCATTATAACAGTCTCCAAATTACATTTGTCCGTGTCTGTCCACTTTTTTATAGTGATAGTGTCTATCAAATTCTCTTGAAAATTATTTTCTAAAACATGTGGGAGTATGTATGGTTCACCGAACGTTCTGCCTTTACCTTGACCGAGAGTGCATTCATCAGTAGGAGGAGAGAACTTCAATGTGCACTGAAAGCAATCTCTGTAATTTCCAAAGAGCTTTTCACAGTCTTTTGAAAGAATCTCAGATGATTGGGCCCCCATTAACATTAGTTTAAAGTTCTGGTGAATTTTTCACACGCATACCGAGTGCGTGCCTGACGCACCGGCGAGAACACATTCAGTTGGCCTTAAATCAGCAAACTTTGATATGCCAATTTAAAGATTAGGGTTTTCTTTCTCGAAATGGGAGTATATTTCTCCCAAATTACTTAATACAAGCCTTTATTGCTTTTGATTTGTGACATTGCTACCATTTTTATATACACATTTCCAATGTTTTTTGCCGGGCATTTACCGACCTATGCCAGACTCTCGTTAAAATGATTTTACAATTTTCTCGATATCAACTGGTGAGGTCCTTCCGTACTTCTGATCCGGAGTGCAAAATATGCCTTTCTCAGCTACATATTGCTCGATCGCTCACTACTTCATTGTTCTTGATACTGCTGTTATTCTGGTAGTTTAGGATAGTAACCGACATTAGGACATTCCTACTTATTGTATTATTAGTATTCCTTTCCGGGAATGGATCTCATTTCACATTTAAGTATTAAAAAATTGTCTCCTAGCTTAATGCTCAGCGTTTGGTGGAAGCCTCTTCTGTGTTGAAAGATTTCAGGCTTTTTCGGCAATTGGTACTGATGAACTGTTCTCGGGCTTCCCACCAGGTCTGTCTGTTTTCTGTCGGGTAAAGTCTGTAAGTTGACTGTCGTTTCGACCGAAGACTTTCCTGTCATCTTCATGGCTGTGGTAGCCTTGGGGAGGGAAGGAAATAGTGGCATAGGTACTTAGATGCGGTGGAAGTCTTTAATTGGAGCTTCAGGGACTGTCTTGTGTCTCCGTCCGCGGAATACAGGATTAAAGATTTGTGCCGTAATCATTTGTATCAGGGGTGCTTGAATGTATCTGCATCCATCCACAGCGCTGAAGATAACAGGAAATTCTTCTGTCAAAACGTCGGCCAACATACAGACTCTAATCCGGTGGGAATCTTGAGAACAATTAATCTGTACTCTTATTTGCAGTCAGTGATGAATCGGAAATGAAAGGCTTGCTCTCTCAAGGAGTTCCAGTCATCTCCAAAGAAATGACTATATACTAACCTTCGTCTTCTGCAGTCCCGATTTCGAAAGGGACCACTGCATGTTATTCTTGGCTTTGCGGTCATTTTTAACACCTCCCAAGCTGAAGTTGAAGGTCCACCGGGTGATTAACAGACTATATAGGGGCTAGGAGTTGTATATAGTTCATCTTGTGTGTGAATACACATGCATGTGTATATTATATCGCGTCACTGGATATGTCTTCGGATTTAAAGTTCAGTGGTGTGGTGGTTTGCTCCTCAGTCAGGTTCTTCTTCTCGGGCAAGTCTTTCTGCTAAGTCCGGAGGGTAAACAGTCCGCCGAGGGGAAACATGTCCAAAGAGAGTGCATGAATAAAAAATGCCACTTAACCTGTTTTTAATGGTGCCGATGTCCTCAGTTGTCAGTCACTTTCCCGAATAGCCAAACCATGAATATACATATGGATCCTAAACTTGCCCCCAGTGGGTGCTGCCAAACATTCCGCATGCTACGAAAAATCAGGAGCAAGCCGATTCCAGCTCCGCAACTATAGAAAATGTGGTTCTAATAAGAAATGGTGGTGATTCAAATGGAGATACTGGAAATAAAGGTATCGGAGTGTGCCTCTCTGTTAACACCGGCCATTTCTGACACACACAAGCGAACTATGCCTAAGGAAAGGCCGTGATTCAAATGCAGATACTGTAAATAAAGTTACCGGAATTGGTCTCTCAATTAAACCGGCCATTTTTTACTCACAGAAGCGGAATCATGCCGATTGCAGCGCGACTTATTTTTTTGGGGAAAGCTAGGAATCACTTATGCTCGTACATTGGTGCTAAAGATTTAGATCCTTATATATATTCATGAGCCAAACCATGGGTACAATAAGGCTGATTGCTCATGGTGGCTTTAATATAATATATAAGCCCGTGCTTCCGTGCTGGATGGCCATGTGTAGCTACAACCTCTTTTAAAATATGGTCCAGACCTGACGGTGCTGTAATGGCTTTTCTAGTCCAGGATCATCTCCATGGTGTCCGTCTGTGCCGCGGCCAGCCGATAGAGTTAAAAAAGGTGCATCGCTTAGAAATAGAAGTGCAGGGGTGGGAGTATGAGAGCTCATAGCGCCCTCCTCAATTTCAGTGGCGGATTGCGGTAACTACGCCCCTACCTCCTCACCCCGCCATACCCCACCCCCTCTTTATCTCAAACGGCCACCCCCACCCGCGCTTAACTCTTAAAACTTCGTGAGGGCGTCTTTTCCCACTCGCTTTGTTTTTACGTCTCCCGAGGATGGACGGGGGGGTTAGACCGAGAGGGGAGGAAAGGAGGGGGTACTTGAAAAGGTAGAGAGGTGGGAAGTGGAGAGGAGGAGCAATTCAACTTGGAGCACACAGTACAACCGTTTGCTTTTCCTTACTACCGCCCTCTCTCACATACAACAACACACACAACCGCTCTCGCAGACGGGAAAGAAAGATTCCACAGCTTCTCTCCCCCTTCCCCTGCACACCTCGGATATAAGTTCCTCCTCTTCGCTCCCCCTCCTGTGCTCGAATGCAGCCCTTCAGATGTTTTACCCTTTTATGTTTTCCGTCCCCTCGACTAGCAGCAGAAACGTGGCTTGTATTTGAATCACCGGGGGAAAAACATTGATAGCTTACCATTCATTGTGTTGCGCAGTCAGCGAAGATTGAAAAGCACCGTTATCGGACAAGAAAAACGATGATTTGAACTATATTCACGGTCAAAATGTTCGGTAACCTGTCCATTGGTAGCCTTTTACAGATATGCAATCGCAACTGTGGAATGCTATGCAAATAGTTTCAGGATTCTTTCTAAATGCAAACTTGCAAGTGTAAGATGTTCACTGCAAACCAATTAAAACACATTCCGGGCGAATAATATGAGTAAACTCTTTTAGAAATCACCAAACCATTGAGATTCGGATAAAATGGTCAATCGCGATTATGGTTATAACATCAGCAATGCTTGGAATCAGATTTTGAAAAGATTTAAGAATGTAAGAACCAAGACTCCGCTGAATAACTGTCTCCGGAGTCCAGAATCGGCTGCCGACCAATCCAAAAAGACCTAGCCTTAGTGCTTAACCTGGCTGAAATTTAAGATTTGCGGTATTCTTGCCTTGAGAATGAGTGATGAGCCGTCTCTCGAAACGTAGGCAATTATGATTAGTTTAAACCGATGGAGACCCTGAGAAGAGTTTACTCAAATTAAAACACTAATACGTCCATGCTTGACGCCTTTGATGAAAATCAACACATCAAATAACACTTGCAACTATCGCTGTTTTTTTTTCTCAAACACTTCATCGCCCATCAACAATGCTCCCGTTCTGGGGGCTATTTTGAAATCTCCCTGGAGTGAACATACGTCATAAAATACGGAAAATTACGTCATTTTTTGTAGTTCCACTCCGCCACCCAGGTGGCGCGACCATCTTCGGCTCACAAGTTGTGATCTGCGGGTTTCTTCTTTGACTCACCCGGTCCTTTGATTCTTGATCCGTATCTTTCAACTCTCGATCCGTTTCGCCTTACAATAGGTGAGAAGGAACTATTGAAAGGCCTCCGAATCTCATTAGTTCCATCTCGCCTGTCGTTAGGAAGGTGAAATGGAGCCACCATTGGACCTTGGCCGATCGTGAACCGGTCATTAAGAGAGCGAAACGGGTCCTCCGCCTTCCCGCAAAGAGTCATTAAAAACGTGACATTGCAAAATAACCTCCTGTTGCTGATATGCGCAGTGCCTAATGCAGAAGGTCTGAAACGAATTGAAGGCAACTCCTCCGCTGTGTTGCAATGCGAGCAGTGTACTAAAGCTGGTTTTCGCACAGTTGATTGTGAGTGCGAAAGTTTACGACGCAGTGTATCCTCCCTCCACCTGAAATCACTATGTAGCACTCAGTTTTGATTCCGCCCGTCGCGTCGCAATCAATTTCCATCGAATGACGGACTTCGCCAAACGTCGGTTGCCATCGAATATTCGTCGACGGTGGAAGTTGAACATAATAACAGTAGCCACATTGAGTGTCGCTAACGCGTTTGCCTGAATGGTCGTAGTTTTACTGATTTGAAGCTGGTAAATGGAAGAGAATGTGTAATTAGGAGGCAGCGTAAATGAGAACATTTCGAGGAAAGGAGATGCTGAAATAAAGAGGACTATGGCTTCATCAAACCTCTTACTGTTTCTTGATTGAGAGTCCTTAGTAAAATGAAAAGCGGCCGAGGGACTTACAAAGGAAATACGACGATTTCAGGGAAATTGAAATAGGAATTTGACTGCTAGGAAGCTTACAAACTCGATGCACATTTTTAGTGCATGCCTTCTCATATTAAATTTCACGGGAGCACTATTATCCCGTAACCACATGCATACGTTTTTGTGACGTAAACACAGACACGCGGTCTCAGATACCGCCTGTCTTTATTTCTAAATATTTTTCTGAAGAAACACACGATATTTATTTTCTCGACAAATTTGTTTACCTTAGGCTCTCCTTTGTCACCTTGCTAAATTTTAATGAAGTATGATATGAAATATAGATGTTATAGTTTTTATACAAATTTTGTGCAGCATAATGAACGTGGACCTGCATATATACGAATTATAAAGTATTATTGCAAGTACAGGAGATATTTATTGAATATCTTACTGTTTAAACAAAGATTAAGGTCAAATTAAATGAATGAAAGCGAAATTTTTTCATAAATTTGTTTTCTTCGCAGCATTTTTGGCATACAATTTTACCTAATTTTAAATGAAAACTTCTGAACGTAATGATTCTCTCGCAGAACGCTTGGTTATATTTGGCAATATTTCGTCGTAGATACACACATGATAAGTTATTGTACCATATTAATTTAATTTAGGGATCTATTTTACAATATAAAGCAGTTTAATTATATCTAATTGTAAATGAAAATCCTTTCTTATTCTGAAATACACTAGCATTTTCCGTGGATACGTGAACGTGGATAATTCTTGACATTTTTTAAAAATAACGCGGAAAAGTCACTGAAAAGGCTAGTGTTAATGCTAAAAATACATTAATTGAATCCCAATAAAACGAACTATTTAAATACATTTAAAAATTGATCTCATAAACAAAAAAATTTCTCCTTAAATCTACCTTCTTTTTGAATTGTGCAGTTTGAAGAGGTTTTTCTAGGATTGAACCTATCTGGGTACAGTCGGCAGTGTTCGTGATATGTAACATAATTCTAAGCATAATTATAAATATTTTTTCTTTTACCGCGAATATGGCTAACCGAATATCTGACAATTTACCTTGAGAAATTTTCAGAATCTGCCGAATGGACGATTTTATGTCTGCATGTACTTGAGTCTTTTTTGCAGTTGCGGTGTTACCAGTTCCATAGCCAGTGATTCAATAAATTTAAGTCGAGAAGTTTAGACATTGTCCTTTATAGCTGGTACAGAACATAAGCGTTCATACCAGCTATGTCTAGGATTGTAAAGAAAATTGCCATAGGCCATCTTCTGGTTCTTCGTCCCATTCCGTAATTTTTGCATTTTGTCCAATGCGTTCACCCCTCCTTTAGTGTTATGATAGTATTCTACAATATCAGGCAATCCCCTCTCAACTTCTGTCACCTTTCTATGATGCATCGAAGAGATAAGGATCACTGCCTACCTTTTTGGGAACCTAGGACCCTATTGTCATTTTCTTTGAAAATCCATACAGTGGAGAACCAACCTCCCGGGTTTTGTTTGCCTGAAAATCGGGTGGAATCTTCCTATTGTTTTTCTCAAAGCCTCGACATAGGTTATACCCTTTTTCTTCAAAATTTCTACAAGTGGGATTGAACTGAATCAATTATTTTCTGTTATATTTCCATTGGTTTTCCACAACATTTTGGACAATTTTATAATAGCCTGTATTGGTTTCGAAAGTTTTTGTTGGTCAGATGTCAGGGTTAGACCATCAGAATTTTTTCCCGAATAGATATTCGCGTTAAGAAGGCTAAAAAGGATGGACGCAAGGAATTATTCCTTGCATCCATCAAACACATAATTTTTATTCCGTATTTATCTGGTTTGCTGGGTATGTACATTTTGAATGGACACCGACCGCGAAAACTAACAAGCATTTTCGTCAATGCAGACATTTGCACCCGGAGAGTAGAGGAGTTGGCAGCGGGCGATAAGCATTTCTAATATACCTGATAATGCTACTGTTATGTCAATTTTCTTGAGATCTGTCGTCGGTTGTCAAATCGGAATGCCACAAGTAAGATCAAAAATCGGTTAACACTCATGACTGACCGGAAAATATCCTTCCCTGCACCATTTGTTTCAAATAGAGAGTGTATATCCTCATGATTAGATTTGAATGTACCGGAGTAGAATAAAAGTCCAATGAAAGCTATTAATACATCATTGTCTGTGGTACGTTAATCATTTGATCTAGCTTTACAATGTCATTTCATTTTCAACAATTGGACATTGGTCCAAGTCAAAACTTCATTTATTATCCCTGCTGTAAAAATTAAATTCCAAACGGCTACAGTATCAGTTTTTGTTCCAATTCTGGCAGTGATTTTCAGTCCTGGGAGCTGCATAATAATATTATGACTCAACGTTCTACTTGCCCTGCCATAGCATTCTTCAGAGTTCCATTTAGAGCTTCTGTCTTTACCGTGGTGTACCAGATTTCCCCGATTGGGAGTCAAACGTTCAACATTAGCATAACTGTCTTCATTACTACACATAGAGAGCTCTGATTCCGTGTCATGCTCACTCTCAATTACGGTGCCACTACCCACATCATTCTCTTCGGAGAAAACATTCTCAAATTCAACCCATTCTCGGATCTGTTCATCATAATTTGGCCTATTGGCGTGAATAATATGGACATTTAAAGGACCGGGCAAGTTCCCACCACTCATCTATAGAAGAAAATAGGATGTGACACACTACCAGACAAAAGCAAGTATGAAAAAAGACTTGCAATATTTGGATGTGAGATATTCTGAATTTCTCTATTGCAGCCTGAATAACGTTCACAATAGCTGCTATTTGGCCAGAAACAGAATACGGTGGTATTTATTCCAGTTTTTAGAAGTCTCCTCGATTGCTTTCCTTTGACTGACGACGGTTTTGCTTCCCAGACGTTCAACTTCGGAACTCTAATGAACAATAGAAATTTCCTTGGAAACCAGGCGTGGATATCCATTTAATAGCGATTAAATGAATGGTTATTCACGCCTGCCGCATTTAAAGCCCAGTTTCTGATACTAATTTGATAGTTGTAGCCAAACGAATAGAGTTCGCCTTGCCTTCTCAATGACAATCAACAAGGCACAAGGTCAATCGCTTCAAGTGTGTGAATTAAATCTGAAAAATCCATGATTTTCACGTGATCAATTATATGTTGCATGGTCACGAGTGGGACAGACCAGTAATATCAAATTCAACACCAGCTGATGAACTCAACGCCAGCCTCAAAGCGTCGCATCTTTGGAGACAGGTGCAAAAAACTCACGTTAACGATCAATATGCGCGTAAATCTGCAGCGCAATGTGTTAACCCTATTTTCAAAACAGCTATTGGAAATTGGTAATATAAAATTACCAGTTGATGCCGACACAAAATATATTTCAATTCCATTGAACATTTGTGTCATTGTTCCATCGATCGAACAATTGATTCAGAAAGTTTTTCCACACATTTTCACCAATTACAAAAATCACCAATGGCTTTGCGAACGTGCTATTTTGGCAGCAAAAAAGACTGACGTCAATGCAATCAACTACGCCATCCACGAACAGATTTCGGGCGAGTCTGCCACCTACAAATCAATTGACAGCGTCATGAATTCGGACGAGAATTTTAATTATCCAATTCAGTTTTTAAATTCGTTGGATCATTCTGGTGTATCACCGCACAAATTGTCACTCAATCCCGGCGCGCCGGGTTTTACTGCTGACCGGTACGGTTCAAAATAAGTTTTCTTGTCTTAGAAGGTTAGTATAAGCCAAAAAAAGCTTTGGTATCCTTCCAAAGGCTATAATATACACGTGAAATGCCAGTTTTAGGGCCTGAAATTCATCCCAGAAAAGCGGGCTAGCGGGACTTAGCTAACAGTAGAAATTGTTTCAGGAGATTTATTTCCTCATACTAACATCATGGTAACGTACATGGACGTCCTTATCAATTTATATGACTTGAAAATAACCATAACGAAAGTTATGGAACAAAGCGCTTCCCAACACGCCGCGTCAAAGCATTCCCCATTGCCGGCGGTGGTCAGATCCGGATTGGGCAGCACGATCGAAATATCGATTTTATTTTCGGCGTCGCAAACTGTTGCAGATGGTTTCTTCGGATTCACACTCTAAAATCTTCGGTGTTATCGTCATGTAAGTATCTCAGTGTCCGTCGATTTCCATTTTTTATTTTACCACGCAAAGGCAAAAAAAATTGACGAAAAACAGGGTCCGACATTTTGTCATGTATCGATGACAAATATTACGATTTTCAATATTTTCAGTAATTATACCATATCATTCTACAAAAGGGTCAATATTTGCTTGAATTCGGTGATTTTCGGAACAAAATAAGGCAGGCGACTTTTGCGAGATTTGTCCAACTTTGATCCCATGTATATTGTTAACGCTTACGCATTATGACAAATGCCATGCATCATCACATTTAACAATCTATGGAGAATCAATATGAAGAGTTTCAACTTCAAGACTAATAAAACAACATTTTTTTGGGTTTTGGCCAGCTTTATTCGATTTCAGCCCACTGTGCGGCATTGGAATCGGCCCACTCAGCAAAGAGCGCTTAAGGGACCACAGTTTAACGTACTATCCGACGGACAGGGTACTGCTCTTGAAGTGCTCTTCACCTAGCAATCATTTCGGGATGGTAAATTTGGGATTCAACCGTAAAATTCACCACTACCTGGATTCAAACACATGTCTTCTGGATGGAAAGCGAGTATTCAAGCCTCCAAAACCAACCACATCCCCATTTGAGAATGCATTTGTACGTACTGTAATGTATATACGTTGAGAAAAAAAGAGGCGGTAGGAATTGTTTCTGAGTGGGGATAAGGCGGTACGTGGAAGAGGTTTTTTTCTAGCAGGAAAACTTAAATTTTTTCGGTCAGGAAGTGGATGCAAGGTTGAAATGGTGGGGCAAAAGTAAGGGGAAGAGTTGAGAAGAGTTTGAAAAAGCAGACGGGAGTGGGTGGGAGGGGGATAAGGAGAGGGTAGGTAAGGGGGGGCAGGGGTTTGTAAGGGCGAGGGGGAGGGATGGTTTTTGGCTGGCTCTTATTCGCGTGAGGCGCACGATGAGGAGAAAGAGTCGTGAAATTTTATGGAGATGAGTTAAAGGCCTCGAGGGGAGATAAGTCTGCGAACGTACGTAGAACGTGCGTCCGCTTAACTCGTGTGCGTGGGTTCAGGCCGAAAGAGCATCCTACGTCGGCCTGAAAAGGCTGGCAGCGGGAGGGGTTTGAGTCAGAGAGAGGAGATCAGTGCCCGAGAAGCGTGCTAGAGTAAAATATGGGGAGGCAGAGAAAGAGAAAGACAAAGAAAGAAGGGCTGAGGAGGCAAGGCATGGAGGTTTAAAACGAAAGACGGGGCCGCGACGGCTTCTCGTTGAAAAACGAGCGCCGGGTATGGATGGAAAGTTCCGAGGAAAGAAAGATAAGCTGGGAGCGAGGAGGAGAATGAGTAGGGAGATCTAAAGCGCCCCGCCCCCACTCCAAAGCCAACCCCGACCATCTGAAACAAAAGAGGGGAAGAATGCGTTGGAAAAAAGAACGGGGGAGCAGTTGGATGAACAGCCAAGGCTCCCACTCTGCTGCCTCCTCTCCGTCTGACGTAGTAATAGCAACTCGCCGTGCAATCCCCTTATTCTTGTATCCCATCCCCCCTCTCCTCCCTCTCTCTCCTCTTCCGCCTTGGCGAATCTTTTCGGACCAACAATTTCGGAGACTTCACCCTTTTTTGACATCCGGTTGGCAGGCGGGCAGGAGTGCCAACATTGCGAATACGCATGGGGCAATCGAGAACTGGTAGGCTTTCTTGATAGATAAATAATTTATTTGCACTGGGAACATTGTCCCTTAAGTACAACAATACAATACAAAATATTTTCTCAGAATTCCAATATAACAACAATTTTTATTCATTTTTTTGTAACAAAACAATATTTTAACAGAAAATTGTAATAAAAAACATACTAGCTGACATATGAAATATTCGTGATGGAGGGGGAAGCAGTTTTTGTTTCTCGAGGGGTCCACTTCATAAAAGGAAGGATTAGATGCTCGCGATATTACACAAAAACACAGCTGACACAGCTTTTCAAACAATTTCCAATCATTGCGGTTGCACAGTGGACTGGGGACGAGAACATCTTGTTGGCATAAACCCCCGCTGAAATTCATTTAGAATTAAGATGGCTTGGTGGTGTTAACTGGATAACACACCTCACTGACAATTGGGAGGTCCGGGTTCGAATCGAAGTCAAGTCATATGATATTTTCATGACGAGTTTCACCCGTTTTGGTGCACATCTATGCACCCGTGCGCGTTACTGCGTACCTCATCATTTGTGCAATCGCAATGTTTGGAAAAGTTTTAACACCACGACCGTGGCAATGCCGCGGACCACGGCGTGGCATATTATGCACAGCAACAAGTCTCCTGTGCTGCAATGTAGACTGAAGATGAAAACAACTTATTCACATTAAACCTCGCTGAAATTCGTCTTGAATGGCTTGGAGGTGTAACTGGCTAACAACACACCTGACCGGTAATTGAGAGATCCGGGATTGAATCCCGGTAAAGTCAAACGATTTTTTTCAAGACGAATTTCACCCTCTTTGGTGTACAGTTTTTCTCATTTGAAATTTATAGAAACTGTGAGGGAAATCGTGTTATTTTCCGAAGTGAAAATAGTTTTTTTCTTTAGCAAATTGCACTTCTGCTCTGCCTATGCCTCAACTTGAATGCACCGCGAGAATTTGGGCCCCTACAAGGAATATTTAATTACTGAAAAAAAATTCAGAGGAAAGTAAATTCCTTAGAAACTGCTATGAGCTAGAAAAATGTGTCAAGAGCTGTTGGAAGGACTAGGTTTGGAACCATTAGAGACTCGAAGGTTAAAAACTAGGCTTAAGACTACCTGAAAAATTCCAATTTGATGAGTTTCAGTACGACACGGAAAATATATTTCTCCGCGCTATATCTCTAGAACTGATAAAAGCGACAAAATAAGTGAGATTTACTGCCGAACTACTTGGTACAAAAATTACCTATTTCCTCGCTCCATTAATGACTTTAACAAAAAATAGCGTGGCCCTAACTTAAGATACATTATATCTTCTTTTTTTATGTTTTTATCAGTTTAAAAGTAATGATTTCAATAATTTATAATTTTTTACAAAAACAAGATTTTTAATATTTTTTTGCATAGAAAAATTATGCAAAATGTTTGTTTTTTTTTTAAATTGATGTTAGTGTTATCTTCGCATTTATATAAAGCGTTTTTCAAGATATTTTCTAAATTAGTGAGTTAATAATTTTTTGTAATCTAATTGTAATCTGGTGTGTTTTCTTGTTGTCAAGAGACTGTTTACATCAACCCTGTATATTGGAATGGTTGACGTATTTTTTACTCATCTTGTTAAAATAGTTTATATTCACAGATTTTTTGTTATTCGTAAACATTATGTGCCAGATTGAGAAAAAATTATTCAATTTTATTATCTCCTAAGTTGTTATTAAAATTATTATTTTTATCAATACCTGTTAATGTTGTAAATGTTGTTTCATGGTTTATGTCAATTAGCCCTGAGGATGGGAATACATTTGCAGAAACGTTGGTGCAGAAATAGTCCCTTTTAAATTGACCAAAACTCAAAAAAGGAGAAATTATTTTAAGTGGTCATTATATACATTAATTAACACACATTGTTAACGCACAATTCACCTATGTCCTCCTCCCCCTTCTTTTCCCTATTCCACTCCTTTCCATGTCTGGTGTCCCAACCCCCCTGCTACAAGCCTCTACGGCAGCTCGCAATGTAGTAGGTAGGTGTAGGAGAGGATGCCGAAATTTACTCCTAGAAAGATAAGTGGGTTGGCTGGTAGAGCCAGAATTATTTGGCGAATAACGGATAACTACTGGGTCATTCCACGTCAAGTGGTCTACATTCAAGGGTTTTAGAGAAGTGCCCCGCTCGACCATCTAGGATTTAAATGAAATTTTGTGTGGATGATGAAAATGTGTAAATGTTTAGGTCCATTAGTGAAATACTTTTGGAAATATAGCCGTTTGTGTGACCCCATGTCACGACCACCTGCCACATGAATGTGAAATTTTCACAATTTTGAGACATGATATCTCTGTACCCTTTTTGCCAAAACAAATTATACGTACCTATCATTGTACAACGTTTAGTGTTCTGTTAAATGAAAATGGTTGTAATATTTTCTCAAAGCGTACTGTGTAGATAAAAGCATAGAGTAAGTAATATACTTACTCTATGATAAAATGCAGCAACGTCGGCCTCAGAAATTAGTTCTCAAAAAAACTCAAAAGAACTCCGAAGTGGCAGAACTGCCTGTTGATATTTAAGCCGTTTCCAGTGGCGACGGCTTCTAAATTGCATTGTTTCGGCGACATCGCGAAAACTAGCGCTCGTAGAATAGCTATCATCTCACCCCACGCGTTTAGTTACAGGAGTTCGTCGTTGCGTGGCGCTAATGAAGGCTTATGGTATCTCACCCACGGACCTTCTTTGCCACGCCATGGTGTTTCCGCGTTAGCTAGTTAAATTCACTTTTCTAGAGGCTTAAAGGTATGCTTTATCTGATGAGATAGGTTTAATTTAGGATAGGCATTTACAGAAAGTTTTTTATAGAAACACCCACGGACCTTCTTTGCCACGCCATGGTGTTTCCGCGTTAGCTAGTTAAATTCACTTTTCTAGAGGCTTAAAGGTATGCTTTATCTGATGAGATAGGTTTAATTTAGGATAGGCATTTACAGAAAGTTTTTTATAGAAACGGGTTGAAAACACCCTATTTTTGACCTTTTTACAAAAGTCGTGAACTTTAGACGTGATTTGTGAACTAACGAAAAAGGCTAGGTGTTTGAAACTACACTATCAAAAACTTACTAACTGTAACTGGTGTGGCATTGATTGGCATCCACCTTTCTCAAGGTAAGGAGTAGAAATCCTACTCCTTACCTTGAGAAAGATGGATGCCAATCCCACCGAAATATTAGAAGTTTTAATTTGTGTCTTTCGCTTGTGTCTATATTTTTATCGACCACCTTCTTGGCATATTATATATACATATATATATTTATTTATTTATTTTTCGTTCTTCGGGCAGCCGTTAATTTGAGCGTAATTTAAAAGTTTTATTTACTAAGCGTACCTTGACGCTTCGAGTGATAAAATATTCATTTCCGTCCGGACACTGGTAGGAGAGGTTGTTTCATTTTTGAACATTAAATGTTTTTGTAAAATACAATAAACGTTGGAATCTTCGCGTGGTAATAAAACAACTAATTTATGTTGGATAAAACTTGGGAGTTGGTTGAATTAGCTCCTACGATGGCTCATATTTGTACTGCGGCTGGGAGAATCCAAAACATTTTCCGTTTTTTTGATCCAACCGCAATAGCACACAAATGCGAAACTTTAATTTGAAGCAATTAAACGGCGTAAACAGAAAAACTAAATATTTAAGTAAATTGCATTAAATTTGGTTCAGTTGTTTTCATTGAATAAGAGTCCAAGTTCTGGTCCACAAAATATAATAATCCAATTTATTAGTTCTCAGCCACACCATCAACGCATAATTGACACCGCAAAGAGGACATTGGATTGAGACGTTACTATTTGAATACCCCTGCTCACTAGACCCACGGCCCAAATTTTTGTGAAGTTTCTAGTAAATTTCTTTTTTATTTCTTTGAAAAAGGAATCCAGATATCGTATCAGCCAACTGGGACCGCAGAAGACAGAGAGAATATTAGGAACCACGTAACCGCACTCACTGCACCTTTCAAATCGGTACGCCATACCTGTGAACATCGGTGTCGTCATGGATCATCTACCAGTGAGTGCTCACTGATTTATCTATCTATCTATCCTTCCCCAACCTCAACGCCTTTTTGCTAGCATATACTTATGTATTTATTTCATTTTATTTTATATATACACAAATATAAATATAGTTTTAAAACGCAGGCGTACGACAATAAATAGGACACTCACAAAAGAAATTAGTGTCTTGTTGCCGACGATGGCGGCATGATCGTCTAAATGTCCGCACTTTTTTGGTAAGCGCCCTATATATTTTCGTGTGTCTGTGTTGTTTAAACTATGTATACATCAATACAGAAGAATTATTTCCTTGGCTACTTGTGCTTTTGTTGAAATATCATGTATATATCTCACCCGAGTATAATTAACTTCTGGTTTAGTGGGACGTATCCTAAGAGTAAAACCACTTAACTAATAAGTGCGATAGATATTCCACAGAGGAAAAATCATTCGCCTTGACCGGGATTCGAACCCGGATCCCTCGATTTCGCGCCGTATGCGCGCCGATTGCGGGTGACTCCGTAAAGGTAACTACCGTGGCTAGTCCCGGTATCCTCAAAATTACACTTAACTAATTATTAAAAATTACATTTCATCGCATCTCTTCGTATACTCTTTTTGAGTCACTAATATTTATCAAATATGTATTAGAATATCTGGATCAATGTATCGCTCTGAGGTTTGCTCTAGTTTCATGCATTATTTAAACTAGTTTCAGACCCTGGTGCTCTATGATTTTCATTCCACCAACTAGTTGTATAGGTTCAGTAATGTACTTCCCTAGCTTACTTCCCTCTCGGAGACCAAACACGTGAGAATCCGACACGTGTAATCATATGGTGTATCTGTGTATGTATTTATGTGGGCGCTTTTGTGGCTGGGCTGAGCTGGAAACTTCGTCTCACGCGGCGAAAAGTTATTGCGTCGGAGTTGACGAGGAATGGCGGCTCGGAAGAGTACTTATTCCTCTGGGTGCGCCTCAGCTCGTCAAGAGTGGCGCCTCATAGCGGGAGCAATTGGAGTCTCCGAGAGATAGATAAAAGTCCCGACGAGGGAGCCTCGGAAACTCGTCGTGCGCTTGTGCGGCCAACAAGTAAAATACGAACGGAGTTCGCAGTTCGAAAAGTTTGGAAGGCGTTCAGCATTGTGAGGGTGACATGTATCGCCAGACTGATTGAATCATCTCTCCCCATAGCGCGGATATAAGTTGATGTATTAAAAATAGTCTGCAGGGATTAATTATAAGGTACAATGATGTCACATTAGGAATTGCTTTGTTCTGGAAAAATAAGTAAAAAATTACGTATGTGAAAAATGTCTTCAGGGTTTTGGAGTAATCATTCCCATACGTGCATTATTGCAGCCGTAATGAGTTTTTATTTTTAAAAATTTGATTCGGGTGAAGCCTGCATCAAATTAAACAAATAAAAACTCATTACGGGATGTAATTATGGGTGGGACCATGTAAGAGAAATAAAATGTCTTCCTTTAAGTCCGAAAACACCTCGAATTAAAATGCTGCCGTGCTTTACTCTGAATGATTGTTTTTCGCAAAATATCCATAGGAACTTTACTCTCTATTCAAAATATTTAAGGCAGCCCATGAAAGTGGTATTTTAAAGTCACCTTCAGAACTTTCGTTATAAAGGCAAAGTTCCGCCAAGGTTTTGCTCCTTGAACGTTGTCATGAGAATTTATGCATTCATAGCTTCAGGAATATTTATTGTGAATAATAGCACTTAGGTGCGAATGACCTTTGCTGTCCAAGTACCCTAAAACTTAATACTAATAACACTTAGGACATAAATATGCTGAATGGAATAGATGTCCTGGCACATTTTGGTTTTTCTCATGATTAATTACCCTCACAAGCAGTACCGTGTTTTCATATGCTGTTTCGAAAGAACCTTGGAGCACGTACCTGCAAAACATTAAATTAATTTACGAATTAAATAAATAAAAAAATTTCAGCTTGATCTCATCGCAAATTCCGCAAGTTAAGTGTGAGGTACCAACTCGATGGAGTCACAGATTGAGATGACTCTATTTTGCGCTGCCTTGTATACAAATGCGGAGATTAATTAGATAAATTAAATTCCAAGCCTATTAGAAATTTGTACCAAAGATATAGGCACCACTTGTAGTTTTTTTCAAGCGCTTTTTTACCATCTAAAATGATAGGTTACTGTCGGGATATCGATTTATCATCCAAAGTATATACAGACATATCTCTTAAATTCTTTAATACGTGGCGTCCTAGCAACGCGTACCATGTGTCTAGTTTACAGCTAGTGGGGAATCAGAAAATAGTATGTGTTAGTAGGTGAAATTTCGTTACTGTACAGTGTGGGCCAAAGTGACGATCTCACGATTGTAGAATAATCACCATTTACTTGATATAACACTGACTTGAATATGGTGAGCATTAACAATCTGAAACCGGGTGACATTGAGTATAGAGGATTATTAAATAAACTATCTTTGGTAAATACAGACTATATTTTACGACTAAATGGCAATTGAATACTTGTCAGAGGGGTAAATACGCATAACATCGAAATGGATGGAATGGTTACAGCTAGGATAAAGTTACCTATGTAATAATGGATAAAACTGAATACGTGTGAGGAAACTCCTTCGTGGTTTGTCTTGAACTAAAGTGCCTTTTTGGAGTAACTTGCTGACAAAAACGACCGTTAGGAAATCAGTTTTGAATCCTTGGTGAACTTGGAATTTTCATATCCTGTACTCTGTAAGCATGAGTGTGTGTTGTGCTAGTTGTGGCGTTCCTTAACGATGGAATGTTCATTAATTTAATAGCGTTAATACAACTAACACCTACGACTGTTTTACTACGTTACTCTTTTAAGTACGACTACGCTGGATGTACCAACTCAAATCTGTCTGACACGGTGATACCACTTGTCTAGTCTCAACACCATTAGAATTACCAAACCCAAAAATCATTCTAGTCTGATTTTTTTTCATGGTTGATTTTGTCATATTCACGTCATGTTTGAATTCATCAATTTATTGAATTTCAGACTTTCAATTTGACATTGTCACAGTGCTCTACACTAATGACATAGTAGTAGTGATTTGCTAAAGCACAATGTGAATGAAATTACCAGCGATCAAACCATTAAAAAAATCCTTATATGCGAAAAATAATTATTAATGCGACATGAATATTTGCTGGAGCTTTAACTGGCCACTTCGTTCCCAGAGTCATCGTGAATACAAGGCTACCTCTTGCAAAAAAATCTCACCTTCGCGGCTTATATTGATAAATGTAAAACAAAATCGATGTGGCATCTTTATCAGCGCATAAAATAATGGTGTCAGGAAAACGTGTTTTGAATAATCCCATTGAATTAATAACGGTATTTGTAATTAGATTCTAATCAGAACCTCAATCGTTTCCCTTCTCATTTTTTACCACTTTTTACCACGTTTTTATTAGTACGGTATCCGTCATGTCTGTCTGTCCATGTGGAATATTGCAACCGAGTTTTGACTAACTTCCCGATCAGCTAGAGATTTAAAATTTTAACCATAGCTCAGAGGTGGATGACAATGCATTATTAGATATCTATTATAACGATTAATTGATTAATTCATTAACAATTAATGAATTAACATATTTCCTGACGTGCTAGTAGAGGCTTGTAATTTTAACCATAGCTCAGATGTGGATGACAATGCAGTGTTAGCTACATTTTATAACAATTAATTAATTAACGATTAGGTAATTCATTATTTCAATTCCACACACTATCAGCTGAACAGAATCTGAAATAAATCGGGAAAACCCTATGTGTCCCTGTCAGTGTCTCATCAAGATGTATAAAATCGATTGGAAACTTTCACCCGGGCATAAGACTAAAAAGCAGAAAATAATTAATTGAATAAATATTTTTTAAATATACCACGTTTTTAGAACGGACTAAAAAGTAAAAAAATAATTTTCCCTCGGTCCTTCTAAATTTTTGAGGGTGAATTTTTAGTGGCTATGGAGATATTTGTGGGGCGTTATAAAAACGTGGGGCGCATGCAGTAGATAATAGAAGTAGATAATCAGGATGAATTCACAACCAATTTCTGTGCATTGCAGATTGTATTAATTGTGGGAGTTTTCTCAACGACACCTGGTCCCTTTACTCCTCCTTAATTATCATGTGTTGCCTGCGCCCCACGTTTTTCTCGTCAAGTCTTACAAATATCTCCATAGCCACTAAAAATTCACCCTAAAAATTTAGAAGGGCCCAAGGAAAATTATTTTATACCTTTTAAACCGTTTTAAAAACGTAGCATGTTAACAATTTTTTAAAATTTAATTAATTATTCTTGAAGATGCTGATACTTCCGGAAAGAATTATGTAAGCAATACTTGCTTTTCCACCTCCATTAATAATAGGAAATTTCATGTTTTGGACTAACCAGTGGTGTAAAAATAATCTACTTAGTAATTCTCGGAATGTTATTTAAAGCCAGTTGGCGACTATTCCTCTGATTATTTTCTTCATGCGCATTTACTTCAAAAGTCATTTGCTGCTTTTCACATTAAAGATATGAAATAAATGTTCTATTTTTAACTTTTACAATCAAATTAAATCACTCATACAGTCTCATCAAAATCGTTTTGTGCTTCATCAATGCTTAATTAATATGTAAAGAAAATGGTTCAACGTTTTTCACATTTTGATCATTTTGATTATCTCATTTGGCTTAAAAATTCATGGCTATATATTTACCTCGTTTTTGCGTGGAAAATATTAAATGAAATATTTATTGCTCCATTATTATTGATTAGCATCAAAAACATTTTTTGCATGTATTTAAACAAAGAAAAACTCCAATGGCCGGAAAAGTATCAGCACCACAGGTCAGAAAAGTCAAATGCCGAAAACTAAAAACATACCTGGTTAGCCCAGCTGTGGTAGTCTACGGGAAAGTTAATTCCTCGCCAGGGACCAAGCACATGACGCATGTACTCAACAACCAATGGGATCCTTTGCTGGGCTGTAGGGCTTCACAGGGCCGTTTATGATTCCGTGGTAATGACCATGTATGATTCTCTTTGCTTTAATACATTAGAGGCAGTAGTGCTGATCCTTCCCATATTTTACGTGTATAGTTAATAGGTAATGGAGCTCTATTAGGTGTCAACGAAGGATAGATGAATCATGAGAATTTTTTCATCTCTCGACCTTGTGAACTCAAATAATTTTACCTTTTGAAGTAAAAATAAAGTTTGAAACAAATAATAAAAGAACTTATACCTCGCAACATAAGATACAAGAGTTTGAAAAAAAACAAAAATGAACTATTCTACAAGGTTAGCAAGAGCAGATTTTAATTCAACAAAAGTATGCATCTACTTTCTTTTTTACAGCCATGTCGATATTCTTTTAAGAAATACATGACAGTTATTTACGTGTATAGTATCATATGGCAACAAGTGATAATTTTGGGCCCTAAATACGTAAACGATATTTTGTACAGTAAAGTTTTAGGTTCAGTGTACGGTATATTATCTTCGTATCTTGTATTATAAACACTTTTTAGGTTAGTCGTTTATAACAATATTGGTCTGTTACCAGGTCCGATGAAAATTATCCTTATTCGCTAACCTCATATCAATTTTTTTCCGTGAACGCATGTTAATATGAGTTGATGTATCGAAGACGGTGTTCTAATAATGTTAAAAATTCTAGCAACATTACGTAATTATTAAAAAAATGAAATCACTATAATTTTGGTATTCCCGGTGGATACGCTTCACAGCGTATCCACCGGGAATACCAAAATTATAGTGAAGTGTAGTGAACGCCACAATTATAGCCGAAGGTAGCAGGTTCAATATGCAATTTTGTGCTCCGTACTTCGCCAAAGAGTGATTGTGTTTGTGATCTGTAAATCACAAAATTTTCTATCATTTGAGCTCTTTTGATGGATATGAAAAAAATTGTGAGCTAAGTTGGGCCATAAAAAGATTTTTAAAGCGTACTTGATTTTGCGCGTTATGAAACTTCGATTGCACCGGGAACCTGACCGATTTGACACTGTGGATATGGAATTTGAAGCCAATAATGATTCTCACGTGTCATTAAAATGAAATTCCATGGTGAGATTCCACGCCACTCAACCCACGGAATTTTCATTTCCATTGCCTCTTGCTTGGCCTTAATCTCGCATTTCTTCTGGCCGGAAAATAGATTTTTTCTTTTTATGCTGAGAGGCCCGATTCTTCTTTACAATGGTAGTTAATAAGGTAGCAATGTAATAAAACTTTAATTTTTTACTTGTAAATAATATGGGTGTGATCTTTCGAGGATTTGGAGTCGTAACACATACATTTCATGAAAAATGATTTACCGAAAGAGATGAATTTATTAATATTTTCTTTTCTGGAGATTCAGGTTTATTATGAATGCTCAGTTCATGTGGAAATTAATTTATTTTGCCGAGTCGGTTGTATGAAATGAGGAAGAGCTATCAGTTATTTCCACCGGGATGTAATCGTCAGTGGATTGAACATTTCATCAAATAATTATTATTTCTCTTACAAACATTGCAACCGTGCCTCGATACCCACACTGAAGCCCCATATATGGGAGATATAATGGACATATATGGACATATATACGCCATATACGACCCATATATTTGCTCAAGATATGTTGCACTGCCAATACATGTTACATATATGGGGGAATATGTGGGTTAGGCATGTATGTTTCAACAATATTTTTTCCATACATGTTTTATATATGAAATTTAAAAGACATTTTAACTATAATTTTCACTGTTATATATGAACAATTCTATACGTACGTATTTTATTTTTATGGAAATGGAGAGATTTATGTACATAGATATGAATAGGTTTCTTTAAAAACATTAAGATATTTATGGTTACGTATAAATTTACATTTATATATATATATGGGGTTGCAGAGTTGGTTAATAGATGGCGTTGACAACCGTTGTTGTCGCAGATGAACTATAGATTGTTGCCGCGCCAACTGGCAGGCTATAAGGGATATCTTTGCTCATGATATGTTGCACTGTCGATATATGTTACATATATGGGGGAATATGTGGGTTAGACGTGTATGTTTCATCAATATGTTTTCCGTATATGTTTTATATGTGACATTTAAAAGAAATTTTTAACCATATTTTTCACAGTTAAAGATTAAAATTTCTGTGCGTACGTAGTTATTCTTCTTTGGAAATGAATAGATTTATATAGATATGAATAGGTTTCTTTAAAAACGTATAGATTTTTATAGTTATGTATAAATTTTGATATATTGGGTTGCAGAATCGGTTAATAGATGGCGTTGACCACCGTTGATGTTGCAGATGAACTATAGATTGTTGCCGCGCCAACTGGCAGGCTATAAGGGATAGTTTAACTCCGCGTTATTAGTTGACCAACACCAATATTATCACGAGGCGCAATTTCTGTCATCGTATCATTCATAATGAACGATTATTAACTATGATAAATTGCCTC
This sequence comes from Pyrrhosoma nymphula, assembly GCA_963573305.1. Taxonomy (NCBI): domain Eukaryota; kingdom Metazoa; phylum Arthropoda; class Insecta; order Odonata; family Coenagrionidae; genus Pyrrhosoma; species Pyrrhosoma nymphula. The sequence continues at coordinate 73,383,292 of OY754337.1, forward strand.
TCAATGTGACGCAGCCGCGTTCAACGAACCAGATGCCTTTGGTAATCAATTTGGCGTGAATTACAACCAACTAGTCTAAACAGGCAGGAATCCTGGGTGAAAATACACGGGTTGGAAGAAGATTAAATTCTATCCGTGTATGTTGGTTATCGTACTTATGTCTCAGTTCTGTTGCACTATAATTAAGTATGTATAGGTTTGGTCCATACGAAATCGCAGATTATTATGCTCACTCCCATTCCTCGGGTTCCATATACGTTTTCATGATTTTTCTATAGCTATGGCAACATTGTGCCCATATAAGGCTAAATATAGTTCAGGTGTATGGCCACATGCTCCTTGATTTATTTCATCTTTCACATCTTTGTGCAATACTTGGAAATATATATGGAGTCCATATATTTCCTATATATCTCCATATATGTTCAATATATTCCCTGGGGCCAATTTGTAATAGAATCCATATATATCTCCACATATTTCACATATATGTGAAAGTTATCGCTCTACATATATGTCCCATACATGGTGTTTTAGTGTGGGATAGCCGTTATTTATTTATTTATTGTGTTTATAGTTTACCCAGTATGATAAAATATAATTACAGAATGAACTAAAGAAGTTACAGTTAGAATTAATACCAGTCAACGCTGGCTGTAACTGTACATATCATACCAACTGTAAATACAATTAATGAACGCATTGCGAGCTTTTAACAAATGCTCAATTATTTCCTTGCGAAAGGGTTCGTTGTCCAGGAATTAATTTAGATATTTACAGAAGTTATTATCACTCAGTGATTCAACCCGAAGGTTGGTTTGGATAGTTGAGGGTAGAGCTCACCCCGGACTAAGCCACAGGCGTGTGAATTTCACACACTCAGGGTTGGGGGGCCAGTTCCTTTCCATGGGCCACCTCGCTCTCCAAGGATTTGTTCGTTCGGGGGGGCGTCCAAAGGCTTCACCCGGATTTGAACCCGGGACCCTTCGATCAGTAGCCAAGCGCTCTACAAACTAGGCCACCACGCTCATTACTCACTCACTCACGAAGCTATTATAACTACCACAAATTCTATATAAGGATGCATTTTTACCATTGTTTCTCTTTACATCCCTTATGTAAAAAGTCCTCTTTTTTCTCCCTTATTAATTGGTACTATTTAGTTTAATTTACTTAACAATTACTAATTGTTACCTTTGTTGGCTACATCATGTAAAGATAATAAATCACTCAATACTCTCCAGTCAGCCAGTGTATATCACTCAGTTATGAAGGAAACATAACGGTAACATGTAGCTGAAATTAACAAGTAAATAAAATCTCCAATAACCGTAATAAATTGGCACAACTCGTCAACATTACACAACAATTGCTTTGTTGGTTTGCGGGAAAAAGAGCAATTCCACGCCAGTGACCAACCACAACCTCTCGACCAGAAAACCCTCCTTTGGTGGATTACGAGAATGTTACTTCCTCGCCAGTGACAATCACAGACACACACACTAAACACAAATTGGGATCCTTCACTAGGGCTAATGGGACCCCTCTAAGAATTCCTGGGTTATGAACACAAACACACTCACAAGCACTCAAGAAATTACTCACTCACACATTCAGACGGGCCCAACTTCTGGGAGAATCTAGCTCAAATGAGCGTAGTCAAAAAACGGCACAAAAACAGGAAAAGACGAGGGTGTGCGTCGGGTACGCGTATTTCGGCAACAAGGTGGCTCTCTTCAGCGAACAGAAGGGAGTAGTCACTTGCAACTCTATGTTGTAAGTGTATCGGGAGGAGGACAACCTAGAATAAATACGAAAATGAAGAAAAGTGGGGAGGGGGATGGTGAACTAACGACGTTGGGTTGTGGGAGAGGGCAGAGAGGTATTTTAGGGGAAGGGGCGGGGGAGAAGAGGGTTGAAGAAGTGAAGTGAAGGCCGTGGGGGAGGGATAGGGGAGGTGGGAAGTGAAGTCCGTGACCGTTGAAGAATGTGCGGGGGGGCCGAGAGAGCGGTCAACGTTAAAAAATTGGAAAGATGATAATTTCAAAAGGAAAGAGCACCTCACTCTAAAATAGAGAATAGTGAAGAGTAAGATATAGGTCCTTTATCGCTATTCACAATGTTTCTTCTGAATTTGTGTATGTATAGACTTTTATAAGCGTCAAGCAAATAATTAGGTGTTGGTTTGATGAGTTTAATGTTGTTTTCTGAGGTTTCGTGTCCTGTGTTGAGTGAGTGTTGTGCGATACTGGATTTTTCGGGTCTTTTACATTTGAAATGGGCCATGTGTTCCTTGAATCTAGTTTTGATATATCTGCGCGTTTGCCCCACGTAAGAAACATCACATGAGGAACAAGACATTTGATATATGTTTGACTATTTGGGTGCGTCGATCTTGTCTTTCGTGTTCCCCAATAAGAGTTTAAATTTGTTGTTACTACTAAATTATATCTTTGTGTTTTCCGTGTTAAATATCTTTTCTAGACCTTTAGTTATTTGTTGGTAGTAGGGAAGTTTAATGAAGCGGACGGACTCGTCATTAATGAGTGTAGTGGAATTCTTTATGAGTCTATTAAACGCCACTGAAAGGTAGCTGAAAGAAACGTAGCTGAAAGCTTTCGTGGCATTCACTAACCTGGACTAATCTTCTGAGGGATGAGCATAATCTAGCATCAAGTGGGCTGTTCACCCGAGGATGTAGGATAAATGATTTTTTGCTTGCTCATGTTCAGCAAAGTTTAGTGATAGTCTTAATAATGGGCAAATACGTGTAACATCTCACCAAGGAACTGAGGAGAAAAAATTGATTTTTTCCTGATTCGATGCCCAAAGTTCAAGGATTAACTTTATCGCCTACGCGATATATCACCCCTTCATTATAGGGAGTTGTGGAAGGAGGAGGGAACATTTAATATTTTCAAAAAATACTGTTTACGGAAAATGTTACATAAAAAGATATGAAAGTTGCATCGAAATATGTAAGAGCAAGCAGCAAGAGCAAGGGCAGTTTCCTCGTACAGGGAATCTCTTTTACTCAAGGGCTTTGATAAGGACGCTTGATGGAAGTCTAGATAAAACTCGCCAATTCAGGTATAGATGCTTACGAGTGATTTCAATTGAGATAAAACTCCGTGCCTATCAAATCGCTTCTAGAAATAAACGGGTGAACCATGTGAACACTCTGCAAACGAATCGATGTTGCAAGGAGAAGTCCGCGGAATTTTCTATTGGAAAGTCACTGGTGATCGCAAAAAATAACTTTTATTTTCCACGTTCGTTCCGGTAGGCATCGAAAAAAAGGCGGATAAAATTTTACTGCGACGACGGTTTTAGACTCAGGGAGAGGAGCCTTTGGCAAACACAGATCTCGAGAGAGAAGAGGAGGAGCTGCAGAAAAAGGAATCCTCTCGGATAGTGCCCTTCGAATACGATGCGGGCAGGCCGGGAGTGCAGCGAGGAGCAGACTATCGGCCAAGGCCACGAACCACAAGTGCGGAGCGCTTGACGGCGTAAGCGGTAAACAACCATCCCGACCGTCGTCGTCACGGACTTGAGGGTGAGGTGGATCACAATGCCAAAGCTCACGAACACAGCAGCTCCAGAAAGCATTGCGGAGACACTAAATGGAAAACGATCGAGGTAGTAGTCCCCAAGTCCACATCATAAGCATTCATCAACCCAAAATATTGGAGTTGCTCCGAATATCCGCTCAATCTTTTATCAGGTTAATGCCAGAGATGGGAAAAGTACTGAATAAATATAATCGGGCTCAATTACAAATACACTGGGAAGTTCATAACTAGTTACTATTACAAATTACTGTTTGAAAAAGTAATCAGTAGGATTACACGTACAATTACCATTAAGTTTCATTTTGCTCCTGTTTATAACTAAGTCTTCAATGTGTAGCACAGTTTTGTTTTAGTATCATCTTTAATGCTAATCAGAGAGCTAATCAGGGCATTAAATGGTCAAATTGTGAATATCCTAAAAACAAATGTAGGAATTATTTACGTACCAATCAAAATTTTCTGCGAGAGCCACTAAAATGCTCATGACACTAATGGGTTTCTTAAGAATCCTAGCTTTACAAGGGGGGGAGATGATAATGTACTTCCGTAAATATTAATGGAAATATTGTCTAATGGTACTGTTGCTAATATCTTTGTTACATAAAAATATGAGAGTCAATACAAGTAGGTGCTGTGCTTTCTTTGGAGGAAAATGTGGACGGCAAAGCTGCTTCATGTCTGACAAATGCAGGTCTAACACACTCATAAAATGCCTTTTGCTAATTTACCCAGTCAATTTTTGAGCAAATATTCAAAAATGTATTTTTGCATTGGAATATATATCTAATTTTTATTCATGTGGTTAGCCATTAAGTCATGGTCCAATGCCCATTCAAGAGCACATTAAACTCTTGTTTTTAATAAGCTTCAGTTAATAATCAGTCGTTGAAAATATTTAAATTTAATGTTTGTTTCGCAATCAATTTGGCTGAACTGGTACGTACATACCCTTATGGTGCTTGATTATATAAGAAACATTTCCTTATGAGGAAATGTATTACCTTCCAGATCTCAACTTTATGTATTAATTACATGTAATATAATAAGTTCTGCAAATATTGGGCGTATTCCTTTCGGTATGGACATTTTAAATTCATATAATTGTTAGTTAAGTACATATGTATTACACAGTGTCATATTTTCTCAAACAGTGAGTGCTAACATGCAATCCAACATTTTTACTATTCTTTAATTCAAGTAACCATGTTACCTAAATACTTACGTTCTACCAAAATATCTCAAAATCTTTATGTCTCAATAACTCGATATAATTCTGCAGGTATGGGAAGGGAAAAGACCTTTCTTCCACAAAGGTTTTCATAGCTGTCTTGATTAGATTCTTCTCTTCGTACGGATTACCAACGAGGCTTCTTCTCTTCACTACGTCCGCCGATGATATGGGAAAAGATTCACGTAAAAGCCGGAGACGCAGAGACTTACACTGTACAACCCACGCCTCTATATTTTCTACGCCTCTATTTATATTTTACCCATTTTCACGTATCGTCTGGCCCCTTCTAAGTTTTCGGAAGCAACTCCACTCCTAGAAGGGAAGTCATCCCTCCCTGAAAGAGAGAACCGAGACTGAGGATGCTCCTCTCGATGCGTTCAATATGTGAGGTATTCTAATTTTCGCTTACGATCACTCAAATGTAACGATTGCTCGAATGTAACGATTACTCAAACGTGCTTTGCAGTAGATTAGCAGTAAAAATTACTTTTTAAAAAATGTATCCATTACAAGTAAAATGAGCCAAAAATGTAATCTTTACAAGTAATTCGATTACTTTTACCTCAACAATCTTTATGTCTCGATAACTCGAAATAATTCTGCAGGTATCGTAAGGGAAAAGGCCTTTCTTCCACAACGATGAGGTATTCTAATGTTCACTTACGATTACTCAAATGTAACGATTGCTCGAATGTAACGATTACTCAAACGTGCTTTGAAGTAGATTACCAGTAAAAACTACTTTTTGAAAAATGTATCGATTACAAGTAAAAATGGCCAAAAATGAAATCGTTACAAGTAATTCCATTACTTTTACTTCGTTACATCACATCACTGTAACATAATGCAAAGTTAAGAAAACTTTGTAATTCCACATTAATATTTAATGTACGACCTAGGTTTCGACGTGGCTCGTCATCATCTGGTGATGACGTGCCATGATCCAGATGATGACGTGCCACGATCCAGATGATGACGTGCCACGATCTATATGATGACGTGGCACGTCGAAATCTCGGTCGAAAATTAAATATTTATGTGGAATTACGAAGTTTTCTTTACTTTTCATTATGTTAAGTCGATTCCATGAAGTCACGCCCGAGACAACGAATTATATCACATCACTGGTTAATGCTGTATTCCTCGTAAATTCGTATTGTAACATCCGTCGGAGTTTGCTTGATTTATTTATCTCTTTTTCTTCTTGGTCTAAATCTTTTCAATAATTTATCCTTTCGTTTTAAAAACGTCTTATAGTTGTTATATACTGATGTCGTCCCTTCTACTTTGCCCACTTTTTTATGTACGTCTATTATTTGTAGAAATTGTTCATTAGTGATTATATCCGCCCATGATATCATATCATTCTTAACTCCAAAATTTCTTGTTTATCTATTTTCTTGTTAACTACTTTTGACGTCCGAAGTTCAACGCGCGTGAAAGCAAGTTCTATGAATATTTTCAATGATGTGTTTTCAAATCCTCGAGCTCATGTTGGTAATTTTCAGTAGACTCCTCATCTGATGATTTCTTTACTTAGGCTAATCTAGTCACTATTTTATTATTGCTTCAGCCATCAGTGGTTACCTAACTTTCAGGAGTTCAAAATTAATTCACCTGTTCCAGTTTTTACGTTCCAAGACTAGTAGTGAATAAGTCTTCTTGATTTTTTCAACACACCGTTACATTGGGTTCACAACAACTAGTGTTGCCGCGAGACTCGAGACTTTCTCGTCTCGTCTCGAGTCTCGTCTCGAAAATGAGACGAGACTCGAGACCGTTGGGTAGAATTCGAGACGAGACTCGAGACGAGACCACTTTTTGACGAGACGAGACGATACCACTTCCACGAGACTCTCGAAAGTCTCGAAATACAGATACATGTCCTTAATTGGTATTTGGTATAGCTTTATCCCTAAAACTATGTCCTTCTGATAAGACGAAGTAAATTTTACGTTTCTCTTAAATATTATATTTTAAATATATCTAATTCAATTATAACTTTTCGAAAAATTATCTAACTATAAAAAAGAATTTTTGCCGAAAAATCAATTTCTGAATGCATGAGCGTAACTTCTGGAGCCAAGTAAGGGAGTGTTAATGGCTGACTACTTTTCCTTGTTTCCTGCGATAATAACCTTGGAAAATTTATCCAGCAAAATTTGGACTCTTTTCTAAGTGGTAATTTTCAGTGCTTACTTCTACGACAAAAATATCTTGGATTATACTCGCATATGTGTAAAGTATCGCCCAGCGGCACTTGCAATCCTGCTAACAGTTTGCATGCTAGGAGAAAATGATGGCGCCATTTCGAATTGCGCAGAGCACATCACTTCGGCAGAAAGACGAATGATAGTTGAATTAACTATGTACCTCTTCCTGCATGACATAACTTCCGAGGTAAGTGAGGATATTTAGCATAATGTCGCTAAATTGTGTTGAGGATGTTACAATAAAAAAGGATAACTACAATTGGCTTTCCTTTGACTTTAATTTCTTTCATTTGCCTTTATTTTGCTAACCAAAAATCCATTTAATCAAAAAGTCCATTACTGGATCATCTGACCGGTATTTATTCATCAGCCACTCATTCTAACTCCATTCATCATATTTTCTCCAAAAACACCTGTTAGCGGCAGGTAATCTTATTTCAGCAGCATGCAGTCCATTCTAAAAGGGGCCAGAAACCTTTCGAAAAAATCTATTTGCAGACTTGTGCGAAATTCCTGAGAGGAAAAATCATTCGCCCTGACCGGGATTCGAGACCGGATCCCTCGATTTGCGGCCGAGTCCTTTAGCTTAAATGGCTAAAACAATAAGTTTTGATAGCACTTATCAGCATTTCAGATGCATAGCCCATGTACTAAACCATGCAGTACAGGATCTATTAAGAACGCGGTCTCTGGAGGACGGGGTTTCAGAAGACCAGCTTTATTAATTGACAGTGACGATGAGGATTTTGAAGAAGAAAATAAAACTTCAATTGCCAAAATAAGATCTCTAATTAAACAAAGTGAGCAGTTACGAAATAAATTCCGGCGCGCTTGCGAAGCTGCAGGGGAACCATCACTGAACCTTGTAATAGATGTCCCAACTAGGTGGAATTCATCAGCATATATAACTGGAACAGCACTTAATTGGAAGAGAGGTATTTCAATCCTTTGCGATAGTGTAAGTGACCTGAAGCGCCTCAAAATTACTGGATCAGAATGGACACTACTTGAAAATGTTCACAAAGTTTTAAAAAACTTAAAAGTTCTGACGAATAAATTAGGAGGAGAAAATTACGTCACCCTTCCACTCGTTACCGTTCCATTAAACTTGCTGTTGGATAAGCTAGAATAAATGATGGAAATACTGGACAACAAGCCTGGAAGGAATGAAGGTGATGAAAAACTGTTGCTTGTCTATCAAGCTACTCGGAACAAGATGCTAAAGCACAACCGCCTGACAAACTGAATTTATTGCGCGGTATTAATATTAGATCCACGTCATAAATGTGAAACTTTCTCCATGACGCCATGGGGAAAAGAGATGCAGGAAAAGTCCCTATTGAAATTTGAGGAAATGTTCAAAGTCTATTACGAAAGGTATCCCACTTAAATACAGTCCGCTCATCCGCTCGTCAATGGATCTAGAGAATCTTGAGAGGTCTGTTTTGGTAGAAAGTGACGAGGAAGACCTTCTAGATGTATATTCTCTCTATAAGCAGTCAAGACCCAGTACTGGCAGTTATTTTCTCCTTCTCGACTAATTTCACTTACCTTAACTATTTTGACCTAAGAGAGAAGTTCAATTAGTCTCAGAACTTTTATTTAAATTTTTTTACTTTTAAATAGAAATTTAACCCTTTTTCTGTAAAGACCTAATGGTTTTCATATATTTTCTCTGCAATAAATTTGTGTTTACATTCCCTTTTTAGAAATTTTTTGTTTTATGTTACTACTTTATTCATTGAGTATCAATAAAATCAATGATTTTACTAGCAGTTTGATGTAATTGGTGTCCAGATCAATATATATTAAAAATTTATGTTAATGGCTTTCCTATTTCGAGTGTACCGATTCAGCGATTAAGTACGCAAAGGAAACGGATTTTTATGGTGCTAAATTTATTTTGGGGGAAACGAGACGAGAGTCTCGTCCTAGACTGGAGACCGACACGAGACTGGGTTTCTCGAGACGAGACTCGAGACGATACCCGAGTTCAGAAAACGAGACTGAGACGAGACTGGCTCAAGTCTCGTCTCGTCTCGCGGCAACACTAACAACAACGAGACTAAAATATGCCGTATTTCTCATGGTTATTATTCGATGAGTACTTACCATAATTTGGTGCCATTTTAATGGTGAGTTTCATAATTTCTGTCTCACGTTCACAATACCAAAGCAGAACTTGAGTGCAAGGCTCTGTTTTGGGTGTCTGTGGAGATTAGAAAGAGGTGAAGGAGTTACATTAAAAACCTTTTAAGGTGAGTAGTAACGAAGGAAGACGACATATAGATAGCTTTAAGCAAAGTATGAGGGATGTTAAAGGAATGACAAAGCCATGCCACTGTTCAACCTTTATGGTTAATCTACTCGTATTAGTATCTATCATTGAATGTGCTTGTTAAATGGAGAATGTAGTAGACAGCTGGAACAAAATCCAAACTTTGGGTTGATGACTGCTAATGATGATAGTTCACAGTTGAGGGGGAATCTCGAGGGAATATAATGAAGAGACTTTACTAAAGACAAGTATATTCAAGGAAATGGCTTGTTAGGTAACTACACGCAGAATAGTGGAGGTTTTTCACGTCGCGTGCGTGATCTGAGTTGAAGGATGCTGGCAATAAGAAGAGGTATGTGTAGTTACTGATCTATAAATAAATTACCTTTATTTTATTATTTCTTCTTTAAATGTAAATATTCAGGTAAAAAAGGAATAAAAACACTTCATTCCATATGCGTTTAATAAAACCAGGTAGTTTCGTGTCGTTAAAGTAGTATTTTCAATGTCCATTACTCTGTAAAAAAATAAAATTCTCTTCGTCCAGAATACAGTAATTCACAGCCATTACATTTCAGAGTTGACCTTTTACATTCTCTTTGATACCAATCCTTTCCTTTCCTGTCACCCCTTTGCCAAACCTCCCACAAAACTTTGCAAATACCTCTTGGGCTCACCCAAATCCTTCTGAATGCACCTCTGAAATATGGCCGTAACAAGTTCTCGGGAAGTAATGATTAAGGCACTCTCCATTTAATTGGTACCGGATATACGAATATATTGCAGCCCCAGCATTATGTACATCTTTCATTTATGCTATATTTTTATTGGATTTTGGAATACAACACTGGGAAACTGAAATAATAGTACTTTTTTATGTAATTCTGTCATCTTTGTCCCCTGTAAGCCGCAGTAAGCAGCAGGATAGGTACATACATGCCGATAAAAAGTAAAACTTGCTTTTTTATTAAATTATATTAGTTTCAGCATTAGTAAACATTTTTGACATTCATATTTTTTGGCAATAGATAATAATAAAATCGCACGAATGTAATAAAAAGTATACACTTCTAGGAATTTTTATGCTCTTTCATCTGTTAAGTGTACATAAATTTAGGAAGAGATGCAAAAAAATATTTTCCACAGTTTTATTGGGTTTAAGTTATTTTGCATTTTTTATTTTTTGAAATTAATGTGTTCATGCATATTTTTCATGCTTTCATCGTTTTGGTGGAGTTTATCAATGCTGCATTACTTTCTAATTATATACATGCAATAAGAGGATGCTCATATAAAATGTAACTAATTTATTATTAACTGTATGCAAACAAATTTAATAAAATGAGTTCAGTTTTTTGATGCTACTCGGCGTATTGCTCTCTTGCCATGCTCTTAATAAATAAATTTTAAATAAATAATCATGACTATGGGCTAGTATGATTCAATGTTAATTTTTGGTGGTAAGAAATGGGGATTTTGGGATGTTATAGATAGATCCTGAAAAGGTGTGAATATTAGTCACTTAGAATTAAATATAAATGAATTTGAATTGTAAATGGATGATTCACGAGTCAAAAACATTCAATTATATCATTATTTGCTAATATCTTGCAGTCAAAGCCTTCGGGGTTGGAGTCAAAACGTTGGAGTTAGAGAGGTTTAATTTGGAGTTTAAAGTTTTTGACCAGAAGCTAGCAGCTCTTTGCTTTGGAATCTTTTTAGCTTTGCTCCATAAATTTGCAAAAAGCAGCCATTTAATATTCACATAAGTAATTAGTAATTTATTCATTATCCATTTATAAATTTAAATTATATTTATATAAGTTAAAATGATGAAATGTGAAAATTTCACAGAAATTAGTATCTAAAAATAATTAATGAGTCAATATTTATCCGTTAGGTTCCTGAAAAACATAGCTGATCCTAAATATGGCAGAGTTAAGAATTCTTTACCCTATGGGAACTGGTAATGCAGTTCTTGTCATACGGTTTTGATGCAGGGTATAATGTGTTGGCTTGTGACAGAATATTCTGCAAGAGTTAGAATCATTCCTCGTTGAAGAGGTAAGGGGAGATTGCTTTGGGAAAATAAGGAATGGAAGTGGGATCATGTGTGATTGATGGAAGCTATGAATATTCAAGTGTTCTCGAGGCATGTACCGAGCTTTAAAATTTTGGAACTAGTGGTATCGAATTCCTTTATATGGTTAGTTTCTCCATATTTTTGAGAATTTAATAGGTAAGAAAACAAATTACAAAGTTATGTGTTGATTTCAACTGTATTTATATAAATTTAGTTGACTATCGTAGCTGAAGCTTAGCATAGTTCCGCATTTACAACTTGTCATTCTGATGTAAATCGAAGCTCATTCATGAACTCTTATGTGACAAGCCTTTAGGTTCTGATCCATATACCTACTCCACCTCGAGCTTTATGCTCACGGCACTGAAACCACCACGGTTACTGACATGCACCAAGAATGACACCTGGGCTATGCCCTCAAACCAAAGCGGTTACCAAACTCCCCATGCCAGCGCAGTTTTAAGACTTCTGTCTGCGGGGCATAGAGAATATTGATGGAGAACATAAGGAAGTCATATCACCAGATGTTTGCCCCTATGGAAACTGGAATCATTCACAGTGAAATTGTTTGTTCTAAATACACTTATTCCGACCACTGATTCTTGTGTCCTTCTTTCGGATGGTTTGTCTTTTACAACTATGATGCAAATTTTTCTTAAAATACCATGCTTTAATATATTAAATTAAAGCAGAGCGCTGCCAATACCATCATTTGATATGAAAAATCACCCATATTATTGAAATGAAACGATTTTATATAGCAGTCATACCTTTTGTTTCGTTGGATTTTTCCATCACGTCTTATAAGGTTAAGGTTCTAAGGTTATTAGAATTTGATGAGCTTAGTATTTTTTATCATACACATCAACTGATGATTTCTATTTCATTTTGGCCCGGGTGTTGGAATAAAAATTTACCACAAGTGCTTTCAAAACTATGATCCGAAATTTCTAAGCGGTCGTGTATTTAAAGTAGCCTTTAAAATATATTTGCTTTCAAACATAGTGAAATTGGTAAATTATCAACTACTGAGTATTTCAACATTAAACATAGCTTTTCTCATATTGTGTCGGTGATTTGTAAAAAAAGGAAGATTATCATGAATTATTACCGAGGCTTTACATTATTCATTCGAGCTAGTTAAATTTAGCTGGCATATTTTAAAATATGTTTTCACTCTTTGAAAACACATTACAATGATAACGAAAGTTCAAACATGTTGATAAATGCAAATACTATTGTTTTCGCCTCTCTGAAAAATGTCTAGAACCAGTGGTTGAATTAGTTTAGAATGGTATCGCCCTTAATTATAAAATATAGCAAATTGAAAGCTTAGGTACTCCATCATTCTCAGACAAAACTGACGTTTTTATGTAATTTTAAATTTTAAGCTTTCTATCAGTAGTCTTTCTTCCACATGCTTAAACATTTGTCGTAAAAAAGAAGAATTTTGTATCTTATATTAAATAACAGAGAAGAAATATAATGCCCCTCGCCAAAAATTACCTGATCAGAAGGCTTGCATCAATTCATACATGAAATACATGCTGATTACTTGCAGTTAAAGTGGATTGTAAAAAAGCCATCCACAATTAAGCTGTTGTTAAAACGTTACAATAGCTTACCTAGTGTCAATATCTAAGCTCTCCATTTACTATTTTAGATTAAACTTCTACATAAACATGTGCCTATGTCATTTACAGAGGTAATTTACTTTGTCTGTGATGACTTTATCATCTGCTCCTCATGTATACACATTTCTGTTCATACCTACTTAAGTTTCACATTACTTTCTTGGCTGAAAAATGTAAAAAACTAAGAATTTTGTTTTCTAAGGTTATTAGTTCAATTTAAAAAATGTCCATAATTTATTATTTGAGACAACCCGACCCAATTAATCTTTGGATGAAACAACATCAGGGCAACGTTTTTCATAGTCAAATAGGAGGAAATGATCAGTCGGCAGCACGGCCTCGCTCATTCACTGTCTCGGAAAACATTGGTTTTTTAAATATACGAACATATTTAGCAATTACACCCATGGAATACCGCATTATAAAAAGATCCGCCCTTTGATGAATTCCTAGTACTTACCTGCAGTAGAGCATTTTTACAGCTTGAAGTTTTTTTGACAACATTTTTTAGGAAAAACTGCTCTATCATTTGATTTAACTATAGCTTCTTCAGCATTGTAAGCCCTTTTTGAACTTGAGCACCCCAATTCTCTTTGAGAGCAGTTACGATTTTGGATTTTTAATTGATGCAATAACTGTGCCTAAATGAATTACCCAGATTTTATTGCTAATGAAACTCAATTCTCTATGTGTGGATTAGTATGTACTTGCCTTAACTGCCCTGTTTTTCAGCGGAAATAATGTAGATGGTGATCAGCGTCTGATAATGAGGCAAGGACGTGACCAATAGGATACCTACTTGCGTTTTTCATTTTATAAGTAAATAATAATTTCGTGATAATTTCAGTGACAGCGTTGCATGTGATGAGGCGTACCTACCATCCCAGTAACCGGGCCTGAATCCCGTAGGTTTTTGTACATGGACATTTTGTAAAAGAGACTGTTATATGCAACGAAATGTACTTCGTGGCCTAACTACAGGAACATCTAATACAGCAGAATGATTAATATCCGTATAAAATGGACAGCATTTATAATACCTGCCATAACATTTGTCATGTTGGATTTTAACAAAATGAATTTATTCACGTTCTCTCTAAGAGTAGAAGATACAGAAAATACTAATTGCAATGGAGTTCAAATAGACTTCCTCGCCCGTTGATGGCAAGACGAGAAGTTCAGCCGATGGTGTCGAGATGAGAAGCTCAGTCGTTGCTGTCTAAGCGAGAAGTGACTGTTGTTGTCGAGACGAGAAGTGACTGCATGCACACACGTTCTCTCGTGCTCCTAGGTACCGGGTTTTAGCTGAGAATCGCCTCTCTGGCTCATAGCGTCCAGCGATCCAATTGCCGGGCTAGCAGGCAGGCCTCCAACTGGCAGCTGATACCAGCCAGTCGCGACGGAAGCGCAGCACTAAATTAGAGCGCCGAAAACATTCCTAAAAACAACTTTACATTTGCTGTTTCGTTAATAAGATGTTTGAGATAAGAAAACGATTGGCAGAATCATTTTCATCTTAAATGAACAATTTCGTCAGCAGAGCGCACCGATCGTAAGATCAATTAAATATTTATTTACATATTTACAACATTTATTTACATCATTCAACATTTTTAAAATTCTTAAAGACTTGAAAAGAGATATTCGATGGCATAGGTATTTTTTTTTAGCTTCCATACCGCACTTTAACGGCTATAGTCAAATTTTTTTTGCACGTAATATAAAAAAGTCCTTCCTTTCGATGTTTCTACTCAACCAGTCTATGGAGTTTGAAAATTAAGATAAGTTGCCCACTGGCGTTAGTCCCGATAGCTTTAGCATGGAAAATGTTGATGTATTACCAGCTGCATGAACTTTAAAAAGGAAACATGTAGCTTAGCCGAATATTATTTTATCCCATTTCGAATAGTTTTTTAGTTCCATTTTAATCCTAACAAAAATTAGAACTCAGTTAAACATCCTAAATGCTGGATTAGCAAAAGATAGGACTGTGAGCAACTGCGGCGCAGCATGGATCAGACATTTCAGTGATGGCACAGTGGACAGAGGTGCTTTGGTGGTGTTTCTTGTGGTGCGGCGTGGGATGCCGTAATTCAATTTTGGCCCGCATGCACTGTCGGTGTCGTAAGTGGGCAAATCCTCTGTGAAGTCCGACCGGCAACAGTGTGCAGTGTGTATTGGCAGAGGACAAGAATACGTAATATAACATATGTCATCTCTTTACTGAAGCGAAGCGATTCTGTAATTTCTGTCAGGTGTCGTTTTTTTTCCGCAGAGGGCAACCAAAATCACTTAAAATGTTAAGAAAACACCTATTGAGAAGTTACCATTATATTTGCTCGCAATTGATCCTTATCAGCATTTTCGAGCAGCACGTTGAAAGCTAACTGATGCATAAGCAAGGAGAACGAATTTTTGGATTCATGCAAATATAAGATATCATTAATATCAGAGTTACCGAAGGTTCCTACAAAATAAAGGTACATCTTGAATGCCACAATTTTATTTGTAATTGCGGCCTTGCCAATGTTTTTTTTATGATTCTGAAAACATTGATTCCATTTTCTGAAAAACCTATTTTCCCAGTGTATTTCTCCGCCCAACACATTGAATTTTCACTCACAACAAAAATAATTCAAAGTATTTTAAGATTTTATTAACTGCTACCTAAAGCTACCATGCTCCTATGGAAACGATAGTTGTAGAAACTCACAAAAAATTAACAATTATTTAAAACCTTATTTTTCTAATGGGGATTAAAAGATGTGAACCCCGTCCGGGCTATGCCTTAAAACGTTTCGTGTTTGGTTCTCCAGGGTACTCACAGGCCTAATGCTTTCGCAAATTATAATTTTTTAATGGATATAATTAGTATTTTAAGATTTTACTTACAAGGCTAAGGTAATCCTAAGATATTTAATTCTTCTAATTCTTCCTCCTAAGACATGGAAGAGCATTGAGGGTTGCAGCTGTTTTGTACATACCCCAATTGACTTAATGAGAAAAAAATATAATTATTGCGCATATTCAAGTGGAAAATATTTTGTTTTGCTTTTGAAGTTTTCTTTTTTTCTAAGGTGTAAACCGTAGAGTACTAAAAATCTGGACAAAAAATTGGCCATTAGCAACATTTGGATTGGACATACTCACCTGTATCAAAGCTAAATGGTTAAATAGTCATATATCTCATGGGAAACTCAGGGGAAAACCGTAATTCTAAATGCCTCTCACCAAAATGAATTAATCCGCAATTTAGTTTCTCCATCGCACAACGTGGCTTAAAGGTTTTTGTTGAGGAGAAACATTTTCCCACGCGTGGAAAATACCAATAGGATAAAGCGACGAAACGACTTCAAACGACCTCCTCCACAACCCACACTTCGTAAATCGACGAAATTGTTGGGTAGCCTATTTAACAGGTCCTGGCGTGATGGGTAATCCTTTGAGTAAGTATGTCTTTTGGCCACGTGGGCTCAAAAGCTTCGACATACTAGTGCGAAACGGTCTGGTGCGCTCGCGCGCCAGGCGATGAAGAAATGAAATATTCTGTTTGCGTTTTCGCGTCTGTATTTGAGGTAACCTTGATCAACATATTTATCTGCGCAGATACGCAGGCTTTGCCCTCGCGCTACAGTAAACATCAATTCGGCCAGCCCCGTTCTCCTCTTCTCATCATTCGAAGCTCCCCTGCTCTTCCACCACCTCCCACCCATATGCATTCTCTTCCCCGTCTTCCGCCACCGTATTCCCCCCCCACCCCCACACTACACATTAACGTCCCCAGCACCCGGGTCCACCACCCACCACTCCCCCTATCCTATCTTCCCCATAACCCATTTGCCCTGCCCGATGTGATTTAACCTCGGTTATGAGTCATCGATTTCCACGAGACCTCGTACATCTTGCATTCTGTTTATTCATCCAACACGCAGGGCCTGCCGTGGGTAAAGAAGCGCTTGGGAAGGTCGGAGGAGGAAATATAGCTCATCCTCCCTTTCCTTTATCCGAGAAATTTAGCGTGAAATTGAGGCTCGTTTCTCAAGGTTAACGTTCACTTTGTAATCATGACGCGTGATACGGTAAATCGGGGAAAGGTTGGCTATCAGTGTCCCCCCTTGCTGTAGACAAAGCAGTCCCGCCCGATTTAAGGGTGTGACCCTGAGGGAGCTTTAAGGGGACCGCGGCTATTCATTGTCTGAAGGTCGGTGAAGGGATGTCCTCTGATTTTGGGTATGACGATGTCGTAGTGTGTTGTGGGAAGCACGATAGCAGGAATCAGGACGTAAGTGGGTTCACTTCATTGGGTCTGTGAGTGATGAATGTGAGGATGCACTCCTTGTTCTGCCAGAACCTTTATGCCAATGTGTGTTTAACGATTGACCAAAAATAAACATTTGACGCCTGGGGAAGCCTTGATATTGATTAAAACGCCTCCCTCTTTCATTTTTCGTGAGAAATGAACTCTGAAGCCTCGACATTTTATTTTGGCATCGCAGAAATATTTGGCACATAGCCATTTAAAACTTGACGACAGGGTAAGAAACGCATGGGCGGTGGCTAATTTTCACTTTTACTTGCCGTTCATTTCTCCTGTTATTTCTTTCATGAAGCAAAATGTGTTCAATCACTTTGTCTATTCTTATTTGCAGAGTTTTCGTCGAGCGTCTTTTCTCTCCAACATTTTGTAGGACTTCTCTATTTTTTAGCTCTCTGTCTATTTTATCTTCAACATTTTTCGATTATGTACTCCACATTACCATGCCTTCCGACTTCTTTATCTGAAGATTTTATTGTCCAGGCATTGTTTCCATATTAGAGCAAACTCCAAATATGTTTTGATGAAATTCTTCCTTTCCTTAAAGCCTGCGTTTCTGGGTGTTGGAAGACTTCTCAGATACGGCGTTCTTAGCCTGGACTATTTAACCTGCAATGTTTTTATTGCTTCTTTCTTCAATGGTGATCCTTTTCACTATACTTCATCCCTTGATGTTACGCTTGAATGAATAAATCCGTTGCTTAGGTGCTAACATTCCCAACAGAATGTTTTCTCTTTACAAGGGTAGAAATTATACTTCAATGACGAATACCCCGGGAGAGCTGAAAATGCGAAGGTCAAGGATACCAAACCCGTCATGCTTATGCTCAGACCATAGTTTTAGAGTTAGTTGTGGCAATAAAAGAACACAACCGTTTCATTGCAACTGTTTCAAAACGAGAAACGCTGTTGCGGACAGCAGCTAGAGGCACACCAAACAACACGTGACACCGTCGATTGGCACTGTTAGAACATGGCTGGTAGTTCCGTATTCTTTGTAATAAAAACATCGTTCACTAAAATAAAGGAACAATTTTATTTGAATTCATTAAATATAGGTACAGTAAAACTCCAATTATCCGAACTCCAACTATCCGGATCGCTTTTAGGGGAAAACATCGAAAATCGGCTATTTACAGTCAGGGCATTAGGCTATCTGAAAAGTGTATTGTATCTTTTATACCGTTTATTTCGTTTGATAGTTATTGGTTACAGAACATACGTTTCCTTAGTGTTCTTAGATCAATCCGAAGGGAATACGTTAAGAAGTTTCCTACTACTTTTTTGTGAGTTATCCATTTATCCGGATATTTGATTATCCGGATGTGGTCAGGTCCCAATTGATCCGGATAATCGGAGTCCTACTGTACTTCACAGTTATGATTCTATCTACCACGACGGGCGGATATGTGTTGCCTGAATGAACCAGCAACCGCCTGCAACAGATTCAAATTCAGCAAATAGTAGCTTATAACTGCAACGCAGCCACACGTTAAGTGCAACTGGAACGGAATAGAAGACGAAACAGCCAGCTACAGTTAACAGTTGCCGCTGCACAGCACAGTCGCAGTTGCTTGGGCACGATCATGAAGCTAACCTGTTGTTTGCAACAGTTATTTGAAAAAATTGTCTGACCGAAACAGTTGCGGCTGCAGTCGTTTCGCTCCGACAATACTTGATTCCTCCACTATTTAGGTTAGAAAGTGATATGTTACTTTCCTGAAAGTATGGATAAAATAAAATGAGAGTGAAATAGGAGGGATCACTCAAAATTAAAAATCGAATTTGAACCGTTTGACGGAATAAAGTATGCATAAAACACACACCCGCCAAATTTTGGTGTTTTTGATCGATTTTTACAGGAGATATACAGCCTTAAAAGTCGCCGCGGAGCTGTTACCACGCCCACCCCGCGAAACGTATTTCTATTGGCTGGATCCAACCGTGACGTAGGAAGTATATGAAGTCGCCCGGAGAGGCAGTGAAGGAACGGACTTCAGAAGGCTGCTCAACGTTGTGTCGTCTACTGAATCTTACATCTTTCATAATTTAAAGCACAATGGCACTTGCATGTTAAAAAGCGTAAAAATTACATTGAACAGTTAATTTATTATAACATAATTGCATAAACAAAGTCGCCATGTTTCTCACCCATTGTTCATGTGTGGGTGAGAAACACGGCGACTTTGTTTATGCTATTATGTTATAATAAAAAATTGTTCAATGTAACTTTTACGCTTTTTAAAATGCAAATGCCATTGTGCTTTAAATTATGAAAGATGTATGTAAGCTATACGAGGTATATGATGGTCTCATTTGTCGGTAAATTATTTCTAGTGACGGAAGGAAAACAAGGACAATCTCTCACCTCGTATTTTGAAAGAACTTTCATTAGCGTATTTAGGTGTACAATAATGATCTCTGCATTTTTATTAATAATTGATATCGTGCTTAATATTTATGAAATGTCAACTGTTGGTACAATAAGAACTTAACAGACAACTTTCGCTCACAGAATTTCCAGGCAAGAAGGGGACACCGTCGAAGAATTTATGATAATTTTCGACTTCTGTACTAGTTTTCTCGCAAAATATGAAACTTGACTATATATCTTTAAATAACAATTGTTTTTGTGAACAAATAAGATCTTCAGAAGGAATGTAGAGAATGTTTTGTAACAAAACATGACTAGCCATCGACAAGCGAGTAATCCGATTCACTATTCTGGCGTGAATGTACGATGCTATCGTGGTAACCTGGTCCCATCTAGCATCTGGCAGTATTAATTAGATTTGGGTCATCCGACAGTGAAAATTCGTGAAATAGGTATTGATTTACCTTCATTATAAGGACAATTATGATGACATTTCAGAGAATTGAAAAAAAATCAGTTTTTGACCAGAACAACTGGGCTCTCAGATCACTGTGCAACTTCTTCTTCGTTCCGGGTTGTTAGGAACCAAAAAGAAATATTTATCGGGTGTTTTCTGTGACACTCGGCACACAACTGTACACAAACGATTTTCTATCACTCATATTTAACACACACGGCCGCGCTAACCACTTTAGACTCTTATAACTGTTTATGACCGACACCAGCAATGCATTCCATGGGATAGGAGGAGCGATATCACATATTTTCCACGTCATCAACATCGCGTCGGCCGAGAAATACGTTTTCGGCGCGGATTTCAAATTGAAATTTCAAACGGCTCTAGGAGCGTAATTATTTGGTTTTCGAGGGTAAAACTCGGTAAGTGACCTTTTTACGTCTCAAATATTATAACCCAAACGTAATCTGAAGTAGTGTGATCCCTCCTATTGTACAAGATGGGGCTGAGACCGGTGATGTTCAATGGAAGGGATACATGACCTATGTCGAAGGCACGCGAGAGAAGGATGGAGGTGGTGGAGATGACGATGTTGCGATGGATAAGTGGTACGACAGTCAAGAACAGGACCATAAATGACTATATTGGAAGTACATTCATGATGGGACTAATAGGAAGAGGAAAACATTGAGGTGGAGAGGAAGAAAAAATGGGGCAGGCCAAAGCTCAGGGACCTGATTCTGATGCTTTCCCGATGCTCAACTTTTCCACCAAAACGTTATTAGTTTCCACCAAAACGTCATGACTTTCCGACACTACGTCACATGTTCCACCTTCCACCAGAGAATCGTTCACTACATCGTTCAATGACTGGTGGAAAGTCAAGCTTCCCTTCCACCCGTCATCCACTTGGTGGAACAGCGCTAGTGTCGTGGTGGAAACTTTCCGACGGAATAAGAGTGCGGAAGGTAGACATTTTTTTGTTCGCGGTTTCGAGGTAAGTTGGAAATCGGCATAAGTTTGTGATGTTCGGCTCTTCAGATGGGGTCATTGAGCCGTTCATTTAACGGATCAAGAGTCGATCAACGAATGGTGGAACTTTCCACCAGTCTTCCACTAGTGGAAGATCAGAATCGGGCCCCAGATGGAATGTCACTGTGGTAGACGACCTGAGGGAGAAGGAACAGTGCCGGGAGCATGTCGTAGATAGGAAGAAATGGAGAGAAGGGTCTAAAGATGGAAATGTCGACCCCGTCTTACACGGACCTTGGCTCTGTAAAGGAGGAAGTGGAAAGCAATATATAACGTTTGTGGATATAGCACCTGAAACCCGAGTCTACTATTACCACCCAATACCAATACCTTGTTATAGCTGTCGCTATTTTTATCGTGTTGACCCCACGTATACTATGCGTAATAAACTGAAATTTAGAATGTTATTTCCTTTAATTCACTTTAGTATAGGTCATCCTCACGTCTGATTCTGAAATCATATTAATATAAATTTAAAGTCAAGTCCCCTACGAGTGTATGCCACTTCCAAGCTCGCCATTTTCAGGCGCTGTGTTCCAATCACTAGGGGTGATTGAAAGAGCATCTGGCTTTAATTTATTTTCACCTCTGTAATAACACAACTATACAAAAACTGAAATCAGTCGACAAACACATTATCTTACTGGGATTAAAAAAACGAATTAAATTTCTGTCATTCGCTAATTTATTCCTCGAATCGTTTACCATTCCATCTGATAACGCTATGGCAATAGTTATTTATGATAGTTTCTCCGCTGAAGTTTTTTTCCTAGACGAAGGAATTTTAATGACTTTAATCTTCTGATTTATAAAAACGGCATCCTGAACTGATTTTTAATTTATTATTAGTTAATTGTTTCACATAATAGATATCATAGATAATCAAGCATCTATTTTTGGCTGAAAATCTCTATAACCTTCAATTGTTAATGCTTATTTGTTCACTCCTCATCTCTGGGCACTTACTTAGTCACTTTGTGTGTTTGTTTGGATGGTCTCATTCAATTAACGCCTGATTGTGAGTCACGGCCGTACAAGCAAGAGGTTCAATATGATATTTAATCATATGTTCACGGTTGATGGTGCAGGGGTCCTGTTGTTTAAGGGTAGGTGGCTATATTGAGTGCTTTCCTTTCATTTTTATTCCACAAATCAAGAACGTGGCAGTCTCAATTCCTCCAACTCGTTCACAGGAAACATATTAACTGGGACATTCCATGGTGACCAACGTAACATTTTAGCAAATTGTATGCCTTATTTTAATTACATTCATACAAAATCCTGTGCATTTATGCAGTTTTTCTTACCACAATGCATTTGACACTTGCTATAGTAAATAAGGAATGTGAAGATTAGCAATATTTAGGGCCAAATTTAAAAAAAATATCATTTATTAAACACTGTGACCAATGTAACAAAAATTCTACCTTAACATTAGTTACTAGAGTTTAGTTGCATATTACTCTGAAAGTTTATCACTTTAACACAAACTTTTTTAATATATTTGGAGTGTATGTTTTTCTAAGCAAATATGCATAGTCACACAAAAAAATTTCTTGCTATTCTTATTCAAATAATTTCAAAAAAAAAATTTGGGTTGTGACCAACGTAACCGTAACCAACGTAACTTATGATTTTCCATTGAGAAAGTAACATGTTTGTGTCAATTACTAGTGCTGCATTTTGAATTTCTTGTTTGCTGAGGTGATAACTTTTCTTCAGATTCAGAATCAGCAGTAAATTCTCTTAAAAATGACATATTTTGATTTCTTTAAAATTTAAAAAATAAGCGTGAGGTTGATATTACCATGGAATTTCCCAACTGTGTAACAAACATTTCGGCCTTAAATTCTTCACTATTGTCAAAATACAGAAAAAACAATCAGCAGCGTTACAGTATGTGAGTATTTGAAAACGGGAACCACAGCTTTTAGGACGATAATTGGTATTATAAACGGTTTTGTGGTATTTTAATGGCGGATAGAATCCCGGAACTGTCTAGTAAAATACACTGTTCAGATTAACTGCTCTTCTGCGGTGTGAGCTTTAGCTCTTCCCTCACTAAAGTGTGGCACAACCTTTTAGTATCCAAATGTGCACAGTAATCCATAAAAAACCTCCATAAATTCATAATTTTTTTTAATAATAAATATTCATTGTTTTTAATTGCCTTGGTAATGAAATCCTATTAAAAATTAATTGACTGCCTAAATAATTAATGCAATGAAAATACAAGTGTCACAAATATAAAGAGAATGTGAAATGAATGTTCAAATTTGTTGTGTACATTCGAAAAGTCTCTGGAACAAGAATATTCTAATGAAAATTAATGCTTTATTCCAATGTGCTAATCAAATTCAAAATTTCACTGTGGTATTTTGATTCATTCAAAAAAACTTTGTTACTGGTTTGCAAGTTTAGGAATTCAAGGTTCAGAGTTGGAATAAAATTTTTTGGTAATGATTTATTTTCAGATTTTACTACGATTAAGTCGGATTTCATGTAATATTTCATGACACCTCCACCTAAATGAAATCGGAAACATAATGCTTAGGTACTGCTCAAAACATGAATTTAAACTTCAAGTGCTTACACGGCCGTGTTCAGTGATACAAATTATATTCTATCGTTATAAGCTTTATGCTTTACAATAACGTAAACATAAGAGATGAATGAACAGGGATTATGTTCAAGTTTGTTATTTAAAGGTCATGCCACTTGCCGAACTCTGGTGAATGTGTACAATTAATAATTTTACAAGTTCGAAGTTATCTTCTTAGTTTAAGTTATTTCCAGATTCAGTTTAAATCATGTACCCCACTTTTTCCCGATGAGTACAAGATATACACTGTATTATATAGCGTTATAAAATATGGGTTTTCGTACGAACCATTTCAGTGCTCTTATTCTGTTGAATTGAATCACCTGTAAAGA
This sequence comes from Pyrrhosoma nymphula, assembly GCA_963573305.1. Taxonomy (NCBI): domain Eukaryota; kingdom Metazoa; phylum Arthropoda; class Insecta; order Odonata; family Coenagrionidae; genus Pyrrhosoma; species Pyrrhosoma nymphula. The sequence goes on from OY754337.1 coordinate 73,407,415, forward strand.
CAGTATACCAACTGATAAAGCCCTTCAGGAGCAGTTACCCTTGCAATAAAGGGTCTACTGGATATTGAAGTAACTGCTACACAGCGATGGCTGGATAGAGTGCTGCAACATTAACTGGTTTGGGCTTCCCTCATCCGAGGCCGTTTTCAGAATGGGAGGGGGGAAGTTTCGCGGCTGGCGGATTCGCTCTAAAGGGAGAAGAGACATCCGCCGCCTTCTTTAAGAGCAGAGATTCTCCCTAGACGATGAAGCGCGGATATGGGTGGGGGTGAGGGAGATGAGGCTAGGGAGTTTCCGATGGGGGTGGGTTGGGGTGACGGGGTGGGGGAGTGGGAGTGGGGAGAGAGGGGGGAGTTAAACCTTGGCGACCTCAAGGGGTGTCGGATAGGGAGAGAAGTTGCATTGTTGCGTGATGAGTTATTGGGTCATTACGCGGAGGGAGGTGGAGGAGGAAGAGAAAGTTTCTGTGCGGAAGAGGCGATGAAGTGTCTGGAGGCCCTTTTAGCGGCCCCTCCCCCTTTCCCCCCATGGATACTATAAGGGCTGGTGAAGGGTGGATGGTGGAATAAGTGTTAAACAAGGCTGAGGGAGTTTGAGTGCATTCAACCCATTTTCGTTTGGTTGAAGACGGACGGGGTTGGATGTATCAGAGCGAAGGGGGGGGGGTGAAGAATGGGGAGTTGACGCGAAAATGCCCCCAGGGGGGCGCGCGCACGGGATCTAGAAACGCGGGGGGTATTATTTACGGCCCTTCTGCCCACTCCCCAATTCCCTTCTCGAGGTGAAAGTTTGGACGGCCGTTTATCGCGTAAACACGGAACGGCGGCCGTTGAGAGAGTGAGAGATAGCGGCGCCGCCTAGTCGTAGGAAGAGGGAAGCACTTGACTCGTTGCTCTGCGCTCATCCTATCGAGAGGAAGGCCAAGCTCAAACATCCGCCCATAAACATCCGAAGCATGAAGAATGTATGGAGAAAATTCCAACACTACACAAGCATCATGCTTTCTGTACACACATATTTCCATTTAGCTGCTCTGATGTTAGTCTTTCATGTCATTCATATACCTAGCTTGTAGTTGCATGATAGTACAACTGGGGTCAACTTATCCATTCCCATTTTTGTTCTATGTAGATAAATTTTACTAATATAAGGTAGCTTCAGCGTGATATCTCTGCATATAAAATTCAATAAATTAGGCCTCATTTGGTCAACTAGAAAATGTTCCACCTTTCTTACGATAACAAAATATAAGCGCTCTTATTCATTACTCTTCGAGATATAAGCAAAATAATAGAAGCCCTTTTCCCAAGAGGTATGGTACGGATGTGCACTACAGACAACCAACACATAAAAAATGGAAATCCGATCCACAGATCATGTCATAAATGTTTCGTTGTGTTGATCGTTTACCTTATAGTTATTTAAAAAATGAAATTATTGCTTACCGTGATGCATTTGATAAAACTTCAAAGGCATGATGTCGTTGTCAGCAAACAGCGTGAAACAAATATGACAAGTTAAAGTAAATATATATGTGTAGTAATTTACTGAGATATTCAATCATATTAACAAAGTATTTTGCGTCATTTACCCATATTTACTTCAGGCCTCTTATAAATGCTTTAATGTAAATTAAATAAACATAATCTCAGTTATGTATCGAGAAGAGCCTCGCTCAATCTAATTAAGACTATGCGGCGTTATTATCAATTGATCCCACAAGGCTAAACCTGACTCGTTAAGTTATGATATATTGTCATGATAAAATTTTACACGTGGGTCTAATATATATATTTTAGGTGTGATCGTGACTGAATGGAGATACGTGAGCAACACGCGAATGAAACTTCGAAATAACTAGACTTCAAATTAAGGAGCAACGCAAGCATTTGAGTATTCTGCGCTGGCATATTTAATCCGGGAGCTAGAGTAAAATTCATGAAAATCCAATTTCTGTGTTATTAAAATACTCTAAGCGAACATAATAGTGACAGCCTTTCAGAACTTCTAGATACTGAGAAGATACATTTAAGGCAAGTTAAAAAAAATTCAGTTGCCATGGATTTGATGACGAAACAGAGGATAAAATTTTAACTACGCACTGCATATGTAGAACAGTGAAGGGTGACTAATTTTGAGGATACCGAGACTAGCCACGGTATCACCTTATACGAAGTCACCCGCAAGTGTACATTAGTGCGATATTCCACAGAGGAAAAATCATTCACCTTGACCGGGTAACCGGGATCCCGATAATGCAAATGATTTTTTCACTGTGGAATATCGAACTAGTGAAGAGTGACTAATCAGAGTGATACTTTGTTAAGTAGCAAGCTGTTATTAGTTTTGTTAGTTTCCTCTCTAATGATAACTCTTTCTAATTCCTTTCTAATTCCTCTCTAATGATAACTCTTTCTTCCCTTGCCAAATTCTAGACTATAGCCGAATCGTAGAGAGGCTCTATTCTACCGAATAACGGTGCAATTTTTGTCCTTTCCTTCTTTGAATCATTTTCAATTTTGTTCCGTCCCCTTTCTGTGGCTAATACGTAAACACCATCTTCCACACTTAATTGCGGTCGGTAGAATGTGAATGTTAGTATTACGTCGCACTTTGACAATGCAAGAGACAAATTGTATTCCTCCACCTGAGTGCTTGCGATTTTGGAATGTGATGAAACACATTCGTTTCCCTGTATCTATTCCTTAACAGGAGAGATTTCATGAAGCAGGAGAGATATTTTATTTTATGAAAATAAGTGAAATTACTTTAATTTGAACACACCCATTTTATGCATCTGGTAAAATGACTCCATTTTCCACGTCTCTGGGGGGTAATTTCGTCATTTCGATTCAATTCCGGAGCTAATAGGCCGTTTTCATCCAGTGGTCCCCTCGTTTTTTCTCTAACTTTTTAACGCGAATGCGAATATCATTGGTGTGGTAGAATAAAAATGTTTACCTATATCACAGTGCCGGTTGGAGAGGGTTAAAAAGAGTGGGATCGTTTTTCCATTTTATTTGGGAATAACTCCCCCCCGTGAGAATGTGTGAGTTTTGTATGGAGGGAGGCCATTTTTTCTGTTGTCATATGCTCCCCGCAGTTAATTAAGATCCGGACCGTCGTGCATCCATCGGACATTCCTCCTCCTCTCTCCACCAGATAAATATTTGCTTTCAATCTCGTGCTCGTTGGCGGGGAAAGCGATGGTGGGTTTATTACGGAGCCCCATCTGCATGCTTGTATGTTTCTCTATACATGCGTTTGTTTGCGCCGCTCGGTGGACGGTTAAGTCCACTGGTTTTACGTTCATCTTAAATGCGCACCCAATCTACATGTCATATCCCTGCATCGACCGGTTTTACGATTTTACAGACAGGGTTTTGGAAAAATAATAATTGAGTGATTCGAAAGTCGGGGTGATTGATTCCTACGATGGAGTTTTAATGTTAATGTTAGTGCAGTGGGAGTGTAACTTGGTGGCAGTCACCTACTATAATGGTGACGTTAGGCAAGGGAAATATGTGGCAAGAAAAGGGAGAAGGGGGACAGGAGAAAGCAGATGGAAGGTAATGCTGCACAAGTAACTACACTTAACATGAGAGGTCTGGGAAGCGTCAGCAGAGCGTGATCAGGTTGAGCGTTTTGAAGTTGACTACAAAGATTTGAAACCTTGGTGACCATGATAATCAAACGTAGAGCCTATCTCACTCCCCTTGTGGAGCAAGTTTGTAGGTAATGGACTCATTTTTCTGGAAAGTATCTTCTGTGCAACTACCACCATGTTCCGCTACCACTGTTCAATAGTAGACAGATAGTTGTTTCAGTTCTCTCAAGGTAAACAATTATTCAGTTCAGATGCCAAAGGAGATAGTGGCAGATGGAAAATCGGGGTGGACAGGGATATGTTAAGGAGTTAGACAAGGTTGCTCTTGGTCGCCATTCCATTTAACACTAATACGAGGAAATGGTTGAGGGGTAAAATACCAGCTAGATGTAGAAATAAAGATCGGAGGTATTTGAAGAGATTTAAAGGGGTAGCTCTGATTTTCTGATGATAAGACGTTAGCAATCCTGCCGTCCAAGACGCAGTGGCTGTAATTCATAAATGTAAGCAGAAAGAGCGATATTCTAGGATAAAGAATTCAAGGTTAAATATAAAAGTAGAGAAGACAAACTGGAGAAAGTACAGAAATTGGTTTGCCTCCTAGGTACCATCCTGATGAAAAATTAACATAGTAATAGGAATATAAGGAGAAAAAAATTGGTGTGTATATATAGATGTCATTTTTTAATAGTCGTGTGATTAATTTCTCTGCATGTGGGTTCTCTAGAATATGAACGCACCAAATTATATAAAAATTCAAATACTGTATCACTTTTCTAATAATTTAACTAAAAGCAAGAATTAGCACCTGCTCTGCCGTTGTAAAACTATTTAGAATGGTAACCCCGAAACAGGTTTTCCTCTGGGGTGCTTATATTCCATTATTTTTTTTATTGCACAAAATTGTATTGTTATTGCTTTATGAATGGAATAAAATATAATATTATAATAATAAATAATAAAAAAATCAGAACGATTGAGGCGCTCACTAAAATATGAGAGCTAATGAGGAGGTCCTTGAGTGAGGAAAGAATAGGCTCATGAAGAATCAATCTAATATTGACCGTAGCATTGGGAAAAAGGAGAAAAACAACGAAGTGATGGGAATGATGGACGAGGAGAGGAAACTGCTGGAGGATATTTATGAAAAAAAATAGAATATATGGGTGGAGCAGGCAGTAATGGACGAGGAAGAGGGGACACTGAAGACTGTGATAGAAGGGAGGAGCGGGAATGTAGAAAAAGCGGGGAGCCAGAAGATAAAAAACGTTGCAAAATGTACAAAGAAAGTGGGACGTAGAGCGAGTACATTACATTGTTTATGGAGTTGGGATAATGAGGTTCTCGAAAGATTAGCGGAGGCTATTTTATCTCCAGAAAAACATGCCTCGATCGGTTTACCGTGATGATAATGTAATGTGAGCACTTCGATGTTCATGTTATATTCTCAGAAAGAGTTCATCACGCAAGCAGTCGTCTAAATGCTAGATTTACAGGCCTGCACATGCACATATTCGCCGCGAAGAGATGAAACCTGTATCAATCTGGTTATCTTAGGATATATTGTAAAATGCATAGTAGGGAAAATGTAATTTATAAGTAATTAATTTGGAAGTAAAAATTGAGGGTCTGAGAATCAAAGTAATACAAGTGACAAACATCGTCCAGTGTCACCTGTATCACTTTACCCCGGTAAGAAATGACAAAAAGCAAAGCAGCTGAAGAGTTCGGTGGCTGGATCGCTGCAACATACGGTCGAACACTTGTATTACTTTTCCTGTAGCTACATAACGGTACCAACTTAGAACATATGCACATATCATTTTTCGTGTGCCTGTTACTTTTATTACTTTGACTCTCAGGCCCTCAATTAGATTTAACAAGATTAAATTTGTGACGTAATTTGCATATTGTTGACCGACTCTTACCTATCTTTGCTGGCATAATGAAGTGACTTCATCCCGAATGATAAAAATGGCAGGCTTCATGTACTGAATTGATTTGAATTATTTTATATTTCCACTGAAATGATTTTGAATACACTTCAGATTGACTCCATCACAATTATTGTCAGCGTTATTTACCCACCAAGGGGAAATAAAAAGAAGGAAATTGTGAGGGAGATTGACTCATCGTTTTTTTTTCGAATTTGTTTTCTGGTGGCTTTGAATACGTGCCATAATTATAAAAAATATTTTTTTCGGCGAGCTGATGCAAAAAACACCGTATATTTGCAAGTTACCAAATTGTTATGTTATTATCCGAAGTACTACTATTGCCTTAGTGAACAACTTTTGCGACCTGTGAGAGCCACTCAACCCACTTATTGTGTTAACTTTTTTACACAATTGAAAAATATTTGAATGCTGGTTTTTGACAATGGTCATAATAAAAACAGGAAAACATCATTTTCTCCTCAATTTTAACACCTTTTGAAAATCGCAAATATATTGTGTATTTCACATCATCGCGCCTAAAAAAATATTTTTTATAGTTATAGCACGTATTCAAAGCCAATAGAAAATATATAATGAGTCACTATCGCTCACAATTACCAGAAAGGAAAACTATCTAATTTTGCTTTGAAGGCATTGTTCGATTTTCACCAATGAACGGTCACTGCTGACTATAAATACAGCCATCAGATGTGGAATGACACAGAAATTACATCACCTCGGCCCAATTCGCTTTTATGCCTTTCTCGTTTGTCGGTGTCTCGCTCGGCAAGTCTCGGGCAAACACGAAGCAGCCAGCAGCGCCGCCGTGTTTATTTGTTTTCGTCCCAGGCGTCAAGTTCCAACTCGGCGCATTTTTTCGCGTCGTTTCCTTCCGCATGATATCGCTCCTCGCTAAAAACGTCGAATTTTTTTATCGCTTACCTACTACGACTCTGACGAATGGATTTGCGGTGCGGAGAGTGAGGGAAGGCATTGAGGGCTGGGGGTCAAAAAGGGGTGGGGGGAGAGGATTCGTTTGTTAACGTTGATGGAGAGCGGAAAAGAAGGACGACAGATGCCCACTCGAGTGAATGAGGCTATAAAAATGGAGGAATGGCGGTAAACACAGCAGTGGCGGCGCATTTGACGGTCCGATAGCTTCCGAGGTACCGCCAACTCTCGCGATTGATACACTTAAAGGGTTAATGGCCGAAACGGTCTATTAATCTCGATTGAGTTTGAATGAGAAAAGGTTTCACTTAAGAGTAGCAATTAAGATAAGACTAGCGCGTTTAAAACAGAAAATGGTGTAAATTAATCAAAAAAAAACTATTTTTAGAATAGAATAAGTTTTATTTATACTCAGGGTACAGCACCCCTAAGGGCAATTCAAATGTGGTGTGCATTTAAACTTGCATAGAAGGCGACAGAGAAAAACAAAAAGTAATTACAGAAGTAGATACATCGATGGGCCCCGGTCCCCAATCTCTTTTTTCATATTGCATAATGGCAGGTGTCTCAATCAGATACCATAGTACAAGTGTAAAAATATCAATAACCCATAGCCAATCTACAGTACACTAGAATGTGAAGGTGACCTTGACATGACACTCATTTTGTGTAACTAAAAACGAAAGTTAAAACGGACCTTAGTTTCGACGACTATCTATTATTACTAAGGTCACCTCGTGAAGGAGAATCAGTTTTCAAGGGCAGTAAAAATAAGCAATTGGAAATATACAAAGAAGATATTGCAATTAATAGTCATAATTTAAGTTTTAAGTTTTCCTTAACTACACTCCATCAAAACCGGAATGAAACCCCATGCGCAACAGATCTTCTGTGGTTTGAAAACAATATAATTACTTTGTGAAAGTGCTCATCTAACTAACACACGCTGCATTCGCGCCTCCTTAGGAAGGGTCTTTTTTCCGTTCTCCTCCTGCTGCCTCTTCTGTCAGGAAGGCGATGTAGGCGTCGGCGGGGCGCAGACCCGCTAGTTGATGAGAGGTGGGGGGGTAATGGAAAATCTCAGGGACAGAGGGGGAAGACAAAGGAATGATTCTCACCCGTGATCTTGTGAACTGAAAATTTATTACCTTTTAGGATTTAAACAAAGATTGGCAGCTCACTGAATTAATAAAAAAAACAATTAAATCGGTATAGGTTGCTTGGCCCCGTGAAGGAGGTATATTTAAGTCTCTTAAAACACAAACACACATTTACAAATGTCTATTGTTCCGCGTGGGGATAGGTGGCAGGAAGAGCACTGGTCAGGGGCAGCTAGGGGTCCTCTCCGAACAGCATGCGGATGGATCGAGGGTCCCTTCCCCGAAAACAGCGGACGGTGTCCTCCCACGGGTAAGGGGAGGGAGTGGAATAAGTAGTTGATTTTATATTGATTGATATCTACATCACTTTAGTGAGGCTGCGCTCTGCGGCGATCCGCCTCGACTACCCTTGAGGCGTTGCCGCCACCGTGCGGTGGGGCCCACTGGATGTAGGGAGAGACCAAGGTTGTTAAAGGTTCTATCAAGGTTGTTAAAGGTATCCTTTACTAACCTTGGGGAGAGACGTAGACTCTCTCCTCTGCCAGGGCTGGGGGACGGAAGATCGCCCTGGGGGCGTGGTTGGCCGCTCCGGCGTCCTCACCGGGCTAAGCGACCCTTCAGTGGCTGCCCACGGCACCGAGTCGTCCGCCACGTTGAGGGTGGGTGGGTGGCTGGCGGGAGGGATGACTTCTCCGCTCCGCCTCTGCAGCACCCTCTGCCATCGGAAGGGCCGCCGTCGCGTCGGCGGCGTGTCGGGGGTGAACTCGTTACTTTCATGGCCGCGACCCCCAACGGAGTTTCGCCGTGTCTCACGGAGAGTCTGCTGGGTTCGGTCCTCTCCCTCCGCCGTCGTCTTTTCTTGTTCCTGCGTCGCCTTTTTATCCCGGTTGACCCCGGGGCGTGGGTGGGGATCAGGGATTTTCCGCCCAATCATGGCCCAGGGCTCTCCTTCTTTCTCCTTCCCTTCATATTCTCCTTCTTTCCCAAATGTTTTGAGTACTGCTTTCCATTTCAAAGAAATGCATTGGGATTTTTAAGGAACGATGTAGCTTTTGGATGTTGACCACGTGCAGGGTCTCAGGCAAAGGAGAGGCGGGGGGGGGGGTCCGATGACTGAGATATCTCCCCCTGAGGAACACGTGAGGCTGAGCTGCCCTCTTCGGTTATGGGATGGGGAGGGGGAAGAGAAGGAGGGCACGGGACTATGAGTTTGTGGAGGCGCGAGGAGAAGATGGATGGGTAGAAAGGGGTGTCGGCGAAGAATATGAATAACAAGGGTTAGGGGGGAGAAGAGGGGGGGGTTCCCTTAACATTCGCTCTTTGACACCCTAATTACCCTGCTTGCTCTTCTCGCCCTTCCTGTCCGGCCAGACTGGCGGGTCGTGGGAGGGGTGGCGTAGGGTGTGAAGGATGGCGGGGGGGGGGGGGGTTGTCGATGGCTTTTGGCGAGGGTGTAAGGTTAGGGAGACGTGACGAAGATTTTTCGGAGTTCCTTGAGAAGTGACACGGTCGGACACTGTGGGTGGTCAGGGTAGGGGGGGGGGGGAGACGAGCGACCGCCGGGAGGAAAGTGGGAGTGTATGGTTCCAACTGGCGACGGTCTAGGAGGGAGAAAGGGATAGAGTGAGGGAGACGGAATCGGTATTTTTCCGATCGCGTATTTTTCGGCATTTAAAACCAAGCGTATTATAACTAACCTATGTCTTACGTGTAATTAATTCGAAAGTTATCTCGTAAAGGAGAATAATAACGAATTTGTAGAGGGATGATTTAACATATAATGAATCTACTTGAAACACTCAAAAACAGCTAGGCACCATGTGCAGAAGTTGTATCTTGTACCTATTTCGAAACAATTTTACGTTTAATATGCATCTTTTCTTGTATAACTTTATATCTCAATGTAATACACTATTTCTCGTTCATTATGTTTTTCACCTACACAGCAGATGGAATTTTCTGTCGTAAGATATACAAGCATGTTAACTTGAGTACTTATCTACTTAATGCTCAACGTTTTTTTACTAATCATTTATGGTCATTATTCTTATATGTTTGCCTTGTATGGCGACTTGATGTAAGTATACCAAGTAACGGTTCTCTAATTATGTTTTTTTCCTTTTCTGTTAAACTTTTCTTGTGTATAAAAGAAGAAATTTAATCAAATTTTATTAAAGTATTGTTCATTCTAAAGTATCATGTCAAGTTTATTAATGCAGAATGCCTAATAGACCTGTTGTTTTGCGACAGTAAACGTTTATTTTAATTATAATCATATTGATCTTAGGAATATCTTCTGCTGAACGCCAAGGGTTTGGAGATGCTATTCAAAAATTATTTCATAGATGGCAAATTTGAACGTGGCGAAAGCTGCTTACAATTAACTTATATTTCCGAGAAATTGAAGTGTTTTCTGCGCCAGATTTCGATAAAATACTTCTAAGTGAAATGTTCTCCCTTAATTTCAGTTTAAGGAGAAACGCTGTTGATTCGTTTATTGGTAGTGACACGTGTTTTTTCACACTGTTATTATGATCGATGGTCATCAGCCCGAAATTTGAATTCTCGGAATAGTATGCTCGCGAAATGCTGCCCAGACCAAGTCTAGTAAAATTCTGGCAATCCTTGACGTTAAAACACTTTTATTATCTCCTCGCTTTGCAAAAGAGTTATGAGCAAATTTTGGCTCGTCTAAGAGGTTCGTGAGTAAGTGTGTGAGGGCTTTTGCTGGCGTAGAACGGAACTACGGAACTTGCGGAATGGAATGGAATTAATGATGTAATTTTGAGGATGTTGTTGCGCACTTTTTTATCGGTTTACTTATTTTTCTTAACGAGTATACAAATTAATTGTGTATATGCAGATGGAGGTTCTTCCATACTCGTTTGAATTCAAAGTTACTTTTATATCTCTCGAGAGGATCAATGGTTTATGTTTCAGTAAATGGTAAGCTGTATTTTTTCAGGTGAGTCTGTAATGACTGTAATGGCTTCATTGGGAAGTTTTTTGTTGAAAAACCATTTTCACTTTTACCTTGGTTTGTAATTAGCTAAGTTATGAATGCCTGAGAGTTGAACCATTCATTTTTATTAGTTCATAGCATATTTATATGAATTGAAGCTTCTCACTCTGTCCAAAAAGATATCACATGCATATTTACAGATCTGAAAAAAAATGAACTTATTAGGACAGGTATTCGAGGGATTGTAAATATTACCCATGCTTTTGATTTTTTTTTATTTGAATGACATAATTTACTATTGACGTGTATTGATGCAACGAAACGTTGCAAATAATATTCTCCCAAATTAAATGTCAGCGTTCTGAAAGATCCTCACAGCTCGTTAACATTTTGATAAAATATTTAGAATTAATTCTTGTCTACTGGGGTTTAAAACTAGTAACCAGTTGTCTAAACTTCTGGTGGAGACAGCTGTGCAAGATTTTTTTTAAATCAAGAGTATTCTTTGCATATAAAATACTTTATTTATAGTTGGTACTCGTTATTGTCAACTTATTCACTTTTCCTTATTCAAAGAAAAATTTCAATTTTCCCGCAGAATGAAAAACATCGTATTTTGTAGTGTTTTCCATATTTCAATAAGTAACATGGTATATTAAGAGATTTAGAGAAATTTTATGGGTCCATTAAAATTCAATGCGATGAAGAATGATAATACAAATTAGACATACTTTCAGAAACAACGGATTTGTTTGATAACTATTTGAACGGCAAATTGAAGGGAAGATGCCGAGAGGAGAACTAAGGTATAAGTCTGTGGACCAAATATAGGTGGATGCAAAGTCAAGAATTACCATGGTCAATTGAAACTTGCTACCAAAAGTGAAGAATTGAGGGTTCCGATTAACCTGTACTATGATAGACCGAAATAATGACGATTTTTACACCTCGACCGGAAAGTCGTGTCAACGGCCTGTCATGATGGAAATATCGGCCCCCGCTCGAACTTCCAAGTTAAAACACCATTGGGTTAATTCGAAGGGGTGATACTCCTATTCGTCTGTTGATGATATTGCTTGTGCCTGCAAGAGGCCAGATTATAAGTACATGACTTCGCCGTTGAAATGCGATGAAGTGAATAACTACTTTTTTTGTAGAATTATATTTGCATTATTTCCTTTATTGCATTACAATTTTACAGGTTAAGAAGTTACCCAGATATTATCTAGATAAAATGTCACAAATTATTAAAAAAAGTTTATTAAAATTCACATTTACATCCTTCTGAGAAAAAAAATATTGCTTGTCAGGAGGTGCTTACATATACGTTGTGTGAATTGTCAAGGATAATCATTAAAATTTTACAATGGAAGCATGATACATTAAATTACACCATATTAGAACAAAAATCTGTACCCTCTTACAATAACAATTTAGTTTTCTGTTTTATTTCACACAAAATAGTGATTTGTGACAAATTAACGGACCATCTATTTTACAGCTTAAGTAAAACTACACAAAGTAAAAAAATATGCTTGCATTATTTTCATTGTGTTATCATCCACTCTGTAGATAGTCTTAGATAATCAACCCTACTTCGTACATTTTTAAATTAGATCCATACATTTTGGAGGTATTTCCCCAAATAGATCAGCATATACATACCAACATTATCAGCATAAAATATGAAAGTACTGTTGCTTACACATAGATAAATATCATTTCAAACGATTGAAAATAGTATTGGGCCCAATATTGAACCTTGAGGAACTGCATAATTTAGCTTTCTCTTTTCACTCAAGAAAAGTCTGACCTTAAACAGAATTTGTCGGTCGGTAAGATAGCTTAAAAACCAGCTATCAATTTTTTCCCGTATTTCATTGTCTTCTTCTCCCAAATTGTTGTTTCCTGGACTCAACTTTTCAACGTTGGCATCCCTGCTTGGACGTCCTCGAGGCAGGCTGGTGGACCTTGAGCGATCACTCCCCCCTTCTCCCCTCGTGGAGCCGCCCTCCTTACCTTACCCCCTCCGTTTCTAACCATAAAAACAACGACGAGAGAGAGGGGGCCTTAAAATTCACGCGCGCCACGAGAAATAAAAACTCCGCCACCCTTTCTTTGCACTTTACGGCCTCTTCGGGGGCCCCCCAATTGGGGGGGGGGGTGCGAAGGATGGTAGGAAGGTGAAGAGGGACCCCTAGAGCACCAATTGCAGGAGGCGGTCGCCCCACCAGGAGGGTGTTCATTCATTTGCCAATCCGGGCGCGAGCTTTGTGGAGCCTTAAAAAAAGAAGAGCGAAAAGCAAGGGAAGTAGTTTCTTTGCCGCTCGTGCTGACCTCTAGCGGATAGGTCAGTACTCTCTGGCGTTCTCTCTTGCGTGCAATCTCCCCAAATGTGTCCGTCAGTGAACGCCCAATACCTGTGGTCCGTTGCCTTTGAGTACATGGCGAGGGAAAGCCTTTGTACACCGGTACCAGATCTCATTGAGTCCTTTCCCTTCTACACGGTGTGTCAAGAGAAAGGCTGAATTCCACCTTTTAGTATTGTTTAAAAAATACTGCTTTCACTGATGAAATAACTTACCTATTAGAAATAATTAAAGCGCAAGTTATGCTGATTATTCAAAGGATATGTTTTAATGAAACACTTTTTACAGGCATAGTCGCTGACTTTAGACCTATTTCAAATGAATTAACGCATGTTGTATTCAACAACGGTCTTAATTTAATAAAAAAATCATAAAATAAGATTAGAAGGGGCACAAAGTTTTACATTATTTAACTATCTAGAAGAATTCTCTCTAAAAACAGTTTTCGCGAAATTGGCATTTATGTTCTCTAGAAAAAATTCTTTCTTTTATTTCACCCATCCTCGCATTTAAATCCATGTACTTATATGTTAGATTTGCGAAAATAATATTAAGGAGAGTTGTGATTTTATTCCTGGTACACAACAATGGACTCATTATTCTATGAGTAATAATGTGACGTTTAAGTTAACTTGCGGTCTAGTATCGCGGTCTGTCAGGATGTATTGACCCGATGGCTGAAGGAAATTAAGCGAAAAGAAAGGTGCCTAGTTCGTAAAATAATACTTCCAGGTAAAAGCAAACGGAACCCAGCGCTCAGTGCGAAGTCTGATGCAAAAGCCACTGGAGTTGCGAAGATTCCATTTGAGACCATGTTTAAGAGCATTAGACTTCAAGTATAGCTTGCAGAATCTTTTTAGAAATCGATTTATAGCGCATGACGCAATTGGTGACAGAATGACGTTGATAAACTTCTGTATACATATTTTCTAGGATTTCTTTGACCCTCCCTCCCTCAAGTTTTAATTATTGCATCATGTCGACATTCCACAAAGTCAACCCTTCAACCCTCTAGTATACCTCCCTAACTGTTGAAGCCCTATATACAGAAAGAGAAAAACTTATTTCCATTTCTTAGACCAACTCCGAACCTCACTCATGGTCTTGGAACCATGTACAACTTACCTGAACGAGTATTTGTGGTGTGAACTCTCTGTAGATAATGTTGAAATGCGCCCCATGCCAAATCTCTTCAGCGATAGCTTATTCATGATGACCGATGTCTTATAGTTTTCCACAAGACATTTTGACTACCGATGAGTTTTAGGTTGTTTTTCAGAATAAAAAAAGGAATGAAATCTAATGTTAAGGAATAGGAATAACGGTCGTGAATATGGGTATGGCAAAAATTGTTTTTCATAGCCCGTTAGGCCCAAAATATGAAATGTGTAGTTTTGAATACCAATTTACCTCGCCTTATTTTCTTTAAGAATTTGTTTTCAGGTGCTTCGGCTAGCACTAATCATACTTTCTAGGATGTGGTTTTTAATATCTAAGAAACACTAGAAATAATGCATTACTTTAATGTTAAAGGCACACTAGGCATGAATACGTGCTGCGCCGGCTGAGTTTTTGTTATATTTTGGTTGAAATTAAATTGTTAAGTCGTGTAAATGTTTCTGTAACTGATACAAAATTTTAAATGGCATTTATGTTTCCATCTCTTACATAAATATTAGGTATATAAAAGCAATTAGGCAAAAGAAATCATGCATCGTGAATATTGTCAAATATACTTAAAAATTGTGAAAAAGAGATAATACGTCAGCAATGACCACTAAGAACCGATATCCTGAAATTTTAAATACATTTGACAAAAAAATTGATAGGAATATTTTAATATAAGTTTCATGCCTAGATTTATCATACGTGAGCTTTTGCTATCTATTGGTGAAGTGGCATTTCATATAGAAGTATTCAATTTATATTTTGAGATTACTCCTCTACAAATGCTCAGAAAGTATTTCCAACTAGTTATGACGTATTCATTTCGTAAATCATTAGAATATAAGTTATTAGTAAGCCCAGGGGCGGCTCCAGCCAGGGGGCGCGGGGGCGCGCGCCCCCCCCTGGGCGGTCACTGACGGAATTTCTTTGCTGCTTGCAATATCCTCTTAGGGCAGGCGCGCACTAGCGCGACCACGACCTGCGGCACACGACCAGTTTTAGCATTGCAACTAATGGAGCGACGCGCACTAGGCCAAGTCCGACTCGTTGGTCGGACCCGAGTCGTCCGACCAAAATTTTTGAATTTGGTCGTCCCCGACTCAGCGGTCGTTGCGGCCAGAAATTACACACATTCTTATGGCGCGCCGCGCACTGACTCCGACTTCACTCCGACCCGACCATACGAACTGAGCAAGTGGACGGTGAATGTGTTTTGCTATCATGGGTGTGGTCGTGCTCTGGTCGGAAGGTGTGCGACAGAGATCTGTCGTGGTCGTGGTCGCGCTAGTGCGCGCCTGCCCTTACCTATGCCAGAAAAGGCGAGAATGAAATGATGGCTCGTAACCCATTGTGCTACAAAGTATCAATTTGTGAAGCGACGCGCGTGTGGCCGAAGTCACCCCATTCCACGGTACATACATTCTTCCTTCCTATAGCCAGAAAGATTTTTCTCGAAGTTGAGATGTTCCGAATAATTTGTTTCACTATCGGCAGGCGAGTTTATTTTCTTTGTAGAAAATTTCTGCAACTATATATTCCTTAGATGAGCTTGCCAGATCTATGATTCGAATTTGAAAGTCTGCAACTCCGACAACAGATTCATCGATCGTTTCCACTCGTGCGCACGGTCAAGCAGCACAAAGGTGGAGCGCAGGTATCTGCTTTGCTGGCCTGCTGTTTGAAGTTGGAGCTCTGTACAATTACGAGCAAAAATTGTTGAAGATTTCCTCTGACGACACATTCTAAAGTTGAAGATAAAACTTTCTCTCTGAAACGGTTGGAGTAATTCATCAATCACATGTGAGCTTGGACAGTTGCATTCGTGTTGGGGTTGTATTCTTTTTTTATGTCATCAAACTGATTTCTCTTTCTTTGTGTACGTGTAGATCTAAATTTATTTGCATAGATATGCAAAATGGATAGGTGGCTAATAAGGAAGAAGCCTCGGCTAGAAAATGATTCAAAGGAACAAGATTCGACATCTCTTCCCGCGACTTCGAAAGACGTGAATCATTCGGAAGTGGTGTTTGACCCTGATGGAGCTGAATGTTCTCCACCCGTGACATGCACCGGACTGCAACTATCTACGAGCAACAACGAACAAGCGTCATCGAGTTCTCTGGAGGTAAGGTTTTGTAAAAAAAGTGCGGAATCACGGGAAACAGTCAGCAAAAACTGGGGAACGTATGTGCTCCGGAGTAAAAATTGTTTTACAGTAGCCTCTTTCTTCGCAGTGCGAAAGTCATAAACAAAAATAAATTATTCTGAATATAACTCAACGATTTAAGGAGGTCCCAAATCCTTTTGTTATTAGAGAGAGATAGCTAAATTCGGGAATCTATTTACTTCTGAAATATACATGGGATGGAAAACGCTTTCAGTTTTTGATGTAGTTTGAACATTTCAACTTTATTGGACCTAATTTTTTTGGAGGAAGATTGGAGTTCATTACCATTATATCTCAATAATTTCACAGAATTCGCATTCATTTTAGCATGAAATCTTACAATCTTCGAGTAAAAAGTTTTTGGTTGGTTATCCCACGTTATTATCTATTGCTTGCGCTATTTATCTTTTGATAACTAGTATCTACATATACATATACTATACAATATACTATACAACCGCTTGTGTAACTCACTCACGTATACAAATTCTAGGCCACTTCCAGTTCAGCTATAGTATTGAAATTTGGCACACTTGTAGCTCATATCGTGTAACCTACGGGAAAAGTCGGAAAACTCTACTTTTTTAATTTTAAACCCTCCAAAACGGAAAATATCTTGCGTCGCTGGGCTTTTTGCACGGCGCAATATTTACGTATTTCACCCATTAAAACTATTAAATTTCAACCGCTTTAATTTTTTCTTAATTATGATGTAGAAAAAGTGTACTATCTTATGCTTTCAATAGTTTTACATAGAAGTATCCGATTAATGATTATTTCCGCCATTTTAACGATTTTCCGAACGTTGAATTCAACATCCATTGTTTACGTGTACTGGCTGAATAAATCAGCACCTAATAACAAGTAATAAATAATAAGAACGAGGACGACCAAGTTCCATCAGATTCTTACTTTTCCTCAATCTGATTTTCTTGTATTCCTCATTCCATCGAGGTATTTTGATGCAGTGAGCGAAAAACTTCGATTATTTGTTGTAACTCATCCCGCACGAAAACGTTTATTTTCGTTTAAGAGAAGAAGCATTGAAAAAATATGTTTGTGAAATTTTTACAAGTAGTTAATAAGATATTCTTCCACAGGGCAATAGAAATTCATCTGATGGTTCCATAAGTATTCCGAAGTATGACGTTGGCCTTTACATCAAAATCATGGAAAAACTAGATGATTTTACCAGATATAACCTATTGAATAATCCATGGACTCCTCCACCTGGATACAATTTTCCGGTTCCCTTGCATGCAAAACGACATGGAGAATAAGAGCGTAGTGAACGCAGATCTGTCCAAGTTAGTCATTTCACAAACTATCCTTGGTTAGTCTTCTCTGAAGAAAAACAGGGTCTGTTTTGCAAGTTCTGTGCGGTCTTTTGCTATTCTAAGCAGAGTGGAGGACAAAAAACCGTACCCTTAAAAAAATTAGTCACCGAGCCTTTACAAAAATATGCAAAACCTTCTGGAAAAGATGGAGATTTGGAAAAACATCGTGCAAACAAATATCACCGGGATGCGGAAATAGATGGCAATGCATTTTTGAAGGCTTACAAAAATCCAGAACACAGCATAATTAATCTAATAAGCGAAGAGAGGAAGAAACAGATCATGAGTAATCGTGCCCGGCTAGTCCCAATAATTAAAACAATAATGTTCCATGGAAGGCAGAATATTCCGCTGAGAGGTCACCGTGATGATGGGAGTTTGCTCGAAGATTCTGAAGATCTTATTCACAATGATGGAAATTTCAGAGCTTCATTAAGATTTAGGATTGACAGCGGAGATATGGATTTAGAAAATCACCTAAAAACGTGCAAGGGGAACGCGACCTATATTGGCAAAAATACTGCCAATGAATTGATTACTTGTTGCGGGCAAGAAATTTTGAGAGTTGTTCAAGAACGTGTTCATGCAGCCAGATATTTCTCTGTCATTTTTGATGAAACAACAGATATGTCGCACACATCTCAGTTGACTGTTTGTTTACGATATGTGTACGATGGAAAAATACATGAAGATTTCGTAGGTTTTCTGGATTTGCACCACCATAATTATTCTGGGGTTGAAGAAGAACCAAAGATTACCGGCAAAATTTTAGGACGATCTGTTTTATTTCTACTTAAACAGATGAATTTAGATACAAAATATTGCATAGGTGTTGGTTATGATGATTGTTCTGTTAATATATCAGAGAGTAGAGGCGCGGTGTCCGAAATACAGACAGAAGCGATTTACAGTCTCTTATGTAGTTGCAAGAACCATGCTCTCAATTTAGCCATATCTAGGAGCTCTAAAGTTCAGAGTGTGAGGAATGCTTTTGGCGTAATTAATGAAGTCGTCTCCTTTTTTAAAGCATCAAGTAAACGTAATAAAACCATTGTTGATATCTTAGGTCATCAAATGACAGGTAACTGTGAGACTAGATGGGTAGAAAGGCATAAAGGTATTGTAACTTTTAGAGACGACTCACCTGATATTGCCAAAGCTCTCGAAAAAGTGTCAAAGTGGGATGATTATAAAACGGCAACTAAAGGAAAATGTTTACTGTTATCAATTTGTAATTGTGAATTCATTTTAACTGTATATAGTCTGAGTGATGTTTTGAGTGCAACTTATATTTTAAGCAGATATTTGCAAAATGAGACTGTAGATGTTTTTCAAGCTAAAAAAAAAGTTGACCAAACTTTGGAAGTACTAAAGGATAAGCGGTTGCACTCTTATAAAATTTTCTCTGGAATTTTTGCAAAGGCTAAGAAAATTATGGAGGAAATGGACATTCCAATCCACATCCACGTGCAGCCAATCGACAAAAGAATCGAGCAAATTACCCGGCTACCAATGATGAAGATGATATAATCGCGTATTGGGAAAAAATCATCTATATTCCCATCTTAGATTACGTAAATACGGATATCAAGGACAGATTTGCTGGAGAGTCAATAGAGTGCTTCAAGTTGAATACACTAATCCCAGCTGTTTTCATGGAAATAAAAAATTCGGACTCGTTAGATAGCATGCTTGAAAAAATATGTGATAAATATGCACCGTTATTGAAAAAAAATAAAAGTACAATGTTAACGGAATTAGATAATGAGATAACTTTTTTGAAAAAAAGTTCGGAATTTAATGACATGAAATCAATGAAAACTGCCATGGAACTTTACATGAAATGTGATGAAAATGATTATCCTCTGTTGAAAATCTTGTATCAAATTTTGGTGACCCTACCCATTTCTGCTGCTACGGCTGAACGGAGCTTATCAGATTTGAGAAGACTGAAAACTTGGCTCAGAACAAGGATGAATGAAGATCGATTGACTGGGTTGGCGTTGTTATATATCCACAGAAACATAAATATTAATACTGACAATGTAATCAATCGGTTTGCTAATCAAAGGACTAGAAGATGTGAATTCTTATTATGATGCATACAATTTTATCGTAATTTTATTTCTAAAATATTTTATGGTCATTTTACTTCTAAAATTTAATGTAAGTTCATGTTAAAAAACCATGTTACTCTATGGTTCCTGCAGAAATCTAGCTTTCTTATTCTTTAAATATTTCTTGCTATATACATCAGAAAATTTGTGTGTGCACATGATTGTATTTATAAATACCTGATAATAATCTCTATAATAACTTCTCAAAAATATTTTCCATGATATTCAAATAAAATGCGGCAAATGATTTTACTGTCGACTTCAGTTGTATTTTCTTCTTGATCAATCATACAGTAGTTCCTGAAATCCAAAAGTTAAATACTTATGGGTAAGATTGGAATTGAATATATTGAAGTGAAAACTTCATTTCGCCCGCTAAGCACTTTTGTCAAGGGGTATAAAATGCGAACTCGCATCACGTACCGTAGACTACCCTCTATTTATAAATGTTACGCTTATGCCTGCTTTTTCTCTCTCAATTTTTGATTTACAGCGATGGGGTTTGCTGCATTTGGTGTGGATTCTCTGTTTTCATGATTTGATCATAATTGAAAGTGCATATATAATACATGAGTCGTAAATTATATTCACAATTTTCCCATAAGATTGCACGGCGTTTTTTTTATTTTCTCGCCCTATTTCCCTCAACTCTCCATCGAAATCTACGATTCGAACGTCTATTCAAAGCTTGTGTCTCCCGCTTGGAACGAAAAAATATACAGATCGTTTGAAATTCCATACGTAAATCGGAAATTACTTTTACAACTTTTTCCATAAAATAACACGGACTTTTGCAATTTTCTCGGTGTATCGCTTTCTTAATTCGCTCATTAAAACCAAACAATTTGTACCAATTGCTTCATTCTTTCTCAACTATAATGCCGAAACTCCTATCTTATTTTGACGCTTGTATGCCACATCATCTGGTTAATGATTATTTTTTATCTTTGAACGAAATTCGTAGTACTTTTAATGCTACTTCCATTGTTGTCCGAGAGTCGTTCCCAATGTAAACACGAACGTCTCATCACCCTCGTCACAATCACGATTTGACGTGTGTGTATATATATATATATATATATATATATATATATATATATATATATATATATACCCGTCGCGCCCCCCCCTCAAGGAAATCCTAGAGCCGCCCCTGAGTAAGCCTTCCATCGGGAAATATTTTATTAGGTAATTTTACTTCAAGAGCTGTAAATGAGTACCGCAGCCATGCACCACTTTCCTTGCTAATCCGTCATCAACTCTCCACCTAACGCAATGAGATTTAACCCGGCTAACGTGGTATATGATTTAATATTAATTCGACTACCGCAGTCCTTAACATATGGATATTTACATAGGCATATATTAGCTTTTCGCAGTACATCTTGCGAAAAAAATTAGGTCATGAACCAATTATTAACTTTCTGAAAAATGAAACTAATTTTAAATTTAGCGTCTCATTACTCGGCTAAAATAATTTTGTGTGTAACATTTCGCCAGAAAAAAACAACTTTCAGAATTCCACGTCTTACGAAATCGGGCTGCTACGTTTACTGTAGCCAATATGCATCAATTTTTGTTTATCTACGCGTCAATGTTTGCATACATGATTAACAACTGAGCTACCACGACGTGCAAGCACGCGCAAAATGCAGATAATTTCACAAGACTATTAGGCAATGATCTCAAGTTCTGTGAAACGTGTTTGGGAAACACCATTTCCAATTTTATTTAAAAATTATATTCGTGGTAATAAACTCCCTAAACGAAGAAGTAGACTAAACGTTGCCGAAATTAGATGAGTGGAGGTGAACTCGTTAGCTGTAAAAGGTTAATTATGTAGTTTATGAGTACATACAATATGAAGACGTTTAGTATTTTTACCAAAACGATACGGAGCTTACTGGTTAGTGACGCTAGAGTCAAAGTCAATAAGGTGGGGTGCCTTTTACAGTGCAGCGTCAAAATACTTTTGTATAAAGCGTTTTATAGGCAGCTTGAACTATTAAACATTTCTACAGTTTTAACATCAGTGCCGTATCAGTGTTAACATCAGTATGTCATTTTGAACGTTAACTTTCCATTGCAAAAACTATTTAAAAATAGAACAAAAACCTAATCTAATTAATTTGGACGAATGGCCAACGCCGAGGATGAACGATTTGCATTCGCCTCATCCTCGGCTTTGTAGGTTCGCTGAACAATGATACAGGGTCCATTCATTCGAACGCATCGGTCCTTTGCGTAGAGACATATTCCTGAGTAGTACATTGCTTAAAAAAAAATTGGATAAAAATTGGCAAGTGTGATTCAATGTCTTCGAGGATAACTCTTGATGGACTGTATATCCTGAAATGGCTTTGTTAAGAGCTAGGAGCCTTCTCTTACTAATGTGATTCATTTGGAGTATAACCTCATGTTTTCCCGTTACGCTTTCTCGTGGTCTTTCGAGCAGTTTACGTATCTGGGTAGTATTTTGGAGGCGAATGGGTTTAGTGGTAAGGACATCAGATGAAGAATTGCGCTTGCTAAAGAAGCATTTTCGAAGAGAAGGGAATTGATGAGGGGGGGGGGGTCTGAGAAGAGACGTAAAGAAGAGGCTGGTGAAAACTTTAATATGGAGCGTGGCGCTATATGGGTCGGAAACTTGGTCATTGCGCAGGGAGGATGTGCGTAGACTTGAGGCGTTTGAGATGTGGGTTTGGAGAAGGTTGGAGAAGGTTAGCTGGATGGCGAGAAAGACGAACGAGGAGGTATTGGATATGGTCGGAGAGGAGAGGAAGCTTGTGGCAGAGGTTCGGAGAAGCCAGAAGAGATGGATGGAGGAGGTTTTGAGAGGAGAGGGCATGTTGAAAAGAGTGATAGAGGGGAGAACACTGGGGAAGCGTGGAAGAGGAAGGAGGAGGATAGGAATTCTGGACGAAATAAGAGGAGGTAGAATATATGAAGAATTGAAGAGGGATCTAATAACGGGCCATTCTTAGGAGGGAAAGCGAGACAATGTCTATGAGGTTGGGATGTAGAATGGGGACTGTCCAAGAACCTACCAATCAGCTGGTAGAATACTTGAATATACTTGTAACGAAAACTTGCAAAAAGGTACCTTACTGGTAGGAGATGTCTTTCATATAATTCAGAGCACTTTGTTAGGATTTTTGTACCTATGTATTTGGCTTATCTTTGTTACGCTTCTCTTAACTCCAGACGACGGAGGAACTCGCGTAATTTCAATTTTTTATCGTGTAGTTTGAATATTTCTAAACTGTTAATAAAATGATTATCAAAGTCTACATCTATGTCATATCCTACAAGCCACCTGGAGGGTCCGTGGCAGGAGGTGACTCCACACCAGACATGCAATAACCGTCGGACTCAAGACCATGTTTTTACCTGTAAAAAAAAATAATTAACAGTAAGCAAGTGAGGAAGATGTCGCATGAAAAACGGTTTATTCGTGCCGGATGACAATTCATCCATGCACCAACGGGGACCTTTCATTAAAGTTCAGTCATGACAGCATGCAAACGATTGATAATGGCACATAATTCATAAATATGTAAATTAGCATACTATTCAGAAATTAAAAAAGAATAATAAGTATTTTAAAAACAATGCTCTCTGTCGTTGACATTTACATTATTGGCGGCTTCGATCGCATCTAATGCGGTTCCTAATTGTACGCGAAAAATATGAAATTTATAAATTTTCCGTATTGCAATCTCCATCTCTAATTTTAGGCATATGATCCAACATACCATATCATCCAAGAGTTTGAGGAGTCTTTTTCTTCGTTTGAGGAGTAACTAACTTCATGTTTTCTTAAATGATTAAGCCTATTCTTTAATACACGCAATTCCTATTTTTTGATACAATGAATTCTAAATTTATTTTTATGAGAAACTGTTAAAAACAAAAAAATACACAAATTTCACAAACTGAGGTTTGTAAAATTTTTTCACATCGCAATAAACTTATCGATGGAATATTACGAGGTTTCAAAATAACGTTTTTTATTTTTTCACTCTAAATGCTTACCGTTTTTGTAAATTACGTATTGGTTACTTTACTGTGCACGATAACTAAAGATCATTCTGGATGATGAATGTTGTGTGTCATTTTATTACCCGTTGATTTTGGCCCTCACTTTTCTTCCATCAACTGCAGTCTCCCTTCTGTCCGGCGACCTTCAACATAAGCGTGCCCGACCTTCACCGCTATCCTTTCTCCATCCAGTCTTTCACCGACGAACCTGCCTTTCATAAGTCAATTTCCCCTTTAACTTGGACTAACCCCTTCCCCTTTCCGTTCCCGAAAATTCTTTTCGTCCCGTCCTGATTTTGGTACATAAACGTGTATGCATTGTCGCATAGCCACTATGTAATGTTCACGTTTTAAATGGCCATTTATGCTAAATCCATGGTCGATTTGTCAGCAAATATGCCCGCACCCTGGCGGAATACTCTGGAAAGAGAGCCGAGTATCACCGAGTACAATCATTATCCTCAGATAGCCGCGTAAGAAGTGGTGTTGTTTAGGTATGGATTTTACAACAAAATTATACCAAACGATAATTTTGCTTTTCTTGATAGTGTCATTGCACTCACTACGAACGAAATTTCCCGTTTCCGTGAACAAATTTCCAGCACTATTTAATTTAATTACTCCATATGATGCGTAATATTCACTCGGTATTTCTAAAATCAATGTCACAATTAGTTAGATATTTCTCTATTTTCTCATATTTGCAGAATATACTTATTATCACAACAGGAGTTTCAAAAATAAACGTAAACATTATAATAGTTATAACCTCATCACTAGTCTCTAAATAATTTATTGTTCTTATTAAAATAGATCTTTAAGATCCCATATCACAAGAACTATCATTTGATTTCTTTTTGCTCCGCTTAAAAAAGATGAATATTCTCATCCTACAAAAGAAATAGAAGATTCTTCTATTTCTTTTGTAGGATGAGAATATTCACCTTTTTTAAGCGGAGCAAAAAGAAATCAAATGATAGTTCTTGTGATATGGGATCTTAAAGTTCCCTAAATTCACACTGTATATTCGTCCGAGGCTCGATAATATAGTCTTCTTTTTATTTTATTTTTGTTTCTTTTAAGCTTAGTGAATATTATTGCTGTTTTTTTCAAGCGTTCCTTTCTAGATGGCATCAAAAGAAAATGTGTTTATTTAAATCGCTGCTAGTTTTTAGCTAAAGCCTTCTAAAAAAATGTAAGAAATGATGATGATACGTATTACCTGATTTTTAACTTCAGCCCTGGTACATCGGTGTCCATTCACTACTCTTAATGTGAGTAAGAACATTTGTTGATTTAGCTATAACTTCAGTTCAGTGATCAACGGCGTTCCATTATATGTTTAGTTGATTTTACCATTTGAAATTCCGTATTAGTTCTAGAGAAATTACTCTATATTTTAGTTATGTTTAACTAGTCAAATCAATTTATTTTTCATATTACATTTTTTAATTGTTGCTCTATTTAATAAGAAAAATAAATTATTTAGAGGCTAGTAATGAGGTTATCACTATTATAATGTTTACGTTTATTTTTGAAACTCCTGTTGTGATAATAAGCATATTCTGCAAATATGAGAAAATAGAGAAATATCTAACTAACTGTGACATTGATTTTAGAAATACCGAGTGAAAATTACGCATCATATGGAGTAATTAAATTAAATAGTGCTGGGAATTTGTTCACGGAAACGGGAAATTTCGTTCGTGGTGAGTGCAATGACACTATCAAGAAAGGCAAAATTATCGTTTGGTATAATTTTGTTGTAAAATCTATACCTAAACAACACCACTTTTTACGCGGCTATCTGAGAATAATGATTGTACTCGGTGATATATCACTGAGTCAGTCGTACTCGCAGGCTCTCTTTCCAGAGTATTCCGCCAGGGTGCGGGCATTCCAATAGTTTCTCCACCTATTCGGAAGCAGATATATTGACGTATAACTGGCCGGCCGAGTAAACTAAGTCTTGATGGCATTTTGCAAAGCTCATAGTGAAATCCGAAAGCATATTCCTCCGTCAAAGTTGTAATCTGCTGGGAGGTGGTAACATGTATCTCTGACAATGCATATTTTTCCGTGACGCCCTCGAAAGGAATATTATTTGCAAATATCATCGAATTTTAACACGTTTCCAGGTTAAATAATAAATCACTTTGCAATTTTACTCACTTGTATAATAAACTGACCGATTTTGTTGTCACAACATCATCATCAGAGTTCAACGAAATGTTCAAGTGCATGGGCAACGGCCTGCCACGATGGAAATGCCGGTTTCCGATTATTCACCGAAGTCAATCATCGTTGGGCTCGGCTCGAGTTTGGAGGGGTGATCCTCCTATTCGTCCGAGTGCTGTTGCCCCTGTCTGCACATGGCAGATTGTATGTGCGAAATGACCTTAGCCGTCGAAGCACGGTAAACAAAAATACTACTACTATGTTGAAGTACATTTGGCGTCTTAATTAATGGAACTAATGGAAAGGGGAATGATCTCTGGGAGGGGAGAGGATTGTACAACACAAGAATATCATACTCAGGGGAAAGTATAAAAAAAGGCAAAGATTAAAAGATAAGGGGATAAGAACAGTAAAAAGGGGGGACAATTTTTCCGGTGCCAAGTCATTTAACACTCCATGGCTACACATTTTAGAGGCTGAAAAAATCTAGCTTAGCATCTTTGTCACAATAATATGAAACATGTTTTCAGATAAAACGTAAAAAAATCGATGAAAAGGATTGTAAGAAATCTGTTGCTACTTCAAGTTTTTTCGTAACCCTCATAGTAGTGCGGTTATTTATGATAAATGAACAGTTAGTTTAGTATACATACATTTTTCGTTTCGGTTTTAAAAGGAAGTGAAACATGTAGTAATTTATTTTAGTACCTAATTCCAATGGAAAGTAATACCGCTGTATGCTATGTATGCGATCATTTTCGCTCGTATAAGTGCTGAAATTTTGAAACCCTTTTTAAGTAGTTGTAATTTGTTTAAACATGAAATGGACTTACCAGTATTAAGGCTTATTGAAGTTTGAATGTGCGAATTTGATTCATACTGTATGTACTGTAGTTACGTGAATGAAGACTTAAAATTTTGAAACAACGAGAAGGATCTTACGCGTATGAAAATGCAAATATGAGATGGCCGCGTGAGTCTTTCGGAATGTATTTGTTTTCGTTTGCTTTGGTAGAAGATTTGTATTGTGTTAGAGGCGAAATGTTTATGTCTATGGAAAAAGATACATTGAGTCTAAATTGGCCAAAAATAATATAACATTAATAGCGTCAATTATAATAAAACATTAATAGCGTCAATTAAAATTCGAATTGATCATGAAGAAAATCATTCGCTTAGAAAAACGTACGAGGTTACTAAGTGGCATTTTTATTGGAATTCCGTTGTTTTCGTTCGTGGAGGACAAAAAAAAAGCGACACATTGTGGCAAAAAACGTGTGAAAGGTCGATTTAAAAGGAATAAAATATACTGAGGTCTGAATAGAAATAATAATTTTACTGTGGAAAGCAAATCCCGTCATCGTAAACTTCAATGGGACATGATGAGGTGAAGTTTTCGCGTGGGAAACGATATCACTTTTGGCGGACGCGTCAGGTTTTCTTTCTCGGAACGACATTGTTTTCGAAGGCTGGTGAAGGGAGAAGGGGACATATTGTGATGTGAAATGGGTGAAAGGATGATGTTGGCGTCTCACTCTTCTTTCTGGAGCCGAGGCGACCGGGAGAAAATATCGTCTTTCTTTCCTCTTCCATCAGGGAGAAGGGGAACCCCTTCGCCCCCTCCCCCTTTACTCCCTTTCTCTCCCCCCCGTTCTCCCCCGTGGGGTGTTTGCCCCTAAATTGGGGAGAGGGGAGCCGAGAGAGTCTCCACATTTCACTCCAGATGGCAGACCTGTTGCACTCCGCGACACGGATACGTGATGGCGTGCGATGGGAATCGATGCGTATCGAAGGGGCGGAAGAAATAACAGGGCATCTGAGTGCCCCCCATGCCCTGTAAACATCACAGATTCCCCCGTTCCTTAATGATTGGTAATGGATATTGGAAATGGATTCAAGTGAGCAAGTTAGGGAGAAATTATGTAATTAATACTTGGAAATGGAAGGCAAATCAGGTTTTCCACCGGGTCACCCCTCTCATCGCTACCGACGTTTCGGAACTCGAGTTGAGATACTGGATATGTTTACTGAGTACTACTTCTGAGTTTTATTGTACTCCGCGTTTCGACACGAAGCTAAGGCGTCATCATCAGGTACACTGTACCTTATGACCACGCCTTAGCGTCAAAATGAGGAGAACAATAATATTACTCAGTGAACATCGCCAAGTTTCATTTACTTAAGGTAGTTTGAGCGAGATAGTTAACATAGAGTTAATATAATTAATAATATAGTTAATATAATTAAATAGCGAGCGAGCTAATAAGACCTTATTCATATTTTATTTTTAAATTCAGCGTCTATAAGAAGTATGAAATAAATATAGTAATAATATTGGCGCAAACATATCGTCATATATGTCAAAAATTCTCAGCAATTAAATAAATATATTGACTTAAGTCTCTAACTTGACTCATTTTTCACGCCGTAGGGCTTTAAAAGTCTTCAAAGCAGCAGGCTTTTTTTTCGATTCTGTAAAAATTACTGCGCACAATAATGGATTACTTTTATAAATAGTTGATATAACATATAAGCTATACACCGTTAGTTTTTTGACAAAATGTAGGTCTTAGTAGTTCCTAATGTTTTCAATATTCTCCCTCTGGAGCGCACAGCCGCAATCTATCCCATGTAAAATAGCTCAATTTTCAGGAAAATTGCTGGAAAAGTAGTTCGGCAAGAGGTTAATTTTTTAATAATGGGAAAAATGAGAGTTTTTTTCTTTAAAGTGAGGTCAAATTCATTTAAATTCTAGGTAAAATGATTTTTAGCTCAAACTACCTTAATTTCACCAGTGTATCCCATCATATATCGTCAGACATCGATGAATAAGTTGCGGAGTTTTTGATGGTCATGATGATAAATATGTTCAACCTATTCCCCAATTAAATTTATTTAAAATTACATCCAAAATGGAGACTTCAATAACAATCATCTCTTTTTGTCAATAAAGAGCATCCAAGGGAACAACTTTCCCCATGACTATCATGACAGACATAAATGCACTTATTTCAATATTTACACTATCTTGCCTTTAGAAATTTTCTTTTATATTATTTCATTATCGTAACACTAAATTTTTAAATATTATGTTAATCAGTGTCTACACATTTAGACTAGTCAAGTATTTCTCCTGTCCACAGTTAATGGCTTATCTTTAAAAAATAAGACCTTTGTTTATTGCATTCGTATGCAATCATTCGAGGAGAATCCAGAATTTCTTATCAGCTGACTATTTTGACCGATTTTATTTTTAACATCCAGCATGAAGACCTGTGTAACAATGACATATTTTCATAATTAAAAACATCTAAGATAGCTACTGTCACCATTACTAACGCGAACATATGATTTTAAATATTTCATGTATGTGAAAGAGGTCACTGGAAATATGATAAAATAAGTCGAGGGCTGAACAAACATATCGCTTTGCTCCTCTACCTTATATTCATCCTCCTCCATGCACGTTTCCATACTTACTTAAACTTAAACTTCCTGCTTTCTTATTGCTCCGCCTTTTCTGCAGTGGTAGCAAAACTTGGTGGCAGTTGCCTCCGCGATATGGTACGTCAAGGCGGGAAATACGCACGTGGAAGGGCTCGGCGGAGGAGTGGAGGAGAGCGAATAGCATGTGTCAGGCAGCACTGCGAACATTATTGTTCCTAACGTTGCTGGAGCGGTAATTGTCGGTCACTGAGTGCGCATTTCACTATTTTTTATGGAAGCTAAAAATCGTTCTTAGACCACATTTCATTGAAATGAATCTGTTTATGCGTTGGAACTCATCATATGGGCAGTGATGGAAATGATATACAAATTATATTTTAAATTTCTTTCCTTAATCAAAGCTTGTTATAATAAGAGTTTTCTGAGCGGCATGCAAAATTTATACGACAATATGGAAATTAGCTTGTTTTGAATATTGGACTCACCGTGACACTTTGGTTTTTGTTAGTATTAACTATAATAATAAGAAACGCGTAATTTTGCTTTTGAATTAAATTATTTAATTGCACTATTATGATGTGTATGTCATTTTCCATAAAGCTAGGTGCTAAAATAACATTGACCAAAAACCAAATCGGTATTCAGGAATTTTATCACATTTATCTATAGAAATATCTGTTGTAAGGACGCATAAAAAGTTTCACGCAAATATTTTTACTTTCATAAAAATCACTCCAACCATATTAAGCTGAGAGAACGGGAAAGTGTCAGCATTACATTAAACCATCATGTGTACATTCCAAACGAACCTGCCGATAGCGTTGACCACCTATCGGAGAAACCCAACTCAAAAAATAGGTATTGGGAGTAACAGAGAGAATGTCAATGTGAATATCCTTTTTTGGTGGGCAACAGAGGTTTGCAACCTGGAGAACAGTGGTAGTCAAACACAGCGACTATATTATTCCCAAACGCGGGGATAGTTTACGAGCAATGGACCATTTCTTCTGAAAAGGGTCTTCTGCTGAACTGCAACAATGTTTCGCTACCCCCGTGCTTGATATTATCGTTCTTCATACGTGACCCCACCTTCCCAGACTACATGCAGACGTTTATTTGCTTTCTAACACAGCCTCATTCTCTGCTTGCTGAGATTTTGTATCAACGTTTTCTACCGTTCCCTTAATTTCCGCAATATTCATTTGTCTCCCTTCTTCGTTTTCAATGCCCTCCTCCCACAACATTTCCCACGCTTTACATTACAGCCATCATGTCTCCTTGACCTACCTTTAACTGTAATTTTTTATATAATTGCTATCCTTATAAGAGGTTACCTTTCAGCCGAAGGCTTAACCAATTCCCTGACGGTTTTTTTTACAAAAATGGTAAAAAAATGTTATTTTTTTATTTCAGATTTAAAAGCATTAAACGGAGGCAAATCCGAATATCTTTTACTTAATTTTTTTTTCCAAATAACTAATGAATTATTCAATAATTTCTGAATGTTGCCCCTTAACTTAAGATAATTAGGCCACCTGCATATCAGTATAACTTTGCCCGAGTATACTCGGGCGCGTCAGGGAAGTGGTTAAGTCTCCTCATTCCCTTGAAATAATCCTATTTTCGCCCGTAATGGTTTAGAGAAAAGTGAAAGTTCCCATAATTTTACGTCCTCAGGTTTAATTTTTTTGCTTGGCTCTCTATGTAATCGTGTGTCATCTTGGGTGGTGAAGTTCCATCACCGCACCATCACTGTTCATGATGGTTTCTTTATGACCTCTTAATTAATGTAATTATTTCATAAACAACTTTGCTTGTCCACCAGTAATGAAACTGGGGTATCACAGCAAAAACAATCCTAGTTATAAATTCACCGAACATAATGACTTTTTTTGTGACATAAGTTCTCAAAGTTGCTGTATAGTTTTACGGAAAATATATATTGCGGATACACAGAGTTGATGTTCCCATGGTAACATTACTTTAACCACCGAAACCTTTCTTTCTCTAAATTGGAATGCGGGATGCGCTAGGGAGTAATTAAATATATATACAGGGAAATAATAATCCTTGAGAATACCCATATTAAGTCTCCTTGGGAAGTACCCATATAAGATACCTAATAGAAAAGAATTATCTTGGTATCGCTACGTGTTAAATTTTCAGCTCTACTAGAGTCAAAATAACTAGACCGTGGTGTCTATCATAGTGGGCTTATGCTATGGAATTTGGTCAAGTAGCTTGGTTCCCTTCACACAGCTAGTCTATGGAATTTCAAGTAACAAGGAATCACAAGAACAGAGATGCGGGGACAATTTTAAAAACTGGAAAAGTAACTGCACTTCGCAATAGTGATATTTAATAATCAGAAGTGAAATTGATATCCCTTGTTCAAAATTTTGATCAAGTGCCTTTTGAAGAATTAATAATTTTGTCAAAATATTTTTGTACCAGTACAACAATTTAATCTACAATTCGAGGAAGTTCTTCGCAATCAGTAAATCTTTCATTGGCTCTCGCTGTAATGTGCATTTACATTTTTCCGTAAAGTATTGCATGTTCCAAGGATAAACACTGAATGGTAGAGGAAGCCGGAGCTAGGTTTCAACGTCCTGCTTTATTTAATTTCAAGCCTCCCTTCTCTCATGCCTGCTAAGATATTTCGGGGACTAGACATCGTATGAAACCTCGTGACTGCTTCCAGCTTCAATTAATTCAACGATTCGGTCTGTTTCACCCATGACCCATATTTTTTGGATAATCTTATAACTGTTAAAGGGAAAAGGCGAAGTCAACATGAAATCTGTTCCAACCGACTCAAATCCGCAATGGATACAATTCAGAGCGGATTTCGTCATTTTCAAATTTTCTTGTTATTATTCTTAGAGTGATAGATTTCCGCTTTTGCCTAAACTCGTCTAATATTGCGTATGCAATGCTTTTCAATAGTTTCAAATCTTTAATAATGGATGTTCCATTGCGACTATGCTAGTCATAACAAATAATGGATTACGCATTTCCATTTTATGAGAGTAAATACGAAAAATTCCGCTTTCGCAGATGACTTGCCTTTACTGTTAGGAAAGATGCTGATTATTTGAAGGGTATCTGTACCTTAAGCGCTATTTGTAATTAATTTACGCACTCTGATTTCAATTTCTGTATTATTTTACTTAGGAAACAAAAAAAAACAAGTTGGTCAGGTACCTTAATTTGATTAACAATAAATATTCTGGGAGAATTCACTTTTAAAGAATATGTTTACTCAGTTTAGTGAAAATGGGAACAAAAAAGCTCACTTCAGCGAGCTCGTACAACTACGAATGGAACGATGTCCGCTGGCATTACGTGCGGTAACCCACGTAGAGATAGAATTCAATAGGTTCGCAATAGTCACGGCGTAATGTGTTGTGTATAGCTATTCAATTCGTTCAACATACTTATTTCAAAACAAGCTTTTTGCCTCCGAGTAATTAAAAACTTAACACCATCCTTGTTTTAAGCCTTTAATGAGAATCCACACTAAAGCAAAAAAAGCAGATGCAATTATCGAAGTTATTTTATTGTCTAGTGCAAATCAACTTACTTCTTGCATCTAAAAATTAAACTTCTTTTTCAAATTACTTACTTCGAGGTTAAGCGTTTTACCACGGAGCTGTTCAAAATCGTACAAATTCATTGCACATCAACTATGTGAAAGGAAACCAAGTACCCTGTTGTATAGCGAAGAAATCAATTCACGAGAGCGAACGTAAAATGGAAGATTGCGTCACTGAGTAAACGCATTCGTCTTTTCAATATTGTCTCTTCGCCTTATATACTTCTCACATCCCTTATGTGGTTCATTTTGCCCATTCTTTTCCTCCATCGTTCGTCCACCCTCTTCTTTCCATCACGCCCGTCGACATCCTATTACCTCTTGATGTCTCCCAAAAAATACGTTTTTCCTCCATCTCCGAATTTCCCCAGGACGTCACTCACTTCCTTATACATGTCCGAAACTACTTCGTCCAGCTTATTTCCTCCGTCCCTCTCCTTACCCACATGTCAAAAGCCTCCCTATCAAAGCTTCCGCTAATCTGCTCCCTGCGTCTCTACTGAATGTTCGTACCAATAATTCCTTCTTTTGTGAACGATCCTTTCGCTATCCACATTTCTACGCTTTGTCCTACGCTTATTTCGATCAAAGCCCGCATGTATTAGAATTATCTTCATATTGTTTTTATTATATGCTTCTATAAAGCCTGAGTTTTGTATTTATTATGAAGTGCGCATGACCATTGTTGATTATTTACCGTGTACTAGTAGCTGCGTCACCGTGAACCTTGATGAAATCTGCCTTACAAAAGGTTTTAATGCCGTTTTTTCAGTGAATATAATATATCGACGATGAGTGATAACAGGCATCCCTTTCTTTTCTGGCTATTACAGTTTTAGATGAAAGTATGTTTTATTTTTTTGCTTGGTTATTTATGTTTTTGAACTCGAAAATAAAATAGCAAACGCAAATCATGTAAATATTAGTATACTATTATTTCGCATCAGTCAGCTGTTACAGTTCGTATCACGATATATCACTTCTTTTTCTGCTAAGAATATCTCCTTTGACAGGTATCAGCTGTTATTTATTTATACTCCGGGGTGCGGAGCGCCGTCTTTCATCTGTTTCCATTATTGACGCCCGTCACCATGTGCTATTTCTTTCCCCCCTAACCACTACACCATCCTCCTCTTTCGTAAGCGCTCCATTTTCCGTATGCGCTGGGTCACGTGTGCATTGGGCGGGACTTGTACACGAATATTTGGGAAGGGAGATGGGAATGAAGAGAGGGAAAAATACTGTATTTATTTTAGTACCCTTTCATTTCCCCCATCATCCATCCCCTTCTACCTATCCGAAACAGCATCACCGGACTTCATTGAAACCTCGTTTTATTATACTAAGGGTATTTGTTTTCCTTATTCATCATCCAAAGCTTTCCGTTCAATTAGTTGAAGCTAGCGCACTTCTTCTTAATATCGAGCGACTTTGTTGGAAGCAATCTTTAGTAGAGGGCAGTTTCATTACAGTTATATAATTGCTCTTAAGTGTTCTAACCCTCATCAATCATCTTGCGTGAAGTCCCACAGAACTCTCTAGGTACTTCACTGGCACTGGAACGAGATTCTTCTTCCATGTTGACTTTCCCTAACCCGTGGCAATTTTTCCACCTCGATGGCCAGCCAGCAGAAGCAATATAATCATCAGCACTGCCTATTTGTGTAACTTAATTGCCTGTGCCTGTAAAAGTGGACCAGATAATTGAACACCTTCACTGCGCTTCTGAACAAACATTCATTCACATCACTAGCATCACTTAATCTGGCTTTTTTCTATCAAGTCCTATTTTGTCATCCACTTTGATAGGTGCCACTTGATATTTAATGCCGAAAGTCCAAGAGCTGGAAATACAGATTCCTTTATGCCTCACCCTCCTTTCTCCCTCGTAGACCGTCACTAGCTGGACCTTCCCGTTTTTTCCTCCCGTCGGGCCGCACCCCCTTGACCGTACCACCCACAGTGTTTCTTCTCACCCCCCCCTCCTTTTTACTTTCCCTTTCAAAGAACCCTTTGTGGCTAGTGAAAAACCCTGATTCTTAGAAACCCTTGAGAATCTCCCTCCCACACACCAGCACTCATCCCACAACGCCCTGCCACACTTTATTCTAAATTTTTCTAATACACCGTAACAAAGAAATATTAAAAACAAAATACAAACGTACTTTTGAATAAACTAAAAATCTACTTCACTAGCATTTAGGATAGGCTAAGGATAGAACTGCCAATCATAAAGCAGATCAGAAACATCTTACAAAGCCTTACTCGGTGTGCCAAAAGGTTTCGTTTCAACAAAGTTTTAGCCATTTTTAAGAGGTTGTAACTTTTTTATTAGTCAAATACACAACATAACTTTTTATAAATCATGTACACACACACAAAGACTGTATGTTCTGCTAATTTGATAATTTTATCTCTAACTCCATCAGAGTTATTCAAAGCAAAACTTTGAAAACCTTAAAAAAATTGACTTTTTAAAAATTTATAAAAATTCAGGTATAAGTATATAACTATTGATATTTTTATAATTAATTTACTAGTATATATATTCCAATAAAAAATAATTCAAACTGTAAAATCTACTCCTACTGTTAGAAAAAAATTTCAAACATTGAAATTTAAATCGTAATTTTTTAAAACTCTAGTTTGAGTTTTACCTTAGGAATGATTGAGTTGGGTAAACAAATAACGGGACTTATTTTTTACCTTGAGTAATTGCAAACAAAATACTTTTGTTTCATCCTTCTAGGATAAATACTTTTATAGTTATATACTTTTACGTAAACCTTTACAAATGCAAAAATGGGCTCACGCAACATTATAAAAATGGCCGCCCAAGGTACAAAAACCGCTTGGGATAAAAATTTGAAAAAAATAGTTTTTATGTCCTAAGACGTGAGGGAAACAACTAGAAAAATTTTAATTTTTTTAAATTGGTCAAGCAACCACCCTTGGACCACTTCAAATGGATTGACCATATATTCTCTTTCGTTCCAGCAATTCAACAGTTTATATTTCTGAGCCATGTGGCATGACAAACCACATGAATGTTTTTAGGTACATCCACCTTATCAGTTACCTTATTTTCTTTTAACAAAACTGGTGTTTTTTTCATTATGAATGCCATTCCTTCTCTCAAAGGATACGTATTGCCGTTGAAAATGTTTTATAATTAACATAATGTTCCACTAAATCAATAGTAAACTAATTTTATATCGGCCTTTTCTAACGTTAACCGCCTAGGTTTAATAGTCTCTAGCCTGTGTATGCTTGAAGGGAAGAGGGTGTGATTATATAAGGCTATACACTCCCCCTGCGGATTAAGTTGTCTCCAAGGCAACTTAAGGCGAAATACGATTACCCTAAAATCGGCTTTACTTCCTGAGGCGTGAGGAATTTTCGGAATATGTGGAATGGAATGTGTGAGGCACCTTTTTAGTGATAAAGAGCAGATTAGGATCCTTGTTTCTGGGATACCCACAGTAATTTCTCCGTGGCAATAGAAAATTTGATGGAATGGAATGAGTAGGAGGGGGATGACAATATTTCCTGGGAAGATATCCCTTTGTGAGTGACTCTGAAAAGTGAGATATATAATATGATGCGTAAATTGTAACTTGATATTCTATACACCGAAGACGGTGAAATTCTCCATGTAAAAAACGTTTGTCACCGTATTCGGTGTATAACTTCGCACCCGTGCGAGTGACTGCATACCACATCATTTGTTAATGCAATGATTGGAAATTTGATATTCTATATTCGGAAAAGATGTCATGGCTCGACCACAATGAGTCGCAGCTAAGACGGTGTCGGATTTCGCAGTGCAAAGCGTGGAAAGGGATTGGAAGACCGGGAAGGGGTGGAACCTTCGTGTTCCATGCGTCGTCGTAGTTCCCACTATATGCTTAGGAGGTCACGCTCGCGGTCTATGACTGTCGTCCCATCTGGCGAGGAAGATTCACACCAAATCACCATCGTATTTTGCCTTAACCCTTTAACGCCGAGGAAATTTTTTTTGTCCGATTTTCTTGATTTTTACATATGAGTAAAAAGAGCACCTAAATACAATTATCACGAAGTTTTAGCTACCTTGGTTTCAAAACGACCGAGTTATGGGGCGTGACCATATGGTCACGCTAGGCGGTTGTGGGGTCAATTTTTTCCAAATGAAAAAGTTTTGTTTTTTTCTCTTGAGGTTTATTCATCTTACATAAAAACATCTAGAGCAACATAATTATAAATTATAAGTGATAAATTAATTTTTATTGATTTGTTTTTAAACAAATTCACAATTATTTTAACTTTTAATTCAATTAAAACACATCGAAATGCAAGAGAATACTTAATATAACTTGGTGCGCGTTACAAAGCAACAGAATTTGGAAAACACTTCGGGACATGGTGAAATTATAAAAGCAATTAAGCACAATACAAGTTTAAAAATAGCATAGGAAACAAACTGAAAAAGTGCCTAAATTACTTGACATCTCTTATCGTGGTGTTATTTTGTGTGTAATTCAATAAAGCACTCAATGCTCAATCCAACATTGCACTTAACACATTCTGTGCGCATGGAGGAACCACATAACGCAGACCTTCGCCTTATTCCACTCCCTCATCGATGGACTAAATGGTTTAGACCATCCAATCGCAGGCTGACTACAACATGGCTATGGATTTAACTGTTAGTAACTGGCTGTCTTCCACTTCTCTGAGGAGCGTTTTGGTACCTTGTAAGGAATTTCTCAGCAATTTCTCCTCTGAATTCTAGCTGAGACATTTTACTTCCAGCTTTTTTGGCGAGGATCCGTGTATTGGTCGTGACACTGTCGATCATCCACGTAAAGAGAGGCCGTCGCCACTCTTTTCTCCTAATGCCAATCCTGTTGTAGCTTATGTTCTGATCCATTCAATCAGTACTTCCCATTAAAATATTGTACTCTCCAAATTCGCTGGGACGGGGAATGAGAATTCTTTTTTTCTGTTCCCTTGAATATCGTTTCACAATAACCGCAGGATTTGCACGATACAATGTCGATGCGATTGTCGAAACTTAGTCGTCAACCCAGCGTACTATTGAGATTTCGTCGCTGCTTGTAATCTCATGATGAGACCCCCTTTTCATCTTCTTCATAGTTTTTACCGGAAGAATTGGAACACACTAGGAATTTAGTTTTCGCGAATCGTTCCCGTATCTCCATATCCTCGCTCTTCGAGGTGAGTAAGGAGAGAAATTCCAGTAAACAAATTGTCAAAGTACAGCTGAAATGGCAGTACTTCCATTTCTTCAGGAAACTTATTAAGAATCTTCAGCATGGGTTTGGCAGTATTACCAAAATCACTCTCATACTCAGTGTTAGGGTTAGAAGACTTTCCCTGGTAAAAATCATATGACACTAGATAACCTGCTGGAGTGTTAATGCACCAAATCATATAGCCAAATCGGATAGGCTTTCCTCGGATGAATTGTTTACATCCATGACGGGCATGCGAGGCACCATATATTCATCATAACATAAATGCTGTTCACTTCTAAACGTATTCATAAATTTGTCCTGCAATATATCAGAGAAGGGCCTCAACCTCCATATGTAATCATTTGGATCTGGTTTCGTACTGTCTGCGCAGTCAACAAAGCAGAAAATGTGGATAAATCTATCTCTACGCATAGCATTACAAACTAGATCATAGTGAATATATCTATTTGATTCCTAATATGATCTTTTAGAAGGAACGTTGTTGTATCCAGACAGGAGCAATATAGCGATGAAAGTTTTCATCTCTTCTATGGTTATATTTGGGTGTGGTAAACTTTTTTTGAAGGGCGTACTTATTGGATTCGGCACAGAAAACGAACCATGTTATCGTCAATGATTGATTCAAATAGTTCTACTGTACTCAAATGCTTTTCATTGGTGTAATCTAAATCAGGAAAAATAGGGATGGTTTTCTTCAGTCCTGCTGTATTCCACTCCCGATGCACCAATGTTTTCTTTCTCTTCTTCGCCATGGAATTAATTTTGGTGGCCACCTTGTGATCTGGGATAGCTTCCGTCGTTGATATTTTGGACAGTACAACTTCCGCAGTGCACCGGAGCTGTCGGCAGCATAGATTATCAACCAGACCACCATCATCCTCATCGGCAGAATCTTAGTCCGTGAGGTCGTTTACATCTGAAGGCTCGATGTATATTTTATCAACATCCTCATACTCCAAAATGTCAAGAGAATCTGGCAATGTCAAGTTTCTACAAAATATATAAACTTATATTATTAAATATATGGTTGAAACTTGTAAAAGTGTATAAATACATTCAGATTAGGACATTATATTTATACAAGCAGAAAACAATAAGAAAATAGTAACCCCCGAATTTGAAAAAAATTGACCCCATATGCGCCTAGCGTGACCATATATGGTCACACCTATGAAAAACTACTAATAAAATATTTACTATGGCAAATAAATATGAAATAATGTATAAATACATGAAAATGTACCTTAACATGCTAATACTATTTATTAAAATACTTGCAATTACCAAAGTATTTTAGTAAGACAATACTTACACAAGGTGGAAATCCATGAGGAGGAGATTCAATGGCACGAGAAAGGTCTCATGAGCATAACAGCAGCAAACGTTATGATAGTGGTCTAAAAACTGCCTGTCGTACTTCCAAAAACTCTTCGCAAAAATGTAATACCATGTAGTCAAGACGGAGGCCCTCCGACCATTTTTTTGTTTCGAGATTAAAAAGTAACTTCTTCCCGTGACCATATGGTCACGCTAGGCGTTAAAGGGTTAAAGTCATTTGACGACAGATACGAAAAGTAATCTGATATATCCGTTACACTTGAGTTCTAGTGTCATTATTTTTGCCTCAAATTACACTGGTCGGCATGAAAATCGGCCCTGACACCATTCCTGGTAATTCTTACGTAAAATGACCTCCTGAATCCGAATATGACCTCCGTTTTTCCCCATCACCCACCATTTTCGGGGGAACCCCCCCCTCCTATTTTTATCACTTTTCGATAATTTGGAGGTATTAAAAGGATTATTTTAGCATTTATATTTCTTAGGGTTAAGAGGGGTGAAAAATTCTAAAACATGAAAATTTATGGTATGGAGGTAGATTTGGGGGGGATTTGTCCCAGTAAATTGTATAAAAACGCATTAAAAATGATCGATTTTGCCTTTTTTTTCGCATTTTTTCACGTATTTTCTAAAATTTCCAGCTTCCATTTCACCTCACCCTCCCCCGAATGATGAATATTTATATATATACAAGAAATATCAGTGAAAATAAAAATATTTTGCTTCATAGCATAGCAACAATAATTAAAATATGTAGCATTAGTTCGGAAGATTTACTTTACCACGCTGGCGCTCGCAATGCCTCGCCCGCTCAGTCTTGGACAGCAATTCTCATGCTTTCACAGCAAAAGAAGGAAAGAAGAATACTTTGTAATTCCACTAAAAATATACGATTGAGATCATATATTCTCATTGAAGTTACAAAGTATTCTTTTCCATTCATCATGGAGTTCCACAATCAGCCTCTCAAATCAATTATGTTGCAGTTGTCGCCATCTTCCCTCGGTATACCTCTAGCGATCGCTGAGTCAACTTGTCGGTGTTCTAGGCAATGATTCTGTGTTTCCAAGTTGTTTAAATTCTGTAAAACAGTGGAAGTTGTTTTACTCCGGCTTTTTCCAAGTGAATTGCAGTACGTGGGTGTGAGTTGTGATTAGTGATTTAATGTGTAATTATGCCACGCGTGTGTAAAATTCATCCTGATCATTTCAGCTATGTTAGCGGTGAATTGACTTTAAAATTGCAGCGAAAACCTCTTTCTTTGATTCTTAAAACTGCTTATAAATTTTACTTTGGCTGCCAAGTTGGCGATCAGAACAAGGATTGGGCTCCAAGAGTTTTCTGCACTACTTGTTACAGTAGTTTGACCAAATGGCTCAAAGGTACGCGTAAATCAATGCCATTTGCTGTGCCCATGGCTTACGTGAACCTCGCTGTCATCTCACGGATTGCTACTTTTGTACGACTTCCACCGTCGGGTTCTCCAGCGAAAGTAAGCATACAATTCAGTATCCTAATATCCCGTTAGCAATATGACCAATTCCTCATAACGAGCCTTGCCAATCCCTGAGCCCCCAAAAACTTATACTCTAGAGCCATAAATTGATTTGAAAGACTTTGAACAACAGCCGGGACCAAGAGATACTTCCGATGATGAAGAGTGTTCTGATGATTCAGATGATCGACAACCTCACCTCGTTACGCAGTCAGAATTGAATGACCTCGTAAGGGATTTGGAGTTGTCTAAGACGAAATCTCAACTCCTTGGATCTCGACTTCAGCAGTGGAATCTCTTATAATAGGGCGTAAAAATCTCTTCCCATAGGACCAGACAGTCAACACTGAAATTACTTTTTACGGAAGATGAAGGCTTGGTGTTTTGCCTTAATTCAAATGCATTGATGATAGAACTGATGATGCCATGTGACCCAGAAAAATGGAGGCTGTTTATAGATTCGTCAAAGACAAGCTTGAAAGTGGTCATGTTGGCCAATAGGAATGAGTTACCTTCAGTCCCGGTTGCATACTCTGTTGATATGAAGGAGACGTACGGAAA
Organism: Pyrrhosoma nymphula; assembly: GCA_963573305.1. NCBI lineage: Eukaryota > Metazoa > Arthropoda > Insecta > Odonata > Coenagrionidae > Pyrrhosoma > Pyrrhosoma nymphula. The sequence continues at coordinate 73,449,051 of OY754337.1, forward strand.
TATCAGCCGAATCCTTGAAAAAATTAATTATCACGATTATAATTGGAAAGTATGCGTTGACCTGAAAGTTGTCACCCTACTCACGGGACTGCAATCAGGCTTCAGGAAATACTGCTGCTTCCTTTGTGAATGGGACAGCCGAGCCCGAGAAAAACATTACATCGTACGGAACTGGCCTCTGCGAGAAAGCTTAACTCCTGGTTATAAAAATGTCGCCCGTGATCCTCTGGTCGCGAAATAAAATATTTACTTGCCACCATTGCACATCAAACTCGGACTGATGAAACAGTTGGTGAAAGCAATAGACAAAACAGGTGATGCATTAAAATTTTTAAAAATCTAAATTTGCTCGTCTTAGTGAGGCTAAAATCAAGGAAGGAGTATTCGTGCGCCCCCAGATTAGAAAACCTTTCCAAGATTCGACGTTTATGAAACACCTGAATCATAAAGAAAACGAGCTTGGCTTGGATTCCGAAACGTGTGTGAGAACTTTTTGAGTAACAAAATAGTGATGACTATGTCGCACATGTCGAGGAATTGTTGTCTGCTAAAAATGTCACTAAAAGTGCATTTCCTTCATTCACACCTGGACTTTTTCCCAGAAAATTTAGGAGCAGTTTCAGATGAACACGGGGAACGGTTCCATCAAGACAGCAAATTTGAGAGGAGATTTTCAGGGAAGTGGAATGCGGGCATTTTGGCGGAGTACTGATGGTTCTTGGCACGAGAAACTTCTACCTCAGGGTATAAAAGGAAATCAAATACCCAATGAATGTACTTATGTTATTCATCGCTCTTTACATTTATCATTTTACTCTTTATTGATGCGCGCGAGGTATTGAGAGCGCCAGCGTGGTAGCGTATCTTCTGAAATATTGCTACATATTTTAATTATTGTTGCTATGCAGTGTTCCTAAATATTTTTATTATTGCTGCTATTTGTTGTTGAAATATATTTCCATCATTCTGGGATATTTGAGGGAGGGGAAGATAGAATAGGAGCTGAAATATGAAGAAAATAAGTGAAAAAAATGCGAAAAAAAAGATAAAGTTGATAATTTTTAATGCGTTTTTTTACAATTTACGGAGACTAATCCCCCAAATCTACCTACTTACGAAAAAAGTTCATGTTTTAGAACTTTTCACCTCTCTAAAACGTGAGAAGAAATATAAATGATAATAAAATAATCTTTTCCATCCCTCCAAATTATCAGAAAGTGATAAAAATAAGAGGGGGGGCTTCCCCCAAAAATAGTGGGTGATGGAGGAAAACGGATGTCATATTCGGATTCAGGAGGTCATTTAACATAAGAATCAGCAGGAATGGCATCAGGGCTGGACAAAAATTTTTTTTTTGCCGACCAGTGTTATTTGTCCTTGGGATTTTAATACTAATGAGTATGGGTGTCTGAAAAGAAGAACAAAATGCTCCTTCGTCTAATGCTAACTATTAATGTGGCAGTTGACTAGTAGCAGTGCGTGCAAAAAAATAGGATCTATTCCCTTTCCATCAACAATCAAATTAAGCATAGTAATTTTATAATAACCTCACCACAACAATTACCACGTGCTGAGAGTGATTTTATTAGGATATTCTACGAATTAAAAGATTTCCATGAATCTTACCGAATAATTAAAATACCTTAGTTGTTTGTACTTGCACGATTTATGTCACGACCGGGGTTTCGACACTTCGTGTCATCTTCAGGGAGATGGGAAGGATCAGGAAGAACCTGAAGATGACACAGTGTCGAAACCCGGGTTTTGACAATAAGTCTCACAAGTTGATATAACTAAGGTATTTTAATTATTCCTTTATGGATAGCTTCCACAAAGTTAAGCCTACAACCGTTTCCTTTGTCCATGAATATTTTACAGCCCCCAACGTCAAAACTATCAGCTTGCTCTAGCCCCATTAGCAATACGTAATACGGATTTCGCAAGTAGGTACCTTCTGCTTTATCGGTACGTTCGGAGCCCTGCGCCGATCGAGCGCCTTCTATTGTATAAATGCTCGAAGTTGTTAGGGGTTATTCAAGTGTTGCGTAAGACGTTTTGGGGGAGAGGGGGGTTGAGTTTTCCTTTCGTTGCCTCACGTAGGGGAGTGAGGAGGTCCGAGACAATCTGACGTAAGGTTATGTTCACTTCTAAGATCGATCATATTTTTCAATATTGTCAAACTTTTCTTTGTTGGGTTACCATGCAGTACGCTTGAATTGACGCTATGAATTGGCAGTACGCTTGAATCGACGCCAAATTACTGAAAAACGTATAATAATTTTTTTGCGATTTCATATGCTATGGATCGCTAAATCTCAGAAATCGATATCGATATCCGGATAAAAAAATCATATTTCTAAATTTATCCATTATTTTGTAAAAAAATAAAAGCACCGGAGGGGGGAAATGAATTGTTGCACACTTGGACAGGGAATCGCCCTTAAGTATATCGTTATCTATGTGCATGGTTCAAAAAAATATGTGATAACTTACGTAAGATGGGCAGGAGATGGGTTCATGAAACCTTACGTCGTCTTACATGGGGGAGGGGAGATGCTAAAAAGCAGCCAAAATCTCCGTTTGTAATACTTGAAAGGGCCCTTTGGCATTGTCAAAAGAAGCACGAAATGACAATGCGAAACGTGCGCACGCCTAGCAAGCTCGGTAGTCTCGTCCCCAGCGACTCTTGGCGTCCCGTCGCGCCCTCCCGTGACTAATCACTGCAGTTGGCGCGAAATTGGCGCGGAAGGAAGAGAAGGGAAAGGGGTTTGGAAGTGAAAGTTACCGTGGTTTTGGGGGCGCTTCGTGGGGGAGGGAGGAGGAAGGATGGAAGGGATGGTTGGGGAGGAAGTGACAGACTCCGGTGGGAAGGGGAGACCTCAAAGGATTAATATCTCCGCGGTCGTTCTGGAGGGAGAGAGATGGCGCAGATAGCTGGAGATCGAAAGTGGCGGAGAGATGCTTAAGGAGATTGTCTCGAGACTTCGTGCGTCAAAATCCATTATAAACTTCCAACCACGTAGGTACCCATATAACTTAAAACATACTTACTTCACTGCCACGTGTGCCTGAGTTACTATAAAGTAATGAAAATATGCAGGTATTTGACTAATCTAATTTTGGCTAATGGTGCTGATGTTGTCTTCGAGTTATACTGGCTCAAAGTTGCTTTCGAGTTGCAGCGAGCGTCTTCATGAACGAAGTTCTGCCTTTTATCCTAGCCCTTACGTTCGCTATAACGCAAGAGGAACGTTGAACCAAGTAGGTTCCAAAAGCAGCATAACTCGAAATTCGCTGCCCACTTTAATGTGAATGTAATTTTCATTTAATTAAATTAAATACTAGGTGCTAATGTATAGTATAATTTTGTGTTATTTTTATTAGTTTTGTTTTCTTAAATCAGTCCAAATGCGTTAAAAGGTTTTATACTTTAAGAGAACTTGAAGAGGTGGGAAGATAGAGAGAGAGAGGCTCTGGGTAGATGCAATCACATGGATTACTGTGTTCGAAGCTCTTTATGTCATTGATCAAGTCTTTTTTTGGCACACATCTACTTAAAACTGTACTATGGTTGAAGTAAATAAGTCTGTTATGAGCGTGGGTTCTATGATTTGTGGGATATGAATCGTCGTTGTTTCGTCAATTGATCGTGATTTGGCTGGGTTGAACATCCGTTTCAGTTATCTCTGATCGCCTCCTGTTGGCTTTGGAATTCATATCTGGTGTTACATCTTGACTTTTCGTCCACCGAGGTATTCAATATTGTTTAAAGAAATATACAAAATAACTTTAATAAAAAAATATTTTACCAACACCAGAAGTTTCTTTCAAAATTTCAGGTTTTAATGACAATTGGCTCAAAATATTCCGTGCAGTATCTGTTAAACAAGCTCTGTTAAAGCTAGCTCTGTTAAACAAGAAGGCGAACCTTTGAGTTAGCTCTATATAGTACCAGATACGCCTGGTAATTTTACAGCACTGTGAAATTCACTAGTTGATCTGGAACCTCAGATGAATGACTAAAGGGTACAACTTTTTGTTTATATCATTAGAAGGGTTAGTCACAACCATAGTAGGAGTGATTATCTAATATGCCATAGAGAACCAGAGCAATGAAGGGGTGAAGGATTAGGGATCTCTATTCAATTTTTGTAATTCGTGGTAGTTAGTGATGGCTTTGGACGATGGTGCAATCTTACTGTAATATGTATCGAGTGCACCACTATATACACTCCTTAGTCAACAGTTTCAAAAAAATAAATCCTACCGTGCAAATGATTGCGTTTTCTCTTACTTGTTAGATTGCCCGTGTCACATGTTCGTTACATTTTTTATAAGTACAAAAGACTTTTTCTAGTTTTCTCAGGCAAAAACCTTTTGACATGCTAAAGACTTATTTTAGTTATTTACTTAGCAGTACTTAGGGATTAGCAGTACTTAGGGATTAGCAGTACTTAGGGAGCATCATTTTTACAGAAAAATCTTCGCCACTGCTACCATTCTGAACCAGGGCCTCGGGATGGAATACCAGTACTCCAGCGCTTTACAGTACAGAGCCAACCCGATCCCATGGTATCAACCAAACTTATTATGTTAGTACATTACGAATATACTGGCCACATATGGTGATTTTGGGCCCATAAAACCTAGAGGGTCAAGAGGAATTACAAGTGGCGTCGCTTGCTTTCGTCAATATCTCACATATTTGTTGCCCTCTTCATTAATCGATGCTCGACCTCAGATTTACACAGCAAAGATGGTGTTCTTCATCCTTTATTTGGTTTCCAGGTTATGCCTTGCGTGACCGCTTCCATTCTTAAAAGTATGTGCTCACGCGTTCAATCTGTAAGTTCCTCAAGTCTGCATGCCATCTCGCGTGCCACCTTTGGGGTTAAGTGTTAGTTCTACAATTATAAAAACGTAAGGTATCAGAAGAAGAAATATTGGAGGAAAAGTGAGGTGGAAATATTGGAGGAAAATGATAAGTGAAATGCGTGGTGTGCAGATTCTTTCTGCTCACGGTGGTGCGCAGGTTGAAAGAATTTATTTTATCTGCATTACTGTGAACCACTTATTTCATCGCTTTTATCAGTTATTCAGATGTGGCGTTGAAGTACCTATAATAATTTGCACCCCGTCAACATCGCTGGGAAACATCGCCCGTCGACATGTATTCGGTGATTATTGCCCTGTGGGGACGTAGCTTAAAAACTCGTGAGGTATGGTTTTTTCCAGTAACCTCAGTGTAGGATGTATGCCATTAAGATTCTAAAGGCTCTCAAATCAGACTTTCTAGTAGTTCTGTGTCACTTGTTGTTCGCTCTTGGTAGTTTCTCGTGAAATGCTCGTCTTTCCTTGGTGTTACACTGAGCTCGTGCATGAAGTTTTAATCCCTGGATCCAAAATGCTTGTGGTGAACTCCAGTTGTGACCTAATTAGATTAAGATGACTTAATTTAACTACTCCATCCGAGAAAATATCGATTTTTCGATCGGTAAAACCCAATTATAAGCACTTTTTTGCAGAGTCATAAATGTTCGGCGTGTAAGATAGAGTTTAGGATGCAATTTGTGGTTAAAAGTAAACCTAAATTCCATATTTTTCGTAAAACACTAATATAATTGCTACTCTGCGCTGTATACAATGTACACCAACCAGGTTTTCGAGATATTTTGCATTTATGAAGGCTAAAACTTTGAATCTTCCGAAACTTTAGTTGGTGTGGATTCAAAGCATTGGGGAAATTATACTTTTCCCCGAAAAAATAAATGTTCTTGATGTGTTTTTCCAACAGAGTTATGTAAATTTCCAAGTACATATGTGACTTCATCTGCTATATTTATCCGCTGTTTTTTGCATTGATGTCCACCGTGTGGGAGTTAAATTCTCCAGAAAGGAGTATTTACAGTAACTTCTCTGTAGTTATGATGAACTTTTATCGTTGGAGCAGCTCCCTATAGCTCTATGGTTTCAGGCTCTACTTTGTGGAAGTATTTGGTAGGTACCCATATCAAATAATATACTTTGTATTTCATTTATTATACTTTACACAGAATTTATTTACGGTGCAACGCGTTTCACCGATCTACGGCATTATCAGGTACAAATTCTTAGTTTCTTTTGTTTATTGACCGTTGTTTGTAACCATGGCTTGGAAGTGTGGGCGCGGACAGGTGGCTTGAGTTGTTGATTTTTCTTATAGTTAGTTTCTCGGAAAGGAGTAGGGAGGACTGCAGGAACAATTGCTCATTACAAAGGGTCGAGTTAGGGTCTGCCAAGTGCCTTCTTATCTCGATTTACTCGAGAGCATTCATTTTTAATCCCTAGGACAGGATGTGTAAAATATCGGCCACAAAATCCCTTTTTTCTGGTATTACCGCCTCCTCCCTCACTCAAACTAACCCCGTAACTACGACAGAAGGCAACGGTAAAATAACAAAATAAACTAAGAATTTGTACCTGATTATGCCGTAGATCGGCGAAACGCGTTGGACCGTTTATAAATTCTGTGGAAAAAATACAAAGTATATTATTTAGTATGGATAACCTCTAGCTAATTTCGGCTATTATACATTCTCCGTTGCTGTACCAACTACCTTCCCCAGCCCCAGCGTTGCGAAGTCAACTTACTCTATGGTCCTGAGAGAGATTTAATAACGCGCCGGGATGGTGTATTCTGCGCTCGTCTAAGAGCGGTTGAAAGAGAGTGGAAGGAGAGTGGATGATTGTTTGGGGTGTCTGTGGAGAGAAGGGTGAGAGGAGTGGGGAGAAAGGAGGGGAAAGGGGTATGAAGAGGGGCAAATTAGTATTCCTCCTCATTGGCCGACGCTCTCTGGTGAAGTGGGGGTCGATTAATTGTCACCGTGGATGAGAGTCGTGTCCTTGTCTGTTGCTAAGAGTCTCCAATCCCTCCCCCCCCCCTTCCCAATCCCTTCCCCTCCCTTCATCGCAAACTACATCCATCAGCTCGCAAATCGGGCGAGTGAAGGTCGGAGGGACGGGTTGCCACGGGCAACCGACCGCCTCGTAAAACTTTGTCCCCTAACTTCCTCCACTGCAGTGCGAACGTAGTCGCTGGGGTTGGAGTCTGCTCACAAGCACTTCCTGAGTAGAAGGGTACCCTACATACATGCTTAAATATCTGCCGGAGCAAACCCTTGACATTTTCTCGTATCATCCTGACTGATGTCCTATTTAGGACGTCTTGCGCCATCCCTACTCACTATTCATATGGGAAGGAACTGGGGAATATCCTGCGACAGTAATTTCAGTGGCGTCACATGCTAATGAGTTCAAAAATGCAATACTCTATGCGTTAATGAAAGCATCTAATTTGATGCAGGTTCTGGAATTAAATCCTCTAACAGTATAGTCGCAGTAGCAAACAATTATCGGCTTACTTTCTCCTCTACTTGAGGCATGCGTGTTACCTTTAATTTAAATCTACTTTCATTATTGGTGCTCGAAAGAACTACTTCAGAAATGCGGTCTGGGGAAACTCTTGAGTAGCTAAGTTGAATTGGGGATCTGCTTCCTTATTAGCTTCCAAACTTCTTCCCTACATATACCCCAAAGTGTGCGAGTATCGAAAAATATGTCAGCCGAAGGAAACCCCAAAGGTAATAACTTTAATATATTAAAATATTCTAGAGGTTGTTGAGGTTTGAGGTAATTACTTCATTCGTTGCAATGTATCAGTCATGTTTTGTTTCATATGATAGATATTTTTTTAAATTATTTAGTGCTGGAAAGCAAATTCTCTCTCGGAAACTTACGCAGTCTTCCAAAATAAGTGTTGGTTTGACTCTCTCTGAGTTGATGAAGAAACAGTGATGAGATGTGTATCTCCACCAAAAGTTATACAGAATAATAATACAGATTTAGATTTTACTTCTAAGTATTATGGATAAGAATGAGGATAGTAGTGAAGGCCTAATGCGAAGGGTTGCGAAAACCAGGGGAGCATTTATGAAATGGTGAGAGTCGATAATGGGAATATCTCAGGAAATATTTTATAAAGTAATATTTATAAGGCTTGGCGTCGTATTATTCAGAAAATATGCCTACTTGGAAGAAGGATAGGCGTAGACAGAATGTTTTTAAGATGTGGAGGAATGGCAAATGAAAATAATTGAAATATTTAAGGGAGAATGGGACATGTTGGAAAGAAATTGGAGGAGGCAGAATAAGTGGACGAAGAAAGAACTTGAAGTTAACGATATTCTGAAGAAGGTGGTGGATGTGAAAAAGTTTGATTGAAGGGGGAAGGGAGAAAATGTTTAAGAGTTTTAAACGTTTTCAAGTGGGGAAAACAGATTTGAAGACTTCATAGGGTATTTCACCATGAAGGAATAGGTTTATGAGAGGAATATTTAAGGAAAAATCCCTCGCGCTCCGGGAATATAGGCAGGACTGTCAAGAGACTTGACATTCATTCGGTGGAATATAAGCAATGCAAAATATATGTTCATATCTCCAACGCAGAACTGCTTCTAATTTTTTATGGTCTTTCCCTACGTTCTGTCCAATGATATGGTGATACCCCGATATTTGACTTGATCTGATTCATTTATATTTCCTGTCTCCAACTCGTAGATACAATATTGGTAATATTTCTGTTGAAATAAGTGCTATGCTGTTCATTTACAAAGATTGGGGGTAATGGCTTCTGGTGCAATTATGTGGAACTCCTTACTTATACAATAACATTATATAAGTTAGTGTATCAATATAAAATTTTCTTTCAGGGCCTAGGTTTTGTTGCGGCACAACGCTCTTCTTGTAATATTATCCCACAGCAATCTCTAGGGTGTGAGAAATAAAATTTATTTGGTTATATTAGTTTATTAATTTCACTGTGCGATTTAATCTAAAAGACAGGTCCCTCAATACCTCTCCTGCAGCGGGGGAGAAACTATCTTATATTTCGTTTCGCGCAGAAGAACCCCAGAATATGGATTTTTTTTTTTAGGTATAAAACTTGAATTTATTTTGAATTATTACACACTTTACATCGTAAAATACATGATCTTATCCCATTTTTTACAACTAATGACACAAAAAAAATAAATCAAAATTACATCATCATTACATCATCATGTTGTATTGCAATCACATGGAAAAAAAATAAATATGGAGAAATAAAAATAATAATATTGCAGTTGAGGTCCTGGTAAGCCAAGGCGGCTTGTCAGCAGGTGCCTTTTGTTAAAAAAAATATTTTTTTTTGCTGTGCAGCGCTCTGGACAATTTCGGAGCTCATCAATGCTAGCCTATGAGCCACTCTTTCAGTGACTTTTTTAGAACAGATATGCTATTAATATCCTTCATTGACATAGGCAATTCGTTCAACAACCCAGGGACTACATGTGCAAGAGATCTCTTGCCATGGTGGTTAAAATACTTAGGTACAGACAACCTATTTATTCGACGCAGTTGCATGTCAGTATTAATCACACGTTGCTTTATTAATTTGCTGTCAAAAAAGTTGTCACAAATTAACACATAATTAAACAATTCTTTTAATGGTAACAAACACTGATTCTTATATACTTCTCTCACATCGTTTTCCTTGACCATCAAATGGGCAACCATTTTATTTTGTAAAGTAATAACCTTATTCAGCAAGGTGGAGTTTGTGCTACCCCAAATCGTCAAACCATAACGTATTACGGCCTCAGCTAAGCCTTGATACATTCTTGTAAATAAGATTGCTGAAAAAATAGAATTTTTCGAGGGAAAATTGACCCAACATGCATTGACTCAATATCGGTTCCGTTGACAACTATACTTCTTAAGTACGAAACTTCAGGTGATTTTGTGGAGGAAATTGATGGTATCATAGTTTGCGGCAGTGACTCCAACGTCAGCTGTAGGTCAGCATAGGTAAATTAACAATGAGAGTCGCGACTGCATAACTCACACTAGATTGCATTGATACCTGTGCATTCTAAGGGGAATTGTACCCCTGGGAAAAATATGTCGTGCTCCATCCCTAACTCTCAAAATCCTAAGTGAAATCAATAAACTCTATAATACTACGTGTCACATCGTCGTTATCAGTTACTACTTAAAAATTGAATTGATGTGAACTTTAATTTTAAGTTACATCGCTGATTAAAAGAGTGGGGATAAATGGAGATATGTCTTCAAAAATACCTCTTAATTTTTTTAGCATATGGATGTGAGTGGTGCAATAGAATACGTAAAATCATAGAAAAGGGCCAGTGTGATGCAAAAAGATGTTTGTTTCTTGAGTTTATAAGTGAATTTCATTACCTACCCTTCGTGTAAGGTAAACAAGAAATGAATTTCTAGCTTGCATCATTGGTACTCAAGAGACAGAACTAAAGTAAGTGAAAATATTTTTAAAATTATTTCGGAGAGTAAGAATCTTATACTCTCCACAAAAACGTACAAATGACAGTCAAGAACAGTTATGATGTCCCTGGATAGAAATAATCTATCATTATTTTGATTTGCATAGGTGGCTTTCGTAACGCAATCAACCAATCTGCGGTTACAATTCCACTATATATCACTTGTGGAGTGGAATACCATTTACTTCACCTCTTCCACTCTCAGCATCATTCCGGGTCTCCATTCTGTAAAAAGTGCTCGAGAAAGTTTGAACCGAGGGTCTGCTGATAGCGTCACGTGAAATTTTGGCCCCGACCGTTCCACGGAGAAGTTGGAATAGAGTTTAGCGGATCAAGAGTGCTTCACTCCGAGTCAAAAACTCGCCTTTAAGGAAAATAATGGTTTTCTGTGAATATGTTCCGAAGAAAATCTTGGATTTAAGATAGAGTATTTTTTTGTCGTCAGCTTAAATTCCCAGGCCCAAAATTTAGTTTAATTAAACTTGCTGCACTATTTAGCCATTTAGAGAAATATAATAAGGTTTTATAAAAGTTCTTCCGTTCATAAATTTCCTAACTCCTATTCAAAGGTCTTATGGCAGGTTGCACGGGCATGTAGCAAAGAAATCTGACGTATGGGAATGGGACTCATCATAAAAATTCGGGTAGTAAGTTCTATGGATTTCGTAACTTAATGATAGTATTTTGATATAGATATAACTATATCTTCGACAATATCCTACATTCTCTTACTGCTGGCTAAAATCAATGTTTTATGATACTTGTAAACTTCATCAGTGGTCGGGATGAATAAATTGATCTTCATGGAATAGCTCTTCATTCAAGTAATTACTCCTTCAAACAATTCATTACAAAACCGATATCTTGGTTACCCAAGTAGGTCAAAAGTTAACGCCTACTTTCAGGTCTAATAGGCTTACTATTATGGTTTTTATTATACTTTTATGAATTTTGATCTTCCGTTATTGAAACCAACACATTTATCGAATGTTTTTACTTCACTCATCAAACAAATCCCTTAATTTATGGATTTTATATTTATATTTCATAAACACGCACTGCCATTAAACCGGCCGGCAACCGGCCATTAAACATGTTAGGGTCGTTGCCTCAAATGAGTACAAATTATTACTGTCCTGCCCCAGATTCCTAAACGGTTGCGTATAACCCGTTGTTCGTTGAAACAAAATGGTTGCCGAAAAAAGTAATTGTAACAGGCGGGCAATTATGTACAACAGAATGGTATGTGAATATTTAGATTTAAAAAATAATATTCCATTCGAGCGCTCGGAATAATAAAAAAAATAATCACGGATAAATACGTGTAAGCGCTCATGTATGACTTTAAAACCAACAACGATCTACACTAATTCAATAAAATCGTATCCAAATGAATTGTAGCGTGGGAAATTAAACTAAGGCATATGGTAATGTCACAAAAACAAAGAGAAGAATCATTTTGAGATGCAATAGAAGGGCGTTCCTGGCTCTGAAGAAATATATGCTTGAGTATTAAGTGGCTCTCTCTATGCAAAGATCAGAAAGATGGAAACATATTCCTGGAAGTTTACGACAGAAGTAATAATCCGTGATTAAAATTTGGCATCATCCGTCAAATGATGGTGTTGCTCGGTAATAGGCTCAAATTTAAGGTAATCAACCTTTATACTATCAAGCAAGAACAGGACGTATATTATTGATATTTAGAAAAAAAAGTGTTTCAATAAATGGTTGAAATGTTCAACTTCTTTGAATATGGGAAATAGATACAACGATTTATCATATACCGGAGGTATACTTACTAGACGTCAACCTCCCCTTTGTTGGAGGTGGGTGCGCGAAATCTTTTTCCATAAATATTGCTGGCTGTCTTTAGATATATATCGCTCTATAACCTGAGAATATATTAAAATGTAATTACAATACTTTTGCAAATAATAATGATGAGTGTTCAGAGGCCACAAGTTTTAATCTCTTCCGAGGTCAATAATGTTGGCCTCATAGAAGTAATGTTTTTACGAAACATTCCGTAAGATAATCATTGAATGTAGTACATGAACATTGAGTAAATAATTTCAATCGTAGCAAGCCTGTCAATTATTTTCCAATGTTCCATTGACTTTTATATACATACGTTTCTAATAATTAACATACCCTTCAAAATTTACACAAGCTCTTAACAACCCAACTTTGCTTCCTCTATTTATGAGCAATTTTCCCCGACTAAGCGACTGTGTCGTTCATCTGAAATTGGCTTTCTTTTTGATACTTACCATTTTTCTAATCTCTGTTCTGAAACCATTTTTCAATGCAGTGTTACTTTCGTGTTAAATATATTCTGAGTATTTCGTTTGGTTGTGTAAGTACTTGTTTAGAAACTATAAATTACCTAATTAAAAGGCAATGGAGTCACTTTATCATTGTTCGCTTTGGAAAGTACCCCTTCTATGATGAATTTGGATTTTAATATTTTTAAAAGACAACTTAGGTATTTAAAAAATATGTTTAAATATTATTCTTTCAAAGACGTGGAACTTAAGCCGTGTTGCTTGCTGATGAGATACACAATATTCACTTATTGTTAGAGAAATATCATTCCTGTAGACAGGAATAAGAACCATGATCTCACTAAAGAACGCATAGGGTTGTAAATAGTGAAGCTACACAGGTACCCTCTTCTACTGTGATATGCGTACAGCTTAACCCTTTGAAGACCCCTTAATGTTCACTACGGAGCATTATGCCATGATAGATTTATTGGTTAAAGGACTTTCCGTAATTTTGAGTGATCGAGTTTCAAATTCAAGATACAGCGAACTTTTTTCTTCCTCGTATATTTTGCTCATTTGCAATTTTCTTTTCTCCAAATTATTGGCCCGTGCTGCCAAGTATTCCCATAAAAAAGTTTATTTTAGAATTTATCTATGTGGAGCATTTAAATTCCATGCAAACGACCATTGAATGGAACGAATATTTAGAAATTACGTAGTTTTCCGTTGAAGCGTAAGTCTCATCTTTTGGATATAACTTTAGGGTCACAACTCGGCCAGTGAGCTAAAAATGTAAATGAGGGGATAATTAATGCTCGCCTTTTAAAATTACTTTTATTATTATTTTAAATAAATGTATTGTGTAACATGGACTGAGAAACTCATTGAAGTGAAGAACTGAGATAAACTGCAATTTTTCTGGCTTACGAAGGAAAGAGTAGCGCAGAACAACGGTCAATGGGACGAAACTTATTGCGTATGCCAAATCTCTTGACATCAAATGGCTACGTTGGTCTTTTATTTATAGTCCCCGGGAAACTAGAAAGAAAGGAAGCGACTGTCTTTTAAATTGAAATCGTAAATCGGAGGGAATAGTGGGAATGGAAAGGCTGTTTCCACGGCAGTTAGCCCATCAAGTGCTGTCCCCTTCATTGCATTTCTATGCTAAATATTCCTCATTGGTTTTTTGCCGTTGCTTAGTTCCACTTAAATAAATCCACTTGCATAATGGTCAGTATGGCGCTTGCAGTAGCTCCAAAAATCTGATTAGCATTTCTGTGTCCTGTGCATGATGGTATTGAGGATATACTTTCAATGAAACCATATTTACCATAGACGCTAGAGTGCTCATTCTAAGCCATTGAGGGCAATGCCCAACTTTAATTTTCGAATAAAAATTTTATTTTAATTGAGTCCTACGTTTTTTGTTAAATCGATTAATTAATGTTTTTATATGTTTAAAATTGAGCTGCTGTTCGCGTCCTCGAAATCAGTTCCTTAGTAATTTTAAGCCAACAAACGCCGACAGAACCATTATGCCGACATTTTTCCCGTACTTCATGGTCTCATTATCACAATTGACTTTGAGAGATAGTCAGCTATTGTCATCTTCATTTAATTCTAACTAGTTATCACACTCTGTCTAACGCTTTCATTGTAATTTGGCAAATTTCTTCGGGAAGCCTATTTAGGGAAATATTGTCAATTTATTTTCATTGTAAATCCCAACTTTAAGGCGATAAGCTGAAAATTTACCGTCAATGAGTTAAAGAAAATAAATGTTTAGTAGTGGAAAATTTAACTTATCCTGGAATGTAATTAATGGAAAGTTTTGATGTAGTAAAGTTCACTCAATCAAGTTGACGTAGAATAATAGAAAGGTATTGAGAATTGTATTTACAAATAGAACGGACAAAATGGAAGTTGAATAATAGAAAACTGACTGAATTGTGATTTATAACATTTTACTCTTTAGCCTGGGAATCAAGGCAACCTTCACTCTCTAAGTAGGTACGTAGTACCACGAATGAATAGATGAGCTTATATGACGGAAAGACCCGCGCAAATAGATGAAGTTTAACAAATATATAAAAGAATTTTACCATCGAAGGAAACCTATCTTCTTGTTGACTAAATATCACGTCATCAAATGATTATGGGCCCTGGGTTTGGTATGGACGGAATGAACGGTATTGTGGGATTTGATACGAAATAGGGCAACGTAAGCTAGAGGAGAATATTCGTGAACCTTTACATTCCCTCAAAACATCACCCAAGGTCCCCATCTTGAGTTTCGAGAAGTGAATTTAAGAGAGTTTCTATTATCTTCGAAGCTGCATCTTACTTCTTTAGCGCTTGAGGAATCTGTGACGTAGAATATCAAGGCGAGAGGAAACCCATTTTGTGCTAGCGATTTAGAGACCGCGTTTCGCCGAATGAAGTGAGCGATACTGCGTTATTTGCTAGAATGATTGGCGGGATTTACATACCTTTGCGTGAGTTAGAATAAGGTCGGGGGATTAAGAATGTAGGTACATAGGGACTCTTCAATACATGCTGTGGGAAATATAAAAGAAATATGAAGAACTTGGTAGATCAAAATTTTAGTGATTTAAAGATTTATTTTGGGAATTTTTATTCGAAACTGTATCCGTAAGTAACTTGGTAATGTGCTATTTGTGGAGAGAGCATGAGGTTGATGATAAATTAGAGGGCTTATAAATTTTAAAGAGATCTATTTTTGCGCCGAAGTGAAATTAATAACATTGAAGTAAAAATAAACTTCATCATTGGATCAAAGCCAAGAGCATGAAAATGATCGAATTTGAAAATTTTAGTTCGCAAGAAAATAAGTTCTACGATACGGATAAAATGGAATGCTGTCACGCATAACGAATAGGAAAGAAAATGTTTCATATACTTAGTTACAAAAAGAAGAGAGCGATCTCTTGGATATTCATTCAGGTGGTTGAGCGAGATTTCCAGGATTTAGAGAAGTTAAGGTCGATGAGGCAGTACACATGGATAATGTAATAGCACTTATGAGACGTGGAATTCGAATGATGTAGGCTTAGAAAATGCATTGGGGAATAACTTGAAAATGGATGCAAACGATGGTGGGTTTTTGAATCTAAATATAACATTTACATATAAGTATTTAGATTATATTTAATCTTGTTAATTGCTTTTCCCTCTATTCTTCTGTGATTAAATATAAATAACTCTGAGAAATCCATTATAGTGAAACATGAAGATTTATTAACGAAATGATAATAGTGATACATGAATATATGAATCGCGAGGAAGGATAATGGACGATTTGCGCAAGACTAACCGACAATTAAGGACACCTTCCGAGATGAGTATCTACCCCTCCAAGAGAAGAAATTTCTACGCACACGGAATAACGGAACAAATATGTCAATTTTATCTAATTCGTGTGGCATGCTCTCAATTTTTATAGAATATACTGAATAATATTGGATATTCTGAGACTAAAAGTTGAATTGAAACATTATATGGTACGTAACTCAAGCTTAAGATGTAGGTATATTGTGGGAGACTTTCACATGTTGATATTAATGTAAGAATATATTGGAAATCCCATGAGTGGTCGCTCCAAGCCAGTTAGTGAACGTCAATGTGCTCTTGTAGCCCTTCTCATTATGCAAAAGTTCATGCGCTTAAAATAGATAAATGACTTCCATGAAAATAAAAGTAATGGAAGCATCGCCGGGCGCCCCAAATACGTCCTAGGCATTATTCTTTAGCGAAGCGAAGCGGAGCTCATGGTGAATAAAAACATAGAAGAGTAGTTCTGTTTTGTATCGAGGTCGATTCATGGATTCGGGACAAACAACTGACATTTCGTTTTTCAAAAAATTGAAAAGAATGCGGAGCGGAGAGGAGCACCATGGGATTTGTGATATAAATTCAGGCTGCGGGAAAAAGGAAATCGTATCTCAGTGCCGTCAGGAAGCACCAAGGGGCTCTGAATCGCGGATGGTGGTGCACGGGCCGCAGAGAAATCTCGCAGAGAAAACACAGCCCGCGCCATATTACTTCCGACACATTGCGGGAATAAATAAACGTAAGTCGGGTAGTGCATCTTCTATAGCGCTTTCATAGTTAGGGGACCTCCGCGGCAGAGGATTAAGTCGGGGAAATCAAATCCTCCTGGAAATGAACCGCTCGCTCCGAGAATCGTTTTTTAGTTCGCGAAATTCAAGACCACTACGGAAGGTTTTGGGCAAGGCAACATTATTTTCATTTTGAGGACCAAGTTGGTATATTTTAATTTTTTTGACAGGATGACGGTCGTGTTGGCGCATATGCTACGAATGACCGGATAGATGCAGTTTTATATAACGCAACAACTGCTATCGTTTCCATAAAATGCTGTGCAAATCTTTATAAACTTTTCTTGAATGAAATCAGTATCCAATTTTATTCCAATTCGCCTTCCCTATCTTTAGCTTTCAAATGCTATAACTTTAAATGAAAATAGGGCTATAAATATTTTTCACCACTGATCTACAGCCTACTGGGATATCTTCCTGCCTTAGTCCTCGAAATTAATGCTACCTCTGTGATAGGGAAAATTTTAAGGATATTAATAAGCCAAGAAGTGGATGATCAAAGCATAATTTGAAATTATCAACAATATTTTAAATCTAATTCTTTATGTTAGAACACCTGCAATTATTATCATAAAATGCAAAAAATGGTTCATTATCTTTACCTGGAATCAAAACAGAATGTTATTAAAATTAAGATTCACATTAGCTTAGTAAAATTTTAGAGAAGTTTGAAAATGATTTGGTTGAAGCATAAATGTATTTTTTACTATATTTGTTTTAAACCACTCATCTACTGTCCACATAGATATCTAACACCTATTTGATAACTGAATCAAGGATTGTATTTGACATTCAGAAATATTTGCTTGTCTTAAGGAAATCATAGGTCATACTGTTTGAGCTTAAGCGTACATATCGGACATCCTTTGATAAAAGTCCTAAATTCGAAACCGCCAAGTTGAAGGTTTATTATTACACGCGACTTTGTGCTAATTATAGTCTTCATTTCGAGGGTCGGTTCGGTAATATGTTGTGAAATTCACACGAATGAGTAGATACGGAATGAGAAATTCACCTCTAAAAGAATAAACTCCTCCTTTGTGACGCCTGGCTTGGTCCGATGTTGTTCAGAGGGTAATCTGGAGTTTGAATCCGAGAGCGTGTATTCGGCGAAAACCAACTCATTTAAGGTTCTCTTAATTCTAAAAACAATTGAAAGCAAGCATTAAATTATACCTTCAATGTCTCAGAGAAAGCCCTTTAGGAAGTACGGGAAGAAGGATTTCTTCTGGCTGGTGAAGTCCGTAGTTTCGGATGGGTTCCCATTGTCCTTCTTCTTTGTCTTGTTGAGATTTCTGGATATAGCTCCGTTGTCGTAACCGTATAGGCGAAGAATAGCTTTTCACATTTGTTTCTCTGCAGGCAAGTTCTTCTTATCACTCAGCCGAATATATTGCTCAATTAACGTGCTCATGGCAGCGTTTATCTGGGCAGGGTGGTGGCGAGAGATCTGTTGAAATGGTTTTCTCTTGCAAAGGTGAATTAATAAGACAAGATGGAATTAAAAAAACTAATGTAAAAGGAAAATCAAAGTATTTTATCTTTATTAAATTTCACTTTAAAACGCATCACAGAGTTTCACTCTGTACCTATTCCGTACCGTACTTTATATTACCGGATATGCGACCTATTCAGAAAAAGAAGCGGCTGGGATTTAAATAAAGATGTGTGGATGGAGCTTACGAATCGTTTCGATAAAGAAAAGACGCATGCATATCTTGACTTAGTGGATGGAATATAGTTGTGAGTGAATTTCTGCGAACTTTAATTCTAGAAAGATGCTCAAGTGAGAAACAACATGTAATTGACTGCAGTAAAAAAGTACTGGGTCAAAGATAGTGGCCTATAGAATAATGCCTGCTGAATGAACATCAGAATTTATGACGTTCAATGATGACGCAAAAAGATACTGGTCTCAGTTTATGAGCTCTGCTAGTCACCTCAATGGCACGCAGTGGGAGATATTTAAGCGTCAAATAATATTCTTGTTTTTATGAGAAGTAGCATATTCACTGATATATTTATTACGCTTCAAAAAAACAGCCTAGCTTTGTTTCTTAGTTTGGAAGGACTCTCAGGATATTCAAGTTCAAAATAATTTCTTATGAAATTTGAATGAATTGGTGCCGTAGTCTATCTTCCTTTAATGACACTTTGTGATCGAAATTTATAACAATGTGAGAGAGTATAAAAAGTGCTTTGGCATCAGAAGTAAAAGCATGTCTAAAAGTTGTAGTTTCAGGCTTAAGTTTATGGAATAACATCATAAATGAAAATGACTGGCAATTTTCCACAAAAATATATTTAAAAAACGACCGGTTTCAGTGTACAACACCATCATCAGGTCCTGATGATGGTGTTGTACACTGAAACCGGTCGTTTTTTAAATATATTCTTGTGGAAAATTGCCAGTCATTTTAATTTTTAAAAAGCATGTCTGTTATAACTTTTTCGAAAATTTACAATTTAAATCAAACCTTTTCTTCATCCTTCACAATGCCATCAAAAATCCAGTCGCAATTTCTTCCCCCCACATAGAAGATGTGTGAAAATATTGCCGATACTCTTTAGATTTCGTACGGTTTTCCAATAAATCCTAATCCTATCGGTCCATAGAGTTCTAACTCTAGCTCTAGATTAGAGATGATTTACCAGTTTAGGTAGTTTACATGGACAAGAGGATTTTGCTGATGCAGGGTGCTATATCTCTTCGCACGATTTCTTTCTTCAGCTCGGCATACATCCTTCCTCTCTTTCTACTTTTCTCATTCTTTCTCTCCCCAGATTACGCATGAAACTACCCTCTATCAAGGCCTTCAGCATCCCTTCGCCCCTCATAATTGATGTGAATGTATGTGTTGGGTTGCAAAGATGTTTGTTTTAAAGATAAGGTGTAAAAATAACCAACGATTATTTGGTTCACTCAATCTTTAAAAATTTGTCAATTCATTTGCTCTAATATTAATAAGAAACGCTAAAATTATTACCCATTCCATCCACCTACTCTGCATTTTACTGATTTCCTCCAGCAGTTGCCTCTCCTCACCCACCAAACCAAACACTCCCTCGTACGTATTCCTTTCCTTCCATCTCATTTAATCCATTTTCTTCCCAGTTCATCTTAAACACCTGCTGCCTATTCTCGTCTTCTTCCCTCAGTCGCTGTTGTGATATAAATTGGAGCTATGCATTCAAATTTTGAAGTAGGCACAGATCGGAACATAAAAGAGCCCTTCAGCGCACCAGAGCGACGTCGAATCCAAAGACGTTCGCTGGCGAAACTTTCGGTGACCATCACGGTGGACAGCATTCTGAAGGTCGACAGTAAACATGGCCGAATGTTATCTTAAAATAGTTGACTCATTCGTTCAAACTATGTATAACACCAAATGTCTAAAACGTCCCAAGCCAGCTTGTTGCCTCAATGATAGAGCGGGGGGGGGGGGAGCTACTTTGGCATTTTTTATCATCCAGGGCGCCAGATAATTTTGGAAAAAATACCACTTAAGTCCACAGGACACTAATGATGGTACAGTAAGACGATTAAATTTAATAAACGTAAAATATCACACAATGACCTTATAATTCATCAAAATTCTCTCAGAATCAAAAAATGTCTTATCATAACAAGGAAGACGATTCAACCCAAACCACTTCTTTATCAAAACCAGTTACTAAGTGATTAAGCCCAGCCAAGGCCTTCATAAATTTTATTTGTGAAATTAAATGTAAATTTAAAATTAAACTATAATCGTTGCAAATGTACTTCGAATTGTAAGCCTTTTCCCGCAAAAGTAATAAAAAACAATCTTTTTTGACGCCTTTATTGAAAATCAGCGCAACACAAATAGTCGCGGATGCATTTTATCTATGTTTATCTTTTCTCAAATGTACTCCAGCGTTCAATCTTTTCTGCTCCCGATATGTTCAGAAGTGTGCCGTGTGTATTGAGCAGGGTATGAAATGAATGGAAATCACTCAATAGCTGGCTTATTGTTTTTCCTCAGCGGTAGGAATAGGACTTGGGACATGGACTTCGTTTTGATACGGTGGGTGGTGGGATGCAAAGTTCCTTCGTTCGACTCTCAGCTTATCTACATCTCCGAAGTGCCTGCAAGCCACCACTAGGGTGAGTGACACGGGGTGATTCCACACCAGGCATGCAGCACTCGTCCCAGTACAAATCGGGACCTCGCACGTTCCCCGGCCACTAGGCGCAGACAAAAAAGCGGTCAGGAGAACAGTGCGCAGTCAAACTAGAAACTGGGAGAGTGCTACATAAATGAACATGCAAATATGCTGTACACTGCTAAAGAGACATCTAGTGGTTAATATTACGTATTCTGTTAATTTATGAATGCTACAAGATACTACTTCATGCAGAGAAAATAATAATTCCGGACGTATCAAGCGGTGTGAAGTGTTATTAATGATGCTATGTTATTAAACACAGGTGCAAATTCTACTCTACCTAGTGAGGGTGGGAATTTCATATGATGGATTAATAGCAACTATAATGATCTCTAATTGTATGTGGAAAAAATGAAATTTTAAATCTATCGGTTCTGCAGTCTAATTCCTTATTCTTATTCCTGTGATTGCTTCTACCGTAGTACGTTGGCTTTAAAAAAATTTGTTGAACGTCCGGTAAAAAATGGTCTGCTTCGAACTTGCGCCAAAGATTTAGCCTGTATTTCACCCTTCGACCAGTTAGAGATTCCCACCCTAATTCCTTCAACAATTCGGTA
The DNA here is from genome assembly GCA_963573305.1 of Pyrrhosoma nymphula. Classification (NCBI taxonomy): domain Eukaryota; kingdom Metazoa; phylum Arthropoda; class Insecta; order Odonata; family Coenagrionidae; genus Pyrrhosoma; species Pyrrhosoma nymphula. Next base: position 73,470,587 of record OY754337.1, read on the forward strand.
ACACTGCTAAGTTTATCGTAACAACTTTTCACAAATCTTGCTGCTCTCCGTTGTATTCGATCTATTTCAGAGATTAGTCCTACTTCGTGAGTCTCCCATATCCTAGCGGCAAACTCCAAGTGTGGTATCAACTCACGAGTGAAAAATAGCATCGCTTTTTAACCTTCTAGTCACCTTTTCCTAGTATTCTTTTAATAAATCCCAATTATGCGACCAGCCTGTCCGCAGATTTCCCGAACGTGTTCCCCCAAGACTGGTTCTGAGTAAGGGTCACACCTAAGTATTTAACTAACTCCAAATTTGATAAGTTGGTTCGATTAATTGTATACGTTTCGTTGACCGAGTTATTCTTTTTCCAAAAATTCATAACAGCGAACTTTTTAAAATTCAATTCTAGCTGCCAAGTATTGCACCTATAATGAGCTCTTGTCTTATTTTTCGTTGGAAGAATGCGGAACAGCAGATATTTTTGCTTGAGTTACGAGGCCATCGCTTAGTAGAGATATTCCATCAGTCCCCAGGGGACCGGGGGCGTGGTGGACTCGCGCGTTGGGTGATAAGACGATGGCCAGGGGGTTGCGTTCCACCTCCTGTTGGCGGTGCATTTTCCGGAGGTTCCATCTTCAGTGGACCCCACGAGAAGTGGGTCACCCCTTCTGCGCGCTTCGGGAACGCTCTTCGGGGGCAGATATGGGCGCCGCGTTGGAGACAAATGTTTTCGCTAAAGCGGTGTGAGGTTTCTTTTTCCAAATGAGGGTGGGGTGGCGCTGGTTTCTCCGGGGTGTGAGCAGGGTCGCCAACTCTACCGCATTTTCCGGCTGACTCCCGGAATTGGAAAATGGGTTCCAAAAGCTACCGCATCCCTAATTGAGGCGTTTTCATCCCACTTTAGTTAAAATAATTACGATTTCTTTTTTACAATACATTACATAAGATTACAATAATTTTCTATGATTTCTAACGTTTTTCATGTGTTACCTTCGACGAACATAGCAGAATCTTCGATCTCAATAATATCTCAAAGTTTCTTGAATTAAATATGTTGTCCGATAAAAGAATTAAATCGTTAATTCTAAAAAATAAATATATTATCCATCTAACAAGGTCCGCTGAGTTTTCACTGCTCGAAAATGAATCCATGATCGGTATTAGGGCAAAAGGCTGTAATTTTTAAGATACATGCATCAAAATGTTTTTTGGGTTTTCGTATAGTTTTTAATGTACGGATTTAAATGGATAAATAAAAATAAACTATTTAAATACAGCGGACACTGCGGTCGGCTTCGTTTGGGGCACTCAGAGAAAAATACCTATATTCAATTTACTTATTTCCACATTCCCGAAAACAGCTCTACTGGCCTTTTACATCGATTGGTTTAACAAGTAACAACGGGCAAACATTAACACCCATGTCCTGAGTGGTTTAAATTCCGCTCCAGTGGGACTCGAACCTGCGAACCACTGTTTAGCAGGCGAGGTGTTTACCTCGTCGCCACCAGAGCCAACAATATATGGACATTATTACCAACTCCTTGCGTCCATTTTTCTGAAAATGCGACCGATAGACCCCACATATCATTGTAGACTTATTTGTACGCTTGCTTATTGAAGGTAAGGTAACATAAATAATCTTATAAATATAAAAGATATTATGAAAGAAAATTCTGAATCCTTCAGGCTTACTTCATTTTATTTTAGGCAAACATACATCGCAGCTGAACTGTCATATGCGCGTCTTTCAGTTTATCCAGCTATAAGAATTGAAAATTTATGAAAATTTTTAATTTTTTTCCGATCATTGTTGCCAAATACTCATTCCACGCAGCAGATCAAAATGTGTCATTCTACTCTAGGAACGGACAAATTCCTATAATCAACCCTTGTTGAGTTGGCAGCCCTAGTTAGGAGTGAGCGCGGCGAGATATGAAGGATGAAGCACCGAAAGAGTGAATAGCTTGCGCTCCGGGAGGTGGAAGGGAGTGAGTTTCAAGCGATGGAGGGGGATTGGAGGGTGGAGCCGAACGAATCACGTGCCAGGGTGTTAGATGAATGCGTGGGCGGGGATGTGAAGCCGGACGAACGAATACGGAAGGAATGGCGACCGACGAGTAAAGTATTATGGCCATCATTCTTTCCGGATGAGCATAAATTTAACGTTTAAGTATGCGGACATGAAGTGATGCTAACCTGGACACAGAGTAAAGATCATAAGAGAATATTGGAGATGTAGACGTTACCGCCATGCAATCTTAAAAAGAAATTGAATATCTTAATAAATTAAGACCCGTGTTTCTGTTCAGTTCAGAGGAACGCTTACGCATGTTTTAGTATGCTCCAATGTAACTCATTTTTACAACTTGTTTTTCACTCAGTTGTTATAATTTATATATAATACTTTTATGATAATTTAAACCCAACTTGTTTGTACTATTGTAAGTTTATCAGAAGCATTTACTGCCTTGTTAAGATTATATAACCTTCAACACCGAGAGATAAGCTATTTGACTGTGCCTACCACGGAAGATAACGACGTAATGTGTGTGTATGGATGCATGTGATTAATATGTGATCGGCGTTTCCTTGTGTAAGGAGCGGGATTAATTTTAGTGTCAATTGGCTGTGTAGAGTTATCCTGGAGTTGAAGGAGACTATGTGGCGCTGGGGAACGGATGCCACGAACTTAAGGGAGTTGGACTTTCATGGTGCCAGTTCAGGAGTCAACAATTTTTAATGTGTGCCCTGGCCTGGTGAAAAGCATGAGCTTTGCTTTAACCGGCACCTCAATGCAAATTCATAACATCATCCTGCACAGCGAAATGCAGTACTTAACACAATAATCCAGCGTTCCTACAGAGTGAGTGACAAGACCAATTTTCCGGCCGAAAGACATAAAGTGGAAGCCATTCTATGGCAGAACGGAAATGGCAAGAGAGCCATCTCCAAAAACGTTTATAAAATCATGACGAAGAAAAAGGACTGCTCAAAAGATGAAACTGGGACTCCGGACGCAGGCAGCCTATAGCAACCAAGAAAGTCTTTCTTACTTACATCCGGGGCATAACGGATAGAATGGGAAACATCCTCCGCAGGCATGAAATCAAAACTGCGTTCAAGCCACATTTAAAAAATGGAAATTGCCTGAGGAGTGTGAAGGACACAACAACATTTCAAGTGGAAGGAGTGCATGAGATACCATGCCAAACCTGCGGGAGGAAATACATCGGCGAGACCGGGTGCTCCGTCAAAACCCGTGTAGAAGAACACCATTCGACTGGGAATTCGACCAGCTGTAGCGGAACATGCTATCTCGGAACACACGACTGACGTCTAAGAAACAACAATAATTGTGGAGGTGAAAAACTTCAAGTCCCAGCTGAGCCGCGAAGCATTGTAGATAAGGAAATGCATAAAAATTACAACACAGACTGTGGCCTCAAACTAAGGTACTCGTAGGAACCGGTTTTATCCTTAATTAAAATAAAAATTCAATGACTAATCCTTCCACGCTCTCCCTTCCCATCCTCATCCCTCAATGAACCGTCATATAAACCGTCATATAAAGCAGGGGGTTAGATTGATCCTAAGATAATGTGACCAGCAACGGCTATGAAACGTCGGGTAACAACACACCTGAATAAGTACGCGGGGTACACCCGACAAACAAGAGCAATGCAGCTACAATGACCCGCGAAAGCTTCAACCAAGAATGATCATTAATTCTCTGTATTATTATTCCTCTGAATTTAAAAATAATGGATGAGAATCAAATAGCCAAACAGATTTGTGATAGATGAGAGAATAGTGAGAGAGGAAGGAGTAGACCGAAAAATGTAAGAGTTAATATATTGGAAGTGGTTCTTAAGAGGAGGAATATTAGGAGTTTTATGAACAAGAGAGTGTATATGAAACCGTGCACGAACGCGACAAAGGTGGATTAGGTATGCAAAAATTGGTTAGCATGGAGGAAATGTTTGGAATAAAGCCAGTTTAACAGGCCTGATTCCGAGAATTAAGTGCTTTTAACTGATCCTACTCCAAAAAGAGGCGGCATCATTGGTGTTGGTGTATGCATTTAAGCATGACTGCTGGGAAAGTAAGACAGGTAACTGAGTAAAAAGATAGGACTTAATTATTATATGAAGAAGAAAGAAGGGAGTATGCAGAACGAAAGTTCGTTATGGGAAGAAATTCCGTCTTAGGAAGGACCAAAGAAAGCAATATTGATTCAAGGAAACCTACCCGTAGCTGTAGAACACCATGTAATGACTTAAAATTTACTTATAATTTGTTTGAAATGAAGTATTCTGTGGTACGTGTGGTGTCTCCGCGGTAAAATTTCTTTGTGGGGAATGAGTGCGTAGAGAAATATTGTGAATCGAAGATTCCTGTAAATGAAAGCCTTTCGTATGTAGGCAAAAAGAGTGTTGGCTGTAAGTGGAGCACATAAAAAACATTTGTTTGTCTTGAGGTGATAATATACTTTATATTAGATCGAATTCCTTTCCACTTGTTATATGAAGTCGAAGAGGGTTTTTTTTTCGAAATATCAGATGCTCATCAAAGGTGTTAGTGAGCGATATTAGGACTATCTAGTCTTCTCTTACATATAACGCTTTTAATGAACACACAGCCATGCCCTGGGAGTTAAAAACGCGGGATTTTAAATCCCCTGGGAGTGGAAAAATGCCGGATTCGAACCCGCGACCCTTGGGTTGACAGGGAAGGACTTTACCCCGCCTCCACCGCGGCCGCCATGATGTGGGAAGTTAACATGAACAAGAAAAAGGCGTTCTCCGAAAATTACGGATTGGTGGGTAATTTTCTTTTAGAATCAGCTCTATATTCTCAGTGTCATCAATCTGCAAATCGCTTTGCTACATCTCTGATCTCCAATATGTTTATAGCTTGTCCCTTCATGTCCTAATCAATCCTCATTTGAAATCCCTGAAACTTTTCTTCATATTTTCTTTATTTGGTCTCCCTAAGTATTTATCCCCATTGATTGCTCCTTCTACTATCCACTGTTTGCAGGAGCCTTTTAAGTCCCAGAATGGGTCCCAGGAATAAGGTTACTTAGAATGAGTTTTCAGAAAGCATATTTTCTCCCGAGCTCTTCATTAGACTTCTTCATTGGTGACTTTTCACTGTCCATTTTATCTTCACCATTCTTTTGTTCATTAGAAATTACTACAGGGAGTGAAAAAACAATAAAATTTCAAGGGAATTGCTGGTATGGCCCACATAGGACATCTCTCATTCTTTCCTGCCATTGTAAAGTAATACGACTTGGAGAACTTGCAGTAACATCTTCGTGAAATATTGCATTTTATAGCTTTCTTTACTTTATATGTAAAAATATTTCCTTTTATTGACCGCGATCAAATGTGAGAATAAAAGTGCTGAAAATATTCATCGTTACTAAGATGGTATTTTTCCTTCATTTTTTTGCGCTGACCCGTGAAAATATATTTCTGTGAATTTATTTTTGAGCAGAGAAAATTCGTTGGGCAGTGCAGAGGAGAAATTGCTACTTAAAAGGAGATACTTTTAGATTATATTCCAGGTCGTTCTTCACCTCGCAAAAAAATGATAATTTGCACCTGTCATGTGCTGTGATGAAGTGGTTGTCTGCTGTCACGGAATTCAAAGTATTTGAGAACCACTAGGAAACTCTGTCCTTTGTTAGACCCCTATTGTTTGTTGATGTCAAGGGTGGTCCTGGTATAGGACTCACTTATATCCTTTAGGAAGAATTATTTGATGCCGCCTCTCCAATCTATATTGTGTCGTGTGATATTAATCGTTGCTGCGATTAATATTTATCACTATTCCAAGTTTCCAGCGTTACTTATGGACTCATCGTTCACCATTTTGATACTTTCTTGGATAAGAATAAAAGGCGCTTTTGATAATTTCTCTATGCTATATGCTTTTACAATACCGCAATATTTTATCATCTTTAACCCTTGTATAAATGTAAAACTTAAACTTTGTGGTTCCACAATGATAATTTTTATTAGCACGACCCGGGTTTTGACGTACTATAACGTCATCTTCAGGTGAAGACTTTACAAAAACTCGTGGTTATATACTGCCCTTTAACCCTTTAACCCCATCTTTAACCCTTTTCCAGCAGCTGGCTTGTGATGACTATTTATTAGTTATAATCTAAGTATTATTTACTGAGTAATCAATAAGAGTTGTATATTTCAGCATGGCGCTGATAGTGATATTTTTTACTTATGGTTGGAGTGAAAGCTTCCACAATTGATGTTTTAGGTTCAATCGTTGAGTTTAGCCACCTATGCCAACGTTAAAGTGACGACAACTATTCGACTAAGTCGACTTAAATGTGGCTTCGGCCTAAAGACACCTCCGGTAACAGTGGAAATCTGTCGTTGCTTCAACGCCGAAGTACGCAGGTAAACCGGAAGATGGGCTCTATTACAATTTTTACACATTGCAAAGGCCATTTCAGTAATCTTTGGTAGTAGTTATACACAAGAGTGATGAAATTCGCCATGAAATAAACATTTTATTTGACTGTAATTGGAACCCATTACTCCGAATTTCCCGTAAGATGTGTTTGCCAGTTACACCACCTAAAAAAATAAACCTCTGCACTGATTACAATGCTTGTCTTATGGGAGTAAATAACCGGGCTCTGTTATTTACTCCCAGGAGGAAACTCTTATATAGCCTATGCTCGTCAAAGTGCACTCAGTTACTCACATGCAAAATTTCACTGCTCTCGGTTCAGCCGTTTTTTAGTTATGCTGGAACATACATACCCACATCCATTTGTATAGAAATAGATTTAACAAAATAGTTCAGGAAAAATTAATATCTCTTCTAATTCCGTACCATTGCCGCTATGCAGCCAACAAGTAACGGACTGTCAATTGGATAATTGAAGCACTGATAGCTAAATTTTGCGGAGTATGTGCTTATTACTAAAGTTATATTTTTTGAAAATATTCTATCCTTTTCTTTATATCTACGTTTATTGTGTCATTACAATACTCTTTAATCATTCGCAGAAGTATCACGGCTGCTTTAGCAGTGATTTAGATGTCCATGTGTAAAATTTTATTGATTTGAGGGAATATGCTACTTATCGTCTTGAGCTTTGCATTAATACCAACTAATTATCGCATGTGTCCGAGAATTTTTGAGCAAAATTATTTCAATTTTTTCATAATATAATTGGTAACTGATCAATCTTTAGTTACACATTTAGGAAATTCTGAATTATGACGTCCGCTTACTTGTATGATGGATCTGTTAATATGTTTCCGATATTATTTGTACGCATAAATGTATTAATATGGTTAATTATATCAATAAAATAACGTAGATTACATTATACTATTCTGATGATTCGTTTCATGTCTTTGGAGTCTAATAACTTGGTAGGCGCATGAGAATACCATATATTTCTACATTATTCCAAATGTAAAAGGTATTAGGCACTAATCTCAGAGCGTGAGAAAATTGCTTCGTAACTCTGCTAGCAACTCACGTCCCTAGTCATTTGGCGAGTGTAGTACCATCAAGACCTGTAATGCTACCTCCGCGTAGCTCCAAGTCAGAATTATGTTCGGGAGAAGGATTTTATCGCCCTGCAGACACATTTCTGGCGCTGGAAACGAAGTACTCACCGACATTTTCCCCGTCAGTGTGCTCGAAGCTCTTCATTGAATGCGTCTGCAGTGTTCCTTGTCACGCATCCGTGGCGACACTCACGCCGAGGGTAGGAACTAGACTTTGGAATTTAGAAGTGTCAATTAACCCAAATGCTCAAGTCAACTACTTAGGTTCATTAAGTTTGCGCCAGCCTGTTCAATCTGGTAAGCTGAGTGCGTCTTGGTTGAGCCTAGGCTCTGAACTTTGATTACCGCTACTGTTTCTGGAGCTTTGTCGTCAGTAGGCATTTCTGCTCGAGTTACTAGTTTTGAATTGTGTTTATTATGCAAAATGAGTCCAGGTACTGCACCAAGAATTACTTGGACTGTAGGACGGCCCTTCTCCTACCACCATGTCATAAATCAATAGTTAACTCCTGTGAAAGGTATCGAAGGAGATTCGCTTGTTCTAATATCTTTGAGAAAGTTCAGAACATACCCAATTCTACATGCTCTATAAAATCTGCCAAAAGTTATGATGCATCAAGAATACGGAAATGGAATGGTTATATCCCTAGCTGGTGGAATTCCAAGGACGACATACGTGTGTCCAAAACACCCTCTTACACTTGAGAACCGTGAATATGTTTCAGACACCACCTGGCATTCTCTCCGAATGCTATACTAAATCAACCTATTTAGTCATCCTTGGAATGTTTAGGGAATTTATATTTGTTATTTGCATGTTCATTTGCCATTTTACATACGTGGTTTTAGTAATTTGATTTGTCTTTTAGTCGTTGGAGAATTAAAACCACATATTTTACTGGTATAACGCACGAATGGGACTGAATATGGTCTAAAATTAAAAAAAAGTAATTATAATGAAAACAATATGTGCACTGCTTCTAGGTACACTGCATTTCATTTTTTATTATAATATCAATAACTAATGGTCTTTTCAAGGACTAGGAAAATTCCAGTTTTGGATGAATTTGTAAGCTCTAAATAACCTCCCCAGCGGAATATTTTTTTTCCATGAGACTTATTGGCAGTCTACGTCCATCCCTCGATAATCATAAGAGTTGATGAAATCACAGAGGAACTTAGTAGTTGTGTTTATGAATGCAAGAATGCTATCCACGCGGTAGAGAACATCAATAAAAGAAGTATTTGGAGTTGCATTCAAATTTGGATATTAACGCGTTTTCATCGTCGTGTTTATATTTTCACATTGCGTGATTATTGTTTTAAGTAATTATACCAAATTAATGGACTCGTGGCTGGTTACTCACAACTTAATTCTCGAGTGCAATTCTTGGGGTACTTGAGTGATTAGTCGGATTTAATGGCACCGTCGAAGTTGTTGCACCAATTCAAGGTATTCAATTAAATGTTGCCTTTCAATGAGATGGATCAAGTTTGACAGTTGGAAAGCCTTACGCTCTGGTTCCATTACTCTTATTGCCAGTACTTACTAAAATGAGTGGAGAATCATCATTGGGTATGGCTTATACTATAGGAGCAATTTAATCTATTTAATTGTGGCAGTTATCATTACCTCATTGATGTCTCTCTACTGATGTTTGCTTCATCATTGTGCGTGATGCGTATTTGATATGTTCATGTTCATCAAACCACGTTTGCATGTATGATGGTAGGGGATGAGTGCAATCTTAGCTGACTAATTTTAAAGGTAAATGTAATTGAAGCAATTTATCCTTTTCTATGCTCTTTTTAGTTTTATTTGTGTTCTTCAATTTATAGCATTGCTTTTTACATTGAGCACTTTATTTATATTGACCGAACTAAAAACAATGAGGCTAAATTCATAATATCTCTATCCATTGATAGGATTTCTTCACGCACTTTTATGCTATAATTTATTTGTTTTTACTTTATATCAATGAACCCAATAAGAACTTTACATTTCCTCAACTTTAATGTGAATAATTATAATAATAATTTTGCTTTAAAGTATATTTTCGGATACATGGGACTGAAAAGAATTTGATTAGTTGCTGAGGAAAGAAGTTCAGTGATTAGATTTCATGATAGCTATCAAAATTGGATGAAGGACGCATTGTGTCGAAGAGGAAAAGGGTGAGAGGCGAGAATGGTCTGCTTAGGATTTTATGTTTTTTCTTATCTGAATACACGATATTAGGACTGTGCCCTTAAACTTTTAAGGTGGAATTCGGAATCATAGCCTTTAGACAGCTCAGCATACAAGCTCGGTGAAGCCGGTAATATTCACTTCTTCCTTCTTCCAATAACTTCCTTCACTTGGAGTCATGATTTAAAATATTGGCCTCTTTCAAACCACAGAATGTCCAAATTCCGTCGCTTTCTGGCTATTTTAACTCATTTTTAAATGATCATGGATAATTAGGGAACCATTTACGCATATACGTCACTATGTCGGTATTGAAGTCACGCACACGATATCAGAATGGTTGTCATTGGGCAAAAACATACCCTCACATGGAGAGAAAAATCTCTTAAAGTGCTGAAAATGCATCAACACCGCATTTTCAATATTTGGATATTAGTAGAGCTATGAGTTAAGCTGTCATGGTAATTATATCTATTTGCAAGTACTATTCTATTCATTCCTTTTATCGTATTTTTGCTAGGCTATTAAGATTCTTGTGGTAGTGGCTTCGTCTCGTCCCAGCAAATATCGGTCTAGACTCGTGGAAAAAATAGAAATAAAAATTATTATTTACTGATTTCCTTTATTCATTAACTGGATTAGTCTTCACCTTTGGATTATATTTTCCCAAACTTACTGCTTGAATAAAATTCTAAATAGTATCTATATTGTCCAACTAATTTGCATTTGTGTAACTCAGACATACTATTTTCATATTTCATAACCCCATGCATATGATGAGGGTTTCACTAGTTTTTGATCGTTAGTTTGTTGATTTGGCAACCCGTAAATAATTTAAAAAACTATTACCGTGAGAATCATGTCAATTTGATTACATATCCAATTTTTGTAAAATATTTCAGTCACAGTAACGAAAAATATACGGCTGCCTGTTTTCCATACGAGACTGACCCGATTCGCCTAAGATCATGTTGTACATCGGGTCAGTGCACAGTCAGCGTTAAGTAACTGTCAACATTCTCCTCTCGGCTGTACCTACGCCCCAGAGGGGGTTACTGAAAATATTAGGAATTTATAACACCTATATTTCGTAAAAAAACGTAGTTTGTAGTTGCTGTGTTTTCTCAACTATTTATAAACGTTTATCAATTAATCATCGCAGTAGTTTTTTACAGAATCTAAAAACATGCCTTCTATTGTGAAGGCTTTTTCACCGTACGGCGTGAAAAAATGAGTCAGGTTAGGGACTTATGTAGTTATATTTATATAATTACTGATAAATTTTGTTACACACAACTATATTTTTTTGCCATAAATATTACAATATTTGATTCATAATTCTTACAGACGCTGAAATAAAAAAATAAAACTCGAATATGATATCCATTATGACTAGGGAAATATATCCTTTGTCTCAGATTTACAATACCAGAAATGCATCTTTTACTGAAATTTGCTATTTAATGAGACAAGATGGCCAGATCTAAATAGGTGCAGAATAACCTGCGCTGTTTAATCACCGAAAACAATTACAGCTACCACAACTCAAGCCCTCTGAGCACTTTTCTTCATCTTGGGTGGTAACTGCAGAAACTGCAAACTGCCATTGCCGTGTTCCTGTACGGACATAGAGAAATAATGATGTCCTTATGAAGGATAGGTGACCACGGAAAGTGATCTTGGATGTTAAGAAGAGAAAGCACCGATGAAATTTCATCATCATCTTCAGTCTTTCAGTTCTAAGATTGGCTTAAAACATGAAATATCAACGGCCGTTACCTGCTCATATATAATTTCCCACCAATTAGAGGATGAATATGCCAAAAACTTCCCACTGCCATGTCTTCTAGTAACAGTTGTAAAAGTAAAAAAAAGACACTGACCTATCAATAAACGTTTTCGAGTAGCATTGATTAATCCAAAGATTGCTATCCCCCTTTGTTTACGCTCAACTCCATTTTTTTTTAGTTAACTGCTTTTGTCCTTAATTAATCCTTAGTTTTAAAAACTATACGTTTCTTCTAGTACTTCATAAACTGCTTCATGTATTCAATTCTTGGTATTCCTGTTAAACGGTATTTTTTCCCATTCACCTAAACTTATGCTGTTTTCACAGGGTCGCTAACCCTCAGAGTGTGTCCAAGTGTCCAATATGTTAGCATGTTGTACATCATCGAGTTTTCATCGTACATCTTCTTATATATAAAAAATTTTTGTTTTGTTCGTTTTTATGCACTCCACTCCAATACCATTCGTCCGATTGCGATGAAACTTTGGTGAGTTGTTGTTCGCATGTCCGTAAAGGTTTCTGAATTATAAAAATGACAATTTTTGGGGTTGTTTTCACCCCAATACTGTTAATATTTACTCCCATAAGAAAATCATTGAATTCGGTGCAGGTTTTTCTTTAATTACTTCATTTAATTACTTGCACTCAAGATATTGGATATAACTTTGTATCATAGAACGCATAAAAGAATGCAGTATTTAATCCTTTCATTCGACTTTCTTATACGCTTCGTTTTTTTCCAAGTATAGCGTTTTTATCTCGAAATTCATTAATTTTTCTTCAATTTCAACAATACTAAATTTCCCTATCAACCAGGCGTGAATACCCATTTAATAGCGATTTTATGAATGGTTATTCACTCCTGCAGCATTTTAAGGCCAGGCTCAGTGACTAATTTGATAGTTGTAGTCAAACGACTAAAGTTCCCTGTTCACCTTGCCTTCTCAATGGCCATCAACAAGGCAAATCACTTCAAGTGTGTGAAAATCAGGAAAATCCATGCTTTTCACGTGGTCAATTATATGTTGCAAGAACGGGATTATGGAGTATAATTTGTGGCTTTCTCATTGAAAATGTATGAACAATGAATTTTGCCTTCAAAGCACTTGTTATTATCTCCTTAATTCCTCGTATGTTATGAACTCCGAGCGAGGGGGCGTGTATTTGAAATCTCGACCCGTATAATACCCGAATATGTACATTATTGAAAAGTTCCTACCTGCCTTAATTCGCTAAAATCTCCGTTACTCGCTTTGAGCCATATTAAGAAAAACAAATCATTGGTGGCTTATGAAACTCAATATGAAACAAAGAGAGGTATAAACGAAAGACTAGTTATAATGTTGATTATTATCAATGGTGAGGCTCAAATATTACTACCCCAAGGGACGTAGGGGAGGCCTATATCATCTGCGAATCGAATGTTATCATCTTCTGTAATGATGATATCAGTAAATTACTAAATCTAACGAAAGTCCAACAAAAATATACGGAAATATAAATAGTAGAGCAAAACCTATTCAATAGAATTTCACCTTACTGTAGGCTCAGATAAACCCCTCATGTAAAAAACAATGCTCTAAAAGATAGAATATGGGTACAGGTGGTGAAATGTATTTTTAGTCAGGCGGAAAACTGTATTTGTTAATAATCAAAATGTTTCTGGAGAATAATACACGAGCTATTTTAACTCACTCAATAAATATTTCCCTGTTTACTCGAAATGGGGACCCTGGGGACTAAAATAAACCACGAACTGCTTGAAATGTGACTCATATAGAGATTATTTTTGCTGTATTATTAAGTTTGTCTAATTGTTCCTATATTCAAGAAGAGATGATATCCTCAATGAATTTTCATTTGTACAATGCTTTACCTTTACAATATGTGCCTCGGAAAAACAGAGATATCATAATATCCCGCATTGGAAAGTTTTTTTCTTATATGAAAAGATATACCTATCTATGGAAAAATATCCTCCCTACGTATGGAAAATATATCCATCCGCATAAAAATAAAATATGCTAAAATTATATTGATAACCTTTATTATCTGCGTAATCCGTGAGAGGTCTTCAGTAATCGAAAAGGTTTTATTTCCGAAATTACTTTGAAAGAGGTTGGTATTTTTCTAGAAACCATATAATTGTCAAGGTATATTCATGGGTGTACGAGTAAATAATAACTCATTTGTAATTTTTTCCATATATTTATTGGCCTAATCTACGAAAAAAAACGCCCGAAAATCACAATCACCTAATCATGTCTTCAATAAGAATATGCACTTTTTTGTATAATTGCCTTATCCATCATCTACGTACATAGTTCTTTCTGGTCACCGTTTGGTATCGAGACTATATCCGACCCAGATGTTGGCTTGGAAGAAACTAATACCACTCCTCCCAATCCATGGCCTCGGTCTTGAAAGATATTTAGGTGGCTCATATACCTCTGCGACACTGCCGCTTATGTTCCGAGCAAAGCGTCACCAGTTTTTTTGTGTTCGTAAAATGACTAGTAAAAATGAAATAATTAGATAAAATATTTGCATATTATTTGGAGTAGTATTTGTACACTTTTATCCGCAGCGTAGAGAGTGATTGTAAATGAAAATCTTTTGGGCTTCAATATATTACCAAAAATATGAAGGCGTTTTGCTAAACACAAATAAATACAGCAGTGGAAAAATGAAGGCTACGAACGCATTCAGTTTGTTGCCAGGAAATCGTTACGAATCCAGAGGGTCCCTTTGAAACTGTAATCGAACCTTTGGCATTTCATTGCGTTGGCTCTAGTCTTGTTCCTCTGTCAACACTTACCCGGTGACTTCGTTTCGTTGATAGTTCCTCCAGATAATAAGTTTTTTTCCGGATTATGAGCTTAATAGCTAACCATTTCATTCTGCATATTAGACATGCATTTCATATGCTAACCTATTGAAGTGAGACCAGGATTCCCGAAAAAGATAGTAGACTCGCTCTGAAAAAGTGAACCCGGGAGTCCCGAATAACTTTAGTCCCCGGAATATAACTAAATTTAAACTCTCAAAAACCACGGTGTTTTGTATTTTTATTTGCACCACCAAATGCTAAAAATCCAAAACTACTACCAAATCATACTGAAATAAAATCCACATTGAATGTACCAAACCTCATTTCTCTAGCTCAAAACTTGAGAGAGAAATATACAAAATGGATACAGAATGACTGACTGACTGACACGCTACAACATTAAAATGGGAGGTTTTGGTGAACTAGTTTTTCTTGTCTGAAGTCTCCTAGAGACAGGATCGTGCTTACTATGCCAAGTTCGCGTAGGATAAACCCAGCATTATCGATTTAGAACGACTAAATTGACGATTTTCCAGTCATTGCATTTAAAGAATGATGTGGTACGCTGTCACACGTAAGGGTACAAAGATTAAGATCAAGGGAAATAAATTATCTTATATATTTGCACCCGTGCGCGTGACAGCATACAACATCATTTGTTCAGTTCAAGTATTGGAAAACTTGAAATAAAAGTTTAACATTCTTAAAGTTTCATAAAAATATTTTTATTTATATTTTTAGGTAATTAGTCCTAAACTTTGAGGAAAATGTTTGCAAATATATTGCAGATAGTGAATTATAGAAGGATGGAAATATTATATTGGTCACGACAAAAGGCAAAATTAGGCGTGTTGGGGTGGATGAGAGAAATAATTTGTTGATGGGTGTTCGTATAAGGCAAAGTTATAGGATAGAGGAGATTGTAAGAAGCAGTAGTATGTGGAAGATAATTGTTGCATAGAATTGGATCATTTTTATGGAGAAGATGGAATAACAAGATAGGCATTTTGGGTGGAACGACGGATGGGCAGAAAGTTTAGCAAGATTAAATATGAATGAAATGAAAGCAGAATTATAGCATGAAATACTAAAAAAAAGCGTTTAAATTGTCTCAAATCAATAAAAGCCTTGTTGCAATCGGTACAAAAGCAAAATTTAACAAATAGCGGTTTGGAATCACCCGGCATGTGTGTTAACCATTCTAGGGTTTTCACCGAAGAAAACTGTGGGTTGTCATAAATATGCTAGTGATTCCAGGTCGAAAGGGTTAATAGGTATGCATATTTAGAAGCTTTATTCACGCGTCAACTAGGCTACACGATTCTCCCTTTTACCCGGGACATCACAGGCAAAGCACTCCAACTCTGAGCTCTCGTCCTCGTGCGATTGGATCGTACATGCTGCGAAGTGATCAATTCTCAATAGAGTTTGAAGTACCTTTTCGTAAACAGAAAAATGAAACCAAGAAACTAAGTGGTTACGATTTATCTTTCTAGTTAAACTTACCTTTGAAGGAAGCTTTTGGATAAGTAGTGCCAACACTGAATCGCGTGCATCCATTTACTCCCACGTTAGTCCGGGTATGAGTTAATTTGCTGACGATGTTTCATCTTACTTTCCGGAGATTGAATCTTTTGATGAGTAGCGATGTAACAGGTACTCGAAAACTTTTCCCGAATGCACTTAAAGTCAGAGCGGCGACGGTATTGGCGGTTGGAGGAGGATGCCCCTGCCGGGAACGGGAGATTTCCGTTTTCTAGTGAGTTTTCGAAACTTGCTCCCAAGACTTGTTTGCTTGAAATTCCGACTCGATGTTCCAATTTTCTTTTCTTTTTTCTTTCCCAAGTATCCCTTCGGAACTAGGCACCATTCGATACCCTAAGACCCACCCCGCTTCTTTTACTACTACTCCTAGGGCGCTGATCTTTTATCCTTTGCTAAGCAATTACTTTCTTTTTATTTCGAATTCTCTACCTTTAATTCTACGCTACAAAGAGTAATTTCTGTCTTCTCTATGCCTTCAATATGTAATGGACTAAAATTCCGTCCTTAATACGCTTTTCTTTCGCCATCCAATATTCCCATTCTTATCCTTTTTACACAATGCTTATCCAAAATTCCTTATAATGTCTTTCTTTTCAACATGCCATTGGTTCTAGATATTTTATCCGTCCATTTCTACCACCTTCTTGAATTTTCCATTCATAGTTTCTTTCCTCCTGACTCATAATTTTCACTTTGCATTATTTCCCCTCAACCAAACTCACTTTTATACTTCTTCGCTTCATACTCACGCATCATCCTCTTTCCGCATCGATAGTGTTTTTTGACCTTACGCGCTACGCTAGGCAATGTATTTTCAATATTTCTTTTGGTTTTTTCTCCGATTCCCGAAAGCATATTCCCTATTCTTTATATTGTTACCCGTCCGTATACATATCTATTTAAATTTAATTACGTCACACTTTTAACTCCCCTCCCCACGTTGATCGCCAAAATTGTAGCGTATGTTGATACGTAAAACCATATCACTGTACTTGTTCCCCAGGCTATTACCTTGATACGTCCTTGCCCGACCTCTTAAATTCATTTAAAACAGGTTATTTGTGCATAAGACAATTTCAAACAGGTTCACTTTATTCTAAAAAATGCATGTAAAAGGTCAAACCGTTAGTAATAAATTACATGTCTTTATATTTTTACACTCAAAGACAACAGGTTACTCAAGCATCTACCCTCTGTTTAGGAAAAATCAATATTACACTTCTTAACATCAGCCAGAAATGAGATCAATAGATATCAGCTCTTGTGAATCAAATACACCTCAGGTATACGTCCATACACCAATTAATATGGCTGTATTGAAGTCGTACCCTCCCGTCGAAGCTCGGCTATCGGTATGTGGTGGATTAACAACTGGACCCCAAACGGGTAGAGTGTCGCGTCATATCGGAACTGGTAATTTCAGGAACAGACCCCAATGTTCACCCTCACCGCTATTTATTCCAACCCTAAATAATACTTTTCTCCATTTAAGCTCTGTACGTGTCTCCAAACTTCGTTTCTCTCCGCATCTTTATGTTGCAAGTGCAACCGATGAATTTCCCTTTGGTGTTTGCGGATATGCAAATTGCATTGTCGAGGTTGCTTTCCCCCAACGCATGCGTGTCCACTCTAGCAAAGGCCAATTGTCGCTTCCACTGTGCAGGGAACTCACGTAACTAAGGAGTCACGTGGTAAAATCACGAACAGTTCAAGATTTTGTTGCGTTTGAACCATGCACATAAATCTCACGCAGTCTTTGCGATCGGGTTTTTCCACCGGGATATTTTTGATGGAGTCGAATATCTCGATTAGATTTGCAATAATCAACATATTAGACGTCTAAGTTGTTGAGTTCACGTAGAATGTTTCGAAAACACCCATATATATTTAATATATGAAAGTTTTTATGCGATCACTCGTACTCAACCTTGCTAACGATTTTCGTCTAGTTGCAGCCTTGACCCGTGACAATGTGATTCCTTTGACTATGCAATAAATCATCTTATGCACTCAATTCTTAACCACATGTTCCACCTTACTCTTTAATTACTCTTTAGGTGCGTGCATTGATCCTACTGTTTGCATGTCTTCGATTTCTTTTAGAAATTTATTTTAGGTTTTATTACTCGAGATAATCTCATTTCCCTTGTCATTAAACGGTTGGATATCCATCCGAAGCCTTTGAAATTGTTCCTCTAAATCGCAAATAATCATCTGCAGTCCCTTCTTTGTTTGGCTGGATTATCCCCTAGTCTATCTCTTCCTTTGGCCTATCATAAAATTTAACTATCGTTTTTGGGAGAAAAATGACAGCTTAGGTTCCCTTAGCCTTTTGTGAGTTTCAACGAGATACTAGACTTGAATGGCCATCTCTCGCCCGTCTTACTGCTTCCTAGAAAGAGGATATGACGCAGCGTTGCGTACCATTCGCGTGACTTTCACCCTCCGACTCATGTGGTATACCTATAGGCGTAGCCATCAGGAACACCATTTGCTTCTATCTGTGCTATTTACATTTCTATGGTTCGTGGAAACGCGTGATCCCGTCCTATGCGTCTCGTTTGAATATGGAAATGGTGTGGTACATTAGGGAATGCGTATGACCCGTTTGCTATTTTTGAAATCCGGACAATATTTATCCTCACTTCCATGGAAAAAACTTGAAGTGTTCGTAAAAAAATAGGACTAGATATATATATATATATATATAGGTTCCTTAGGGTAAAAACATTTACTTACTTTGAGCATGGATAGTTTACATTACTAGAAAAGTGACTCAAAGCGCAAACTATGAGCAAGTTATAAATTTTAACAATAAAATATTTACTCCAGAGTTTGTAGAATTTAAGTAAAGGTTAGGTTGTAGGCAAGTTGAAGTGTCATGATTATACCCTGTAATCGGGGCTAAAAGTGAATAAATACTGTGCTATCAATTAAAATATCGAATATGATTGCTTTATTGAGATATCATGAATAATCACTGATAGAATATACTTAGATGAATATATGTTTTAAATTGACCGTGAGTACTATTTTTAAACATTTCGATTTTCTGCTAATGGCTTATTTAAAAACTTTTTATTCCCCGGCTCGATATGCTTTCAAGCATCTTATCCAATTTAGAGTTCAATTTTTTTCCTACCTTTACAAATAAAATTTCAATTTCTTGCCTCTCTAAAAAGTAAAAAAAAGGCCTCAACCATGAAGTGTATCTCTAAAAAGTATTCTATATAATTTGCTATGGATATATTTCGTGTTTGCCCTTATAATGTCATTCAAATACTTCAAACATTTTCTTCACAAAAACTATTCATTTGAACGATCGGATAAATTTCAATGTATACCATGCATTTAGAACCGTTGTCTTGTACATTGTGTTACAAGTCTTATCCTTGGATTTAATTCTACCTTTAGGAGACCATGCTACGGGAATCCCTTCTCCAGTTAGTCTGAGACTCAACAAATAACCCTAGAGAGCCTTACTCTCGATATCAACATTTACATATGGCATTTAACCTCGGAAAGTTGCTATAGTTGCCTATCAGATGCGATGTGGAGTCCTCTATGGCTGCAAATTTAAGTATCCACTCTTTTCTAAGTTGCTGTGGGAGATAGGCTTGTGCCATTGCTCAGAAGGCCTGCAGTGACGATCGAAATTGTAATTTTGAGAGCGTAATTGTATTTATTTAGAGTTATCGTAGAGCTGAGACTGTAATTGAGTGAATCATAATAAAAAACAAATATTTTCCACTGCATAATTTAGCGTTAAGGCTTCCTTCAGGATATTGTTTAAAGTTATTATAAATCACAGTGAATTGGGGATTTTCATTTTTTCTGAATGACATTTTTATTAACCTCTTTTATAATATTTATTATTTCATAGTTATATATTAATGGAAGTATAATTTTCTGCTTTTATCATTCCAAGACCTGCAGGAATATATATTCAATCAGTAATTATTTCCTCTTTAATCATCCGCGCGAAAAATCAGAAGTATCGTTATATGGCCGAGTAATATATTGCCGATTTATGTTCTTCACTCATAACTACGCCAGATCATGAGCCTATAACGATATTTTTATCCCTTCTCATTTCTTCTTACTCTTTGGAATGTAGGTTAGAAATAAAATAATTATTTAAAATATTTTTCTCCAAGGTAAGTATTTTACTTTGAAAAGGACTAGTTTTAGAGCAGATTGTGACATTTCTAATGCAGTTATGTATGCAATTACACGAGGTTGGCTGGTGATTGAACCAATAGTTTTGCATTATCTTTTCTTCACCATTGTGTGACGATATGGCTTTACCTGTCTAATTTGATTGATTGTTGCGTTGTCTCTTGCCAGATAGCATCTAGGACGAAACTTTCACTCTTCTCGTGTTGCACTCTGCACCAATGACAGGCTCCCTGTTTTAACACGACATGAAAGGCTATTCAAGTGGCTGGAGCAGTAATTGGGGGTCTTCGCACTTTTGAATAATTCTATGAATAAGTCAAAAAAACATTCTTGTACCACATTTCATTTAAAAACATCTGTTTATGTGTTGTAACGCACAATACAGGCAGTAATGGAAATGATAAAAGAATCATATTATATTTAAACTTTTTTTTATTTAAAGTATGTTTTGATTAGAGTTTTCGGCGCGGTCTTCGAAATTTAGACGAAATTGTATTTAAATATACTGTTTTTGGATGTTGAACTCGGCGTGATACCTTGATATTCGCTTGCAATAATAATAGTAATGAGATATGTATTATTTCGTGTTTAGAAGAAAATCTATTCCTAATTTTTTTATTAAGGTGAGAAATATTTTTGGACCTTATTTCATTTAAGTGCATCTGTATATGCGTTGGAACTCACCATAGAGGCAGAAATGGAAATGATACAAGAAGTATATTTAAACTTTTTTTCCCTTAATCCTATGACTCGAGTTTTCGGCGCAGTATTCAGTATTTATATGACATTATATTTAAATATACTGTGTTTGGATATTAAATTCGGCGTGACTCCCTGCTATTTTATTTCAATATTTATAGCATATGATATGTATTATTTCGCGTTTAGAAGGTTAATCTTTTCATATGAAATCGAATTATCACGAAATATATGTCGTGTGCTATAAGGCTACTCGTTAAAATAGCGTTGAATTTGAGAAAATATTTCCGGCGTAACTCTGTAGAAGTTTTTAATATGCTTATTGAAAAATCACTTGGTAAAATTACACACTTTAATTACGAAAAACCCGACCCAGGTTTCGGCAACTCAGTGCCATTTTCAAAGTATCTGATCGTGTGGTGGTCGAGTATATATACCTGGTATATATACTCAACCACTCGACTTATAGTATAGGGTGGAGGAGGAGGGAGGTAAAAGGAGTGGGGATGGTGGTGCAGGGCCGGGAGTTGGGGGCGGGGGGAGGGAGTGGGTTAGGGTAATCCTGGGAAATTGAAAAACCAAATTGGTATAATGCAATTTTAATGCCTTTATCTATAGATATCACTGATGAAAACACGGATGAAATGTTTCACGCGAATATTTGCATAAAAAGGTACTCCAACCACCGTAAGAAATCTGAAATGAATCGGGGCGTTGTTGAGACAACATTGCGGGACGAGGAAGAAGAGAATATTTGTGTTAGAGATATGGTTGTTGAGGGAGGGGGAGGAAGTTTGATTGATGGAAAGAAAGACAAACGAAGAACTAGTCGGCATTGCAGGATAGGAAAGGCAATTACACGTGGAAATCAAGAGGAAGCAATGTAGTGGGAAAATAACGATGTTAAGGCCCGTTTGGAGACTAATTTTTGGCGAATATTCGGCCCTGAAATGCACAAGACCATCAGAGGAATACTTTAATATAAAATTTTCATTTTACAATGAAGTTTTCCGTAATTTTTATCGCTCAGTAGCAATTTCTCGGCCATGATTTCATGAAGGCTAACAAGTAAACCGCCCAAATGATATTTATCCGCCTTATAATTCATTCTCTCTGAAAGCGAATGCTTTGGCGGCATTAACAATTAGGGGATAAAAAGTTAGGGGTGTGGAGGGGTCACCCTCCACTGTATCTCTGCCGGTCCTGCCCGCGGTTTTCGTTTGATGCTTGATTCCATTCGTCTCTCACTAATCTCTTCCTTTGTTTGTCTTCAATGGCTACCTTCCCCTGTTTCTCGTCTTTTCATAGCGGATTATTTTTGTTCCGTAAAAGTCTCATGTGGAAAGTTTTGTCATTTATTCAACAAATAAATATATTTTTGTTGTTCACCTTATTAAGCAAGTTTTGAGTTCATCGCTATAGGTGTTTTAATTAGGCAGCTCCATCGTTTTATTTATCATCCTCCCGATTGAATAGCATTTCAGTTTCATAATTTTGACTAAACATATATGTACCATATGTCTGTGACCTATCATGATATCCTCCAGCAAGCAATGCATAGTTCGTTTGGTCATCTTCCAGTAAAGGGAATATTTTGCTACGTAGAATGCATTGACACTTGACCACCTCCTTTCCAATTGAGTTTCCATTTAACTTTTAATTGAAATCTCAATTAATGGCAGCAAATTAAATATTCAATGATTCCTTTCTTCCTCGTATTCAGGCTACAATTCTTTGGTTCTAATAAAAAGAATATTACTCACTTTTTTTAGAATTTAATTACGATGTATTGAAATATAAAAAAAATTTCCTACGCCTTTGTAACACTTCAAATTTTATGTGCTGAATTCCCTTTCCCGACTTTTATGTGTGCTTATTAATGATAAAATTGGATGCATGCATTACTTTCATTCCTCTGAAGTATGATCCAATTATTTATTACAAACCTATTCTAGATATGCATCGAATCATCTCTTCTTCACAACTTTGGTGGAAACGATGCCTTGCGGCAGAGTTTCAATGCCACTTCAATTTTAATTGCCATTAAAATAATAGGGGCTGCCTTGATTGGCTCTCACGTCGTCCAGCCAGTTCTAATTGAAGCAGCGTGGAACGCCGCCGTGGTATTTCTGCTGGAATCAGAGCAATGTGTTGTGCACTGACATCCTACGCAGGCGAAAGGATCTTGCGCGTGAATTCGTACCCTGGTTTCCACCGTTGGCATTTAATTCTCACAGAGGTCATTGATTTTGCTTGCCTTGACGCTTTCTACACGCGGCTTGAATGTTCTTGGTAAGAGGTTGTCAGAAGCAGCGCATTCAGCGTTCTCACTCAAAAGTCGGCCAACTGTCTTATGCCTATCAAGCGAACCAGATTTTCAAGCGTGGAGCAAATGTCTTGGAGTAAAAAATTTTTTTCCGAGACAATGATGGAACGGAAACAAGGACACCTTACGCCCTCTTATACACCTAAATTGAACATAAGAAAGTGACTTGTAATTGTTCATCACGAATCGCGCATGAGAGCAATTTCATGAGAAATGCCTTGTGTCCTGCTGCTAATCCGCAGCTTTACTTCAGAGTTTGTCCACTTTGTTACTTTCTTTGACTCTCCCAGCCTAGAAGGACAGTACGTTTTCAGCGTTTCGTACGTTTTTTTTTATCTTCCATGGATTTTGGTATTGTTTGCGATTTCTCGATGTAATTTCATGTCAATTTCTTTTTAGTTTTTCGTAATAATTTTGCCGCCTGTGCTTTTATAAACTTTCTTATATTTTCTATTTTTGTTACCCCATAAATATCGTCATTTTTGGTCTTTTTAAGTTTGAAAATTGATCTGAGGCATTTTCTCACCATCAGTTCTATTTTATTTAAACTATTTTTATTCAATAAGCTAGCCCATGCCGGCACGGCGTCGCGTACAACGGGACTGGCCTTATGTATGTCTCGTAGATAATTTTCATTATTTTGTCCAGTATTGTATTATATTTTAATATAAGTGATAGGCCTGCACGGATTCCAATAGTCTTTTGAATTATTATGTTTGTATGTGTCTTAATATTGAGCTTTTGATCTAGTGTAACCCCTATGTATTTTGCTGATTATGTCCAGTCTTTAGGATGTTCTGTGAGGCAGTGGCAGTTCTAAGGCACCGGCACCTAGGTGTTTATATTTTAGATCTTGTGAATATAATGGCTTATGTTTTATTCATGTTGAATTTAATTCGCCATTTATCGTACCATCTAATGGTTTCATCGAAAGCCTTTTGTGCCAGTTCAACCCCCAATTTTACGTTAATTCCCTTTGCCAAAATAGTTGCGTCGTCTGCAGATATTCTTGCGCGTCAGTTACTGTCGTCTTTTGGAAAGTCAGAGGTAAATATATTGAACAATAGTGGCCACTATATCAATTCTTGGGGTACTCCAGCTGTCATTATTTTCGGCTTACTTTCCTCGTGAGCCCATTTTACCCTAAAATCTCCATCTCTTAAATTAGAGGAGGTCCAATTTAAACTCCAGTTTGAGAAACCGAGCTGTTCCATTTTAAATAGCAGTCCGTTACGCCAGATCTTGTCAAAGAGGTAATGAGAAAACTAATCAGATGCAACTTTAGTAGGTAGACCTGTACTAGTAGCGAATAGAAATTGAAACACATTTTGAGAATCCCGTGAACTAGCCGCGGTATATCCCCTTGCGGAAATACCACGGAAGAATAAAATTTCTCCACCTTGACCTGCAACCCTATGACGTAAGCCACGAAAGTTTCGTGGCCACGAAACATTCGCAGCCGATTCACGAAATGACTTCACAATCGCGAAATGTGCGATTCGCTAGACACTTCACGAAAATTTCGCCGCGAAAGATTTGCGGTTCAGTTTTCGTGGTGGTGATGGGCCACGAAATCGGAATTTTCGCCGCGTAAACAACAGATGATAACTTCACCTACTGATATATTTATATATACATGTATATATCATCACCATTCACATCACCATTGTGTTATCACATTTTATGTGTTTGCTATCCTCTTTCTTTCACCACCTGTTTGAACGAAATATTTACTATGTATATATATAAGTATAAAAAAATATATATATTTTTTACTGTGTTAGAAGTAATTTCATTAGGTGTAGTTAATTCTGAAGATTAATTTTAGTGCTCGTTTAGTGATTTTACATTATATTGTTAGTTTACATGTAAACGCCTGTGTCAGTGAATCAAATTTGTCCGTGCAAAGTCTCTTACAAATTCAATTTATACCTCGTTATAATTCTTAAAGTCATTTGAAGGTAAGTAAGTAGCGCATACGTTCATTTCCCTTTCGTCATTGTCCCTGAAATCCGGAAGTTTTGCAAAATTTAGGACAGCTAGGCACGGTAAGAATATTTATGGTCAGAATGATGTTGATTTATTCACGGTAGTAAGTAGTGCTACCATGGATTTATTCAACTAGCATCATGTATATTTTTAATATACTATCTCAGTTGCTGCGATTAATGCATCCCCATATTGCTAATGAGTCATTTCACTATGTTATCACGGAAAATAACAAAGTTAGGTGTGTACATACATACGCAGTGTTTTACTGTAATTTAATTTAAAATTTATGCAATTACCAAATGGTCGTTTATGTTAGCGCAAATATTTATTTCAATTATTTCTTTCTTTATCATGTGAAGGGTCCATGTGAAGGAGACTATTGCTCTTTCAACAAGTAGTAACGCACTTTTTTTTTGGTTTTCACGAGTATGATGTGAGTTGTTGACCATTATAGTAAACACTACGTGTGTAGTGTACGTGTCTCACACATCGATATGATGAATCACCTTCTAAGGCAGTTTACTAAATTGTATTTGTATGTTGTCAAATTCAAATATTTATGAGTGAGTTCAGTGTACATCAATTATCTGAATCAACGGTTGCATACGATGGCTTTCTGTCTGAAAAACACTTGGTTTTGTAGATTTTATGTGGTTGTTTTTGTACTGAAAAATAATTAACAGTGAAATACGCCATTGAAACGTCGGTGCAGTTTAACACCATAACCCGGCTGGAAACCCGAGAACTATTCATCCTAAGCATTCGCCGGGAAAGACTTAAATCCTACAATAATTAACAGTGTTTATAAGAATAATGAAGAAAGAATAACTTTGTCTGAGTTTTGCATCCCCATATTACTAATGTGTCGTTTCATTATGTTATGCCACACACCCCTGAGGTGGCTTGCATGGTATTTTGTAGATGTAGATGCATAGTTTGTCATAGGCTTTTCAAAAACCTTCCAAAATGTCTACTAGCGTCTTGCGTTATCCTAGATATGAAAGGAGCTATTATTTTTTCAATAAGTATTCACGTTGTGCTTGAAGTTTACGATTTAAGTATGAGATGCTGACCATAGTACAATAATACCCTATCGAAAATTTTGTCTGCTATGGTAACATTTCTTTGTCCTTTGGTTGTCTATCACACATCCAGGCATTACGAATCTGAGAACGTTTCGGGCGTAACTTTGTGGAAATTTCTAATATTCATATTGAAAAAATCACTTGGTAAATAATCCACACTTTAATAATAAAACCGACATAGTTTTCGGCAACTCAGTGGCATTTTCAAGATACCTGATCGTGTGGTGGCAGAGTATATATACGTTATAATGTGGAAGGGAGGGGGAAAATAAATGAGTGGGAGGGGGATAGAATTGCAAGGCTGAACTTTGCAGACAAAACTTTGCCGAATATTTATGTTTAAACAACCATTTTAGCAATTTTGATTATGAAATTTTACATACAGTTTACAAAGGCTATAAGCTGGATTTTTTAGAGAAATTTGAAATTGTTAACTGCCAAAGTATTTTATGTAATGAACATATGTTCTCCACCCATTCTCCTCTCTTAAAAATCAGTTTCTCCCCTTCCCACAACCTCCTGCCCTCATAGTCACCAACAATCGTCCTTCACCTTGTTGTTTTCACCCCTCCACAAAAAGAACCCCAGAATGACTCAACCCTCCTGCATCTTTCTTTTCAATTTCCCCGGATAAACCTAACCCCTTCCCCTCCCCCAACTCCCGGCCTTGCAACTCTATCCCCCTCCCACTCCTTTTACCTATTCCCCTTTCCACCCTCTAACGTATATATACTCGGCCACCACGCGATCATGTACCTTGAAAATCCCACTGAGTTGCCGAAACCTGGGTCGGTTTTATTATTAAAGTGTGGATTTTTTACCAAGTGATTTTTTTCTATATGGATACCACACATCCTCTGATAACCTGCTTTTGAGCTAGGGTATTTATCTTATTCCTATTTTGAATTGTCATAGTAATAATAATTAACTCAGTGATCTCATGGTGAACCAAATTTATAATGTCTCCAGGGGGTGCAATTGATTCATGTCCTCCAGGTACATTTTGTATCTGTATGCGAAATTATGTACTCTTTTGTCATAACCATGATAACTTACTCAAGTTCTTGACCCAGAAAAATTAGCATAGCTTGATTGACTTTCTGATTTTATTACTAAGTAGGCATTATTGGAAAACTGATTTTATAATCTCATTGAAGAGGAATGGGGCAAGCTGGATTTAAAAATAAGGCATCGATTAAGATTAAAGGAGCTGAAAGACAAGTCTGACCCATTCATGGTCACGTATGAGGTAATCCAGGGGATGTATTGACTATCGAAAGAAGCTGTTTAGGAGCATTTAATATTTTACGTCCTCTAGACTCCACCTCAAAGAAGTACTGCTGTATAACTTGAGTCAAAAGTATGTGAAAGCTGTACAAATGATTCATATTCCATTATTTTCGCTAAGAATTATGATACAAAAAACTAAATCTAGGTGCTATTTACGCTGCACCTCCTTGGCAGAGTATATAACCGATCGACACCGTGTAAATTTTGTGATGCGGAATGCGCACAGCGGCCATGTTCCGAGCGCAGTAATACGGCGGAAATCAAATTAGTCTCTTTATCGAAGGATTTTCCCTGCTTCAAAAGTGGGATTTAGGGATGTAACTGCCTAATAAATATTCCATAAATCCCGCGCCTCTTATGTATCTCATGTTTTTGACCTGAAAATGAAGTTGCTCCATCATGTAACATTAAACAAAAATAAACGCGACAATTAGCGATGTTTATATCTTTAGGTTCTGTTAATATAAAGGATAAAAATATCATTGGAGGTACCGGAGAACCAGGTTGTGTGGACAATATATGGAAGAGTTCTGTGATTGCCAACATAGACCAACACACTCATAGAGAAAATTATCGCTAAGTAGAGCGTAACCTCGGTCCGTTACAGGAGAAGGAGAAAGCACTGAGGGAAACAATGGGGAGAAAGGCCGTAGAAAAAGTTATCCTTGCAGAGTTTTTGAAAAACTTCATAAAAAATCGTAGACGAGGATACAATGGAGTGATTCATTGTTTAAAAAAAAGTAGATTGAAGATTGAGACCATTTATTCAAAATTAGGTCCTCCATCATCGATAAAATCTTAGCTAACGTATTGTTAGAGAAATTAACATATTAAGGGCTATGCTCATACATGCACATCGATCACGCCGTTTTATTTCAGGTTAGGCAGAGTTAAAAAAGTTTAATTCTCGGTAATAGGTAATAATTTAAGTTTACAATTCCACAAAGGGTGCTGTAGACACAACATACCAGTAATTAGGAAGTTTCAATGTGGCAAGAAATTGTTGGAGTTGACCTTTGGTGGACTTCTATTCTTTCATGAATGTCGCCGCAACTAATGCTCTCATTTTTTTATTTTCGACAAGCAACCCACCACTACAATAGAGAGTTCGAAAGCTTTTCCAAAAGGACCTTCTTTCTAATGCAGCCACTAATTGATAGGCGCACTACGATTTCCACGTTATCATGTGAACTCCAACATACTGTACATAAATGTTTAAAAAACAAGGGAGAATCACCCTGAAGGGCAGCAAAAGCAATCGGGTAGCCGGACAAGTTATCAAATATGTAAATCCGCAAAAGACGGAAAAACAAAAACTTTGTGTTTCAAATGTAATCGCTACTTTTGCCGAGAACATGCCAAGTCTATTTGTGTAGAATGTAGCGATTGTGATCCTTCTCATGACACTGAAGTAACTGAGGAGAATGATCTGAACTTAGATGTAACAGAACTATGTAGCAAATTAAATTATAGGCTTATGGTTGTAATAAAATTATTGTAATAACTCACTTTGAATCAATGGTTTTCATTGGCAAAACAAGAAACCATTCCCAAAGTCATCGTAAAATGAGGAAAAATATTTTGCGTTTACAGTTACAGAGCTTGAAAATAAATGAAGGCAAAATATCAACAATTGTTTTAAGAAAATAATTATTACGGCATTTCCAAGAAATATGAATCCAAAAAAAATAAAATCAGTTTTAAACCATCGAGAATGACTAAAAACCCATCATCGTTTGGACGAGTCCAATAGACCCAGCGCGAGTACTCACGTTTGAAAAATGGCGCGAGTACTTCAGAGTTAAGCTTCCCAATTCGAGGGCCTGGGTTAGCACTTCTAAAGTGTTGGATAGAACGCATTAGAATATTTGTAATTTTAGTGGTGAAAAGAGTGAAGAAAAGAGAGAGAGTGGCAAGAAAAGAGAGAGAGGTGTACTTCGAGTGTAGTATTACATTCGTCTCATAGTATATTAAATTGTTGTCTTCTGAGTACGGTAATGCCGACACCTGGTTTCTATCTACTCTTCCTCTATCCTCAAGTAACCAACCCTTACCAGCCTAAGTACCTTTGCGGTGTAATTGGTCTCAATTGTCCATCGGGTCCAAAAATAACTAACCAATATATTTTGTACTAACCCTCATATTTTTCTTAAACACCTTTTCGCAAGAATAGATTTCGGCCTAAAATGTTATCTCTTTCCTAAATGTACACCAATGATTGTGAGGTTCATCCTGAAAAAATCATTTGACTTAACCGTGATTCGAACCCGGATCTACCAATTTCCGGTCAGGTATGTTAGTCAGTTACACTTATAGTAACTAGCTAGCACACCTGACCGTAAATTGGGAGATCCGGGTTCGAATCCTGTCAAATCAAATAATTTTTATCAGGACGAATTTCACACTCTTTGGTGTACATCTTTCCACGCGTGCGCGTGACTGCGTATCACATCGTTTGTGCAATCGCAATGATTGGAAAATTTTCTTCCAATATATTTTGTTTTTTTTTATGATGCCTATTCTGTGGGACCTATGGTGCATATTTGTCTCCATTTTCTTCCCCTTCACCACTGAAATGTTATTCGTCTTCTTTCATGCCGTCTTTTCTTCCCGTCCCTGGTGGTTCTTGAATATTAAATGGGAAATATGTCGAAGGTTGTAGGCCGAGTGGATGGTAGCGGGTCATTAGGGACGATGGAGATGCCTCGAGGACTTGTTTGAAAGGACATATGTCTGTTGAGCGGAGTGGTGGCCGGAAAAGGTGAAGGCATTTCAGATGGGATGAAGAGGGAGGCAGGGATTATTTTGAGATGAAGGGAGAATGATATTGTAAGAATGAGATGTTTGACTTGGTGAAAGGAGGGGGAAGCAGTGTAGGCAGTGCCCACTAAAGGCTATCTGAGCTCCGTATGACACTAATGGTATTGATGAAAAATGCATGAACATACGGATGGTTTCTCTTCATGACCTCTTTTTTATTATGTATTTATTATTTTTTCTCCTTTCTGAAGAGATAGGTCTATTAATTTGTCTGTTGAGAGTTCAGGAGAGATAGGTCTTGAAAAATACGAATTATAAAACAGAATATAGGAATCTTAAAACACAAGACAGACTCATTTATTCAAAATTAA
Organism: Pyrrhosoma nymphula; assembly: GCA_963573305.1. Classification (NCBI taxonomy): domain Eukaryota; kingdom Metazoa; phylum Arthropoda; class Insecta; order Odonata; family Coenagrionidae; genus Pyrrhosoma; species Pyrrhosoma nymphula. The sequence continues at coordinate 73,501,194 of OY754337.1, forward strand.
AATCTGAACCTCTTAAGCAACTGAAAGGTAACGATGTTAATTCAATTCCATGTAATGACTGTGACAGTATGTATACATAACCAATATCCGAAAAATAGAATCTCCCTGCATAAGACAAGTAAAATCCAAATTTCAATTATGTGTACTTTCACATCATATAATCAAAGGTAACCACACATTTAATTTCCGACTCACAAAAATAATACATTTAGAACCGAACCTATCTAAAAGATTACCTATTTAAAGTAATTGGTGCTCATCACAAAAAAAACCTTCCTAAAATAAAAAACAACCATCGCCAAATTAAGAAACATTTATTATAATTTGTAATTTTATAACAACAAAAAATTATATTTTGATTTTTGAAAGCGCCTAAATTTACAACAATTGGCAAACAAACAATAAATAGCAACGAAGATATCATCAAACAATTAATTCAGAAGGAACTCTCTCTAAGGTAACTTGAAAAGTCACAGGCATATATACTTCTTTACATAACTATGTACCAAAATTGTATTAACCATCTTCAATTGATGTACAATACGCCCAATAATTTTCATTGTAACCTTGAAGAAGCATGTATAAAAATGCGAAACGTCGGAAAAGAGAATAAGTAATTTGCAAATTAATAGACCTATATCTCCTGAAAGAAGAAAAAAAATAATTACATGCATTAAAGTTGTATGAATGGTCCTTTTATGCATCTAAAGACATATTTATTCCATGTACGTACTCGAGCGAATACAAGCGTGAACGCTTTTGTGAACATATGCACATAAAAAGAACAGTGCGTCTTTTTATGTGCAGTTGTTGGTGTGTTCCCGCGAGTTGTTGATTTTAGATGATGCGCTATAGGAGGAAAATTTATTCACGCATGTCACGCAGACGTGGAAAATTATAAAAATCAGTTTTAATAAAAGCTAATTGTATGAAACTGCTCGATCACGGTTAAATCTCTATTTAAAACATTGTTTGGTGACATGTTTCACGGAAGAGACTTGGTTCTATTCTATTAAATATTTTATGTACCTTTTGTAAAATATATAAATAATAACTTTACTGCAAACATAAAGCCATAGGTTTAGAGACAAATAAACATTTTTTCATCGGGAATCATATATTTTGGTAGTTTGGTTAATCGATACATTTCTCGTTGGTGCCGCGTCGAAACCATGATTGTTTTGCATGAATAATTTTTCTGCACAACTTTTACGTGTGTTCCTTCAAGGAACTTCCTTGTCTGCAATAACTGGCGTCATATTTATATGTTCTCTATTTATAGCCAGAAACAGATAAATGCATTACCTTTGGTAACTTTAGCCTTAAAATATGGTATTAATAAGTACACTAAATCCAGTTAGCATAACTAAGCAGAATATCTAAATTACGGGCGTAAGAATGTTGGCTTCCCCTGGTACCTTACAATCCTAAAAATACCTGTATTCATTTCATATCAAAATCATATGTAGGCATGGTCGTTGAGGATTTGGATGTCTCATCGTTTAAAGCTTTGATTTACAAACAGCGTGTGGCTACATACAATTGAGACGAGGAGCTGCTGCAATACTTCGGCCGTCTATAATTATTTCGCTATGTCATCGAACATTTAGAAGATTAATATACTGGCTTGCCCTGATGCTGCTAAATATCCTCGACCATCTGTCAGTCTTCCTTACCCTACACGCGTCCAATCCACTCCCCTTCACCATCATGCCGCAATTCACCACAGCACTCGCGTTGCCCTGACAACTAGAGCAACATTTTGTTCGAGTTATTCAATATGTACAGCTTCAGCGACGACGTACTACGTTAGCTGCTCGAAAGTAAAAGTTGGTTACTATGGGAATTGCGAAGGAAAAGAGAGGTCAATCACGCCTTTGAGGGCAGGTGAGTGGAGAACAGTTGGGAAGAGAAAGAGTAGTTACAGGAGTAAGGGGTGGAGAGAAACCTAGTGTTGGCATTATTTTACTGTTTAACGAAACGCCCCTAGGAATCTGATGTTTAACGTCCCATCTGACTGACGAGACGAAGCCCTGCATTGGAAGAACTGTCCACATAGCACATACGTAGGGATTCCGCCGGAAAATCTCCTCCACTGTCCGGATTCGATCCTGGGCCCCTGAGATGGTAAGGGTAAGTTAGGACTCAAGCCACATCACCAACCCGACTCCCTTGGAAAGTATGGTACTTAATGCGCAGCATAGTCGAAGAATATATTGCCAATAAATACTTCAGCTATCCCTACAGCATTTTATGTTGAGTTTTTGGTTTTTTAGTGCAAAAAATATATTTTGGTAATAAATCGAAGATTAAGATGAGTTTATACAATTAGTTTGTTTCAACTTATAATATTGGACAAAATTCTCCTCCAATATCAGTTTATCGCAAAAAAAAACTGGTACAAAACAGCAAAATTCTATTTTTGTTTATTTTCACCAATATTTGTCTTTAAGATCATATTATTTTGATTTGAATTTGTGTAACATTATGGGGAAAGATCGGATATCCTTGACGTAATCATAATGAGGCCTTATTTTTTTTTTTAACCATACAGAATATGGGGTTTACCTCACTCTGTGGAGAAACCTCTGTAATAGGCAATATCACATCCCCTGCCACGGCAACCACCACACGACTCCTTCCCCGTAACCGTGCCCACTCCACCGACCAACCCAACGTAAACAAACACAAACTCACTTGCCCCATTCACTCTTCTGCTCTCGGCGTTCATTCGCCCCCAAACGTTTCTGCACGGGTCGTCAAAACAGTCGGAGCGGGCGCTGGCACGGTGGAGCGGCCAGAACTCTCTCTATCCCCCCCGTAGACCCCTCGTTCCAATAAGACCGACCTCGGTGAGCCTTCCTTCTCTTCCCCCCCCCCCCCTCACCCAAAAGGTTGCTCTGACTCAGCTGTTCAAATAGAGGAGACGGCCCTCGTCCAATTTCGCACTCCATTGAAATGTTTTTCCCTCCTGCCCTCGGACATAATTAGGTCTCTACCCTCTTCCGTACGCGAAGAAATTGGACATTTCCATATTTAAAGCGGACTTGGAAGACCATTATATATATGACACAATGAGGGGAACTTTTTAATGCAAATAACTAGGATAGATTTTGAACTAGGTTTTTTGATTGGCACTGTTCCTCTTAGTAGTAGTAGTACTCCCTAATACTTGTATCCTCATCTGCTGCCTAGTACTTACAGCATGCTGAGCATGTTTTCAGCATAACTCTTGAGTCTCTGCCCGTTTATGTAGTTGCAAAACACATATATACTAACAGTCCCTCTAACATTGGTAACATATCTATAGCGTAGTTCATGCTTGTAAGGCTTTGCCTCCTGACAAGCATTAGCGTTTAGTGCTGAGGCGTCAATAGTCGTAGTTGCACTAAATTTAGGGTATACGGTAATGCTTGTTGGTGACTACTCACCCCCTGCCACACACCCTTGAGGTCCCTTACAGGGTACTATGTAGATGTAGATGTTAGAAGAAAAATTAAATGATTCTTTCCACCGGCCCTGGGTTGAATTAGTGCTGCCAATACCTGCGTTAAGGGGCCGATATATCATCGCTAGTAATGCAAAATTTTCAGGCCCTTCACTAATTAAATGGAGACCTCTTATTTGGTAGTTAACCGTTCCGCATAAATAAGCGTCCGATAACGAGATATAAGTTATATCTGGTGTTTTCACTGTAACTTACAGTTAGATGCAGGAATTATTCCGGGGCTTTCCAGTGGGTTAACGGATCCATGTTGGCCCACGTTTTGATGTCCAACTCGGGCCATAAACTTCGTCCAACATGGAGCCTTCATTCCAGTGGGAAACCCGAGTTTAGTTCCGCAATATAGATAGAGGTTATTAGGATAGAAATGATAGGTAGCGTTGAAGTGAGGGGAGAGAGGTCAGTAGCCTGCTCTTAATGTAGCTAAGTTTCGAATGCCGCGCCGAAGACTCTAGTCATAACATGCTCTAATTAAGGGAAAATGTTGGTTTTATAATTCTAGCATCATTTCCTTTACGACCTGTATGGTAAGTTCCAACGCATAAACAGATGAACTTGAGTGGAACAAATGTGGAAGAATTGTATTCCGACATTTAAAAATTATTAAAATGTGCACTCAATGACCCACGATTACCGCTCTAGCTACCTAAACGAAAGACGTCAAAGTGACCGCGTATTAGCGTCTCATCAGATAAAAGGAGTGAAGTTGTCGAAGTACTCATCTTGTTGCATTCAAGGAGGAATCAGGTAACCAATGAATAACTTTCGCCACCTGGACTTAGGTCATCGGGGCGCAGGCAGCCATTAAGTTGGGTTTTCATGGACGCGTCTCGAGCGTTCGCGTGAATTTCGCGTGAATCGTTCTCATTAAAGCCACTCACCAGTAAATTCACCTGCAGGAGGCACCTGCCTGCTATCTACAGTGGAGAAATGTAAATGATGAAACAAAAGATTTGCGACGCCCGCATTGAAATAAATCGCTGATATTTTGAGAACTCTTGAGATCAGCCCCGCCAAGTTAAGTGCGCTTTCATTGTATTGATTTCTCGACTAAAAATAGGTAAAAGATCTTGCTTTTTTCCTGGATGCTCCACATGGCATTCTGCAATCGTGAAAAAGAACAAAATTTTAGTTGTGAAGAACAGAAGCTTGTTTAAGGCTAATGTAAGTACTCTCTTGTATCCTTCACGTCACCGAATATAGCAAGGCATGGTCGATGCTGATTTATTACCTGTGTATCCATTGCTCCTCCATATATTATTTTGACAGATTTTGGTTTTTCTTCTTTATGCATGTGATGTAAATATCTTTGATATGATCATGAAAGTATGCATTACCGAATTCAAGTAGGTACTCGTAAATTACGCTCATTACCCATGCTGACGCTAATGATTTCGTTTTGTAGTCGTGATCGTTCTGACATTATCATTTGACGAATAAAACCATTAGTTTCTTCCTAACTAGCCGTAATTTCCCCAATTTCGAAAATGAATAAAGCGAAAACACGTGCGATACATAGGGATCATCTGATGTAAGTGACTCACTCATGACAGTGGCGCCTCGGTTGGCAAATTCAAAAAAGATATCACGCCGAAGTTAGGAGTCTGCTATCCTAGTTCTAGTAAATTCTAGTATCCATGCTTAAGATTTAAAAAATTGGATCTTGGAAGGATCCATCATACGACTCTTAGCACTGGAGGAATGTTCGCTACCTACCGGTTTCTGCAAACAATACGGATGCAGGCAATACATGGATAGCATTGTATACGGAGCTCTTGGTGTGGCCTGAGGATGATTGTTACCTGAGTGAGGGAAGATTAGTACTGATTTTTCATTATATTGTTCTTTATGGTATTACCTGAACTACAAAAGCAACAATTAATTGCTGTACATTAGGCCGGCCCTTATTTTTCAGAATTGAGAAAAGTTATGTTTTCCTAGTCTCAAAATGATCCAAATGAGGTTTATATTCACGTGCTAAAATTTGGTTACTTTAAAATAACGGGAGCCCGTGCCCCAAGGGTCCTAAGTACTGAGGACCTTCAATTGAGTTTTTTGGGGCTGAAAAAGCACTATCATTATAAAATACGTGAAAGTAGAGCCCTTTAGAGCCGAATTTCTGTTTGTTTTGACCTATCTCTAAGCGTATACGAGATATGTCGTAATGCGATCCACCCCCCAGGGCGCTACCCCGCACCGCGGCGCCGCGCCGCTGAGGTACGGCCCGCACCACTTGCTAGAGACTTCCCCTCCACCCCCTCCCCGCCCTCGGCAAAGTCTTTGCTCCTGCTGGCAAGATCTAGCCTCTGAATAAATGTGCTTATGTTAGAAAGGATTTAATTGACATGACAAAATTTCCAACCAAAAGTGATCAATTTATTTTCACTCTGTCCATGAAGTTATGTAGATATTAACCAAAATAAAATACATTTTCAGTATATTTCTAATATTCCACTGACAGACCGTATTTGGCAGTTAAAGTGTCTTTGCGCACATTATGGTTTGTGCTACGATGAAGATTTACACTTAGTAATACATTTTTAAAGCTCTCTTCCTTCTTCGTAACTGACTTAAAATCTTGAATTAGTTTCACCCCTCTCTCTGCACAATCATTTACCACTTGAAGACCCCGAATAATTTGCAAACCGTTCTTGTTGTCAGGATGTTCATCCCATTCTCGCGTGGGCACATGAAAGAATTCAGTGCATATTTCCAATGTATTAAATAGCTTTCTCGAATTAGTAGTGGCAAACTTTGATATAAATAGCTTAGTCAGGTCTTTATGTTTATAAGATGCCTTCTTCGGTGGATCACATTTTCCCTCACATGTCCTCATACGGCGTATCCCGTTTTCCATTTCACGCCTTGAAAGAGATCCGTCAAACAATGACAGTCCTACCAACTCCTCGCTCAGGTACCACAAGTGGTTTGAAAACCTCTTTTGTGCCGCTTTCGCTATTTCCAGGTTAACACTTTCGTAATTAACAAGTATTTTTAGGAACTACAGGTCACTGTTGGGAGCAGATGTAGCACAAGGAGCGGAGAACCACATCTGAATATATAAATTCACTACAAATAGGGAGACGTGCATGAGACCATCTTCTTGGGCCCGGCTCAAAAGGAACTGCGAGCGAAAAATAGATAGAATAAATAATAGAATAATTGGCTTTGGACATCCATCGGACGTTATACATCGGGCCCGGTTGCTTGAAGCGAATGCCTCCTGGAGGGACTCCTCCAAGAAATATTATCGTTAGCTCCAGTAATTCTCGATAGTCGGCTCGAGGATGCCCTACCTAAATAAAATAGTTAGAACCTATTTTTAAAATAAAAAGCACCAAATTAGACTGAGAAAGGTTATAAGGAGACAGGAGTTACCTCGAGCTGATTTCTTGCATAATCAATTATAGAAATATCGTCATTAATCAAGAGTATATCTCTTTGCCTACATCTCTTTAGTGTAGAAAATTTATCTTGGACAATCATCGGCCATTTTGTCTGAAATTGTTTAAACATTTCTATTTGCGGCCCCGTACTTAATCCCATAGCTGCTTTATACACAGATTCCAGCACTCTTTCAAATACATGATGGCGGAATGGGATCCACAATAACTCTTCTTTCACGCAACTTTTCTTCCCGCTGCAGCTTCTTCAATAATTTCTGAGCAACCTTTTCTTCCTTCTTGATCATATTGAAATCTATTCCACCAATAACTGCATTTCGTGCAGCCACCAATCTTTTCTTCCTTCTTGATCATATTGAAATCTATTCCACCAATAACTGCATTATTCCTCTTTGATCGCGTAAGAATTTGACTTCTTCAGCCCAAGAACATTTATCCGAGAGATTAACTGCACTTTCTTCCTCGTGCATCAAAAACTCAATGCCACAGCTCCTTGCAATGTCGAGCAAGTCATCAAGTTTTAACACGAAAGATTTTCTTCTCTTCATCTCCACGGCAGTTCCCGCTCTCTCTTTATGCCGTCGTACGTTCCTCCATTCTTTGTGTAATTTTTCTAACTTTTCAATCGCCTTAATTTTCCCAATAACAGGAATTCTCGTTTTGTTCCATAAATGAAACACATTTCTTACGGTTTTTCTCGCACAAAGTCTAATATATTTCGAACCCCTTAGGTGATAGAAAAAACACACAGTACTTCTCTCACTGTAGGTAACTTTGAGCCAAGTATTTCTTCACTTTCTTTTCCAACCAGTTCAATTTCTGAATTTAGTCTTAATTTCATGCCTTTCCTTGTTGGCCTATTCTTAAACTGAACGTCACGTGTATCCATGATAAACTAGTTATTTCACTACTTTTCTCCTTCAATCCTAAAAAACTTAGTACTTCCTATCCTTTGGACACTCACAAGAACTAACTCTCTTTCCACATCGATCTACATATGTAGATCGATGTGGATATCCGTGAACTGACAGCCTCGTTTATTATTTTCTTGAATATTCCTATCTACTGGTGGAGCCCTGGAAGCCCCACTCATTTCCTTTGTAATTCACATATACAATTGTATCATATACTTGTAATATTTTATGCATAAAGAGCACTTTGAAACAAAGCATGCTGGAACGGTGCGCGGCCGTATGGCGGCAACTAAGTAAGGTTAAAGGGGTCGGTACCCAGCACGTAGGACGGCGTTGAAGGGTTAAAGGTGACATTGTAGGCTTAAACAATAATAATCATGAAACAAGAGGAACAAACTGTTCACGTCTGTACCACTTGAATGTAAATCTTGCCAGCAGGAGCAAAGACTTTGCCGAGGGCGGGGAGGGGGTGGAGGGGAAGTCTCTAGCAAGTGGTGCGGGCCGTACCTCAGCGGCGCGGCGCCTCGGTGCGGGGTAGCGCCCTGGGGGGGTGGATCGCATTACGACATATCTCGTAAACGCTTAGAGATAGGTCAAAACAAACAGAAATTCGGCTCTAAAGGGCTCTACTTTCACGTATTTTATAATGATAGTGCTTTTTCAGCCCCAAAAAACTCAATTGAAGGTCCTCAGTACTTAGGGCCCTTGGGGCACGGAATCCCGTTATTTTAAAGTAACCAAATTTTAGCACGTGAATATAAACCTCATTTGGATCATTTTGAGACTAGGAAAACATAACTTTTCTCAATTCTGAAAAATAAGGGCCGGTCTACTGTACATCCAATCCGACTTCATATTTCGGGAGGAAACTAGAAGCTAAAATTATTATGAATGCTAGGATGGTATCCTATTGTCACCTGGGATATTAAAGCATTGAAATAAGCCCATATTGTTCTTATTGTGCCTGAAATACACCTAATAAATACTAAACAGTGTAGCAATGATTTACAGAAATGCACAATCTATGAGTTAATCCTTATATATCCTGGTGAATCTTAAAAGTAAATTCGAAATGACTTCGTGAGTCTATCATTTGTTTCACGCGTCGGTGCGTTTTGATCGTTGAAAGTTGAGCGAATGTCAACTCTGACGACGTGAAACTACACGAATTCACGGGTAGTATTCCGTGCTTCTGATTGGCTAAAGATCCTACACTTGCCTCTGTTCGCCTCAAAACGTTCGTGAAAACGTACCTTTACTCCTGCCTCCTCACTCATCTGATCTTCAGAACGTGATCATGTAATTTGAAGGCATCGTTAAAGGGTACGAAGATCAAACAAACAAAAACCCTTTTGATGTGTAATTATGTTGTCATGTCCTGTGTTAATAGCTCTATTTTGCCTAGCAATATTTAGTAATATACCGGTTAATCTCCTCACCTCCTCCTCTCTAAAATTCTTCGAGTGAAGTATCACTCCAATAGATTGAGTTTTCCTTCCAGCTTCGAGAGAAAACTGCACCCCTCGTATCGAGTGGAACGTCTCTCGAGGTTTCGAGTGAAAGTTTCACTCGAATCGTCGAGTGATTGTTCTATCGCTTTACGCGAGTAAAATATTGCGAAAAAATATCTTTAAATGGTAATGCGATGATGAAAACAAAATTTCTATAGGTGTAAGTGAAAATAGTTATGAAAAAAAGAAGAAAACGTATTTCCCCTGCAGAGGATCGAACGCCATTTCTTCCTCTCCACAGTCCACCATCCTACCCCTGGGCTACCAGTTTTTTGAAGGTCATGGTATATAACTGGCCTTAAATTATATTTAATTTTCATAAATTTAGACCGGGGGATTGTTACGAGGTTATCGTGAGGGCTAGGAGGAAGCAAAAGGTGTAGGCAATTTAAGCAATTCTACTGGCTACATTTCGAGTACGAGTGAAAGAGGCGTTCACTCGAAGCTCGAGAGACAGATTTTCAACAAGTCATTGTCTGAAGGAAAGATACCAATAGACTGGAAAATTGCAAGCGTTACACCGATATTTAAAAAGGGAAACAGACACGACCCAGGGAACTATCGACCAATTTCATTAACGTCGATTATAGGCAAGATTCTCGAACATATCGTCGTTAGCAATATCATGACGTTCCTGGACAGTCGTAACGTCCTCCATGGCTGTCAGCACGGCTTTCGGAAAGGTAGATCATGTGAAACACAGCTCGCGCTCTTTCTTCATGACGTTCTCTAATCTGGTGAATCGAAAACACAAGTGTACGCATTTTTCCTATATTTTAAGAAAGCTTTCGACACAGTACCTCACAACAAACTTCTATACAAATTACAGTCATACGGGCTGAACGAAACAGTAGTAAACTGGATACGCGACTTTCTGAGTGATCGTAAGCAAAAAGTAGTTCTTGACGGAATTAGCTCTGATGTAGTTAAAGTGACATCAGGTGTCCCACAAGGAAGCGTAATTGGCCCCCTTTTGTTCATTATATACATAAATGACCTATGCTCTCGAATTAGCAGTAAAATACGTTTGTTTGCTGACGACGCTGTCATCTATCGCGAAATTAGTGATCACTCTGACTTTGAAATTCTATCATCGGATTTAAACAACGTTCATGTGTGGAGCCAAGAGTGGGTACTCGAACTTCATCTGAGAAAACGCACAGCGGCACATTTCTTGCGGAGGTCGTCCAACTATCCCCATGTATACGCTGTGGATGGTGTTAACATAAAGGCGACAGATGAAGTGAAGTATCTGGGAGTTACGATAACCTCGAACCTATCGTGGGGAACACATATAAGAAATATTTGTGGCAGAGCTCTGAAGAAGCTAGGATTCTTCAAGCGTATTGTGGGAAGATTTTCAGATGAAAAAGTAAAAGAGAGGTGCTATTTCGCACTCGTCCGGCCACACCTTGAATATACAGCGAGTATATGGGATTCGGTGCAGAAAGACTTAATCCGGGAACTTAATAAAATACAAAGGAAAGATGCGAGATTCGTCAAAAACTGCTACGGGCGTACATACAGCGTTACACAGATGTTAAACAAATTAGGCTGGGAGCCGCTAGAGACTCGGAGGCTGCGCGCTAGGCTTAGATTACTTGAGCAATTAAGAATAGATATATTTAAGACCGACACGGAGAACATCATATTAGAACCCCACTATATTTCCAGGTCCGACAGAAACGATAAATTAAGAGAGATATTTTGCCGAACGGATTGGTATGGGAATTCGTTTTTCCCCCGAACAATAGGGGACTTTAATAAATGCTAGGCGTAATTTCATTAGAGCGTATCCTTTTTATATGTAAACGGCTGGTGTCCTAACACCCCGCCACATGCCTATTGAGGCGGATTGCGGGGTAATATGTAGATGTAGATGTAGATTTCACTCGAAGACTTTTAGAGAGTATGGTCACTCAAATCCTATGTGATTTTTGGCTTCGTCAACTCCAAGCTGCTCTCTGTTCTCCGCCACACCACCCAATTTTCTCACGTCATTTGGTACTTGGTCATCCCATCTTATTCTTGGCCTCCCTGGTGGGCGCTTTCCTTCCGGGTGTCCTCGCTACACTCTTTTTATAGTTTTGTTCTCTTCTCATCTTCTGACATGACCAAGCCATCTAATCCTCCTGTTTCTAACCACAGCTACAATATCATGCCTTCTATATTGTTGAATAAGCTCTTTGTTCTTTTTAACTCTCCATGTCTTGGTTCCAAAAGTTGGTCCGTATATTCTTCTTTCTATTTTGTTTTTAAAAGTTAGCAACTTTTTCTGAGTGTGTTCCGTTAGTATCTACACTTCTGACCCATGCAAGAGAACAGGTTGGTTAATAGCTATGTATATCCTAATTTTTGTGTTTATTGATAGAAGCCTGCTCCTTAATAATTTTGACAGGCTCCAATAACATCTATTGGCTGCATTTAATCTTGCATTTATATCCTGGTCCATTCTATCTTGACTAGTTATAGTAACTCCTAGATACTTGAATTCTTCTGTCAGTGAAAATTTATGACCTCTTACGTCCATCTTTAATTAAGCTGGCTCAGCCTCTCTTTCCATTGTCATATATTTTGTTACATATAATATACCGGTTGAGGTAGGTTTAAATGAAAAAGATTGACTTTTTTGATCTTTTTGGCATCTCTTGGAACAGCCCATTATCTCGTTTCAAGATTTCTTTCTTCAGCTGGTCATTGGTCCTATCTCTCTTCGTCCCGTCCATTATGCTACCTACTTCTCTTTCTTGTCCTTCCCCACTTACCCAACATCTTTCAATCCATTGCGGACCTCAGCATCCCATCGTCCCTTATTATTTATTAACCGGTCCATCCACTTACTCTTCCTCATTTTAATCTCATCCAGTAGTTTCCTCTCCTCACTAACCATACCTAGCCCTTCCTTATATGTTACCTTTCAAATTAGCATAGTGAATACGCTATGGGTGATTTTATATTTTCACTTAAACTTGACCTTAGTGAATTTTCGTTGGTAATTTAATATTTGTATTTTCACTTGAACTGGGGCATGATATGTATTTTTGTACCGCCTTCTAATCTTCTTCAGCTGTTCTCTCACCTCTCCTACCAAATCAAACACTCCCTTGTTAGTTTTTCTTTCTGTTCATTGCACTTTCTCCATTCTCCTCCACACCAACAACTCAAACGCCTGCGGCATTATCTCATCCTTTTTACTCGCAGCTTACGTTTCTGTACCATGCAACGCTGGACTTTGTTTTAAATATTTCACCCACGTTTTATTTACTCTCATACCCAAGGTTCCCGTCATGAGCTTTCTCCTATTGCTGAGCATCATATCTAAATTAAATATTCCTGGTTAACTTTATGATTTTTCAATGTTCATGTATGGTTTCATGTGAATCTCCTTCTTGCGATTTTGTACAGTGTATTTTTGTCTGCCTTGGTTGAGTACGTGGGGTTTTGAAAGGATTAACGACAGTGGGCAGGGAGTCGGAGGATGTCCAGCGAGGACTAGTAAGGATCAAGAAAATAGTTATCCCAAAAGATGGTGACAAATGAATAAGCATGTTGCGCACTTCTGCTTACGTCGGGTTTAAATTTGGAAGAACTTGTACTTAATTTATTTGGCTTTAAATTTTCAGTCGGTGTTAAGAGTAAGTATAAGATTTAAAAAATATTTAAGCGCATTGATTCTACAGCTATCAGAAATTTTATTTTATTATGACTACAGCACGCTATCTCAAAGTTATTTATTTTCGCTTCCGAAAGAGAGTTTTTGGAGTAATATAGCTCCCTTACAATTTATTAGCTAAGGAAATCGTCCATTGAAAATCATACATTTATACGGTGTTGTTGTTTCTATAATTAAGGATGTGTACATATGTTTGCATATTTTTACTTACTTAATTAATGGACTGCTCTAATTATCAATGACTCGTACTCCAATTTAATATAGTTCCGATTCCCTACACATTCACCTCCTTCCCCTGGGATGTAGCCTGCTAACGGATATGCGATTCATGTGGCCAATTAAAGGGATGACCCTTGTGGTGTTTTCATTGATTTAGCAGTTAATTCTCAGAAATGCTTGCAACTTTGTTGTTGTTGCTGAGCTCCGCTATTGTTTTCTTTTATAGAGTCGATTATTGCATTTTTTACTTCAGCCCAACGGCAAAGTTTGGCTCTCTTTGATTACACTTTTGTATCATTCTCGATAAACGTATCGTTTCTCACAGTATGAGTGGAATTTTTGGAACGTCTTTAAGAGGATTAATAGTACGTTTTTTCATGCCAACTAGAGCAGATCTCTTGAGTTTCGTCCTCACTGGACGATTCTTGCTGTCTGTTGTTTCATTCATCAAAGTGAGAAAGGTTTCTTTCTTCGTTGACTTTTGTGCACTACTTCCCGGCCTCTCTGCTTAGTTCTTTTGTACGCCGGCAATGAACACAAAATCATTGTTGACCTTGCTGGCTTAAAATTTCATACTTAGCTGAACACCTCGCAAGATACGCGCTTGGGCGCGACCTTGAACGGCCGACTCACAAACTGACAACCTCAAAATATTTTCAAAAAACTGGCTGGAATTATAAAAATGAAGTGGAGTACAAATGTACACCTCGCGAGCATCGGAGGGTTAAGGACTCAACCGGCTATTAGTTTGATAACTTGAGCCATTTTTTATATCACTTTTCCCAGTGACCCAAGTTGTTGATACCATAATTGGTAAAGTTCTTGAATTATAGTGCAATTATTTATTGCTCTATCTTTTTAAAGAACGATATATGAGGCTTGGCTGACGTCTCTTTCAAAATTTAGTCTACATTAATATTTGCCGATATTCTGTTATTCAGTGAGAAGATATATTTTCAGCTGTTTTGATGGATTTCAATTGGCATCAACTTGAAACGCTAACCAATGAACTGTAGTCACGTTAACTGATTTGGTTTAAGACTTGTAGTCAACCGCATCTTGAGTCAACAATCTTCGACTGCCGCGAGACTCACTATGACAAAAATACGATGGAAAACAGTTTGGAGTAACTGATTAGTTCTTGCCGTCTCCCTTGATATCTCTGGCTTTATCAATCCACCTACTTTCTTTCATATACAAGGCGTCCACACCAAGACTTTTTCTTGCGTCCTGTGGATCTCTCATGATTTCAACGACTGAGTCGGAAGCGCCAAAGCATGTGACCGTGGGATAACATACCTCAAAGAGATAAATGCCGCTATTTATGTAGCTACCTTGTAACCGAGGCACTGCAGGAGTGATAAAATATGTAGAAAAATGTCAGAGAAGTGAACATAGGCCAAGGAGTTAAAATTTCAAAGATGCTTTTCCGCCGATTTCTTCCTTCCCATTCTCCACACTCAACCAGTACCCAATCCTCGTACGTGCATACTCGCGGAAACATTCATTATTGGTCCCGTCTTTCCCGTCACATGAGAAAGGAGCGTGTTTGGTCATGAAGCCGTAGCAGTACTTCGCAAAATTTTGAGGAAATAATACACCTGAAATCTCTCGTGAATTATTTTTTTCATTTATAATTTGAACATAAATTTTCAACTGCTCGATGCTCACTTGTTTCCCTGTCACCCTGTCCCGTTTTATTTACCCTACTATTTAGCGTTCCTGACGTCTATTCTATCGCGATTTTCCTTCCGGGGATTAAATTCATATTTTTACAACACTCTGCGATGTAGATAGTCTTTTTACTCACATTTACATGTAAATATTTCTGTCCCGCTAACCTTATTAAACTACCTTGAAACAAGGCTTATAAAATTTGGTTAAAATTTGTGCTTTTATGCAGTTAAGGACAACTTTGTGATTTCCTAACTTACGGGTACCATTCTGGAAAAGATTGTGAATAATGGCATAGTGGCGCTGAGTTGTATCGCCAGACTTGCACCTTCGCACGCCCTGTGAAACTAATGATTTTTACATGAGTGATGCGTAAGTCACTTCTCTGTACTTTGTCCTATAATTTAATTAATTTGTTTTTCCTGAATAATAAATAATTCATAAAGGATATGATTGCGGGAATAATAGGATGGAAGGCTTCGCGAGGGAGGGCATTGATAGATACATGGATCAAATGTAGAGGGATTGATTGGTCATTTGGAGAGGTGACCGTAACATGAGGTCATTTGCGACATTATTAGGTTCAATGCAATGGATTTAATTCTGTCTGGGCTGTTCGCCATACCATAAATGTGAATTCTAGAGAAAAAGTCAAATTCTTCTTTTAATAGTTTGAGCGAGATAGCTCCCTAGTCATAATGAAGACCATATACGAATTTTATATTTTAAGTACAGCGTATTTAAAAACTGTGGAGTAAATATTGTAATAATAATGGTGCAAAAATATAGTTAAATATGACCAAAATTCTCAGTAATTAAATAAATATATCTACATAAGTCTCTTACTTGACTCAATTTTTCACGTCGTACGGCAAAAAAGCCTCCAAAACTGCAGGTTTTATTTGCGATTCTGTAAATATTACTGCGGCGAGTAATAGATTTATTTTTATAAATGTTTGAGAAAGTGCAAACTACACACCGTTAGTTTTTTGACGAAATATAGGTGAAATACATTACAAATTTGTTCAACATTCTCCCTCTGGAGCACACAGACGCAATCTATCCCATGTAAAACAGCTTGTATTTTCAGGCAAATTGCTCGAAAAGTAGTTGGGCAAAGGGTTAATATTTTGATATTACTGGAGAGATGGGAGTTTTTTTTAATGAGGTCAATTTCATCAAATGATTGGTGAAATTATTATTCGCATAAAACTATCTTAAGTGTAGAGTTACAACTATCTCGGATTGTGTATTTCTATTGGCACAGATTGTGAAATTTTAATAATAATTAATGATTATTTTTTAGAAACAACAATTTTAGCTCTCTCGTTTCAGAGATCAACCAGTGTCCATCCTTGCCTTTACTGTACCTCACAACCGATAAATGTCACCACCATACTGTACTCCCACCTGACACAAGGCAATCGTGTACGTTTCTCCGAACCGAAGTTGCTGCTTCAGTTCCCTGCGACCCTGCTCTTCTGTCAATTTTTTTATGACGAAGGATAATATGCACACATGCGCACTATGTTACGCTTGTTCGTACATATATTATGGATTTATAATTTCCCGGAGCATATTGTCTTGCTTCCCGTGTTGGTCCCTGAGCTCTGAATATTTCGATACGCTTGTGTTTTACCCCGGGAGACGTTGGTGCCATCTGTCGGGATGCTCGGGTGGAGCCGGGAGCAATATTGCCGTGAGCACGGGGCAACCCTTACCCTAAAAAATAGGTCACGTGGAACGCTTCGCCGCCCGGTCGTTTCGGACCCAGAATGAAGTTATAGCGACCCCAGCGACGCCTTCACTCCAACGGATATGAGCTGAGAGACAAAGTAAGGCAGGGAGAGGAATGTAAATATATAAATATGGATACATATATAAATATATATTCCTATATATTTATTGTATCTACCTATATACACACGCAGGTATATAGATGCCTTCACTCAGCCAGAGGTTAGGTTGTTGACCGGTGATTTTTTATGGAAGAAGATCTCAGCAAATAAATATGGAGGGGTAATATCTTCAGATGGAACATATTCAAGGAAATGACCACTGCCACAAGAAAGAGGAGAGACTTAATGACATTTTGGTGAACTCTTGACCAGAGTAAAGTTAGAAAAGCTATAGTAGTTGCGAAACATGATGGCAGTTGGGCATAAGACCCTTTTCAGTGGAAGATTCCATTCCCTATGAACCTGCTCCGCACGGGGGAGTTAAGGTGCATGAATTCTTCCCGGGTAGCCTAAAATTATGAGTAAACAATGAGTTAACTTGACAGTGGCAGGCTTCACTTCGTCGAAGTTCATCATGTTGTTACTCATGATTAATGAAAATACTTAGTACTTTTCCACAATTTTTTTTATCGTACGTCGCATTTCACCAATTAACGGCATCGTTAGGTACAGAAAGTTTGCAATGTGTTTAAATTTTCGTTGTTGTTACGGGAGAGGAGGAGAAAAATACAAATATTCGGGTAAGGTTGAGAAAAAAACACGTAGATCAGGGGCTGGTGAGCGGTAAAAGTTAATTTATCAGAAAGGAGTGGGGAGGGATGCGGAAATTACCCAACCCAAATTGGTTTCTCAACCCTACCAGAATATTTATCCCTCCTCCCCGTGACAACAACAACAATTAACGGATATAAGAAACCTTCTGTCCCTGACAATGCCGTTAAGGTGGTTTGAGGGAGATATAATGTCATAGTCATAATGGAGACCATATCAAAATTTTATTATTTTATTTAAGCGTCTTTAAGAAGTATGAAATAAATATTGTAATATTAATGGCGCTAAGATATAGTTATATATTACTTAAATTCTCAGTAATTAAATAAATAAAGCTACCTAAGTCTCTAACTTGACTAATTATTTCCCGCCGTGCGTCTGAAAACCCTCCAGAACAGCAGGTTTTTTTGCGATTCTGTAAAAGTTACTGCGGTGACTAATAGATTATTTTTTGTGAATAGTTGACAAAACATGCAAGCTACACAAAGTTAGTTTTTTGACGAAATCTAGGTCTAGAAGTTTATAATGTTTTCAATATTCTCCTTCTGGAGCGCACTGCCCTAATCTATCCCATGTAAAACAGCTTATAGCTGTAGGCAAATAGCTCGAAAAGTAGTTCGGAAAGGGGTTGATATTTTGATATCATTGGAAAGATGAGTTTTTCTTAAAAATGAGGCCAAATTCATCAAATTCTAGGTGAACTGATTTTTCGCTCAAACTACCTTAATCGGTGAAACGCGTCGTACAATAGGAAATTTTTACAGAAAAGTAGGACCTAAGTATTTTCATTAACCATAAGTACTAAACAATGTGTAGATAAGCTCGGGAAAATGAGAGCAGTAGGCAACCTTTCATATGTTGACGTTTGGAATTCTTCCTCCCAGGTATAAAACTCGGTGAGCCAGGCTCTTTCTTATAGGGAGGAATGGAAGAAAAAAAGAAACGGGAAAAAAGGAAATTGGGATGAGGGAAGAGGAGGAAAGGCGGGGGAGGAGATGCGCTAGTGGACCATTTTTCGCGTCTTTTTGTGGTCGGGCAGGTGACCGGTGGGTGTGGGGAGAGGAAGTGGGTGGGGAAGGAAAGAGATGATATCTTCGCTGTCAAGTGGACGAGTGTGGAGCCGTCTCCACGGAGTTAGTGGTTGGTTCGCGTCCCACCAGGGGGGGTAGTGGACAGGACAGGGGGGGAGGAGAGGAAGGGGAATCCCAAAGGAACGAGAGTGCACGCACGAGTTCATTTATATTTGTACAGGTGTCGCTTATCCCGGGAGTAACTTCCTCCTGCTCGAAAGAGAGACCGAGGCCCGGCAGATGGAGACTCTTCCCGCGTCTCCTCCGTTCTCTACCGAAATAATTAATATCGTGGACCGTTACGTGTTATTTTCGAGTGTTCTACTTCCTGTTGAGGACTCGAATACCCGGAAGAATAATAAGAAGTAGCGAAAAGTTTCCTTATCGGTCATACTCCAGCTGCATAATTACTACCATGAGGCGTTTGAAAAACTCGCTCTGAAAGTGAAATGCGCTTTAATCCTGAAGTAGATAAAGGGACTCAATATAGTGATTAAAAACCTAGTTGGAACGTATGCAGCGAAGATCGACAAGGTAGGCTAGAGGCCGTTAATTTCCACTTCCGGACTGAAAAAAAAATGCTTAGGGATTTGTCCAGTCTTTTTCGTTTTCAGCCCATTGTGCGGCATCTTCTACCTAAAGACACTTACAGTAGTGCTAGCAAAGCTGTTGTCATCGCCAAAACAACCAACGCCGTAGTGCACCCGGAAGATGAAGAAGCTTAACAGCAATTCCTTTTTAGTACGCATCATTAGTGACTACCACCAAAAGAGACGAGAAAGCGGAACATTAACACACACATGGAACAGAAAATTCACAATACAGTAAGTTCTCAACGAACGAACTTTCAAAGATACTAACATGCATATCCAATCGAAAAATTTCAACGTGTGAAGGAATTTAAAATTTGGCGCCACCGGATAAGTTATTTGGCCGTTGCAGTTGGCGGTGTGGCGTGCAGCAACTCGTGGATTGGTACTACCCCTCTTTACCGTGAAGAAATGTAACAATATTATCTCAATATATCAATTTGCAATATTCACTGTTTACTTACGTCATAAATTTTTACGGATGATTCGGATGTAAGACGAAAGCCGAAAGATGCCCTGCAAGCAGTGATATATTTGTAAATATTGCTACTCTTGGCATTTCAATGGAAATCGACTTCCATGTGTCAAGCTGCCTTCGCATCAAATAGAGGCATTATTCCATTCACAGATTCGTTTTGTAATGACAAAAAATGATTATTACCGGCAATACGAGGCTCAATTCAGCTTATCGTGATGAATGGTAAAATATCCTTTCCAGGGTATCTGGAAATATCCTTACAGGCAGTCCTTCCATCCAGCTATCCCTCTCAATCACACAGCCGGAAACAATAAAGCTGTCCCATTTTAGGGTGACACCTCAGTCGGATATGAACAATTGACGCGTCTTAACCGGTTTTTCCAGAAGACGCCTAGAGAAAAAAGTTCTTCGTTGCTTATTCCTGGGCTTATTCCAGAAATTCATCTGCGCTGGAATCTTTCAGCGAGAAAGAGAAGGGGTTAACCCGAGAGGATCGCTCCATCACCTTATCTGTAATCATCTACCCTCGCCCAGTTTCGCTTTTATCCAGGTGGCTTCCACTAGTGGGGGAGGGGTTGGGTCTCCTTTCAGGAGCCTCGACTGCCAACACTAGGTTGATACTTCCGATGCTCGAATGATACGAGGGGAGCCATTATCTCGGTCGTTTCAAATTATAACCTTACCCCGGTGGTAGCTGTGGGGTTGATTTCGCACCTTCATGATTTTTCGACAACCTGAAATTAAGTTGCGTAGCACCCGAGAGAGCAATGAAATGCATCGTCACATCAATGGGATAAATAAAGTAGTGTATCGGCGCATGCGAAGAGAGAATCGGAACTCTTATCTGTTTTTACTTCCTTTAATAGGAAGCATCATTCACTTATGTGGGTGGATAACATACCAGAAGATCCATTTTTAGACTGTTGACTTTTTCAGCGTCATGGTGGCATATTAATAGATAAGTAAATTCGGTTTTCACCGTTTGGCGCAGGAATGATGTTCCTAGAAGTTATTTTATTGGGCGTTCACTTGATATCAACCACATCGGAGAAAAAATTAGTAAACTTGCCTAAAATCGATCATTTCGCGGAATTTTACTCGGCTATGAGAAGTGATACGAAAATGATCTTTGATATCAGTTCTAGCTGCATAGTTTATCATTCAATGCGGATACTTCTCAAGTACGTAAGTTTAATACGACTTTACTGTAGTCGTGTAGAGCAAAGAGGATGTCGAGCGCTTTTTTCCACAGGCCTTCGCGCCGAGCGCTTTCGGCAGTCTAGCGAACGGCTACGCGTCCTAGGCCTGCCTCTCGCTCTCCCCTCCAACCCCGGGTCTCTCTCTCCCCCCCCCCCCCCAATCACCTCGGCGCTCATAGTTAGGGGGTCGGAGTAAAGTGATATTTTTTCTCAAGTCAGCATCACATTTCATCAAAAGCCTCACGTTTCATCAAAAGCCTCACATTTCATGAAAAGCATTACATTTCATCAAAAGTATCACATTTCACTCATCAGTTTCCAACCCCCTAACTTCTCAGTTGGCATAAACTAGTTGGGTGGGGGGAGGGCGTTGCCCGCTGGGAGTCCCTTATGAGTTATGACAGCAAACTAAAAGTATCACATTTCACTCATCCCTTTCCCACGCCTTAACTTCTCGGGTGCATTCCTTTAGTTGGGGGGAGGGAGGCGTCCTTTCGGGAGTCTCAGCAGCTAACTTCCATGGTTTCAACTAGTTCCAACATCGGCCACAGCATAGGTTGGCCGTTATTTACGACGATTTGAATGGTATCCACTCCCCAGTGTGAATGATGATGTGTGTGAAGTATTTCGGATCCAGGGGGGTTATTCGGGAATTTCGTCGTTCATAATGTCGTCACTCATTCATTGAGGAATTCAATGAACGGCAAAAAGACTCAATCGAACGAAATTTTGAACGAATCTATGAGCTGATGTCAGAGCCGTTGGCTCAGTTTTGTGTTCCGTTTCTTCTGCGTTTAGCGCACCGCTGCGAGTTTCGCATTTGTTTTTATTGCAATTTGGCGGCGTAGTAAATGAACGAAAATGGAACACACCGAAGGCTGTGAGTTTTTAACATAGGATTGTGAATTTTGTGCAATTTAGCATTCATTTTGGTGTGTTACATAGAAAATTTAAACAATATTGTATGCCATGAATACATGGATTTAATTAATTAACAGCGGTTGAGGTTGTTAAATACGTTATCATTATTATCCATTTCCGTAGTAATATTTATTTTTGCACGTCCGTTTAACTAGTTTGAGGCCGAAAAATTTAGCTCTAATTAATTATAGGCAACCGTTATGTGACATTGCGTCAACGCGAAGTCCTGTTGGACTATATGGAGAGGCATAGGTTGCTTGCTGTCGGACTGTGTAAAGGCCCCGTAGGGGCTTCCACGAAAACACGGATGTGGGAGCGCCTCTCTGCGTCCCTCAATGCCGTCGAAGGGGGCGCAGTGAAGATGGCGGACAAGTGGGAGAGAGTAATTTAAAATAACAAATGCTATAAAGTGTCATTATATTCGTGATCATTAATTGTCAACTCCTCAACTATCAAAACATTGCCACTACTATGTCTGCAAATCGATTTTTCCAATTATGAGATGTACATACTTTTGGATCTTTCTCATTTGTAAAGACAGACTTCCTATGTATTTGTTTGACAAGTACAAGTAATTGATACACAACTGGTTTTTCAGTCATGGCGGGACTGGCGGTGTGACGCCAAAAAGCGGGCACCATCTATTAATTGTCTCAACTTATTTCTCCTCATGACATTTTCTCAGTCTTTCATCCTCCTCATTCCTGCGCCGCCTCGCTATTCCCGCTTCTAAATCCCAGTGATCAATGTTTCTAAAACATTAACGGATGGAAGGTTATCCATGAAAAATGATTCGTACGCAACTTTGAATATATGCATCCAACATGTGTGCAAGTCGAAAGTAACTTCGAATCACATGAGCGTCAACGGCATGCTGAGATATCTTTGAAACTCAACAGGGATAGGATTCATTTTTTAATAACTCAAACCCAAGGCATCCAAATAGTATTTACAGATGAAATCACTGTTGGATGAGTGATATTCTGATTGCGTAGATCATACCCATTAGCATGGCAATAATAACCATTTCTACGAAGAAGACTGATTTTCCACTAGGTATACAACTAGGAAAGCATTAAATAGATTAAATACATCAGCTGTGCTATCTTCTCTCTCAGCTGATAGCAGCTATTAGAGATTGGCGAGGCTTTGTTTAGTATTTGGTTTATTTCGCGCATGAAGTCTTTCTGTGCAGGTTTCCAAATGCTCGAGGCGTTATAGAAATGCAGCCTAACTAGAGCTAGGTAACTCCTCTGTTTTACCTTTTCATCCACCGTCCCTTCTTGATGGATCCAAGGGTCTTGGATGCAGATATGCAATATATTCTCATGTTTCCCCAACGACAGGTTCAAAGTTAAGGTGGGTTACAGTTATTTGTCTCGTCTGATACACGCATCTTATAACAGCTGCCAATGAGATTTTTAATTAGGTTTGTCGATAGGTAGTGTAGCTCTTAATAGTACTAGTAGTACTTCCTAATACTTGCATCCTAATCTGCTACCTAGTCATTACACCACGCTGTGCATGTGTGTTTCCAGTATAATTCTTGAATCTCTGTCCGTTTATGTAGTTGCAAAATATATAAATACATACGGTCCCTCTAGCATTGGTAGAATATCTATAGTGTAGTGCATGCTTGTGAGGCTCCGCCTCGTGACAAGCATTAGTGGAATATGCCAATGCATCAAAAGTCGTAGTTACACTAACTTTTAGGGTTTAGTGAAATTCATGTTGGTGGCCACTCAACCCCTTCCACACACCCCCTTCCACACACCCTTGAGATGGCTTGCAGGGTATTTTGTAGAAGTAGATGTATGTACCTTGAATCATATTTACTCCCCACACTTTACGGGTATGGCGCCGTGATTCCTGTCATAAGAAATGCATTTCATTACCTGAGATTTAATTCGAGACCCCATTTAAGATATCAAAAGCTAGTGTTGCTAAGATCCGATGTAATGGCCTGCATGGCAGCCCGATTCCGAATGTGAGACCTGAATTTATCGTGGCTTGTTCGGGAGCCTCGTGTCCAGCTGGGAGGTGCACCACTGCCGTGTGTGAAGGCTCGGCTGGAATCTGACCGGAGGACCGTATATTATCTCGCGCAAACTTTCTTGCCATCAATGCAACGAAATAACCTCCCGTAGAATTGGAACTAAATGTGGGAAATCTTTCGGAACCGCGACATGATGAAGTCCCATCCATCGGTATCGGATATGGTTGCAATTAACTGTGCAATCGAGTCCAATTCCCATCGATACTTCCTCCTTCATTCCTTTAAGGGAATGTTGAGAACATTTTTACTTTAGTCTTTATTTCTAAATCCGTGCATAGTGAGGTTGTCTGGCAAGGCCGCCTTCCGTGCTAGCCTCAAGTGATACTTGCTGCAAACATTATTTTCTTGGGTAGTGGGGCAATAATGCAAAGCAAGATGAATAGTGCGTTAGTTGGAGGCAATTTAAATTTCTCTTTCATCGTGATTTATCTTGAGACGCGGATGTACGGATTTTGGCCCAATCAGGAATCACCACAAATCTTCTCCAGAACCAACGTTTAAGGAATCCCTTGGAACTTTCTACAATTAAAAGTGGATAAAAAAGTTTTAAACATTTTTTTTTTTAGTTTTTCGCTTCTCATTGTATATGCTATTCAGGCTTTTGGTTCTGTGAAATAAAATAAATAAATAAAATGAAAATTTCTGGTTAAATAATTTTTCGCAGAACTCTGAATAGCAAGTTTTAAAAATGTTGATAAAGTATGTTTCCATAGCTTAACATATGTATTTCTGGTTCTAATGTTACGCTATATGCTGCGTAATGCTTTGGACACACCACGTAGGCAGTAATGGCAACGATAAAAGGGTTATATTTATATTTTTCCTTAATTAAAGCATGTTTGGACTAGAGTTTACGGCGTGGTATTCGAAATTTAGACGAAATTATATTGAAAATTGTTCTTTCGAATATTGGACTCGACGAGACACCTATATATTTTTAGCAATCACTATAATAATAAGAAATGTATTAATGTTTTCTGTTAAGTAGAAAATCTGTACTTATGTTTTCGAATTATTACGTAATATCTGACCTGAACCATAAGGATGCGTGTTAAAATTGCATTGAATTGCCAAAAAGCCAAATCGGTATTATGCAATTTTTACACTTTTATCTATAGATGCCAGAGTTGTGAGCACGTTTGAAAAGTTTAGCGCACATTTGTACATCCTTGTTAGGGCTTCCGAAGAGTATTTATTTGGAAAGATCTGGTCTTTCGGGTTTAGATTCAACTGTGTAACGAAGGCAGCCAACCTCCTCTGCAGGGCGAAGGACCATGTGCCAAGGGAAATTCAAAGTGATGTCTACGGAGTGAAATGTTGCTGCGGTAGTGTCTATGTTAGTCAGACATCCAGGGTACTGAAATGCAGTTTGAAAGAACACCAAAGAGCTACAAATATGTAACATACACGAATTTCCGATGTGGCAGTATGGCAGTTTCCGACACATCTGGTCGGTACCCGCGCACATCAACTTTGACGAGGTAAAATTTGTCACTAGAGAAACTCGTTACTTTCCTGGTCCGAAAAGAGAAGCCATCATGATCTCATGATTTACAAAAATCTTTATAATTTCAATAGGGAAGACCACGGAACCACTCCAGTTGGCTTCTTTCAGACAGCGCCGGAAAGATCCAAAAATTACGTATGTATAAGATCGTTGGAATCGGGCTAACCAGCGCCTTACACGCGGGATTCCCTGCGGCCTCAGTAAAAAGTCAAGCCCCGACCGCGGCGGGGCCCATAGGCGCAAGGCCCAGTGCAGAGGCACCTCTCGCTCTACCCTAGGGACGGCGGTTACCGAGCGATTTCCCAACTTCGCGCGCTTTCCCAGAAGGCCTTGGCGTGATTGGCCAGTCACCCCTCTTCCCCTCCCCTTCGTTCCCTCCCTCTTCTCCGCTTCGACAACAGCCCCCTCCCTCCACCAGACTACTCAGTTTGTCTTAGTGCCTGCGTTGAGTGCGTTCGTTCCGTGGATTTCCAGTTTCGTACTTCTGCGTTGTAATTTATTTTCGTGGTTGCTGTATTTTTAATCGAATTGGACAGTGCCACATTCCATTCCACCCAGTGCATATGGATACATATTGAAAGTGCTGTGCATTGATGTTACATTCAAAACCTGTTATGTGGTGTCAACTGCTCTATATGACCATCCTGCTCGTTGGATTATTACTCTTGAGGTAAGTGATTGTTTTTTAATGCATTAGTTTTACGAAGTTACTCATCTATTACGTATCACAGGAGTACTCTACTTCGAATTCATTGTTAGATTGCCGGTGGAATATTTACACATCCACAGGGAATCGAATCCGTACCTTCTGTGTGGAGAGTTAGTGCGCTAACCCAACCCCTTCATCATTAGCTGTCGAAAGTCGCATTAATGGATTATTCTATGAAAGCATTCATATCAGTGGAATCCTTTAAATTAATCTTGGGGAACATTTGCTCTGAGTTTCACGTAAGATTCTTGAAGGGTTGTGAAGCCGCGTAATCGCGGGTCAGTCAAACGCCGCCAACCTTATTTATGTAATTCGTTTTAACCTCAAGGTTCTATTCCATAAAAAAACCCAGCATCTTTGTCGGTCGAGTGACGCCATTTGATCCGCGGTTATATGAAATAAAACGTCGCCGTAATTATTAACCTGGTAAGCTCTTGTTGAATTTTTGGACTACTAACTACTTACGAGAAACTAGGAAATAAATAAAGTACAGCTTAGGGTAAGGGAATGTGACAAGAAAGCGACAATTATTTGCCATGTATAGATTTGCCAATAATGGGTCGGGTATCTAGCAAATATATTGATCAGTGGATGGGAAATATGACCATTACTTTGGACATTTTGAATTCCTTAAACAATGCCGGATGTCCAACTTCATCTCAACGTAATTCTTTCATCTACGCAGACGGATCATTCAAACACCCTCAAGGATTAAGCATTGCCCGGAGTGTTTGTATCCCAGCTCCATTGTCGTTCTTGTCGAGAAAAGTTTGATGATTATGGAAAAATAGATATAATTTTGAGAAGTGCTTTTCCCTAGTCTGGCTTAGTATGCAGTGGAACGAAAAAATTGAGCATATACATAGGTTTTCCATTACGTGCGTAAGTTGCCGCGGCTAATTCTCGGCATTCTCAAATGTATATATATTCCTTTTTACCATCTCCCTTCTTTAATCTGAGTGCTCGCATTTAGCAATTGGACAGAAGTTAAGTTACCTTTATCATGCTGGACACTACCCCCTGCAAGAATTAACGTGTTTTCCTTTTGTTAGCTTTACTTTTGTCATTGTGACATTTGTTCGTGCAAGGTGGAACTTTTTTAAACTATATCATTCAAACAGATATCATGCCTGGAAACTGTATATCACGCCAGAATCATCTAGCATTATTTTTGTGACCTTACGCCGGCACTGCAACTTTTTACTATGGCAAGGCAATGAGAAATATATATTCAAGGTATTGCCGACAAGATTAATTTGAATTATAAAAGGGTTTGGACTTGAATTGAAACAAAAAGGCAGCCCTACCAATTCCGTATTTTAACGTCCGTTTCTTCGGACGTTAGTATTATGATTCAAATGATATGTTTTCTCGACCTCTTATATTTTGTTGTGTAAATATCAGGAGTTTTAGGTCAGTTAATAATATTATACTTCTGCCAACGTTTCGGGGCTATCCATTTTTATTTATCCATCCTCGGGGCTATAATGAAATAATACATAATGAAAAATGTTTTCTGCAATTCGTTTTTCATGACAAAATGGTTTAAATATATAATTAACAGTCATTAATGAGAAAAATATATGGACATTCAAGATTATATTATTACCTTTCAAGTTTGTTGATGCCTTATTTACAATTTTAATTACGTTGCGTGGTTTCATTTCTTTGTTGAGAAATAATATTTAATTTATTAAATTTTAATAAATTTTAATTAATGATTTGCACCACTCCGCTTTTAACGCCTAATTCTCCTCCTAGATTACTGCTTCCTTTCCTACCGATCCTCTATCGCCACTCTTTCTAATAATACCTAATTATCCATTAGCTATGTCTACTGGCTCCAACAATACTTGCTTTCTCTCTGGCCCGCTCAGCTTATTACATTTAACGGCTCTTGTGTTTATCCGACACATGAGCCGTACGTAATATTCTCGAGGTCTTCAACCAGTTGATAGGTTTCAGCATCCCTTCAGTGGCTCTCATACCCTCCGAACATTTCTCTTTGGATGTATCCTTCCCATTCTTGAATTTTATTTTTCTATCTGGTTCTTTGTTTGCCCGTCAACAATAAAAGTCCTCAATCGTTACATAATTTCGTTCTTGCGGAAAATTGCTTAGTAAAATATTTGATAGTGCCATTCAAAATAAATTTTTTCTAGCACTCTTTTTCTTCGTGTTTCTCCTTGTTCTTTCCGTAGCATCTAACATTTTTGGGTCCTTATATTCCGGCTTTCCAAATATCAAAAATCCCTTTCCTACATAATTATAACAATATTTAAATATCTTTCAGCGAAGTATCTTTCTCTAGATCTTTGTTTAACGGCTTTCTTCCACTCCTTATAAGACCTTTGAGTGATTATCATTGTAACTGTTTTGCTTGTGCGATTTTTAATATGATTGCTAGTGACTTCGGTTTTTCGCTAATGTTGTTAATTTAATTAGCTTTAATTTCGGTCAATGTAAAAGGCCTTTCTCTGGTGTCAGGGGGAGCATATGGTTCATATTGTTGCAAAACATATGTGCTGTTTTCAGTGCTTCAGCAGTTTATCGCATCTTCTTTTGTGTTTTGTTCTCACTAATGGGGATGTGGTATCACTTTCGATTTATATAGTACTTGAAAATGATTAGCGAAGGGACTAATATCCAGGTTAAATCCATTCATCGTCTTCTGTACTGTGTGCAAGTTTATTTGTCGTTAACATAGTGAATTATATGTGTGAGGAATGTGAAATATTCCATTTTTAGTGCAAAAGACAGTTAATGAAAATTTAATTCTCCGTCTTGAATGTCAATGGCGTCAAAACTACGTGACCGCCGGCATAGCGTACCACGCTTGAAAAACCCCGTCGTAACTGTCAATAGGTCGGTAAATAGGAGTGTTTTCCTTGATCACGGAGGATATTACGTTATTAATGTCAATTTTTGTCATGCATAAATAATAAAATACCATCGTATATACTCAAGGAAATGTGGAAGAGTCTAAAACGGTAGTGATAATATGACAATTTTGAGTGCACATGTTACATTTTGCATTAAAACATAAAATGTTCACTTTGATCATTATAAAAGATATGTGCAATAGCACATATTATAGCTTTATTCAGCCGTTTTAGGGTCCATAACCGAGTCAGCTTCTACTGAATTCTATCACTTTAAATTTTGAATTTTTAACTTTTGGAATTAAGGCGGAACTTGCCTGGGGTAATCGCGATATTATATTGCACATGAGTTATTCAATACTAAATTCCGAATCATACGTAGAAGTGCATAATTAATATGTTTATAGGATATTTGGTTTCGTAATTATTAGACGAACTTTCACTCCGTTTAACTGGTGGAAATCGCCGTATATCATTACTGTTTCACATATCTCACATGGACGATTATTGAAAACTTGTAAATGATAACTGCATGAGAATGGACACTGGTCATTACTCCACCCCACCAGCAATATTAATTTGCTCACTTAATGTCACAGTATAGGATTTCAAATATGGTACAAATTAATAGGAACATACAGATTAGTCTTCGGGCAACTTCTCTTCAAAATATAACCATAATGTTTCCCCGAATATTGACCTACTACGATTAATAGACCACTCTCCGGGATCCTTCACCATCTACGCTGAATATTGAACAAGTTAACCCTCATTATGTGATAATGGCCATAATATGGGCACTTGATAGTAGCTGCTAATAATATAGTAAATTTATTCCTTTGCATTTATTTTTTTCGTTTACATAATTTATATAAAAATCCAGCGAGCACAGAGTTTATATTTTTTTCATGCTGGAAGCTCACTCGTTCACGGCATTTGTTGTTTGTTGGTAGTTTCCGTGGTTTCCGCTGGTTAATTTTTTTTTAATGGGACGTAGCATTGTCGTTGAATTCCGTTGGCTCTTCTCGCTTATGAAGTGCTACCAACATACTAGTTGGTAATTTTTGTTCCCCTTCGCGGCGTGGCGTCTATAGTCTTTCGATGGGAACCTACGTAATCGCTCGCACGTCACAGGCGATATAAGACCCCGTCATAGGTATGACTCAAATGACGCTAGTGAAATTTCATTACTGGGCCGCTGGTTAATATATTCCTTGGAAGTTTTCTTGAAAATTGACTGAAAGGTGAATTCACGAAGCTCAGTGTATGTTTAAATAAAACCGATACCTTTATTTTATACAATTTTATGCAGTAAGTTATAGTCTGAAGAAAGGGAAGCTGCTGTGTGGCCATTTGAGTTTACCTATTTTAATGTGTGCAAGTCTGCGGTGTACAGCTGTGTTCGGAGAAATATTAAGTTTGTGATTCTCGCGTAATTATGGATTTTTCTTCACGATAACAGAAAACGATTACAGACGATATGTAGGTATTTTGACGGCAATGCATAATATGTGCTAAATTGAGTATTTAAATGGAACACCATCATAGATTGAATGTTACTTTTCAAAATCCCGATGTTGGTACTTTCCTCGGTCGTTCGCTGCCAATTATGGGTGCTTTCCAATTAGGCGACTCCCAGCAACTCATGCGTCGCTTGGAGGCAACTTGTGTCGACTTCCACTTCGGCTAATTGGAAAGCAGATATCCATGCGCAGGAGTCGATGCGCAGTCGCAATGTTTTGAAACAGGACGATCAAGTATATAAACAAGTTAATCAGATTGTTTTCTTTTGAAAGAAGTCTCAACTGTTGACAGAAACTTCACCAGTGGATTCATTATTAATAATTAAAGGTTGGAGCATTAATTTTATGCATTGGCCGCCAAGATGTGATGCATTATTATAGAAATAATACTTATTCATTCTTCTGTAGTCCTAGACTCCTGTTGACCATTTTAATACAGTTCGCTTATTATTTTTTCCGTGAAATGTAACAACATAGCTCTCAACATGATGAAGGAGAAATACTATCTCCTTATGCCAATTAAGTTTTCCTTAATTACACTCCATCAAAACCGGGTATTTGGCGAATGCATTTCATTCACCGATGTTTTAAATTATGTTTTATTTATAAACTATAAATTCCATAAAAGAGGTTTGGTTTTCAATTCTATTTGGTTTACAACGCACTGAATAAAAAGAATGCTGTAGGTTCAATCGAAGAGATGCCCCCGTCGATAATTAATTTAAATATTTTTAGGTTAACTTAATTCTTATGAATCATGCACTTATATGTAATATAACGTGAATTTGATTGAAAACTATGATTTTATAAAACGAATATTTAATCGTGCTGCGTTTAGTGGGTTTTCCAAGGATGAGGGGAAATATTTTCAATCGGACCAAAAGAATGATCGATTGTGGAAAATATCTGCCTTTTATTACTACTTCCAGCGTATTTTTCGATTTATATATGTGTGAATAAATGCCTACGTGCAGGGAAACCAAACTAGGCCTTTCTTAATTACAATTGGTACATATACATATGTATTTACGTGATATTAATTATAAATGGTGCAGCCATTGTTGCAGCGAATTTTTCTGGCCCAATGTCACCCAAATGACCGGAATCTACTCTATTTTGAACCATGACAATAGCAAACTCTCCTTTTCCAGCGAGTCGCTTTGAGTCAACACGCGTCAGCGACTCCAGGCGACACGGAACAATTGGAAAGCAAAAAAGTCGCTCGGAGTCGACTCACGTCGACTTGCGTCGTTAATTGAAAAGCACCCAAAGTTGTCACTCGTCCGTTTACAGATTGAATTAGGAAGGCACCCTCCGAAATTTATTGCCGAAAAGAAACTTTTCGATATTTCATAGAAAACAGCATATTCAAAGAAACGGATAATTGCAGAGATGTTATAAGATACCGATTCTGTTTTTATACTTTAAGTAGGAATGTGATTTTGCATTTGGCTCTGGTTTATAAATTAAGAGAGATAGAGAGCGAAATGTGTTAAATGCATTGGTATACCTACGATTAAAAACGTATTTCGAAGGAAGGTAGCCGCGAAGATTTTCTTAGGCTATGGAATACTGGGATAAGTATATATATATATATATATATATATATATATATATATATATATATATATATTATTCCTAATATGATGAAATTACCATGGTATTTTATTTTTTAATTTATTGTCATTTATTTAAGTGTTTTATTTGAGCATGATTAATGAATAGCGCATGAACTCATGTACATGGCAGCCAGTAGCAGTTTTCCCAAGCGATCCTTCTTTGTTTTTAAGACATCCACTGCCTAATATTATATGCTACGTTACGATTGTGACGATGGTTGTATTGTAAGTAAGAAGCTCCCTGTGTCTTACTAAAATGGATCCATGAATACATTTTTGTAGAAGGTACAAATATGACTAAGCGCTCTAAGTAGCCTTGAAAGCGAGTTTTAGCGGACATCTATTAATACATCCGAATGTGATTACCACAGCATGATATTGATTTTATAGTTTCATTGAGATTTTTCTGCGGGCGATTTTAAACGAAAGCCCTGAATAATGTTTTGGGTAATATAATGCAAGCGGGAGAGAATTATAGGTCATCAGTCACTTCAGTTATACTTAATACGCCTATAGCAATCAGAAGTAGTGGTAATTATTTAGTATCTTTCCAGCACATTATTTAAAAAAAAGTGATGCGCTTTTCAGGCTCTTAATATTCCTAAAGCATCACTTTTATATCAAATTACCTTTGGAACTAGATTTGGTACCAGAAATAATGGATATTATTATTTATCTATGTTTTCAAATACTAAGGTTATGCTTTCGTGTCAACACACATAAAATTAATAACCACTGGACTGTATTTAAATTCAGAACCACTCTGTACCTGTATAATCACTAACCCAGTGGTTCCCAACCGGTGTGCCGTGGCACTTAAGGATGCCGGAAAAACAGCCAGGGGTGCCGTGATATTATTGCGGGAAAACGAAAAATGTTAAGTATGATCAGTGTATGAATGTATTACTATCACGCCCAACAGATGGTGACATCAACCGAAAAACTTCTAACCTGACTCCAATTGTATACTCGACCTATAATATACCATATTATATGTTTGGTGGAGATTTAACTATTTCCATAACAAAAACAATAAAATAAATTTGAGGAAGATTTTATTCAAATCTGAAAAAAATTTTCTGGATCATCTTCAATTAATTAACATATTTAAAAGAAAATAAATCTAATAAGGGTGCCTCAAAATTGTAACCTCAGTCAGAAGGGTGCCGCAAACGAAGAAGGGTAGGGAATCACTGAACTAACCGCTTCTTGGTTCAGTTTTTTTCAATATTACCAAATTTTATTACACTGCTTACCCTGGATTTTTATGTAGCCGTTTCATAATTACGGAAGTAATTGAGTTAAAGTCCGCTTTGAGGGAAACTTTTTAGAGGGCCGTCCTCGCGATGAAAAAAAGAGAAGAGCGAGGTCCGCCTTCATCGCGCGCGCGTGGCGTGAGTCAAATCCCGAGATAAGTCGGCCGCGGACGCCGGTGCCGCGAACCCTTTGAGCAGAGCCCCTAATCTACCCCACCCTTTCATACCTTGAGCCATATTTTATGCCAACTTTCTCCTCTGTATAAACCGTCTCTCTCCTTCTCTTTGGGATGAAAAAATATAACCTTCCCCCTCCTTGTGGTCCCTCCTCCTACGTGGGGTGGTATTCTACCCTACACACAGGAGGGGTTCTAAATCCCTGCCAGACCCCATTCCACTCCTCCCCCTATCCACCTCAACCCACCCACTTCGTCCCATTTACCTTTTATTTCGGAACCCTCTCTGTCCCCCTACCCGCTTTTCGCTTCAAAGACCTCGGTTGCCAACCCATAAGAATGTTGTTTCCAGGAGTTGAGCGTACCTCAGTCCGTAGCCTTTCAGGCAGTGATACTAATTTGTAGTATAGTATAACAATTTTTATACCTATTGTATAACTCGATATAGCTTAAGTAATTATTGTTCAAGCATTGTAGTATATTGTAACCATTGCAGAAGTATTTTATAAGTACTAATTGTTGTAATATACAGGGCGCAGCAAAATTACTTCCTTTTTTCAAAACGCAATGAAACTCATTTTATGAATCAGAATTTTTTTATTTTTTTTTAAATGTAGGTACATACTTAGAGTTTTGTTTTAATCAGTTCTGAAAATCAAATCAGGTAGATGACGCCCCTCATTATCCATGCGCTGAGTAAGCCGATTTATGGCGTTTGTAATGACCCTTACCAGCATACAGCGGTTTGTTGGCAATTTCTGCCTGGATTTTGGCCTTCAGGTGTTGTAGGGTCCTTGGATGGTTCACATAAACGCGGGATTTCAAGAAACCCCCGGAAAAAGAAAAAGGTCAACATCTGCGCAGAAATTGTCATCAAACCGCTGCTATGCTGGTAAAGTTCATTACAAACGCCATAAATCGGCTTACTCAGTGCATGGACAATGAGGGGCGTCATATGCCTGATTTGATTTGCAAAACTGTGTAAAACAAAACTTTAAATATGTACCTACATTATTAAAAAAAAAAAATTCTGGTTTTCAAAATGGGTTTAATTGCGTTTTGGAAAAAGGAAGTTATGTTGCTGCACCCTGTATATATATAAATTGAAAATTGCATAGTTGTTTATTGTTTCGTTGTTATTTTGTCAATACCATCCTGAACTCATATGCTTGCTAACAATCTACATATTTCAAGTAAGTAATATCATTTTTGAAACGTATCTAATATTTATTTTGTGGATTATGCTACACTTGATTTTCCTTTGCTTATTTAATTTATATTATTTTGATTACTTTCCAGAGTTGGAATTTCTGTGAGATTAATGTTAAAGCTATTTTAAAAATACCACGTGAAAATGTGTACTCGTCACTTACGTACATCATTAATGTGAAAATATTTTATCGTTTTCATGTTGCTTGTCATTTTCGTAGTTCGGGTAGGCGACTGGCCACTGACGTCGTTTGTGCCATTGGGGGAACGGGTGGGTAGGTTGGCCATAGATGCGTTATTAGCGGATCGGGTCGGATTTGAAAAATGGCGAGTAAAAGCTACACTAAGGGGCCCACACACCCACTCAAGGGTTAGCGAAATACGATTTGGGAACCACAGTTTAACGGCCTGATCGACTGAATGCTACTCTTTAAGCGTTATCCACAATTCTCCCACTTAGGGACTTGGGTTCTAATGAATAACCTCTGCCGCCTCCGGAATTCGAACTCGAAACCTTGGATTGGGATGTCGGGACTCAAGCCATCGCAACAACCCGGTCCCCATTTTCAATGTTAATACGTAGCTAAGGAAACTAATGTCCCTCAGGAATTCACTCGCGGAATCCTATAGTTTTTAGTTTTCAACTTTAAAAAAATATTTGATTTATATTATTTTGATTACTTCCCAGAGTTGGAATTTCTGTGAGATTAATGTTAAAGCTATTTTAAATATACCACGTGGAAATGTGTACTCGTCGCTTACGTACATCATTAATGTGAAAATATTTTATCGTTTTCATGTTGCTTGTCATTTTCGTAGTTCGGGTAGGCGACTGGCCACTGACGTCGTTCGTGCCATTGGGGGAACGGGTGGGTAGGTTGGCCATAGATGCGTTATTAGCGGATCGGGTCGGATTTGAAAAATGGCGAGTAAAAGCTACACTAAGGGGCCCACACACCCACTCAAGGGTTAACGAAATACGATTTGGGAACCACAGTTTAACGGACTGATCGACTGAATGCTACTCTTTAAGCGTTATCCACAATTCTCCCACTTAGGGACTTGGGTTCTAATGAATAACCTCTGCCGCCTCCGGAATTCGAACTCGAAACCTTAGAGTGGGATGTCGGGACTCAAGCTATCGCAACAACCCGGTCCCCATTTTCAATGTTAATACGTAGCTAAGGAAACTAATGTTCCTCAGGAATTCACTCGCGGAATCCTATAGTTTTTAGTTTTCAACTTTAAAAAAAATATGTAATCATTAAATTACACCTTGTAAAGCAATAACTAACAAGATTAGTCGTATCGCAGTAAATGAAAGCTTAGATAATATATTTTCGGTCTTCGTAAAAAAATTTGTTTTTTTTCACGGATATTGATTTGGAAGTTATTTTAGAAGGCCAATACTGAATGAACCATACAACAAGAAAGTCCGACTATTTTAATTTTTTTTCAAGGGTTTAGTTTCAAATCAAGTTTGTTAATTGGATCGAATTTATGATTTTTAACCAATGTAAGTTTTGAAATAAATGTTATTAGAGTCATGGGCCATTTTATGCTTTTAACCGATGAATAAAATATTTAAATTAAGATATGTTGATACGGATCTACGCAATTTGTTACACTTGTAGTAATGAACATAAAACAATGATTTTAGGTTTTCCCTTCGGTTTCGATAGCGTCGGAAGAAATGAAGCTTCTGGTGTGAAACCCGAGAAAGATTTATCCAACATAAAACAAATATAATAAACCGTAGTAAGACGTAGAAATGTTAAGGATATTTTAATAAATATTATCGTAAAGCGGATGCAAACGACTTAATCTGGGAGGAGGAAGATTATGAAATTATTGCCAGATTCCGAACGTCTACCGGGGAATCGGAGAGGATTGGCAACGGCTATTCAAAACCAAACACCCTCCTCAAAATAAAACCCACCTGACCTTCCCCTTCCAACCGCACCCTCCCCCTTCTTCCTCAAAAGCGGCAAACCTTCCTTCACATACGAGATCGACTGCAGCGCCGTGGGGTGGGTGCGGCGGGGAAGGGAGGAGAGGACACCTTTCCCGCCGTGCGCGCAGGCGCCATGCCACCTTTCCAATCTCTCCCTCCCCTCATCGAAGAACCTCCCCTCCCTCCTCCCCCACCCCCTCCGCCTACCTTTAACCGTGCACCTCCCCCACTACCTCGCTTCTCATCTCGCGTACAAACACACAGACAGATACACACGCGCCTTGTCGCGCGGAGCGAGAAACCGTATAAAACAGTCGACTGTCTCCTGTCCGTGCGTCGAGTACACTGGTGCGCGCGTCTCTCACAGAGGAAGAGTTTTGTTCGGGGACTCTTTTAAGTTGTACATTTTTGGTTTGAATCGACATTATCATTCTTGACCTCTGTGGCTCTACTCTTTGTCCCTGTGAGTCCGATTCGACGAACTTGCGTGCCGGTTCCCATGGCGACCGTGGCCTCGCGGCGAACAATTGCCGGTCGCAGAGGCGTATGGGTCCGAGGCTCGCCCTTCGCCCCCTGGCGGCGCGGATAATACTCAACGCGGTCGCGAACTGTCGCCGACGGAGCTAAGGATAACATTAAGCTCGCCCATTTCATACTCCCTGCCAGGATATATTTTCTCTCGCAAGGTGCAAGGTCACAGCATACACTCACCTGGTCGAAGACTCCATGAAGCAGTTGAATCCTCCATACATGTTGTTTTAACCATCCCCGTGTCCCATTTGACGGGATATGACTCTTCGCCGCGCCCCGCGCCTGGCCGCACCCGCTCGCGGTCCCCCGCGGCTGCACCCGGCCGCTCCCACGCGCCTCTGCGGCTCTTGAGGAGGTGCCCCTCCCCGGTGTGGTGTGGCGGCGGTTATGGTCTCCTGTGCCGCGTCTTTTCAGGGGCCGATTTGAACGTTGCGCTCCGGCTACGAAATCAAATCCCTCTTCCCCCAGTCAGTTTGAAGACACTCTGCAAATCACGACGTGCTCGTCTTCCGGAAACCACCTTCGCGCCTTCGACTGTATAGAACTGTGCTTTCGTGAAATCTACGGGCCCATAAACATCCAAGATAAATGTAAAAAATATAGTCTCCTGCGTATCTGCATCTCTATATCACTCCCTCTGATCACATATCTTTCTTACTTCGTGTACTCAGAAATACTTGCATGATACTGAAAACCTTCCGCCTTAATCTTAGTGCTAATAAATCTGTCTCTTAAAAGTTCCGGAAAGTGTTCGTCGCATTTAATCCCGTGTGCCACAGAAACCATTGGTTTTGGTTTTTCGTATTTTTGAGGAATCAAGTATGTGTGCCTGGCGGAAGAAGACCGCTTCAAATTTTGATTAAAGTGTCTCTGTGCATATCTCTTACAAAGAAATTTTAATGTGTACCTAATAACCCCTGGTCAAGCATACGTATTTAAAATATAAATTGCAAACACATGAAACATAGAAACGTTTGCTACGTGAGAAAGCATACGTAAATATCATACATTTAAAAATTATCTGTTAGACGCGAGTCTTTGTATCCAAAGTAAGGTATAAGGCAGTTCTACAAATTTATCTAGGAGTATCTATTATGACCAATTCTTCGCCGGAGGAAGCAGCTGTTTTTGTGGACTTCAATATCGCATAGGCTGATTTCTTCCGTTGTCTTCTTCTCTTCATTGTAATCGCTGTCGTTGTTGTCGTCGTCGTTTGTAAGACGAGCTGCATGAGTGGCTAGTTATCTTTACATTAGAGAATTATATTTCTTCAGTGTCGTTATTGCTGTGAGTAGAAAATCGTTTTCCATCCTCGACAGTGGTGTGGGGAAAATTGAAAAGCTCGAATTAAAGTAGCTGTGGAGTATAGCTAAATTAATCGAGAAGGAATATATTTGTGTGAACGAAAGGCGAAGAGAGGTATTGAATCGTATGTGAGGGCAACAAGAGTAAATACGTCTTGGGTAGAAATAGTGTACACACACACACACGATTATTGGTCGTTTATACTTCAAGGATGCTGTTAGTTGGTGTTTGTGCATTTTTCATTCAGAGAATGATCTTTGTTTAGTGATAAGCTAAGGTTTCATACACATCGAAAAAATCGCCTGGAATATTGAATCCAGGTCGTGTGTCGTTCTTTCGGGGAAAGGTATTTTAAGAGGGTTTTCGGAAAGGTTGCAGGTCCTCTTCAAACCTCTTGAAAGAGGCGGAAAAAATCAAGTGCTTCCAAAGTTAAAGAAATAAGTGTTCACCTGTTTGTGGTTTTTTTTACTCCTGGTGTCCTTCCCATTTCTTCGATGATATCCTGCAGATGCGTCCCTATCGGCTGTCTAGTTAACGTGGTTGCTAAGTATACCCAAAAGAAAGTTATTGCGGTGACAACATTCGCCAGGTAGTTATCAGAGGTACCACCGAGTACCGTATTGGTATCCATCCCCAAAGCAGTGCTTGCATTTTAGTGCAATCAACGTATTTTACAGTTCATCTCCGGCGGTTCCCTCGACGTACCTCGGCCGAGGAGGGACGTCATCGGACGGAGGTGCAGAAGCGGAGGTCTCGTGAGGACGCTGCTCGATAGTTCGACGACGCTGGAGGAGACTTAAATGTGCGTCGACGTCGCGTGAAGCGTCTCTTGCCCGCGAGTCATGGCCGTCTCGGGGATGCCTACCCGGGCGGCGGGTGTTTCCGCATTCGCCTTGCCCATCTTGCTGTTGGCCACCCTCTCGGCGTCTCTCTCGCCGTCGTCCGAGGCGTCGAATTCGCCGCCGGCCGTGGTGTCTCCATCGCTGAGCTGCGTGTGCACGCCGTCAGAGTGCGAGGAGGTTCGCGACTGGGAGTGTCCTGGCGGGGGCGTGGTGTGGGACGCTTGCGGCTGCTGCCGGGTGTGCGCCCGTGTGGAGGACGAGCCCTGCGGCGGACCCGAGGGCTTCCACGGCTCCTGCGCGCCCGGACTCCACTGCGTGCTCGACCCCAGCCTCATGCTGCTGCCACCCAGGGGCACCGGGCACCGCGTCTCCGAGGCCAGAGGAACTTGCAAGCGTGAGTACCCTCTTTTTATGACTTCCTTCCATTTTACAGGCGCTCACAATTACGCGGTACCGGTGGGCAAAGCCCACCCCAACCGGTTCAAATTCAATTTGGCAAGCAATGACGGGGGATGTGAATGATGGGTGTGGATGTGTAGTGTTTGCGTGAAAGAGAAACTTAAATTTACGTTTCACAGTAATTTAACCGAGAAAAAGTTTAATTTTTAAAATATATTTTTCCAATTCTTTCCTTTTATCATTTTTGTTATTTTATATTTTTTTATATTTTATTGATTTTTATATATATACATTTTTCTTCTTACTTTCCTTTTTGGATAGGTACTGTTTTTATTTTCTTTATTCTTTCTTTTTTCAATACTTTCCCATAGGCTTTTATTGACTTAAGAAGAAAAAAGCCCTTATTATCACCCAACGATTAACGTAAGAACTCAAATACTAAAGATGATAGAAAAGACTCATAGACGAGTAATTTGTTGAGGCAGTTGTGTAGTTAGGACACAAGGATCGTAGTCCCATTTGTGTATTTTAATATCATCCTGACCCTGACTCCAGACACTCCTGCTTACCTTCTCCCGACTGGGAGTAATGATTTGCAGGCTTAAATACTTTTTAAAATATTTCCATTTATTTACTTACTTCAAAAGGATGCCTTTTGGAGAGTTGGTCTTCAATAAATTTTATCACATGAGTACTCTTGGCAACATTTAGAAAATTTATATTTTCATCATCAGGGCTAAAACAGATAGACATAATACATGTATTAGCAATTGTTTTTCACTCAAATTATTGAAAAAAAATATTAGGTTACCTTCAAGTGGAAAATTAGTTTAATAATTCAGAATATGCAGACATTTCTTATGTACATTTACATTTGTCATGGAAACTGTGATTAAATATTTCTTAGTAACTACAACATTAGGATCGAAAAAAATGAAATGGAATCTTAATACTAAAAATGTGGTTATCAAATAAGCATATCTATGAAATATAGCTGGATACAAAAGTGTCTAATAACGATTATGTATTACTCATAATTCCTGAATGTACCTAACATATTTGTGCGTGTACCAGCTAGCGACGAGCATGGAAACTAAAACGATACTACTTCTAAATACGATTTGTGTAACACATTAACCCTAAAGGAGCCATTGGTGTAAGAGTATAGTATTTTCATAGTAGACCGCGGATGCCATGGGTGAATGTGATGGAGGAGTCCCTTAGGAGGAGGGATAAATTAGAGTCGCAAGAACGAGATAACATTTGTGATGCATGAATACGGAAGGAGCGACGTAGATATTCAAGTATAGAATGGAATACAAAATGTTAAATTTATAATTCCAAGACAAATGTGTCCCTTAGGAACATATATGACTATGCATATCTTTAGAGTCAAACAAATTATACAATAGCAAGATACATGAGATGTATTAATATCACAAAATCCGACGAAATATTTAATAAACCAGCAACATTATAAAAATAAATCAGATGATGTGCAGTGTAGCACCATATTTAGTTCACTTGAAGTAATATTTAATTTTATAAATTTTTAAATTTATTTGCATTTTTAGATTGTTTTGCATCTTCTGACAAGTGATTTCATACTTCGCAGGAGTTGACATGGGAATACCTAGCGTGTCGATTAAGGTATATAGAGTTCTTCCATGCGGCGTGTTGGACGCTTATTTTTCCTAGTATTGTATTGTACATTCCGGTGCAAATACGTGGGAAGTTCTGTCGTTATCAACTTGTATATGTATTTTGCTTTAGTTAGTAAGCGCCTATTATATATAATATATGGTAGTGTGGATGAAATAATTTTGAGATAAACAGTTGCATTGGCCTACCACAAGTAAAATTAAGGGTATTGTCTCTAAATACACGAAAAAGAAAATCTCCAACTCTACTGAACTTGACATTCAGCCGTGACTTTTCAAAGACTTTCGGACTTGTGGAATGGAATTGTGCAGCTAACGTCCACTAATCAGGTGT
The DNA here is from genome assembly GCA_963573305.1 of Pyrrhosoma nymphula. Lineage (NCBI taxonomy): Eukaryota > Metazoa > Arthropoda > Insecta > Odonata > Coenagrionidae > Pyrrhosoma > Pyrrhosoma nymphula. The sequence continues at coordinate 73,542,825 of OY754337.1, forward strand.
TTTACACATAACTAGATTCAGCTGAACAACCTATGATGGCTTTATATTTTCAAAATCTGGCCAAGTGTTTTGTGTCGACTAAGTTCATGTCGACGAATCCCATAATGGCGTATAGGAGCATATTTTCCTGGTTGTTACGGTAGAAGATCCGCAGAGGTCTTATATTGGACAGCGTTTGAAGCGACGACCGACTCACAACTGCCATTAAGTATAATTTTGCATAATGATATTCATATATTAATTTGAGCAAACTATTATTGAATGATGTGTGTCCTATTAATCCAGCTATAATGACCAGAACATCCGAACACGTGCGATGTCAACATTGCTGTCTATAAATGGAGAATTGTTGTTCCAACAATGCTGGTTCGATCCATTTGCAGTGATCTTGAAAACCCCTAATCTAAGGTCTTGTTAAAGTATTCAAAACTGCCGAAATTGTAGATTAATATCGCAGAAATCGTAATAAGAAATCAGCGATGGAATACGTTGATTTTTTTTCTCGTGGCAATTTCTTCCTAAGGTATTGTTCTAAAATTGTAAAAATACTAGTGAAAATTTCGGAAAGAGCTACGGTGAGTGACGAATTTAATGAGCACTTCCATTGCTGAAAACTTTTTGCGAATACTTAACTACCGAATCTTTTATTTTTTCTCTATACTCTGAGTAATCTCAAATTTATTTTCGAATTTTCATCCATTAAATTGTCTATGATAGACACTTCTCCGAAATTTGCTGTTTAATTTTACTACGTCCAACAACGGTGGCCTTAATCTGAGATTATTTTTTCAAAACAGCAGTTTGAATCTTCCTAATTACTGTTAATGTATTAACTGTTATCAAATGGCTTACTTGCATTATATAGTATCATCAATTTTGCTGGTTTCCTTCGCGTCTACATTATTGTGATGCAATGGTGTACCTAACTAGCTAAATTGAAAGATGAGTTTTTAAACCGCTGGGACTTATCAAATTCCTGTTATTCGAGGTAAATTACCTTCTCATAGCGCTTATTTGTACCATAGTATACTTGTAGGTATTTTATCATTCATCAGTTAAGAATAAAAATATAATAGCCTGTCTTAAAAAACCAGAGTATGCGATCTTTAGATGAAAATATTGTGTATCTATCGGCCAGCTATAATCATCTTATGTCAGCTATAATCATCTTATGTATTCATCAAGTCTCGTCACTTTACCTTTCTCTGTTCATTTTGATGCGTTTATGCTACTTTGATGAATTTTCAATGAGTTTGCGACAAACTTTGCCTTACTAAGCATAGACGCTAACCGCTCTGAATTTTAATTGCATTTTTATATGCGTAGCATTCTTTGGACTGAACGTAAAGGACTCGCAGTTTCTTTCTCAAGCAGTTACTTTTGTCGACTTAACACTAAGGAATCACTTAGCTCTGGATAGTACCTGACAGTACTCTTTATGCGTTAAAATTTCCCATTTGGTATTCTGAGAAAAAGGTTTTTTATCTAAGTCTCTTAATGTTCCCCCATATGCAATTCTCTTTCAGTAATGTTTTTATTGGTCCGTAGAATCAAATCCCACGGAAATAATGAGCTGCTTCTGTGTGTGTTCGAGTAGGGTTAGTGGTTTTCACATCCACAATCATTGAAAATTTTTTCAATAATTAGCTTTGCATTGAAAGACAAAGGCGTATTTATTCTACCCCTTAAAACTTACCCATAATTCTAAAAACTATTTACCGTCACGTCCCCTCCATTCATTATGGTAGGTATTTTTATGGTTTCATAGGATAAAATAATAATTAAATTAAAGCTATTGGCCGTATGGCAGATAAACTAATGAAATTAAGCTTGCAGTGTATGTGAATTTCTTGGGTTGATTGGCCGAATTTTGTTGAACACATTTTTCGCAATATTTTATAATATGAAGAAATGAATGAGAATACTCATGGACTGTAAGTTTCATGATGCAATCGCAGAGAATATTTTGGTGCAAATTCAATGAAAGCTTATGGGTTTGCAATAATCTAAGCACTTTCGTTTGAGCTACAAAAGTGATTTGTTTTAGTAAAATAACACCTTGATATGCTTTGGGGGAACGTTAATCTTGAGATTTCGACGTTTTTAGAAAACTACAATGGAGTGCGTATTCCAAAAGTTTAGTCGTAACTACCGGTATGTTTTAAGCATGTTTTAATCTTTGAGGATGTAGGAGAATACGTTTGGAGGATTGTTGACCTGATGTTATTTTAAGGCTGCAAGCTAATTAAGAAGGCAATTTCAAAAGGGTTAGAGTCGGTTTTAACGTGATGGTAATACGAGGCATTTTAGGACGAAGAGGCTTTTATTCCGCTATGTATTGATGTGACTGGTTTAAGACAGCATTAGTGAAAATCTCCGACTGTGGACTTAATTCTCGGAAAAATGGAAGTAGGTCTAGTCTAAGCCCGTGACTTAGAGTGCATAAATCCCTTGCAAATAACCATATGATGCTCTTATGTATAATATATCTCCCAGATATACGATCTATTTTTATAAACAAATTTAAAGTAATCTTATTTATTTAAAATTTACATTTGAACTCCTTCCATTTTAAAAAGGTTCAAATGCTCTATTTCCCCACGTTCATTGTTTATTTAAAATGATCAAAATTGTTTGAGAAACCAATAGTCAGACGCGGAATCAAATTTAATATAGTCACTGTTGATTGGAAATAAAATGCAATTTAGACGCACATTTTAGTATTCATACACTCAATTTTATTTACCAATAAAACATCAATCCTCTGTGGAGTAACATATACGTAAAATAGCGAAAGCCGTGTACTATTCTAGTCCAGAAAGTGATAAGATACCTTCAAGTTTTAATTTGGTTTAAACATTAATAAATTACCTTCGTGCTCCCATATTCAATTACTCGGTCATTCCCTGATTTTATAAGTTTTCTCATATTCCTGGTTGAAGATGATGGCTGCAAGCCTTGATAATTTGAGCTTTTACTGCTCGCATACATAACTTATTGAATGAGATACTTAACCGTATTTTGCGTATATTTTCACTTTTTCTAACTACCTGTACAGTATAGGCAGAGCTCTTGTTCTTTAGCTTACAAAGTTTTGGAGAAATTCGTAGTTGCTAATTATCCAAAGTTGGGCTCGATGATTTTCAATTAAAAACTTTTTAACTTCAACCTGGTGATGAACTAATAGAAGACGTAGGCGTTTGGGCTATTAGTTAGACTTCCGCGCTATTTGATTGGTAATTTTTTTCGTTTTCCTTTATTTCCTTTTCTTCCGTGTCCGTTGGCCGGTTGACGATAACATTTTCGCAAATGCTCCCTTTTCAAGAGTACCCGTCCTACAGGTCATGAGTGATAATAATGTATCTTATATCATGATATCGATGGGGATGAAAGATATTATATCGCACATATAGTTAGTGAATTTGTTACATTTAATTACCACAAAATCCACCTGGCAGTCTGATATAGAATTAGCAAGGAAAATTCTGTTTAGGAGTCCGCTGATCTAAAAGTATTTGATGTTTCTAGGTGGATACCTTCGTGTCTGAGGCAAAATCACTCAGCGTTAAGTTACTCGAGTTCTCATAAAACTTTTTCTCAAAATCGTTTTTCTGTCAATTTTTAGTCTATCATTTTATATACTGTGGAAAAGTGGAAATTTTCTTTGGTTACTTCTACTGTGTAAGGCCTGAATCTGTTGAAATTAAGTGAACCAAGTTCGTTAAAGACGATTTAGTCTTAAGTTTGAAGTAAATCATCAGACTTTTCACTAACCATTACAAGAAATGAAACTAAATCCACCCAGTCCTATATTTCACAACAACTTAAAACACGTTTCACTTAATTAGCGATGATCACCAAATTATGTGACTTCTTTGTCTCCCCGATATTAATAAAAATCGGCTCTGGATTGGTTGAAAGATGACACCAAACCACCTTAGACGCGTGGTTTCGTATGGGAGCATTCAAAGTGTATTAACACTGCTCATCAGCCATTGTAATTGTGTTTAGGAGTGTGTCGTTGCTATGCAGATACTCGCGCCATCGCAATGGTGAACACTGGACTCACTAGGGCATCAACCCGGATGTTAGTCAGCTAGACGAGGGCATCGATCATTCGAGCCCAAAGCTATCTGGTAAAACGACAGATACAAGGAAGAGAAGGCCAGTTCCTGCCCCAAGGTGGTTTGCCTCAAAAGCTTTCCATACCTGAGATCACCAGCCAAGACTTTGAAGCGGCTTCACCTAGATTTATTCACAATATTTTTGCTCGTTGCAGGTATTAACGAAGCATGTGGCTTCCATTATTTTTTGTTTATTTCGAGCAATAATATTTCTGCGCAGGGCTCAAAATGCTTGCGTCGTACTTCGACTCTTACCCATATTTGATACAAAAGCAAATAATTTATGTTATCACTTATTCATTCGAGGAGCTTCCGATCGTGTGAATTTTTTTAGATCGAAGTTCCGTGCAATGTAACTCTTGAATATACTTAGGGAGGGTGGAATAGCTCTAGGATATGTCAAAAATGTAGATTTTTATATTTGTGATCTCCAAGCCGCCTAAGAACATCAATAGAGAAGACGGATACCTGACGGACGGATAGTGATTGGAAGAGTTCTCTGAGAAAGTGCCAACCAGAAAGCAGCAAGTTCGCGGGATACCCAATGTAAAGGTGGCCCAAAAACTTAAATCTTGTCCTCGACCTGACGACGCTGGTTGGAACACCAGCGAAATATTTGTCAACCCAAGTCAATGCATGCGGAGAAGATCCGAAAAGTGGAGAGAAGCACTGATCAACGACACTGAAACCTTAGAACCACGTTGGTGTAAGGTTTAGCAGGTCCTTGAGAAAGCTATTATTAGGCTCAAGATTCACTTCTCTTTACTTAAACTATGTTGTTATAAGCTGATTATTCTTAATACTTAAAGCGTTTTAGTCTACCTATGACTTCCGTACGTGGTCTACCGATTGGTTATCAGAGTGAATGTTTGTTTATTGTTTATTTGTTAATGTAGATCGGGATGTCGTGTATACGCATAAGTTTCTCACCTTCAAATAAATTTGCGATGGAAACATTAAATACGAATATAAATAAATTCTCCCATCTAAACTGCGAGGATTGGTTAGTGGAAAAAAAACGTAGAAAGATCTTCCTAACTTCTAGTGTAATTCCTTTCAGAGAATGAACCTCTCGACTTATTTTTCCCGGACTCCTATCTGAGACACCCTCTGCCATATACCCGCTCTCCCGGGCCTGACTGTATATTTGACGGGAGATGGTCGGGATGTCGCCGGGGATCTTGTAGTCTCGCGCCCCGAGTTGCGCAGAAGCCGATCTCTTTCGCACGCCAAAACTGGACTCGACCTGAGGGAGTCCGTAGCTAATTTTACTTGTACCTTGATTATCATGTCTACTTCTATGCTCCGGTTACCGAAACTAGGGCATTGGATTAGGGTGAAGATACACCAGCCATTTTATTTTTTTATTAAAAGAAATGTTATTCATCATAATAGCCGCGCGCATTGTAATGATGCATTTAAATTTAACGCTACCATGCTGAGATTTTCATATTATCCCAAATTGTAATCTAAAAATAATGATGGAACACATCAGTCCATGTGCTTATATTACTTATGTTAACCGACTGTATCCGGATAAAACTTGGGGTCTCATGCGGTGGGACTTTACTTGCTTGCATTATTCGTGTTTAGATAGACTCCTATCCTACTTTTATCAGTGCTACAAGTTCTTCTTCATTCTAGGTTGGTTTTTAATTCGGAGAGGCAACCGACGTAAAGTAAGGAAGTGTGAAGTTATTTGCGTTATTAGGGACAGGTCGTTGGGAAGGTAAGGGAAGGATTAATCTGGTAAGGGGGGTGGGACACCAGGCTACGGCATTAGCTTATGACGAAGGGAGTCAAGGGGGTTTCACTTCAACGACTCATCCAACGGACGGAGAACTGCACTTGATTAGCTCACCACTTAAGACCCAACTATAGATTGAAATTCGTCTGAAAAATATGTCTATGCCGAGATTCAAACCCGGGCCCTGCAGAATGAGTAGCCAATATATAGCCACAACATCAACCCAAACCCCCGTTTCCTAGGTATTTAAACCTACAGTAATCACTATCTTAAACTCAGTTTAAATCGACCGATATTAGTGCAGCATGAGACATACGGTCAGTACCTACGTTACGGTTAACTTCGTAGAAAAATATGACGCTAGTTATCTCAGCAAAATAATGATGTTGGGTAGCCACGTGTTTGTCTTGTTTTCACAAGCACACCTAATTTACTTTCTTCACTGACACCTGATACGCTAGAGGGAATGTCGCCAAATGAATCCAGGTTAATACTACTCCCTGGATTCTTTTGCGACCACGATTGAGCTCAAGAAGTTGCCGCATTTCGCTGATTTTCGTTGTGTGTATGAATGGTAAGTCCAGTGATAAATAAATACAGCTAGAGTTACACTACTGATATAAGTGCTTAGGCGAGAGCAGCTATAGGCTTAAAGACTATAGGCTAGGTTAAGCTTACTTGAGAAACTCAGTTCATGCGAGTTTTAGGTTGACACGGAATATTTTATTTGAAAGAGACCAAAGAGATAAAATGCGTAGGATAAAATGCCGAACCAAGAGCTACAAAAATTCCGTGCATAAAAAGGAAAGTTCAAGGGTGTAAGACATCACAAATTTAATTTATCGCTCTTTCTCTCCCAATTCATATTTTGTATTCCATCATTTTTCATGACCAGTGTCCTAAAATTGTCTGCCACCGAGTAGTATGTGTATATATAAATGTAATTAATGTATTTTATGGATGTTACTTTTCCTAACGCTACATTTGGGGGCCCAGTGTTAGTGTGTTTGACTCCCAATCGGAGGGACGGCGAAAAAATATGAAAATGGAAAAAATATCACTTTCCTGAAACGAACCAACGAGAATTTTCTACATGCATGGGGAAAATTTCTTTGCGAAAGGCACTGATGGCGAGATATCAGCTGCCGCAGCTTCGGGTGAGAGTGAAGTTCACGATGTGGAAGGCAACGGGAAAACACCACAAACATCACCCTATAAGAAGTAGCCTTGCAATCATATGAACTTATCGATGCGTGAGAATAAGAGAGCTTCACTGTTGAATAGAAAAGTACACACATTCTTCTTTCTCCAGCACCATTGAACTCTGCATAAAACTAAGCGAGAGACTAGTCCAGCGTAATGCATTTAATTTTTCGTCCTTCCCGTCCTCCGATTCCATTTTGCAATTCTCTCTTCTTCATAGCTGGTGGATACTTATATATCTGTCACAGACCTTTGAGATTCATTGCGGGGTAGCATACAGATGTAGAACAAAGGAAGATACACTCAAAGGAGCACACGGAAAATTTACTGGAATTTTGCGTCAGGTCATTTTGTAAACAGTAACTTAAAACTAATATGATTTGCATAATACTTTACGGTAGTCGCTCTTTTCTTGCTATCCGTGAAACGTCACCTGTCTCCTTATCAACAAAAAATGGTTTTTCGTGAAAGTGCTAGTAATTTAGAGTCACCATAATAAGTATCATTCAACCTTTGTAGAGTGAAAGTGGCACAAAACCGGACGCCGTTAGTTTTGGTGGTGGGGGTCGAGTTGAACATGCGAGGCGACGGACATCCAGTCCTCGGTCACGACCGATTGGCAGTGGGCGTGCGGGGAACTTCGGGTTCCCCCTCAAGTTAGATGGCCCTGGGGTCGAATTTTAGCGAAGGATATCGTCCCCAGAGGAGCCTTTAGCCCTTGGTCAGGGGAAAATTCAAACCCACGAGCAGGCCAGACTTTGTTGTATGTGCGGTGGAGAAAATATCCCAATGCTTCAGTGGCTTCGAAGGCGCTCTTCCGAAATTCCAAGAGTATTCATCCCTCGACAAATATTCTTTTGATAGGGTAGTTTGAGCGAAATATCACTTCACCTAGAATTTGGTGAATTTGTGCTCATTTTAAAGAAAAAACTATAATTTTTCCGATGATATCAAAGTACTAACCCCTTGTCGAACTACTTTGCGAGAAATTTGCCTAAAATACAAGCTGTTTCACACGGGATAGATTACCGTGCGCTACAGAGGGAGATTATTGAAAAAATAAGGATTTTAAAACACCTAGATTTCGTCAAAAAACTGTGTGTAGTTTGTATGTTTTCTAAACTTATTTATAAAATAAAAATATATAAAATGTAATCTATTAAAAACCGCAGTTATTTTTACAGAATCGCAAAATAAACCTACTTTTCCGAAGGCGTTTTCACCGTATGGAGTGAAAAAATGAGTCAAGTTAGAGCCTAATGTAAATATATTTATTTAATTACTGAGAATGTTTGACAAATACATTTATATTTTTGCGCCATTAATATTGCAGTATTTAATTCATACTGCTTACAGATGCTGAAATTAAAGAATAAAATTCTGAGCATGGTCCGCATTAGCACTAAGGAAATATCTACCTCAAACTACCTTACATGATCGACTGGTTATTTAAGAAGGCGTCCGACAATTGACGTCATTAGTGCCATAAAAGATTTTAGTGGTAGCAATTTGAAAGTGATGAAAGTTTTGGAAAAATGGTGAAGGGTGGAGAGAAAACCGGCGTTGCCATTGGTTTGCTCTTAACGATAGGCGCCAAGGGGTACGCCATTTAACGTCCCTTCCGACGGACGGTGTACTATACACTCAAAGTGCTGTCCACTAAATATCCAAATAGGGATGTGGAATTTCGTTAAAAAGTCTCCACCAATGCCAAGATTCGAACTGGAGCATTCAGGATGGGAAGCCTAATAGACTATGAATAATAATATTACAAGTGAAAATGTGACGATTGTCAATCATACTGGTAAAGTTGGGTATGCCTTCATGCTATTTAAAAGGTATTGTAGAATTGAAAGGTAATACGTATATCCTCATAAGCTTTTGTAGCGGGTAACTGGGTCGTCGGTGTTCACTTTTACTAATATTCGTTTACTTTTTACTAATCTGCTTACAATGCGTATCACTTCAACTCTTTGAAAAATCAGGTTTTCAGAGGTAAAGTCTTTTTCACTTCCACTCCTACCCTTCTCCAGCGTCCATTCTCACTATTCAATCCACTAGACCTGAAATCAACAAACTTTATGGATGGGAGATCCAGATCCTCCCAGCAATTTAAAGATATGTTCACGAGCCAATGATATTTGAGGTCATATGAGAAAATTTCATATGAATATTATAAAATGTTTTACCTAATATAAATGGTATCTCCGTTATACTAAAACAGACATAATCATCACCGTTAGAATAAAAATCTTTGAATAAATATGAATGAAACTATGGAAGCTATAATAATTTTCTATTATAATCCGGAGTCTTATTTGACGTACCGCAACTAGCCGATGTCAGACTGATTTCTTCGTGACTTAGCGTTCTGCGAATTCCCTGTCACCAGCTTTTTGGATACATCTAGTTAAGTGGAAGGAGGGGACTCATGTGAGGACATCGGATATGGAAGATGGTTTTAAATTTTTATGTACTGAGCTGAGGACATGGAATTTGACTTGAGTACTGACTTCCAATCCCGAGGGCCCGGGTTCAAATTCAGGCTGTGATATTCACCGAAAAATATACTGGCAGGGATATGTTTGGTGAAATCACTCTCTACTTGCATGCTTAGTGGGTAGAATTCCAAGTGAATCACTCTGTCCGTCTGATGGGAAAAAGCCGTGGTCACCTTGGCGACGTTTATTAAGATCAGGTGAATGCCGACGTGGGGTTTCTCTCAACCATTCCTACTTTCCATCGGTAACCCTAAACTAGGGCGTACCTAGGGTATGGCAGGTAGGACAGATACCCTGGGCGTCACTTGAAGGGGGCGCCAAAACAATCAATTTTTTTTAAAACTCATTAGTTATTCAAAAAAACTCGCACAGGTTATAGAGGGCAAATTACACACTTATAAAGTATACACCAAGTATATTTTTCTATCTTTTGAATTTCATTAGAAAAGGCATTAAAACTGCTTCCCAATTGTGCACTACAGACTTTTTAAAAGTGGCCCCAAATTCGAGCAATGGCTAATGCAAATTACAAACATTTCTGTCTCCCCGTCCATGGGTGCCATATATCTTAGGCCCTTAAGGTAGTTTGAGCGAAAAATCACTTCACCTAGAATTTGATGAATTTGACCTCATTTTAAAGAAACAACTCTCATCTTTCCAATGATATCAAAATATCAACCCCTTGCCGAACTACTTTTCCAGCTATTTGCCTGTAAATATAAGCTGTTTTACATGGGATAGATTATGGCTGAGCGCTCCAGAGGGAGAATATTGATGGCAGTAGGAAGTTATAACCCCTAGATTTCGTCAAAAAACTAACGGTGTATAGATTGCATATTTTCTCATCTATTTATAAAAAAATAATCTATTGCTCACCACAGTAACGTTTACAGAATCGCAAAAAACCTACTGTTTTGAAGGGTTTTCAGCCGTTCGGCGGAAAAAAATGAGTCTTGTTAGACACCTATGTAGTTTTATTTATTTAATTACTGAGATTTTTGGGCATATATAAAATAGCGCCATTATTATAAAAATATTTATTTCGTACTTCTTACAGACGCTGAAATCAAAGAATAAAATTTGAATATGGTCTCCACTATGACTAGGGAACTATATCGCCCCAACCACCTGAACTGATCAGCATATTCACTTGTCCTCGAATTGCGCAAGTAACCGTACATTGTCTGTCATCTAACTAAATTAACTAAATGATTTGACGTGTGACTACCTATTGTGGCAAGTGCGGACGAGTCCTCCTGAGAATTCGACGCAGTTTAAAAACATGCCCTGCGGGCCACCTGTTTTCCACCGCACTGGATGAGTCACGCGGGACTGCTACTATCCTTGGCAGGACGCAAGCAGTTCAGATGACGGGTCGGTGTGCGACGAGTCTGACCGTGTTATGTGAGCAGTTCGATGCGAATGTCTGGGAGAGACTTAATGAATGAGCGTAAAGGTTTTGACCGCTAATGGGTTGGTGCCTTCACCACTACTGCCACGTGTGCCCACAGGAGAGTATCGTCCGTACCCTTGAAATATTCGAGGGAAAATGTTCTCTGAATTCTGAGGAAAGTTGGGCATGAAATTTGTACCTATGCCCCTTGCATCTACATCTGCAGCCTATTGTGCACTCATGAATTAGTTAGCCATCCAGAGGATTGCAAGACTTGGTAGATGTGTTAGAAAAACTTTTGCGTGAAATACGGAATAAAATATCACTCGTGGGATTTTATTTTCCTGGCAAAGCGAGGATGGCCATAAAATAAGGGGGACACAAACTGTATTAAGAAATTTAATTTACTAAATTAATTAGTTACCTGAGTAGGGAGATTCAGGAAAATGGGCATAGTAGTCAAGGTATAAGAGGGAGAATAACGTTATCAATAGCGAATAGAGAGTGTAGCTTTGTATAGCGTAGAAACATCTATTTTGTGGGAAGAGGGTAAAAAATGTTGCAGGCGTTTGAAATGTGGGAGTAAAGGAGAATGGAGGAGGTGAGATGAACAGGGAGGAAGGCTTGCGAGGAAGTGCTCGGCATGGTGGTGATGAAGAGGAAAACTATGGAGGAAATTAAGAGAAGGCAAAGTAGGTGGGTGGAACAGGAAATGGGAGGTGAAGTGTTGCTGAAGGACGTGATAAAGAAAGGAATGTTGGGCATGAGAGGAAAGAAGAAGATTTAAGAAAGGGAGGAAGAGAGGTACGACGTAGGCCGAGCTGAAGAAAAAAATAGTGCATGGAGACAAGTAGTTTCAGCTGTACATTATTTGTAAATCTGTAGATTAGTAGACTGACATGATGAAAAAATAACTTCGTATAGCCCATACTAAAACTTTAATTTCCGACCTAGGTTTCGACTGCTCGGCAGTCCTTATCAAGGTCAGAATGATAATAACTGCTTATTTAAACGTTTTAGTGTTAAATATACTGTTATTTTGTCATCATGTCTGTAACGATGTTCCACTTATTTACAACTACCTCTATTAATATTATTAGTAGGCTGGTAGATTAACTCGAATAAAAGTAACTGATTGTGAAATGAAATGAGTCTTCCGGAAGTTGTCGATAATTTTCGGGAAATACGATTTTCGGGTGTCAATTCCCGTCCACCAAGGTCCCAATATGTCGGGTCTTTAAAAGTTGTATTAGGGATCGAGACGAAAAGCTAAGGGGTAGTAAAATTGGGGCGAACCAGCGTGGAAACTATACCTGTGACCCCTATATACCTACTTTTTCGGTTCTACGGGCGCTCACCGTAAGGTGCGGTATGATATGAAATGTGACCCTTGACCGCTGTCTGGTTAAAGTTTTAACCGAGATAACCTGATCCACCTGAACCTGATGGAATGACAAAATTGTAAAGCAGAGATACCCTTGAATGACTGCGCGAATACGTAAAAGATTCATAAGAATGACATTAAGGGTAATATCCCCTGCCGTATTTTCATTAGTTCAATGTCGCAATTTTGCGTATGCATAGATCTCCCCGGTCTACTTCTTGGCTTTCATTATGTCCGCTCATAAGCCCTGTAATGCATTTCTGCTACTGCAGCAGAATTCACCCCTGACGCATCAATGTCCATCTCTTTCTCGACCTTTAATCGTCATCTATTTTTAGGTAAACAACTCTACGCACTAACGACCTGTACCCACGAGAGCACACACTACATAAAATTTAATATCGAAGTGCTCTCCTCACCTGAAATATGCAATTCTTAATATAGCCATTTTTAGAATTCATTAATCGACTGTTCATAAGCAAATGATATTAGCACTGCAAGCGCCATACACATTGATTGTGATGATACATCGATATTGATGCATCGTTTTTAATTAATAAAAGAGAAGGTTGTCCGTGCTGACCAAGTATAAATGTTGCTTTTGCTTTTGTACTTATTTAGGTCCTATTTAAAAATTGACGTGACGTTGATATAAGTTTTGATATACAATGGTAACTAATCATTGATCGAATGAGAATCCTTTGTGAATATAATGGGGGAGGCAATGGACCATTAGAGTTAACAGTATTTACTAAATTGACTCTCTCTATGGGTAACATAATATGAAATTTGCATCAAGCATATCTCCTAATTGATTGATTTGGTTTAACTGCAGTAAGGCCTGTAGTTTGACTTCTCAGTCATTTAAACGCTACCTTTAAATGTTTAGTTTCCGTCCCATTCATGCATTAACTTTGCACAAGCCCTTTCTTTGCCTTACAACCTATATTTTATTGAAAATTGCTCTCCTCCGGTAATTAATAATGCTGTGCTGTGAAACATAGTCGTCCATATCGCAAGTTTGGCGTTCTCAACTCATAATGAAGGCGGCTTAAAGACTTTAACGGAAAACTTCAAAAAGATTTTTTAGATTGACTTAAACTTAATTCTAAAAGCTTCTATGTGAATTAAATTTCAACAGAGGATGAGGAAGCTTGCTGGGGACTATAAAAGGAATGATATCTCACAAAAAACTGGAAATTCCTTGATTAATCTATGTATTCTGTCTATATGACTTGTATTGCTGGTGGTATTATCCAAGATTGAGCGAAACTTGAGACACTAAAACTCAGTTGTGATGCTGGAGGAATATGCTTAGAGATAATTGCAAGTAGATTGCATCCAAGGCTTGCCATTTTCCTATTATGTTCAACGTGCATAATAACTATTGAAATTCGTTCTGGGCGCCGGAAGGACTGGTGATTTCTGCCAACGCTTCTGTGCCATTAGTTACTCTCCCCGACTATTCGACCGCCGCTATGCAATCCTGGACTCTTCAAAGTTAGGCTTGAGTGCAGTGGAATCTCGAACGGTTACAAGGATAATGCATTATCAAATAGTGATTATTTTCTTTTTTTGTGAAGCTTCCCGTGTAGTAACTTTTTCTGGCTTCTTTCAGCCCCTTTGAACAGCTGTATTCAAAACCGTATGTGGCTCTCACTTAGGGTGTTCTATTTTACTTTAAATTTACTGAATTTCTGAATGTACCTGGGGCCTTATTCAGTAAGGACTCGTCGCGGCCGAACCTCGGAATATCCGTGGGTGTGACGTCAAAGTCCCCGACAAATCTCAACTTATGAAGGGACCTATTAGAAATTTTCGTGAATGCGACGTAAAAATTTCGTCTCTTTCGAGACTCGGACATTCCAATAGCCACTCTGAAAATCACCTTGAATTCTGGCTTGCCAATACAAAAACATAAAAGAACCATATAAAATTATGAGTAATTAATACCTTAACCAAGCGAAAAGTTGGAAGGTTCTGGGATAAAAAAATGAAAGAGAGAGATGCTGTTTCCCTCTAGTTAGGCCAAATTTCGAGTACGTCCAAATAATTTGGCCCCTTCACACACAATTTTAATACAGGAAAAAGGAAGGAAAGTTGCACCCTTCATTAAAAACTGCTACGAGCGAACTGTGTAATAAAACAGCTGGTAGGTGGACTAGGTACTCAGTACCTACACGCTACGCATAGCTTACTCCAAAATTTTAGACCAGGTGAATTTCAGGATGACAGGAAGGATATTATTTAACACCTTACTACATCTCCAGAACGGATAGAAGATAAAAAATCAAAGAGGTGCATTACCAAACTGATAGGTACATAAATTATACGCACCAAATAACTGACCAGCGGAAAAAAAACTACGAGATACGAACACATTCCGTTGACATATCTTTCATTCTTCGTCCTTCTGCTCTTCAAACTCCTTATGCTTATCCCCTCCCCCATTTATGGCTGGACTCTTTACACCCCCTGTCATACCCTATTAATAAGGTGTTTTGTAGGGTAATATAGGTAGTATAGGGTGTAATAATAGGGTAGGTATGGGGCATTGCAGAAATGTCGAATTATATCTCTCACTAACATGTTAATTTCGGGAAATCTGATCCATCAAATTATTTGCTCACATAAATCTAGCGTGCAGAATTTTGCGACGTTAGACGTAAACCTAGGCGGCTTATCTGTCGTTATGTGCACGCGTACAGTGGTTGCCACCTGACAGACAATAAAGAACGCGGACTTGATTTAAATTATTGGAGTAAGAGAGGGAGAAGCCTCTGTCGACTACAACAATGAAATCGCCTACTTAACTCCCCGTCTCGTCTCCGGCTGCCTTGCGAACAAGTAAGACGCAATAGGATGATGATTATAAGCCGATTGGACTTGAAAAGACATCAACTGAAATTCCGGAGAAACTTTTGCCATTGCAGCGAGTCGACAAATCCGTCGGGAGACCTGGAAGCTCACGTACGCCCCTTGCATTAATTACTCCTCCGTACCCTGCCCCCCACAAACCCTTACTCACCCCGCCCCCATGTCCTATCCTCGTCTGCCAAGGCTTTATGTCGGGAACTAACGAGTTTTTTGCTTGTGGAATAATGTCTCCGACTCTTGAAGCGCATTAGGGTTTTTTGAGTTCATAATCCATGCCCTGTGTGGTTTAGTACGTGGTGTAAAGCGAAAAATATCATTGTATTATTATCCTTCTCCATCCCGGTACGTATAACATTGGTAAATCCTTTGGTTTTTTTACGAGGCTCCCCTCTTACACGTAGCATCAATCCCAGTATAGCATGTTATCATTCCCTTATTAATTTTTTCCGAGGATTAATTTATACAAGAGAGCAGTCGGGACCTGTGATTGTCGGTAACTACTCGGCGGGGCTTGAAAGCAGGGCAGCCAACTCTCCCGGGATCTCCGGGAGGCCGCCGGAGCCTGAAAAAGAATTTTGCAAATCTCTTACCTCCCGGAATGTGGCGTTTACCTCCCGCTTGAAGTTTAGTCAACTGCAATAATACGAGTATATTCTTTTATAGATATCCGATTGAAGAATTTTTATCATTTTTATTTGCTACAGTTAGAACGGAATTAGTGAATGCATCTCAGTATGTTTTAATTTCAGTGTTTTCCGTCTTAAATGGTAATCATCCTTCAGTTCTAATTTATAAATTTTAATTTTTTTATATTGTCATTACTCCTTCCTTCCTGGAAATTCTATTTGAAAGTGGTATACTTCTCTATTCAACGAACTGCGTGAAAAATGTTCCGAAATGGAAGAATTTGGAGAGAATTAAAAATATTTTACGGATTTGCTGTTGATGTGGACGAAATACATACTTTTGTAGCTATGAATGCCATACTAATGTTCACTACCGCTAATGAGTATTTCCATTATTTTTTTGTGGGTTTCATAAAATGTAATCATTCACACATAAAATGTGTTCATTCATAAAATATATTAGTGGCCTTCTACCTGTTTCGAAGTCCTTGTCACGTGCGCATTATAATAAAACAGGCGAATGCTAGGTGATCAACCAAACTGTTGCTTACTTTATGGCCATTTACTTTAATATTTTTGTTTTTAAAATATTTAGCCGGGCAGACGTTGGACACGTATAGTATTCTTGTACGATTTTACATAAGATCTTTCGAGGAATCATGAAGATGGCTTTCGTTAATACAAGGCAGATATTTTACAAGAGGAGCTTCTTCTTTCAGTTTCTGGGGTAAAGAATCAGGTTAGGAATCTCACCTATCCTATATTTTGAATTTTATGCATGGCTACTTTTTTATTTTGCTCACATCCACGGTGGATAGGAAATAATTTTCTTGATAGATACATAACCTTGAAATCGAGGAAAATGATTTATAGTTAATGTTTAGCATTACTCTGTGCATAGGCTTGAATATATTTATTTAAAAAAATAGAATGTCTTCTCTATTGGCCTGATCAATGAAGTGGTACATAATATTAGCTTTTGGACTCCTTTGAAGTTATTCCTCCTTCGCAGTTAGCTTTGGAGTAATTGTTGGACGCCACAGTAATCCTCTTCTTCCTCACCACCACTATTATGATTTTCCTTGCATCATTACTCTCAACTTTTGGTTATTACCTGATTTTCACCTTAATGCCGTTGAAAGTCACTCTATGATTCATTTTGCAGTCCATTTTCTTTTTTTTGTCCAACAAATCCAGTGTGTTTTTTGGCTCAAAAGTTAGGCAAGCTTTCTCAGATTTTATCATTATTTCCTAAGGATATTTTTGTTATGGCACATTTATATAGCATTAATTCATAGTATATTCTATGTATTTAATGTTTTTAATTCTCATTGGGAACTATTCTCATGTATCACTATTCTCATGTTATACTAAATATATTGTATGAGCTATTACGACATATCTTTGCTGAGGGGTCTTGCATTTTGGGTCATCCGTGCCATTTATTTAAACTTAATCGATTGGGAGTGGAGAGTAAGTATTGTTTGGGGAGTGAAGAAGAAGTAGACAGGAAATTTAGCCTCCATTTAAATGTAGGCTGATAATGATTATCAGTTTTTCGTCCCATTAAACGGGAGGAGTATCGCAATTTAATTCCTCTTCATTGCAAAACTCTAGTCGGGATTGGTCCTCTACTCCAATACATAAATTGCCGCAGGGATTCTAACCCAGGCTTTCTGAAAGTGAAACATCTTCAACCATCACACCAATTCGGTATTAGGTTTCTGATTCTGTAGGTTAGGTCCGGACTGACAGTTGGATTGAAATATGACACCGTATGAGAAAACGAACCACAACATGACCCTGCTGAAAGTTTAACCCCGGACGAGTAATTTCTCTTGCCGCAGGCAGTGGTTGCCCTACCTGTTAAATTATTTAGAAGTAAAAAAGAATACATCCCCGGTTTACGACTTTGGCCTTCGGGGAAAGAAATATTTGTTTTTTAATGTAATCAACGGAACGGAGCATTAGCCGTACTTTTTGAGTTTTAAATCATCCACCGTGGCCGCACAGAGGTCAATTGACGCCAGAGTGTAAATCAACTTAACCTGAGTTCGTATGTGTTTTTGTTTTATTATTCTTGTGAAGAATGGGAATGTGGGAAAATGAGAAAGGAATTGAAATTGCACTTTGTAATCGGTGGTCTCACTTTCTCTTTGAGCTTAAATTACCCTGTGCCCTCTGTGCTAAACGCGTGGGCTTAAAACGTTTTCTTTCCATAAATGGCGTAATCTACCCTCGAAATTCACATTCATAGAATAGGAATATTTCTGAAAAAGATATGAAAAGTCGATCATTTCGCAATACCTAATGGTTATGAATATAAACATCTGCATTCTACCCTTCGAGCCATGGTAAATGCGTATGAAAAGTGATGATTAGGACATAACAATTACAATTGCAATGCAATTACATCATTTGTGATAAAAAATTAAAACTAGTAACTATAGTGTGTTACCTGTACGTGTATGTGACCTGTTTACATTGATTTTTCCAAAAATCCATTTTTCCGTAATTTTGTTTTATGCCATATTTGAAGAAACTGTTAGACTTACCAGAGTTATTTTCAGCTCAAATTAAAGGTAAATAAATTTACTATAGATTTAGTTCTGATAATTTTTCTTGTAGGATGATTACTTTTGCCGATATGTGGCAAGACACATGACCAAAATGAAAAAGTTTCACTTTTTGGAAAAAATTGCCTTTTTTTGAGGAGCTGTTTCTCAAAAAGTTCTGGACATACGTAGTTTGTTTTGGGCTTAAATTGTAGCACAATGTATCGTCTTTA
This sequence comes from Pyrrhosoma nymphula, assembly GCA_963573305.1. Classification (NCBI taxonomy): domain Eukaryota; kingdom Metazoa; phylum Arthropoda; class Insecta; order Odonata; family Coenagrionidae; genus Pyrrhosoma; species Pyrrhosoma nymphula. Next base: position 73,561,468 of record OY754337.1, read on the forward strand.
AATAAGTATTGAGAACTATTTTCTGTAGATCAAATATTTTAGGAGATATTGAGTAAAAACAAAAACAAGTGCAAAATTTGCGCAGTTTTCTGCGCACTGCGCAGATTGCACAAGTCTTTCGAAGCTGCAAATTTTGTTTTTACTATTGGCATAGATCCTAACAACATATTAAAAAATTAGAAATACATGACCTTTTGCAAGGTCGAGCCCCTTTTTGTGCATAAAGTTACTGGACTATAAGTTATGAAGACGGGAAAGATTTGAAAATATGGATTAGGATCGAAGACTGAAACGGAAATTGGGTTGTGTTTTTTTGGATTGTAGAATTAATGTTTTTTTCTGTAGTCGGGGTCGGTGTTAGAGAAGAATTCTGTTACTCTTCTGCATTGCATCGTTTTTGTTACTCCTGCTATTGTTACGTGGGCGTAAAATATATTCCTCCATGTTAAATCGTAATTCGTGTGATATTAATTACTCCATTTACTACGTTTTTAAAGGCCGCCATTTTTAGTCCTTTTGTACCGCGAATTCTTTTTGCCAGCGGTAATTTTAACAAAATGACAAAGGAACATAGGCCACAAATATAGTTTTGTAATTATTTCTCTTTATATTCCTACTGACGGAATTCATATCGAACAATACAAATTTGGCATAACCAAAGGGGACTTGATCCTACATCCTTAAGTTGCCGACCTGTGGTGACTTCTACCAGTTACTAGTTTTACTCTGTAAAGTGCCTGAAAGGCTAGCTTGAGTGGAAGTGGGGCGGTCGGAGTTTGAATTTTAGACAAGGGACAAATAATTTTTTGTAGTCTTACTCATTTTTGCTTTGATGGCGTGCTGCAATTATGAAAGAGTATTACCTTTTGTGCAACATACAATTAGTATTTTTTACTCTTACAATTCTTAGTGTTATTCGACCACGGTGTAAATGTTAAGAAATAAAACTCAGTCAATCAATTCTTGCTTTTGGCTTTAGAAAATTAAAATAATAATAAAAGGTTTTTGCAAAAAGTACTCAATAATTTGTTTCTAGTTATTTATTTAAGTAGCATTAATGAACAATACAGTTATAATCTTACTATTTCTATTCAACTCCTAGCCAAACACCCTTGATTAAAGTTAAAGTGCGCTGCCTTTTTCACCTTCGAATAATTTAAGGTTTACCAGTTTTATATGACTTTGAAGTCAAGAATTTTGACACCATGAATAATGTGACGCCGGGCATTTACAATGCGAAACGGCATTTTTCATCCGGATTGGAAAAATATTCATTAAATTAAATTTGAATATGTAAAATTTATATCGAATAAAAAATTGTCTTGATCTGGGAAAAGTTGTATTTTGTGTGAAAATGTCTTCGAGCGAGGTCACATGTGACGTAGCTGCGCAAAATCGTTCATTCGTAGGCTGGCTCACATTTTGCCATTCTCATTAATCAACCTTAGCTAATTTGGTGCATTCCAGCTTTTGTGATTTAACTCCTGGAGTAATTGGGAAATTTTGTCCTTGGAGTAATCATAGGTTCGCGGTCTTGCCACACGCTGTTATATTTTGGTATTTGCTGGCCTAAACTCCCGCATTGCGGTTTGCTAATAATGCAAAGACGGGACTGTGTCGTGATAAAATGCTCTAACTGCCTGCTTACATTTGGAAATTTCTTAGACAAAGCACTTAATTTTAGAAAACCTCCAAAATTCGAAGACATATGTATACAGGTATTTATTCGTTTATAAGTTATACATTGGTTGAATCAATCGAATCAATATCTGCAAATAGGCGATGATTATTTTCCATTGCGGTATTTTTTCCTCTTTTTTGACGCAACTTACACCAATTCCCTTCTTTCATTCCATTTAAGGCCAAGGCGATTCTCTATGCTAACAGTTACTGCAACGGAGTGGGAATCCATTTCAGATGCTAATTATGCTTCGATTGAACAAAATTGCAAGCATTTGAGTCGAAGAAAGCAAGTGGTCCGTCCCATCATTTATCGGAGCGGGTAGTCTATCAAAGTTAAAGCATGCAACATATACCAATGATGAAAATAATCTTGTTCCATCGTATTCTTGAAAATTATTTTCTCACCGTGTGTTGTGAGTTCTCATTTTATTGGGTACCTACTTTCCTTGCAATGGCGCGGTGTAATATTACTGTGGTGACAGGACACTCTATAATATTTAGTCTCGCGATATTTCAACCCCGATACAAATTTGGAGATAGCTTGCCGTGCTTTTTTTGCACCCTGCTTTTAACATGATGATTTTGACTGAATTTTGCCGTGAAGGATACTAATGCAAAAATTGAATTTTTCTAGCTATACCTAAGGGGTGCGCAGTCCAGATTTGAAAAGCTCGTTTCCGATTTGATTTTCTTTCGGGGGAGGCAAAATGTGCTCCCTACTCAAGTTCTGCCACGACCGCCAACCACGTTCCAAGGTCTTCCCTTAGTCTCGAGATGCAGCCGAGAATTTGGGAGGCATCGTTCGCTCCGGCGAACTGCGAAATCCGATAACCAATTCCGTTATCATCCGCTTATTTTCTGACCTGAGAAACGCTCGACTCCCCCACTTCTCCTACATTGCTCTGTCCCCGGAGGATAACTTCGGGGTTGTGTATCAGGCGAGTCAAGTGCCCGAGCGAGTCATACGTGCGCTCAGAAAGCTGAGTTGGATCCTCTTACCTGTTTCTCCCGCTGTTTGTGAATACCCATCCCTATTTCAATAGGGAAATTAACTATATATGACTAATAGAATGTTATGTTAGATACAATTAGAGGAAATTATTATTTTTTATGTTTCCCGGCTCTAGCTGGCAGGTTTCCTCATCAGCTCTTCCTCCAGTTCACTTTCTCTCAGCCAGACACGTTGTGTCCTCAAACCCTCCACCTATTTTGATGTTGTCTATTATTTGATACCTTTTCCTTCCCCTTCCCAGCTTTCCTTCCACCATTCCTTCCATTCCCGTCTTTAGCAGACAATGTCTTCTCTAGGAATGTGCAATCCAATTCCTTTTTCATCTTCTTATTCCATCAAGAGTCATTTCCTCGCCCACTCTCCTCAGCTCACTTATCCTTATAACTCACTTTTTCCACCTTCCTCTATATCCACATCTCTAGGGTATTCAGCCTTTTTTCCGCTTCCTTTTTAACTGCCCAGGTTTCGGCCCCATATAGTGTCACACTCCATATGTAGCACTTTACTAGTTTCTTCCACAATGCTTCGATCAAAAGCACTCAGAGAGTAGCTTCCTTTTCCGATGGAAACCTTATTTTGCCAATTCAATCCGTATTTTTATCTCAGCTGTACAAGACATATCTTCTGTTTTAATATTCCCCGGATATTTGAAGCTCCTCACTTGCTCTATGCATTCCCCTTCCATTTTGATTTTAATTTTCTTCCATTTTCCGCCGTTGACCATACACTTGGTCTTCTTCTTGTTCATCTTCATTTCATATTCTATAAATTTTGTGTTAAGGTCTTCTAACATTCCAATTATTTCTTCTGTGGGTTCTGCTAATGCTGCAATGTCATCTGCAAATCTTATGCACTATACTCTATTCCATCCCAAACACACCCCTCTTCTACCGTGCTAACACCCTTGGTTCATTTCTTGCAAATGTATGTTGATTAATATTGAGGACATGCAGCATCCTTGTCTCACTCCTCTTTCCAAGCCAATTGCCGTAGCCATATCACCTGCTATCCTCACTCTTGCAGTTTGGCTTATGAGGAAAATTTCCTTGTATAATATCTATAAATCCATTATTCCGATATCATGGGTTCCGTGCTTAGGTGGACGGATAGCTATGCCATGTGTAGTTGTCAATGTCGTGGAGTAATTTGAAATAGATTCTCTAAAGATAATTCAGATCTCACGATGAGAAAATTTTCTCTCTTACCAATAAGAGAAGCTTATTGGGTGATAATTATTTGAAACACGATGCAAACTTTTCTTATCAAAGAATTTATGCGTCGATGAAATGACAATGCTGTGAGAGGATCGGCCTAAGCTCTATAGTTCAGTCCTAGGGAGAAATATTTGGACACGTCCAGCTAAACACAAGAATGAGCAGTGCATTTCCAACGGCACAAATAAAAAGTCAGAATCTTACATGTAACTTGATTAGTACTGCCACGGAGGGAGTTCTTTAAGGAACATTGGACTTGTTATCAAAAATAATAAAAATGAATAACTTTGGCCTCATCATGAAGGAAAAATCTTTCTAATCGTACCAAAAGATCTGCCTTTAATATCGCACATTTTCGATATATTTTCCAAGATGTAGAATCAATTTTACGTGGAATGTAATATGGGACCATAAAGACTTAAAAAACAAGGATGCACGCATCGAGTCAAAAATGTAGCAGTGTGTATTGCTAATGCTTTCTCAATTATTAAAAAAAAAATATTTTTCACCTTAATACTTTCTATATACCTACATTAGAAAAAAACCTATTGCTCTGAAAGGGGTTTCCGTGAATGGCGTGATAAAAATAAGTTGAGTTAAAGCATCAAGTATGTAAATTTACTTAGTCATTTTCAGAGAAATTCAGCAATGCAAAAAAAGTTTTTGCGTCATCAATATTCCTTTACGCTTCTCACAACTGCTTAAATTTGAAAATAAATTCAAATATTTTCTTTTTTATGACCAGAGAGAAAACTCATTCGAAGTACCTTAAACCACCGTTGTGCCGCATTTTGAATTTTGCACGTGTCTCCATACCCTTTAAGCTTACATGCCAACATTGCGAGGCTTAATGGCTCTCCATTCTTTCGAATTCTAATCAGCCATCCGCGCTCTAGCCTTGCGTCGCAGTTTGCCCCTTGTAGGGTTAATGTAGGCGAACACGGAGGCGGGTGAGGTGTCCGCTAGGCGAGCGAAGGGAATTTCTACGGCGCGGTTAATTGAGTGTAGGGTATTTCGGGAAATATCTGCGGTCGTCCATCATCGGGAGTGTGCGAGTGTGTCTGCAGCGCCAAAACCCCTTCTTTGGGGGTGGGCATGTCGCGACTTCTATTACCCTGAAAGCCTGCTTATCATTATCATTTTCGCCGCTGGGAGGGAGAGGAAATGCCCGCCGTCGCATTAGGAGATGATGAAGAGATTAGGGAGACGGGCCGCGTTGGTTGTAAAATTCGTCCCGAAGAAGGAAAAAGGATATTTTACACGGCGGGTTTATTATTAGATCGATCATCCCTGTTAGTCTGCTCAAAGTAAACTGCGCTTCAAATTAAAATTCGGATGGTGATGGTGGACGTTGGAATTCTAGACACGACGTTACTCCAACACTGACGTGGGGTGAAGGCAGGTAATTGCTGGTTGATTGGTTATTTTGGAGAAACTGCCGACAGGCGAGGTCATTTGCGCTTGTTAATATAGGCTGGTAAGGAATGAATTATTTACGGGAATAAAGGAAGAATAGCGAGAAAGCGGACACACTTCGGAATTAACCTGATCTCAACTAAAGAAGACAAAGGAGCCACAATCACAATTTAATGTCACCACTGTTGAAAGTGAGCAACTTAACATACGCAAACATGATGCGCACTCGGCAATATCATCGCTCATTTGTTTTTGGCGCGATCTTTAAGTTGTGATGTTTCGTATCTAATTACAAAAGAAAGAGAAAAGGATTGATTGTTGCAAAAAGAAAGAAATAAAGATAGTTCATATTTCTTTTAATAACGAAGGAATTTAATAACAACCGACTGATGGAGTACTATATACACTTGAAGTGCCCTCTGCAAGACACTAAAATAGGGATTAGATTTCAATTGAAATATATCCGCCAATGCTACGATTCTAACCCGGACTCTTGGAATGGGAAGACAGCTCTCTAGTTACCACACTACTCCGCTCCTCGCGAGTAATTGGTCTCTTAACTCTTTGCTTTCATCTTTTATCATTTGGTAAGTTATTGGGGTCGTATGCTTAACATTGGGTTAAGTTAGGATAAAGCCGTGTAGTGTCCCGTATCATTGACTCAAGGTGGCTGCTAAATAAGTGGTATGCCTTCCATGCGGAAATACTGTATTAAGAAAGCACCATATTTGTTCACCCCATCGTCATAAGAAAAACTACCCTCTGAATGAAAACCACAAGTAGGTAGTGAATCTATTTCGGCGAATTTGTTTAGAACTTGAAAATATCATGAACACTCTGCAGAGATGATTTTTTTAAAGAATTTAAATTTAATTATTTTTATTAATTTATAATTATATCTTTATTTTTTTTGAAATTTATTTTAAGATATCTATTATGTTACTTATAACGTGGATAAAAAATACATGGCAATTTTCCTCACTTTTATTTTTCTAAACTGACCAGTTTCATTAACTATATTATCAAAGGTTGGTTAACTTTTGATGATGATGTGAAACCATCGAAACAGGTGCGAAAATACAACGTTATTCGTTATCCTCGTGATGTATATTGTATCGATTTCATAAATTAACGTCGCCAATGATTGCTTATTTTCAAAATAACTTGATGAAATTTAAAGCTGAATACGATGTTTTAGTTCAAGTATTACGCGAGAAATACCTACCTTCTCTCATTTTCCAGAATACTTCATAAATTTACACCATATGTTATGAACGATTACCAATAGAAAATTCTTGTCGTTTTGGCATAATGATAGAAAATCTTACTACCAGTAATTAACAAGGGAAACATTTATCATTTTACTCATAGCTTATTCTATACCATGTTTTAATGGATGAAATTCATGCTTATCTTACAATAAGTTAATTCCCACCTAAAATCCAGAAGTACGTTAAATCAAGCATTTGATAACTTGAGTCAACATTACAAAGTATCTGGGCGATGTGACCCAAAGTATTACTTTTCGGAATTTTATTAAATACTACCGAATATTTGTTTGTGACAGAGGCTGGACGCTGTTTTCCCCGCCAATCATTCTTGAGCATGCCTGCGCCGATTAGGAAAGGCCCCCCAATCATTCAAGGAAAACGAAAAAGAACGTAGGCGTACTCAATTGACTGTTATGTGAGTAATACAAAGGGTTGTGTTTATTTTGAAGGCTCATTACTTCTCATCTCTGCGATGGTAACGTTTAACATTTGTGTAGACGGGTATATACGTGCATACACTGGATTACTTTTTATATTCTGATTAGACCACATCGATGCTGTGATATTATTTACTACAGAATTGATGAGATCGTTATTTACGAAATAGAAAACAGATTTATTTTCTCTTGTATTTGTGACGGTTATTCCTGGAGACTTTTTTGTCGTTGGTTCACGACTGGCAGGTAATCAGAGCGGAATTTTCCCTTTGTCAAGCGGTCTTGTATCTTAAGACTGTAAATCTCTCGGATCACGTCAAAGGGCGTTTACTAAGGCTATAAATACAACAAAATAATAATGCTTAAAAGAAGTTTCTATATTCTGTTAGTGCTATATTTGGCTCTTTATTTTCCATGGCTACAGATTGTTTATCAATAAATCTCATCTGGCATTCTTAAAAAAACCCAGGACTGGCATTTCATTTTGACTCCTGCAAAATTACACGGGCGGAACACTTTAGAAGTAATGAAAATCATTTCCCAAACATTGAAGAAGAATTGAATTGTTCAATTGAAGACTAATATTTAGTTTATATTTTTCATCCTACCAATTCCTAAATGTATCATTATCAGATTTAATTCCTTTCTCCAGGTATGAAATCAACCTCCCTATTCCTAGATTAGAAATTAAATGTCTGGGCTATTATTTCTTAACATCATTATACCATATGGCAGTAGAGAAAAGGTGGAATACAGCTATCGTAAAAGGGCGAAGAAAATTCTAACTTAAACCCAATCTCGTAGTTTCACTCAGGGCTAGGGCAAGGGCATGCTGATATTTTATAGGCACTGGGTGCATTTGTTTGCGTGAAAATATCTAGCAAATATCTCATTTTAAAAAACTGGCAACATCAATGGTGAAACGCTGAGTTAATATGTACAATGTTTTACAATTCTTGACGGGAATTTTCACATAATGAAACTGAAGTTTTGGAACAGGTTTTGTTGCATTTTCTGAGTAAAATTCGTTCTGTTAATTAAGGGTATTGCATAATATTTTGCGCAATAGCATAAGAATTACGGAGTATGTTTATTTCTTTGTGTTACTGCATTTAATAATTTGCTACGAATATGACTTTAGATGGGGCTAAATCTGGTTAAGTTTTAATTCCTAATAAGGCCTTAAACACTCGACACGTTTTATAGATGAATTTTTCCTAAGGGATGTTAATAGTTCAACATCTATGATATATCATGTAATATCACTTAAAACATGAGTTCAGGCATTATATGGAAAAATACTTAATAACTTTTTATCTTTGATTGAGATTTTTGGCAAATATCTGACTATATTCTTGCTTTCGCTGCCCAAATTTAGTCTATATTTTTTATGACCTTTAATACCAGTAATTCCTGTCTTCTTTTTATTCAAACTGACTTCGAATGAAGAGGATGATCTGGGTTAGAGGCAGATGTCTTTTTATGGGTTTTGTGAGCGTAAAATTACTGAGGAAGTATTTATAAGCCATCTTCTTTACTGTTGAAATGCGGACTTGTTGGCCAAAAAACAATTGGACATATTGTGCTTTATATCACTAATACAGAATTATCATATTAGGTTGCATTATAATTCCTATACACACAAATGAAAGTATCATTCCTCGTTATTTTGTAACTGTTGTTATCCCGAGTCATCAGATTAATTTAATTAATAAGTTAATTCGCAAATGAGTCTTTTCAAATGGACGTCGCTTTACTATCCCACTCAGGGTTAACAAAAATCATCTAAGGAGAATTATTACCATAAAAACGGATAAAAATCCAATCAGTAGTATTGTATTACTGCTAAAATTTAATAGTAAAAATAATCATGTTAAATAATTTTTTTTAATCTTATTTTTTAGGGATCATGCCTCACATTGCGAAATTTGTCACAAATCAAAATGAATGTGGTGAATGTAAGCAAGTCTGAGCTCAATTCATGCTAACTAATAAAGGTAGGCTCTAAGGGTATGTTGCTAAAGTTTGAAAGAGTTGTTACCAGTTTGAGATCACTGAGAAACCATGTTCATGTTGTGGAACAGCTGTTTCTTTCAACTGTTGAGAACAGTTCTCAATGTTGAAATGTTTTTCCTTCCGATGGTTTCAGCGATTCCGTGTCGTATGCCAAAATGTTTTTATTCTGGTCTCATTTACTAGGCAGTAATGCTGCGATAATGACTTCGCGATACGAGAGTATAACAAGTTGCGAAGTGTTTTACTTCCTGTGGTATGCGTGAACCTCGTTATCAAACGAGTTTATTGTTTCAATTGTTCACCCTGGCTGTTCCTCTCGTTATCGTCCTTGACCGTGTATAATTTTTCTCAAGATGGAATATTCGTCTCGCCAACTACTCGGCACACCATCGCAGGGAGATTTCTGTGAGTTGCGTATTGCTGAGGTGCAGTTTCTTTCCTTGATCTCCGAAATAGCAGAGGAAGGGAATAGTTGCGCAATGATTTCATGTCACGTTTTCTTTATGGAGCAATATTTTCACGTACCTATCTGGGTTTGAGTTCGGTATTCGGGAGAATCGGAACGGTTTTCATCCATTTCTTCCGCTACTTGGAGCATATGACCACCGTCTCATTCTGGACCTCTCCTGCGATTCGTGTCCGGGGTATTCGATCTTCTCGGCGACTTGAAACGGTCTCCTCGTATTCCTTTTGAACTAGATTGAAAAAGAAGTGTTTGTCCTGGTTGGGATTTAAATCAGCATCTCGCAAACCGGATATATCTGAGTTTTAACGTAAATATATTACGTATGTACCATTTTCAATAATATGAAGACATCCTTTCATCGTAAATACTCTTTAACTGAAGCTCGCTTTTCGTTAAATTATTTTTGAGTCCTGACTATTGTCGTCTCGAATGGTACGTCAAAAGGAGTGATGATGTAAATATTTTCTTCAGGTAGAAGGAATATATTTCCACTTATAACCTATTTCATTATTGAATATTGATTTTTCTTAGTGGTGTGAATAAATTTATACAGAAACTACTACGAATAAACCTGCGAAAGTTAATCATTTATTCTTTACCGCTGCCATTTCCACTATTGATTTTTCCACGACCATTGAAACATTGCAAAGTACTGGCTATCGTTTCTTCGATATTACATTATATATTTTAGTGCTATACTTTCCTCTAGATTCCTTGTTGAGTTAAGATTTCAATTGCCTTTCCAATGGCAATGAACGGTGAGATATAATAAACTACGTTTATAAACTTAATGTCTCATTTTATAGGGCCTTATTATTAATATTTATTTATTTATTGTTTGTAATGTTTGCCCAATATATTAATATAATTGAAGGGTAAACATTGAATAATTGAACAAAAAATACAAATATTATTAATATTGGTCATAGCTGGTCAAATACAATCGAATGGTTAAATACATGTATACATTGTTTAGTGTACGCATCGAAAACGTTACTTCACTATTTTTGAAAAAATATCTTAAAACATTTGTTTCTATCTTGATAAATATTAAGGGGGTTACAATATTTGTTATTTGTAATACTTAATCTGTTAATAGATTTTTTTCAGTATTCACTATTAACATTCATAACATAAATTGTCATCATATTTCTACCTTTTTTCAATGGAATATGAAAATGAAATCGATTCAACAGCACAACACGCATGATCGCATTAACTTTTCAAAAAATTTGGAAAAATATTCCTTCGCAATTTAAGCCTACTCGCGTTGGTGGTGAATAGAATACGCCAAATTGAGAACTTTAGGGTTGATTGCGAATCAATTCCAGGAGATGGCGTTGACCTCTTTCGTTTTCGTGCTCAAGGAAAATTCGGCGCTGTGCTCTTTTGAAGGCGGCCGTTAGATTACAACTGCGCGTGCCCTTTTCGGGGACAAGGGAAATGATTCTTGAAAGGGATCTCTGGGGGATTAAATCGGCGGAAAAATATATGGCGCCGCGCTCGCATTGATTTTCGTTTTGAGCGCCCCCCCCCCCCTTGAATGTGTTTTGACAGGTGTCGTCCGTCGCGATGGAGACGTGTGTTTTCGGGCGATCGCTTTTTGTCGATTCGAGATTAATGAGAGACGGGCGATGCGCGCGCTCTCGGAATCGAATTAATCGGAGCGAGTGGAATTTCAGTCGCCACAGCGGTCGTCGAATTAAAATTGGATCGGATGTAAGTATTTCCACCGTGTGTTTACCGGCTGCCATCTAACGGGTATTAGTCCAAATTTTTAATTACAGACATATGAAATCTGCCGTTATTTATACAGTCCCCCACACTGAAAAATTAATCTCACGTCAGAAATGCCTTTTCGCGAATAGTTTATTTTTACCGGATCACGTCCTAATTTATAATTGGTTTTATTATTTTAGCGTTTACAAATATTCGTGTTTGAAAGTCCTGGAAGAGAAATATATTTTTTGTTTCATCTAGACGACTAGACTCATTATGAGCCTGTGAAGTATAAATTAATTTTTACACTGTCCTGGAGGCTGGTGTCTTCGGTAGATTTTTTTCCCACCAGCTTTCGGGTAAATTGACCTTTGATCGTTGCCTAGATACTTCAGGATATCCATGAGGGAGCTGCAATTAACTCTTCTTCATGTATATTTGTTTACTAATTCTTGATGGCTGATTGACTAGTATAAAATCATTTTCAAGTCAGTTTTATGTACTGAATATAAAATGTAATCTGGCATATTTGATATACTTTCATTAAGAAAAGTTTAAAGATACCGGGACTAGCCACGGTATAACATTTTACGCAGTCACCCGCAAGTGCATATTAGTGCGAAATTCCACAGAGGAACAATCATTCGCCTTGACCAGGATTCGAACCCAAATCCCTCAATATCGCGCCGAGTGTTTTAGTCAGTTAAGCTACCGATCGTAATCATCTGCGGATTTTGGGTGGCTTTATAGGAACAAGTTGATCTGGACTGCTAGACATATGATGCCAATAAGCAGTCCAAGGTGTACGCTTAGTGCCACAGTACACGTGGATAAAGCCAAAAATGGAACACAGTGAGGTGTAAGCTATTTTTGACACATTTTGAGGATACCGGGACTAGCCATTACTCAGACAGTCCGGAACAAATTTTTCCTTCAAACCCTCAGAAATCCACAAGGGAGGAGGATACCTCGATAGCTTAACTAGCTAAAGCACTCTTGCGTGAAATCGAGGCCTCCGGACTCGAATCCCGGTCAAGGCGAATGGTTTTCCCTTTGTGGAATATCGCAATGCTTTCATTGAACTCTTAATTCATATGCAGATATACTAGAAGTAATGTTGGTTTTATACTGCCCACGGAACTAATATTGCGTGAAATAAGGCCATCAAACCATAACGTTTGTACATCCATGCGTTAAGTATGTGTACAGTCGCCGCATAAAGTCTGGCGACATCGGAAACTTAATCCCCTTAATTCACTAGCCCCAAAGACGAGGTTCCTATTCACGAATACTCTGGAAACTTTCTCACCTCCCTCCTACACCCCTCCTCTGTATCTCTCCTCCCCAACCCTCACTTTTGAATCAGTGGAGCCACACAAAATCGTAGTTTTGCACGTTCGGCGCTTCTGTGGATGTCGCCAGCCTTTATGCGGCGACTGTACATATTATTTTAGCACTGGTTACCCAATGTGCCGCGAAATTTCAATTGGATACTGTTTCTATCGTCAGGAGTGAAAAATGGTCAAGGTATCGGTTTGTCCTCCTCTGACTCCCTCTTAGCCCTCTTCCCCCTTCCCATTTCCCCCTTCCCCCAATCACTCCTCCCACCTCCACCCCCCTTGGGAGATTCAGCTCACGTAATAATAATAGGAATGGGTTGCCGCAGGAGGAAGGAGAGGACTTTGCCAGGCGACGCACGTCGGCACCGTGTAATGGCTTCCACGTCGCACGAAATAAGTAACTTCTCCGCCGAAGGGGTTATCATGAGAGGATTCGACTTGAGGTGCATTCTTTTACGTGAAATCTACTCCACCTTTCTGAATATCCGGGCTAGGCTCTTTTCTTATACTCCAATAATTTTTTTTTTTCAATTTTTATCCATCTACCCATGTGACATTATGGCCGTGGTGGCTGCAGCACTGTATTTCCATCCTTAGCGCTCGTGCTTGAATCCGTATTGTGGCAGAAATATTGGTATTGATAATCAAATTCTAACTTTTGTAGAATGAGGAGAGCCAGCTTATTGTATTTAGCCAGTTAAGTTGACCAGATACACCTGTGTTAGATACTCCCTCCGTCGTTCGTATGTGACGTTCAACTGTCGTCATTTGTTCGCATTTTACTGTGAGTGGACACCGGGTTCATCCGCCAATCCGTAAGTAATTCTCCTGTGAAACTATCCAACCATTTTAAATGATGAAAATGACCTTTGCCGTCGGTCAGTCATCCAAATAACCATTTACTAAGAAAGTAACTGCTGAATTGACAAGGGAAGTATCCAAAAACAGCATCTCGAATTTGAATATGATTGGCAGGGAAGTGGTAATGAGATAATGATTTACCAGTCACTCAGCGTTTTGGGTTACATTCCCAATGAAATACGCAAAGTTAAACAATGTTTAAAATTTTTTCGGCTTTCAAATACCATAGATGTGCGTATTGGAATATATTACCAGATATTTGGAAGTATTGTAGTTATAAAGTTGTCGGTTAGTGGTGCATTGGTTCTAACAATAAGTTCAATCCCCAAGAGTGGTTGCTATGTTTTTCAGCTTCCGTTTTTTATTTGACCTTCATAAATGACTAATATTTGTTATTTGTTTAATCGAGTTGTTTTAAAATATTGATATTTTTCTGACACATCTGACCATTATTCTTTGACACCGTAAGGACCCCTACTCGTTCAACCTGGCTTTTTCCACCATGGCTTTATATTAGCTGTTTTAATAACCTGTCTTTACCTGGCAGGCAAACCGGGTTCTTGTTTTCATTTTCGAAACGGAGGGACCCATATGCCACAGTTTGTGAAGGAAAGACATTTTTCGTGTTTTTTGTCTTGAAACATTGACAGTATCCATTTTTTACTCTATCCATACTGACTGTAAGATAGTTGCAGTTCCAAATCCCTACAAGAGAATCGCAAGCCCTCGAATGATAGCCATGCTAGTTTGCAGTGCCGAAATATATGTTTCTTACCAAGGGTTATTTGAATTAATACAGCCAGATCAACTATTATAAGGTAATTTGTGAACGGTGTGATTTAAGGAATAGGAATCTTATCAGTGCCAGAGATTACAGTTCAGCAGCTATGCGTGAACAATTATGTTATGTTATTTTAACCTATGATGGATTAATGAATAAAAAGTGTTTGCCATTTAGATAAAAGGACTTATTGAGCTTGCTTAACATGAAAAACAATTTAAAAGTTTTTCCTAAGTTCTCCAACTTTATGCACGATGGAATATCGGAATGAACTTGGCTCATTTTCGAGTTAAATTTGCGATTCTATTGATGTTGTAATCTTTTTAAAGCAAAGCCTCGGGAAAAAGCATAATAAATAATATACAGCTAGTAATGTTTTTTTATTGTTTATTGAGAAAAATTTATTGTCCTGGAGCAGCAGCTCCGTTAGAACAAAATACAATAAAAGAGTAGATGAATTCTCATGAGGATTACAATTTTGAAATTACAGGCAGCTATGAATAATAATACAAACTTATATATGAAAGAAACACAACATAAATAAAAAATAAATTTTCAGTTTAACAAAACAATCATGATTATGGCACTCATAGCAATAAATAACAATTTACTCTTAAAATTATGAACCAAAGCATTTACATGTTATTTTATGAGATTTTGTTGCTCTATTAACACTAGAATGCCTGAGGTAGTCTCTTTGATCACTTTTGATTTTGTTTCTTCTCTCACGTGTTTTATAATAGCTCCATGAAAATATACTTTCGTGACTTTTAATCATTTTTTAAGTACTTAAAAAAAAGTGGTCGAGGTTTACATACACATGGAGTAGATGGTGTGGATCAGATGGAAAAAAATACACTGTCCGGACAGCCACTAGGAGATGGCCTGTGCATTCTTTTCATAATACACTATACTTAGAAGCTATAAATCCTTGGTTTGTATGCAAAGATTTAACCTGTCATAAAATATCACGAAGGGATTTCATTCAGAAATTAACAGAAGAGCTTGTATGACCGTATATGATGTCTAGAGGTTTCACCCGTGATGATAATGTGACGACCAACAAAAAAAATGGATTGAGCAAAAGAAATTTTGCCAAATTAAGGAAGAATGCCAAAGAAATATGAGTATCGGTATTAGCAATTCGTGCAATAAAGCAATTTGTGGCTAATGTACTGCTATGATATCACTTCCCGCGCATGTAAGAAATGTAAAATTTAATGTTGGTGTATTTTCTTCATATTTCCTTTTTCATTTACTATATTACTTTTCAAACATTTCAATGTTTTTTTACAATTATGTATACGTAATAAATACATCACTCAAACAGGTACTTAATAAATGTAATATAAACATTTTTCAACCATTAAGATAGTAAAATTCTTTTTTCCATCAAAATAAAACAAGAAAAAAATGCTTGCAGCATCTTGATTAGACTCCTCATAAACGAAGAATATTGAATATACCTGTCCTGTAAAGTATTGCTTTTTATCGTGTAATACTACATAAAGACATACAAGTAATTTGAAATAAATGCATTGCGTAAAAATGCCAAAACTAGTAACAAAACACGAAGGTAGTCAAAAAAACTACCTTAGGCATTCTAAGTAGGTGAAAAGTCCGGGCATAATAGTGTTAATAAATTATAAAAATTGGATTTGAACAGATGAGGGGTGGAGGAATTTTTTAGATTTCCAGGTAGGGATTTCCAGAAGGAAGTAGCCGATACCAAAAATGAATTGTGGTATGAAGTCGATATATGCCCAGGATAGTATAAATAATTGGGATCACCTCTGGTACAAACATCAAGATTATTTGGTTTCGTTACAAACATATCTGTGAGATATTTGGGCTCATTTGCTTGAAAAAGGCTGTACCGAAAAGTCCCTAGAAAATAATTTCTTCGGGATTCTGTTTTAAGCCATCCCATCTCCCTGTAATAAGGAGAAATATGCTCATCTCTACGGTGATCAAAAATAAATCTAGCACACGAATTTAAGGCCCGTTGAAGTTTAAGGTTAAATCCTGTAATCAACTCGTAAAAGACCACATGTTGTTAAGTTAAATGTTGACCGCAATTTTTAAGTAAATTACCAATCGGTAGTTCGTTAGGAAAAGCGGCCTTGTTGAGATTGCAAACTTATTTGGTGTATTCCAATTACTGCTTGGAAATTCTATCAACCTAGCAGTCGGTGTCAAGCGTCCCTTGGGAACGTTTCTGTGATGAGTATTGTCCCCGAATTGTTCGTAACCATCGATCAACGCTGTGGTGAGGAGCAGAATTCATCGTTCACGACTGATTGCATTTGGGATAACCTTAGATCCGCATACTATACTATAGGAAATGTTTCTCCTAGAACTGTCTGTTAGTCTGTTACGCTTTTGCATCTATTAAAGGAATATTCTCAAGGAGTCGGTTCATGTTTCTCTCAATTATTTGAACACAGACTATTACAATCAACAGATTTTTCATTAGCCTGGTGACTTTTTAGATGATAATATGTAATATTAATATCGTTTATAATCGTAAGTTTTCCCAGCCCATGAGATAGTATGAAATAGCATCACATACATCCTGCTAAAGCAGAGAAATAAGAACATTAGGCTAACTGAATAATATATATGTGAAAATGTGGGAGACATAGTTACTACATGGAGGTCACCAGTTTCAAGACATCATAAGACAAGAATAAACATCATCGCAGGGTATTGTCTTTATGTGTATAATGGACAGATTCTGAGCCTTTCACAGATTTCATGAACCATCATTGTTAAGAGCCTGCGAATACCTGCGAAAAGTGGTGGATAAACTATATTGTGTACTCTAAACTCATTTCCGGTGACAATAGTAATGCCTGTTTTTCCAAACATTACGATTGCACAAATGATACGTTACGCAGTCACGCGCACGGGTGCGAAGATATACACCAAAGACGGTGAAATTCGCCATGAAAAAAATCATTCAACTTGACCTGGATTCGAACCCGGATCTCCCAATTTCCGGTCAGTAACTTGCTAATACACATAACAATTGGGAGATCCAGGTTTGAATCCCGGTCAAGGCAAATGATTTTTTCATGGCGAATTTCACCGTTTTTGGTGTAGAAATGCCTGCTTTAGATAATCGGGGTCAGAGTCGGAAAAAATCCACCTGAATGGACCACCTGATTAAAAACGGCCGCCATCATTTGATTTTGGGGCTTGACATATCATCTACGTGACATTTTTCCGTTAATGGTTATCTCTGGAGCATTTTAAAGCGAAGGACTTAGGACCAAAGTGTTTCGCATCCTGGGAACCCATCCCGTCTGTTTTATATGTATCGGACGTAATCGCCTATTGGGTCAAAACTCGTGTGGGATGGAGTGAGAGAAAGATGCGTGTGACCTCGTTGATATGTTAACGGGTGCAGGGGAGGTAAGTGACCTTACGTGACCTTTGGCTTCCGCGAAGAGGAGCCTCAGACTTTACTTCCCCCTTCATCTTTCACCTCTTCAACCTCTGCTCTATCCCTTTCCTGTTCTGCTCATCGATGCGTGTGTTCTATGCTGTGATGGACCCCTATTTCTACCCACCACACCCACGAACTGTACTTTTGGGTAGATAATCGATTGCACATTTAACTGTGCGACCTATCGCGCTAAAGGCTGCACAGCCGGCTACGGTATCTACTTAACAAATGACATAAAAATCTACTGATTAACATGACATTGTCTTTTTAGATTGATATGTTGAATCATCACCTTAAAAAGAGAAAAGAGTGCCTGGGCCGAGGTGGATATATTCGACACGACGCGAGATAATCCTTTTTAAGTAGTGAAAAAAATGAACACCTCAAGACCCCGTTTTATGATGTTTTGTTAGCGTTACCGTTTTTTAACATAGCTCTTTCGTTTACTTGGTATTAACAAAGGGATTGGGTTTCGTAAATTACATCAGTCAGTTTGCTGGCATGATTGTCATCGATGGCGTAGTGTTATAACTCCGGGTTTCAAGCCGTGTAACTATTTAACCAGAGATAATAAAGCCGATCTCCATCACTTTTTACCAAAGTTTATTTCAGCAGTTGCCTATGCTGTTTATGTACAGTAATGCAAGTATTGAAAGAAAGTAAATACGAACTTTGTGAAATTCCACAGCAGTTTATTTACACAGTACAACCGGTTTCACCCGCTAGGGCATCATCAGGTACAAAGTGTCCTAGCGGGTGAAATTGCTTGTCCTGTGATATTAAATTATTGAGGAACTTTGCATAGTTAATTTTTGTTTTATTTCTATGAGTGAGAATTCCACCATGTTACTCCAAATAACATGCATTTCAGTAATGAAAATACTTAAAATCGGTATTGCTTAAAGTAAATGAAAGATCTAAGGCTTTCCAGGCGTGTAGCGATATTGGTGGTTCTAAGGGTTTCCGATCGGGTCAAACTCTCTATTTCTGCCGACTTTTCGATGAACAAGTCGTTCGTCATGCCCTGAGGATGATTAACGAGTCGTTCATCGAAACGTCGGCAGAAATGGAGTTTGATCCGGTCGGAAACCCGAAGAACCACCAATATCTTAAATGTAATGTACACAAAAAATGATGAAATGTACAATTACGTCTTTTTACTGTTCTGTGATACCTATACCTATTCTCATACCTATTCGCCAAACATGACAATCCTTTTCTTGACCTTGTCCCAACCCGATGTTTACCTAAATCTTCTACCTTACATATCAAATTGGATATATTTGATTAATACACGGATTCTCAAGGTATGTACTCCCAAATGCTGTCTCCCTTTTACAATGTAATGCAAGGAGACTTTGGTACAATCACGATTAATTCGCGATATATATTTAGCCTAGCCGTTTATTTTAACGTCAACCCGTTTTCCTGAACGAGTTCTTGTCATCTTTGTTCAGCTGAAAACGTATGATGCACAATCACCCAATAGGTCATTTCTGAAAACTACTTAATTACTTAGAAGTCTTCTAAAATCTGGCATATGTTTAACTGAGAGCCTCTGTGGTATATAGAATGTCGCGCGTAGGCAAACTAGTTATTTCCTATACCAGGCTATGGGAGCATGTTTCAGGTTTCTCGGTTTGAGTGAAAAATGCAGTTTGGTTGACTGATTTAGTTCCTCGCCGGTTTCACTAGTGGAACCAGAGTACCGTAAAAATATGAAAAAAAGTATTCTATTTTGCTCAATCACGTTCGAACGCAATGTAATAAATTAAACTCATTGTGTTGAATCAACACAACCTACTTATATATAATTGAATAGGAATTCCCTTGGATTGAAGTGTGGGCTAAAAATCTTTTTGATGAATCGTTGATAGCCACTTCTTCCTAAGACCTGGATTCTTAGGGAAACTAAATACCGATACATTTGTCCCGGTATCATAATTTCCCTTACAATTAAACACGCTGCACCGCGAAGGCATCGATAGATCCGAAATACGAAAGTTTTTGGACTACAAACCTTCTGAAATTACGGCACTCTTTGAAAAAGCTTTTCGAAATACAGAAATAAGTACATCTGCGACCGGCTTCAATAGTAATCGCCGCTTTAAGCGTAAATATGTAGTTATTTGTTATGGCTGTCACGGTAACCAGAGTCCTCTGGATTGCCGATAATACACTACATAGTACAACACTACAACCCTATGAGGGAGTAGTGTTGAGAACGGCCATCCAGAGGACTCTGACGGTAACTCCTCATTGTCTACCTCTATCGGCCACCTAAAAAACTACTGCCGCGCCGTGGGGTCGCTTATGATAAATGTAAAGATTAAGTAGAATACGCTTTAGGATATTATCAAGGCCATCACCATCTCTCGTGGCTTTCGGACCAACTGCTCTGACGTCACGGCGCAATGCAGGTTCTGTGCTAGGGCTTCATATATAGGTGGTTTTGGATGAATGTGGGGTCGGTACTTTTTGGATGCATGACTGTTGTATTTCCGTCAGAAGTGGACATCTTCACAAAAGGCCTTTTTAGGCATATTTTAGAATGAATCGGGATGAAGAGGGAAGAAGCGATGGATGAAATGACGTCACGGTCGAGATGAAAAGGTTGCCCGTCCATTCAACTTTAGGCTCCTTTGCCTCTGGCATTGTTTGGAGTCTTTAAGAGATGATTTGCAAATGATAATTTGTCATGGTGAGAAAGTAGTAAGCAAAAATCAAGATAAACCCCCCATGGTTCTTGCTCCAAATATTAAATCGATGAATACTTAAAGCTCTTTAAATAATATAGTTAACCGCATATTATATAACCAATCATCCGTCGTCAATAATACAAACTAGGTGTCAGGTAATGGACATATATTTGTCTTCCGGGTGATTTTGATACTTAAATTCATATACATTTTGGTATTCTATATTAAAGCTGTTATTTTGGATTCCATTTGGAGTCAATTTTGCTTCATATTGTTTGATGTATCCATTATTTCAGAGCGCCTAAAAACATGTCATTAGGGTTTGGTGTTCGATGGGGGAACGAAACGCACATTCCAAAAAGATGGAATAATGTTGCGATATTCCACAGGAGAAAAATCATTCACCTTGACCGGGATCCCTCGATTTCGCGCCGAGTGCTTTAACCAGTTAAGCTACCGAGGCGTTCTTTTCCCCTGTGGATTATTTGGTGGCTTTATAGGAGCATGGTGGTCAGGACTGATAGACATATGATGCAATTAGCAGTCCAAGTCGTGCGCTAAGCGCCACAGTCCGCGAGGATAAAGCCATACATAGAACACTAGGTGATGTTCGCTCTTGACCAATTTTGAGGAAACCACTACCGCGGCTAGTCCCGGTTTCCTCAAAATTGGAATAATGTTATTTGGTATTTTTTTATTGGACTCTTATTTTTTTATTTTAATCTCTTAGAATTTATATTTACATTTTATGCGAAACAATTTTTTCTGCGCTATCGAGCCAACATTCTCCAAGTTAAAAAAATCACATCATTGGATTATTATTGACAATTCAGAAAATCTTTGTAAGCCTTTCATTATTGGACAAATCAAAAGTGACAATTTCAAAACCGCGATATTAAGTATTTATCATTTCTGACTGAAATGCGCATATTAAATTATTTCGACCGCAATGCATGAATTTGGTGCAAATGAAAATGGATTTAAAATGTGCGTGACACAGTGTGATGGAAAAAAGTGGAGGAAGCCACGAAAAATATCATTAAAACTTTGGAAAAGCGTTTTTGTGGAAAGTGGGGGATTTTCTACTCGGAAAAGGTAATGGAAACAGAAAGGGAAAACCTTATGTAGTTTTCCATAGAAAGATATTCTCATTGAATCTCCTAAATGATTTACATTCCTATTTACCTACGTAGATAATGCAAAAATAAAATTTGTTTTAAGACATCTGAATTACCCTACTTTCCAAAATTTGGTCGATGGAAAGAATTGTAGTATAATTGCACATTATTAGGGAAGGTAACAAGTGAAGGTGAGGTAATAACTGCGCTAAAAGAAATTTTCACTTGCTTAAATATTCAATACTACAATTTTTCATTTAGTTTTCTTTTTCTAATACTTTGGAAGTAATAGCTATTGCATATGTGTAAAGCACATAAATATGTAGCAATATTGAACGTATTAGATATTGTCATCTTAACCTTTAAATATAAAAATATGTACACCAAAATTCCATAACTACTGACCTTTACATAATAACAAGAATTGGAAACCAATTATACCCTTTTAGCTTTATCGAGAGAGTATCACCCAATGATTTTTCCTCTGAAAATCAAACATTCAAAAAAGTCTTGGAGTGAACAACTGAATACCCTAATAATAATTTATTTTGTTAGTTGTGCTATACCAATATTGATGCTAAGGGCATTAATCCAGTGCTTAGATCTTATAAACTGAACTATGTGACATTTTTTCTATGCCTGTATCGTCACACATGTGAATATCAAATAAATAGCTCGAAATACATCTTGATAGCAAAATACAAGTCAAGTTATAGGTAAACCTTCAAAGCATATTCTAATCATTTACCCAAGTATACAATCCGTTCTTATTTTGAATTAAAATATTTCATGATATTTATTGAATAAGATGTTGCGGTTAGTGATGAAAAATCACAAATTAAAATTCGAGACTAACTTGGAAAAGTTTTTAACTGCCAAATACGTATTATGTATTCAGAGACTGGGATAATCTACCAGTATTGTGTTTTCTGTTCCATGTTTTTAAATGTGCAGCAGGACCCAAGTCACTTAAGCTGCCAAACCCTTTGGGCTTCTTGTTTAGCATTCCCAACTCAATGCTTGGGAATTGCTGATCCTAATTTATATTTCCTTTTGTACTAAACCTTGGCTCGCATGCTCAAGGGCCATCATAAACTGTTTCCTTTCCTACTCCAGGCTTTTGGTGATCGTAATTGGAGACCTCTTCCTCTTGCCTGGGTTATATTAGGTAGTCTTTCTTCCGAGTCGGAACTCTTGAGTCGGTCGATTGAGCGTGACTTTGTCGTGAGTCGCGTGATGGGCGTCATCCGCTCCTTCAAATTTACTTCCTTTTTACCTGGAATGGTGACGTCGACTGTACGATACCAACTCCCTCTATTTTTATTTTTTTGCGGTAATTATTCCAATCCATCATCATTAGTATTCTACCAAATGAGTGATGGCGGATCCTTGGGCAGTCCTGCCATAAAATTCTCTTGCTGAGGGGGTCTCTCGTATAAGATTTTCTTCGAATCAAAGTTTATTTCTCTAATATTGACTCCAAAACTGATTCTTTGTTTCTTTGTCCTCCGTTCAAACCGTACAACTTTATCCACTATCCCCCGAGCTTGTCCCAATATCATTCATACTGTCATAATTTCAAGCCTATCGTTTCCAGTTCATCGATTATGGTTTATATATGCAAATGTAGATTGAGCGAGATTTTGAGATTTTTCACTCTTCTTAATACATGCTACATTTGAATTTTATTTTAAAATTTTAACAATTGTAAGTAGCATCAGCAATGTTAATGGTGCAAAAATGTTTTTGCAAAACTTCTCAGTAGGTTAGTAAAAGTGCATTTATGAGGCTTTTATTTACTTGTTTAAAGCCGTACGCTGAAAAAGCCTTTCCAAGCGAATATTTTGTGCGATTTCATGAAATCTATTTAGGCGAGTAGAAAAATTATTTTTTAAATAATGGAGAAAGCATACGAAAAACGTTAATTATCTGGCATCTACTTAGTGTCAGAACTTACATTTAGTTGGTTCAAAGAGGAGGATGAAACCACATCCCGCATACTCGAAGAATGTGATGCTGTGATGAGGATTCTGAATAGATATCTAGGCTCACCATCCTTGGAGCCCAATGAAGTTACCGAAATTCCCATAGGGGACCTGCTTGCCTTTAAGCAAGGCAGTCGGACTCTATGGATGATTTCATGTATGGTGGCTGGCACAGGGGACCAACAGGTCTAAGTGCCTTGGGGTCTCCTTGTGAGGAACTCCACCAAATTTATCCATCTTGTGTCAGAACTTCATTGAAAATATATCTTTCTAGAGAGCATAGTGACACCATTTCCCATGTATTACGGCTCATATTTTTTTATAGTGATCTCAAAAAGTATTGCAATAGGTTGCTGATGTTTAGAGAGGAGGTATTTGTAACGAGACCAAGCTCGTTGAAATTTATTTGTGGTGTTTTTTCACTCAATCTACCCTAAGGGGTAAAGCAATTCATCCCAGTCGCACCTCCTTGTTTATATTCTCCACTTCTTCAGCTCCCAATATTCACCGTACCACCATCTTATCCATACAGCCTATAATTTTCCTTACACTTCCACGTTTTTGCACCAAGTAACTCCTCTATATCACGGGCTTCATTGATCCGTCACCCCTCATTTTGTCTTCTATTCAACTTCCACTTGCCCCACCTCCCCCCTAATTTATCCAGAATTTTTTTTCTCCACCCTCAATACTATTCCGTTGGCTGCCCTCACGGACTAACGCACCTTAAGAATTATCACAGTTTTCGACCACAGTAAAATTCCATTGATAATGGCTGTTTTTTTTTAAGGATTTGGTCAAGAACAAGTAGACGCCGTTGCCAATGTTTCGATTTATTTATAAATCTTCATCGGGGCTATATATTAAATGGAACAAACAAATATTTTATACATCTTATAACAGGATTCAGTAGGCAAACCACATGTCTTTAAAAAAAAGCAATAAACAACAATGTAACTACAGCAACCGTTACTTGGGTTAGGAGGATACTGTGTATTGTGGATCAATAGTATATACATAATGGTTTGATATTTGTTTCTGCTTTCTTTGTAATTTTTAATAAAATTGCTATGGTACCGGCCATAATTACTAGTCATCCGGCCCGACCATGAGTTATATACTATTGACCCTCAATACACAAAATCATCCCTGCAGAGGTTACGGTTGCTGTAGTTACATTGAAGTTTATTGTTTAAAAAAGATATGTGGTTTGCCTACTGAATCCTGTTGTGAAATGTGTACATTATTGGTAGGTTCCGTTTAATATATAGCCCTGATGAAGATTTATAAATAAATTGAAACGTTGGCAACGGCGTCTACTTATTCTTCACCAAACCCTAAGAAAACCGCTATTATTTAGAATTACTATTAATATTCTAAACTAAAAACACTTCCATCATCAACCATCCGTCATTTAGTCCTTAGATTGGTTGACTGTAGCCTTCCATTTTACACTTTTCCCTTCTTACTCGTTAATTTCTTAGTAGCTCTCATGTTTCATATCGTATTTTAGCTGGCCTACGTCTTTGTCTCTCAGTCTTCCTCGTGGCGCTTTCCCTTCTATCATGTTCCTTACACATTCGTATCTCAAAGCCTATCCATACTTGTCTTCCTGATAACCAGAGGTAGGTATTTCTGGATATTGTTTAGGTCAAATTTCGTTTTTATAAATGCTTGTAGCGGAAGTATGGCGGACATTGTAGGAGAACATTTCTTTTTTCGTGGAAATGTAAACAATGTAAATAAAAACGCTAGGCCTAGTAGCCTAGGTAAGGTAAGACCAACTTATGTTAGCAAAGACCGTTTATGTATTTTAGTATGAGTACAAAACCATTTCAAGCAACGGAGAGAAATCTCGTGGTTAGTGTCATCCGGGCGTGATAGACTCCTTTTTCCTAATACATGGCCTTGGACTTGATCGCTTGTGTAGAACACTACACACTATCAGTACTACCATCCTATTTTATTTGTGAAATAAATACAAGCCATAAACCTTGAAATTGTGTAGCTTGCTGCAATAAAAGAAACCTGTTGGTCAAACTGTCAGTATTTTTAAATCGAACGATTACAGTCGACTAATCGTACTTGCGAGTAAAATGACATCATATCAATTTCAGAATCTTTAATAATCTTGGTGAAAATGAAAATGTGATTGTACACTTTAAATCCACCCAAAATTCGTGGTGTCATAACTATTTTGGAGTAATTACGTAATTCACACATGATTTCGTAAATAATGTGCGATTTCGTGATTTTTAGCGATTAAATTGAGGATATATTTCGAATCTGTGAGATGTAGTTTCGACTTGGTAAGTTTTTAGATCTCCTTCTCCATTCTTCTGTGCACTTCCTCGATTTTTATCCTATCCGGCCCTTTGAGCTTTAGCCTTTGATCTTTAGTCTTTGATCTAATTCAAAGGAATGTGGAAGTGGCCACGGAGCAACTTTAACGAAGTCACCAGCTAAATATTGTGAGAAATTCAGCGTGAAAAAATCATTGACCAGCCAAATCATCCCAGTCCTTGAGAATGTTTTTTTACTGTGAATTTCACACTGCTATGCTTTCATCGCAAATTCTTTCTCGGCTTGAGCTCGCTTGATGACTGTTGAACTTCTTTCATCCCATGTTATCCCCATCAATGTTAGGTGAAGGATATCACTTGTTTTTTAATCTCTCTTCGTAGCGTAATACCTGCTTTCACATACTCTAGTATGTTACGTACATACGTAGTAGAATTTTAGTTTTTTTCGCGATAATTTTCAAGTTGTACTCAGGATATCCATTGAGTTCAAGGATGCTTGCTGGTCTACTGTCTTCTCTACTATGAAGGCAGTCTCCGTTGCATCCTTGTTCCATTGGAACTGAGTCAAGGTTTCTGCCCTTTAAATTGTCATGCCCCACATAACACTCTCTTTCTGGTGGCTTTTTCTTATCATCACTTCCAATTCGACTGCTTTTATTCGATAGCGACTCCAGCCAATGTACACTCCCCCTACATATTCCCTCCCCATTCTCTTGCGGTGCTTTTTTGCCACCGGCTCGTCCTTCTATTGGATTCTCGGAGACGTAGTCGAGTCATTGGGCGTGGGCCAAAACTTATCGTGCCAAAAGTTTGATTCTAGGTAATTGATAAAGCATTTCTGGCTATAGATTAAGGGAATACCTTTTCTCTTCTAGCTTTTGACTTGTGTTCGTAGGACTGCGACTTCATATTCCACATATCATTATTTTTAGGTTGAGCAAAATTGAAGATGCGGGCCCAAAATTACCAGGATAGCCTAAAAACACGGTGGAAGTTTTTTTTATGATAAACGTCTTTCATGCAAATAATGGAATATTTTATGGGAAAATGTTTACTCGAGTTGGAAATAGACCACATGTCCTAAACAAATGAATTGTGGTTGGGGTCGATCGTCGCGTGCCTCATCAGTACGCACGTGTTCTAGGCGTGGCCCCAATTATTTGGTCTCTGTATGCTATCGAGATAAGGTACTAAGTAAACCCTAGTTTCCGATTTGTGCTAATTCCCGAATGGATTGTGAGCCAATCTCTCCGTCGAATACCCATTCCACCGTCGATAACGTGTACTAGTTACTCTGTGGTTGCGTGGAACGAACATGGTGTCGTGGGTGTTGATGAATGATCAATAGTCCAACAACGCAACTCGTGATTTCTACGTTGTAACGATATTCTCAAGGCCAACGTGGGGTTTTATAAACAAAGTCGCAAATACAAGAGCCATTACTAAGGACGCTTAGTCGATACATAATTACCAATAAGGAGAGAAGGAAAAAGAGAGTCGTAATTTGCATACTGTTGGAGCGGGCGGAAAAATCGTGTAAAAGAAAATACAAGTAGTCAATTTCGTCGGCCGTTTTAAGCGGACGAGTGCCGAGTGAACGTGAGGAATAGGTTGCTCTTGGGTGATTCTTGGGATCAGATTCGAGATCGGAGGAAGCAGGAGTAAAAAGGAAAAAGAAAATTGCCATAGGTTCAGCGAATGCAAAAGAAAAGAGGAGAAAATGGCCAGCCGCCAATTAATTGATACAGAAAAGAGAGGAGAATGATAAGTGGATACGTTTTTTCTTTTATCGGAGTTATATGAACTTTAAATAAATGTTATATAATGTGTTTAAAATGACAACGGGAGATAGATATACATTCATAATATGTAAATTGGGTCCAATATTTTTCTTGTTGAATATAAAATTTTAATTGAGAAAAATGGAAGTGCATGACTTTCATTTTACTTGGGTATTTTGAATGAATAATTGTTATTTTTAATGTGCATGCAAAGAAACTCTCTCTCTCATTAAGAGAAATCAAATGATTCCAGAATAGCGTGGTAAAAGTTACAACGTCTATATCAATTTATTACCCAGCAATCGAGTGGAAGGAGGCGCTTGGAAACAAACCATAAAAAAGGAAGGGGTAGTAAAAAGAGGATTGGAAGTTGGAAGGCACGAAAGTAAACTGTATGTTAACGGAGTACCTTGTAGCAAATCACTATTTTTATGGTCACAAATGGTGCGTGGAAATAATAAATTCTTATTCCTTTTAGCTCGGCGGTGTATTGTTATTTTTGCCAATTTTTTCAGATGTAGTACGGGGTTAGTTATAGTGAAAGATATACTAGGGGTTTAATCAATACTTACTGTGTCACCGTGAAACTCGCATGGCCTTAATTTTTATTTCAATGTGAGATTACCCGTCAATTAAACACGTAGGTTCAAGTAAGATACCCTGATTATCAACTTGACCAATATATTTTGAACAGCTAGCCAAAAGCTCGTCCGCTTTCTTCTATTGCATGGTGAGTAAATGGTACGTTGGAATCAGATATGACCCCACACGGGAAGATATGTTATGATTCTGACAACGATGAACCTCTGAATTTGTGAAAAATAATTAGTACGAAGATCAGGACACTGACGAAGCAAAGAGAGTTTATTGAGCATGTTAGTACTTACTACTAAAAATGACGTAGTATCAGAGGTCAGTAGAAAATATTCTGCAGGGGACAGATGATCAGTATTTTTACAAGAATAATCGATGTAAATGGCCAATAATATCTCCGTGTTTTTCATGAAACAGGGCTCACAAAATCATTACACATCATCCAGGCATATAACGTCCAGCGCTCAAAACGAAATACATGTCTACTCTGTATTATTTGCCTTTACTTATTACCTACAAATTGACGTGATCAGAGAAAACACTTCCAAGGTATTTTATTTCCTCTAACATCCTAAGCCTTTGTCCCTGTATCTCTACCTCGATGTCTTCCTCTTCACCCCTGCATATTTTCACTATCTCGATTTTCTCGATGTTCATTCTGAAACTAGCTTCTGTCAGTAATCTGTCCCATCTTGACATTACTTCCTCCTGTTGTTGCTTGTTGTCACTGCAGATTGCAATGTCATCCGCATACACCATCGTGTCTCCTTTCTCTATTTGCTTGTGATTTTCCTAGTAATGTTTTTTTACACCATCCAAGTATTCTATAAAAAGAAAAGGGGATAGAATACTACCCTGTTTTACACCTGTGTTTACTTTTAGTTACTTTACTTTTCAAACCATTTTTCATTCTTATAGCCTGTTCTCACATTATATTCA
This sequence comes from Pyrrhosoma nymphula, assembly GCA_963573305.1. Classification (NCBI taxonomy): domain Eukaryota; kingdom Metazoa; phylum Arthropoda; class Insecta; order Odonata; family Coenagrionidae; genus Pyrrhosoma; species Pyrrhosoma nymphula. The sequence goes on from OY754337.1 coordinate 73,590,554, forward strand.
CAAGGTGTTTACAGGTTTACTACTGCTTTATTCAAATCCTCTCTGATCCCGTACTTTTCTTCCGAATACTCCCACTTCCAAGTTGTATAAATGATACTGATGATTAAAAATAATATGGAGATAAAATATTTGGGTGAAATCATCATCATCTAAGTAATGTAGGTACCGGTTAAAGGAAGATTATGATGAAAGTAATAGAATATCCTACGGACTCTTAAACTTGCAGTGCCCCATCTACCTCTAGCATTTCTTTCTTCATCTCAGCGTATATCCTACATTTCTACATTCAGTTCGTCCATAAAACCTATTTTCTTTCTTCCCCTTCCCCGCTTGCCCAACATCATTCCCTCTATCACGGCCTTCAGAAAACCATCGCCCCACATTCCCCTTTCCAGTCGCCTACCCTACCTTCCCCTATTTCATCCACAAGTTTCCTCTCCTCACCAACTAGGTCAAGTACTTCCTCATTTGTCTTCCTTTCCGTCCACCGCACCTTCTTCATCTTCCTCCATACACACATCTAGAACGTCTTGAGCCTATTTTCGTCTTCCTTTCTCAGAGGCCACGTTTCTGCCCCATACAACGCCATCGGGTGACACAAGTTCAGAAAATATTTTAAATAAATAGTAATTTATGTAAAATTTTGGGTATCTATCAGACCCCCCCATTCCACGTACCTACATGCGTGACAAAAACTGATCGTGGCTAATTAAGGGATTTTTTACAAGCATCAAAAACATGAAAAATCTCATTCAAATCATTGCATTGTGGAATGTGCTTCAGTTTATTCGTGCATCTAAGCCAATTTCTGTCCTCCAACCCTTTTTCGGAGTGCCGCACTTCAATAGACGTCACAGTTCCCCTCCATGCAAATCGGACACCCTCCGCCACTCTCCGCTCGTCCCTCTTCTCCCTCACTGAAGAGAGTGTGGGCGAAGGGGTGTGCAGGGTACGACGGCACCCCCCTCCCCAACCACTCTCTGGGGAGGAAATTCATCTCCGTACTCGCACGGGAGCGGCTAAATGGTCTTGATTTATTCATGAGCTTAATTTCAGCGCGTGCCCTCCTCCCAACTGGAGCCGTGTCTTGCAATGTAGCAGTTTCGCAAGATTCCCACTTCGCTCGTATCCTCTCTTCAAGTTCAAAAGTTATATTTAGTTACCTTTCAATTCTAAGGCCCCCGTTTGTTACCACCTGGTGCTTAGTGATGACAATTCAAGGAGACTGTTCTACTATCCTTAGTTGATTGACTTTTTAAATCCTGAATTTGTTACCTTAGCCAGCTCAGGTTTTTACCATCCACACTACGTCGAAATTATATTTCTAACTGAATGCAACTCAGCTAACTGTTAGCTTTTGGCATCTTGAGTATTTGGCATCTTGAGTATTTTTAGAGATCATTTGGTTTTGTAAAATCGTTTCCTGCTTAATTTGGTGGGAATTTCAAATTAAAAAAGGGAATTTCCATTTTTCCCTGTCAAAAAGGCGCAATTGACATGCACACATTTAAGTCAGTATTTGAATCCAGAAATGGATAAATGCTTATCTCAAATGTCATTTTCCTTATAAAATGTATGGGTATCAAATGGCCGGCTCTGCAGCAGTAGGCTCTGACTCGGCTTGAGCTTTGATTTTATATCGCATTTCAAAATGTTGTCTCTTTTCCTCTTCCTTGCTGTAACCTCCAGCTTCAGGAATTCACTTTCTAAATCCGGTGTTAGTTAGACGTGTTCCTCTTAAATACACTAATGTTTCATTGTTACTCAGCCTAAACCTCTGAACCTTTTTAGTCTTCGAGAATTCAGTTTATTTCATTGTTTTATTACTTAAAATATTTCCTCGGTTTCAAATCAACCTATAAACATATATCGTAAATTATATTTTGTATTACTGCATGATCTGCCGCATCAAAAACGCTAAAAAGTTGATATTTTAACCTTCCTCGTGGATATCTCTGATAATTTCCAATTTATAAAGAAACATTTTATCTATGCATATTTTTAGATACCTCATCTATGTTTTCTGTGAATCTTGTGGCTGAACCCATTAATTCAAAAATATGTAATTCAATGTTCTTTCATGCTTACGTTGTACCCAATATCATGCTCCGTAGAGGCTGATCGCAGACAAAAACTATAAGTATTTATCTACGAACTGATTACATAGTTTTACTTTTTTATTATATTGTTTGATACTAGCACTTTATATTTTTATAATATAGACTTACATATTTTTTTCTGTTTCTTTTGATTTCACCCGTGGCCTTAAAATGTTGCTTGATTAATTACTGACGATGGAGGGTCGGGGAAGTGTAAAGGGAAAGGATGTCAATGATGGCGCTCCTGTGAGGACGAATGTCCTTCATATATTCTTTTACACTAAAACTCACCCTGAAATGGGCGCTTTTATTATTCATTTATACCTATGTATTTGGAGTGAGGATGGTAGTCGTCTTCCATTTTTACGGAACGGTTATTATCGACTGTCCAAGTAGAAGCTTTCAAGGTGTGTACTCTGGGAATTATTTGAGAATCCAATGGAGGTGGCCTGAATTGGCAATTAATGGACGCCTATTAGTTGTTTCGAGTGGTTAGACAGTGCAGCCAATTTCTTGTTTGAGAGAAGGGAGAGAAGAACCTTGGGGGGATCTGTGCGCCCTTAAATCTTCCTTTGCGGGTCTAATCATTGCGAAGTGTATACTTTCCCGTATCCTATCACCACTGTCGTCAATCGCAAAGCTATTCCGTCTACTGGAAGTACCGTCACGATGCCTGCGTAAACATCAGGTCGATTTTCAGCATGCTCTTACATTTATCTATTGCATTTGTTCATGGTTTTCTTTTATGAAGGAACATAGTAGATATTAAAAATACATTTCAAGGTCCCTTCTTAATTATTTAGGGCCCAGTACGAAAAAGCTTTTTTTTCTAATAATTTCTTGGAGTAATAAAATGTTGTGCTTTCCGTATTCTTCTGACATTACTCTAAGGGTTCTAAATTTGTTGAAACTCCATGAGGTAAAAGACTTCATGTTGAAAAAATTAGTTTTTCAGTGTTGAGACTGGCCTAAAATCCTACACCCCGTTTAATACCCTTCTCTTTTGTTTTTTTTAAAATAAAACCTCACTCGGTTTCTCATGCTTTTAAGTCAACCAACACCACCTCACTTATTACATTTTAAAGATATTCTCCTCAATCTCAATGCTATAATGTATAAGTAAATTATTGTTTAAAGAGTTAAGAGATTTAACGTGGTGCATATGTCAAAGAAAAATTGATTTATCAGAGAATGGGTTTTAATGGACGGGATGAAGAAAGGCAGGACGTACACTGAGATGAAGAAAGAAATACTAGAGGCAGATAAGGGACTGCACATGTAAAATTCTAGAGGACTGAGACTTCCATTAAAACCTACCTCTGACCGGTATTTACTTTAATTGATTAATATTTAATATCTACCTTTAAAAATGCACTGAACACATATTTTTCACCAATATTGATTTATATTAGTAATAAAGTGAAATTTTAATTATTTCCGAACTTATTTATCATATTTATTTAATTACCTGAATCTTAACTGCTAATTTAAACAACAAACCTTTGCACAACCTGTAGATACCTATTGGTTTCCTCTGAACCAACTTACCCCCTCCAAAAATGCGATTAATAAATATTTTGCTATAAAGGACGGTCACTTTCATAATTCAACTGTAGAAATATCGATCAAACATGCCAGGTTTGACAAAAATGTATTAATGGTGATGCATTGGCGGAAAAAACCATGCTTGCCGAAGTGAGCACCACGTGGTAGCTGTGGGGCAACCTCTTGAAGATCTGCCCTCTTCACTCTGGAGTCTTTTAGAGTGCTTTTAGTGCCATTTCAAATCGCCTGACACTGAATCGTTGTGAAGTGAGTGAAATCGGTGGAAGTAAGAGAAAATTGTCGAAAATTACTGCTCTACGAAACAAAAGACGCCTCTATTCCTTTTGTTTTTTCACTAGAAGTTACTCTCAAAGATGTATTACCTTATCTAGAAATTTTGGACATAAACTCTCAATCCGTGATAACATACCGGTATGCACTAGGAATTACTATTGTACCCCTTTTGTGCATATAACCTTGTGCCTTATCTTTCCTTCCTAATTACTTCTTAGTAATAAAATATTGTTTCTCTTAAAACACTTATTTTCCATATATTTCTGGTTCAGAGCTACCAGCATCACGGTTGTGGTAACTTCTTTTTGTTCCTTCGGAAACGTTTACAAAATAAAGAGAGAATTAGTAAGATATGTAAAGGAAATAAACAGTTTAAACTTCTACGCTGGCACCATTTTCATTTACAGATTTGAAAGTATCAGGCCAAAGTGTGTGGAAAATTGTCACAGATTGCATTGTAACAGAAAACACTTGGTAAATATTTCCACACCAATTTTTATTCAACCGACCTAGGTTTCGGCAAACATTGCCATTATCAAGGTTTTGCCTTGCCTTGATAATGGCAATGTTTGCCGAAACCTAGGTCGGTTGAATAAAAATTGGTGTGGAAATATTTACAAAGTGTTTTCTGTTACAATTCAATTTTCACTTAGGTTGAACATGGTAGTTACTACTACCATTTGGTGATATGGAACATTCTTGACCGGTAAATTAATGAAGGATGTAGTTCCTGAAATTTTTAGGTGAAGCCTGTTCAATTAAATTACGTAATAGTATAAAATAACTACATATATATTTGTGTAAAATATTTCAAATAAAATAAGGTCAGTGAAGAAGAAACAATGTGTATAAAGTCGCAATCTGTCATACCTTCATTGCAGATTTTCCACTCCCTAGTTTTAAGGGTAAATATTCACTGATATGAAGGAGACAGTTCATGTAGCTCCATTTAAGCATGAATGAAAAGCAATATGTTTCTTAGATTTTTCGAAGAGAAAAATATGCTAGAGGATAATAAAAAAACTGGTTTTCACTTCCCTTATTAGTAAAATTAATACGTCGAAATCAAGTAAAGGGATGGTTAAAATCGCATCGAGAATCATCCAATATTACATAGCTCTATATGGAAAGTCTCCCCTAAAGAAAGCTAGTCTTTATATGTTGAATAAGGATGAATTTTCGACATTTGGACCATGATAATCTCTTATTATATTTTACCAATGCACGCATATATTGCGATGAAGTCGTCTTCTTGAAAATTAATTTAAAATCCATGCATGACTGCGTATTTCATTGCAATTATACGCTCGTTTCAGGCAGCAGTTTACTCCATTGGGAAAAACCAAACGATTTAACAATTTTGTTCTGCTCTTTTTATCTTTTAGCTTAAATACGTACCATCCATTAATAATGCACCGCTGAAAAATATCTCTCGTTTTCGTTGGCTGTTTAAAAAGCGGAAATAAATTAGGTCCACATTGCTTTGGCATGAAATATGTATTAAATTCGGTCGAAGTATTTTTAAATGAAGGCACCAAATGCGCCTCGCGCAAACGTGCCCGCTAGGGGAAATGAATTAATACGGGTCGGCTAAATAATTCACGGGGACGCAGGGAGATTTTGAAATTATGACCTTTTGATGACCACCCTGACGACTCGACAATTAAGCCACGCGAGCATTCCCATTTGAACCGTCCAATGACGTGACGTGCCCACGCAACGTTCAGTAGACCACAGTCCCGTCCGTCCATCGCAGTGCATGCCGGGAGGGCAACTCACGTGATAGCTATTATAGATGAAAAAACCCTAATTCCATGCCTTTTTTGTTTCTTTTTTGCACGATGCGGCTTCGAATTAAGTATGATGGGCTTATGGTGAAAGCGCCTTCATGCGATCGTAGAAATGGCCGATGGAGCAGATCAAATAAATTAGTATCGGCAGTTCAGGTTATAAATTATGGCCGCGGTGATAGTGAGCATCGCCGTGGTGACGGGGTTAAAAGGGCTTTCGTCCAATCGCTTAGCTCCTTCCTCTTCCCCTCGTATGACCCCCTTGCATTCCGGGCCTCTGCCGCGTGGAGCACGGCTGCCACGTGGAGCACGGCTGCACACATTATGCATGGTGAATTAAGTACCTCCGGTGATAATGAGTGTTTCATATCGTTGGACATTATGTTATTACGCCTTCTCCTAGTTTTTGGTTAAGGAATTCCACCTCGCATGAACGCCATCGAGGACGAATTTGATTATATTCGAGCGGAGAAAAGAAGAGGAATGCTTGTTTGCGATCCGTATAATATGAATTTCATTGGAGCAATGAAGTTGAGTGTTATACTCAACTTCATTGCTCCAGTGAAATTCATGTTATACGGATCGCAAATAAGCATTCCTCTTCTTTTCTCCGCTCGAATATAATCAAAAATATAATCAAATCAAATAACGTTGAGGTCATCCGTCAGGAAATCATCACAATTGGCAGTCACCAATCAAGTGTTTGACTATATTTTAACTTCATTTTCTCATCAGCTAACTAGTAGGTACAAAGAGTATAAGTGAAGAAACTTAAACTTTGGCGACAGGATGTTAATTTTTATCGTCTTCCAAGATTCAAATTGATTTCAAAGTGAATCAGTAAGAAAGAATTTCAGTTAAATCATCGAAATGACTCTGTGATGATCTAATGAGAACTTAGGTTAGCATTATGTGGTCATGGTTGTCATCTGTATTTCCATAGGTAAATTTGCTGTCAGAACAAGAATGTCGTAAGTTTAAATATTACTTTTTGCAAAATGAGGTTTAAAGAAAAATAAAAAATAGCCCTAGATATTTATTTCTAGAGGAAAACACTGTAGGTAAACACACTACTTTTGAACAATATATAGCGAAGTGCTCTTGTGTACCTAACTATAATATGGCCTAAACTAACACGCCGCTATTGTTCTAAACGGCTTAAAGTTTACTACTAAAATCTTGAACAGAAATATTTCAGTGCAAATGAAAAGGCATTTTTTTAATTGAAAGGACTATTTGATAATGAAGCTCCTCCTCTATCCTTATCCGGGTTGATGGTCCTCGAGTTTGAAAATTCACTTCGGCCATCTGTTGTTCCCTGAAATAGCTGCGAATCTGTTGTAAAGAATGGAGAGCCATCTACTCAAGACACCGAAGCCCTACATCATGAACTTCGAGCTGAACTGAAAGCAATATTATATTATGAAAGATAGGAGCATAGGTGCTGTTGGAGACCACCTCCTATAGAATATCCAAGTCTCCCAAGCTTATAAGTATTAGCTAAACTAAAACTTGTGTGCAACTGGTATAATAATCTCTTAGTTCAGAACTGCTTCGTCCGTGTTATCCGAATGCAATTGTTTTGAACGCGCTAGCTTTGCTTCAAGTCCCCTTGAAGGACTGAGTCCCCTTGATCAAGTCCCTTGAGTTCCCCTTGACAATATTCTATGCTTTTCGAAATGTCACAATTAACTTTGAAGTCTGCAGCTCCTGGTTTTTAAGCACTGAGATTTTTGTTGTGCACTGTGTAAAGAACACCACGTATTACAACTATCATCGTACAAGTTTATAATAAAGATGTAAATTTTTCCTTTTATAAATAGGCTTATAATTGCTAAAGAAATCATTAATATCTCTCTCTTTGCAGTGATTAGAATAAAACCTCTATATTATTCTGCTAAAACTCCTCACTAGACTACTGAACGGCATTACTAGATAAGAGGATAAAAGAGCGATAAGTTTCACCAAGCCTGCGTCCCTTATGAAGCTACTGACAGAAGAATTTTAAACTGTGGTGCTGTGCCGAGTTCTGCACTAATTTAGTGCTGCACCCGTTGGTATTCCTTAGCGGCTTCAGGAAGGAATTTTTACTATCCAGGTCCTATTAGATGGTCTGGCGACCGTGAAGCAGTACTGAGAGGGTATTTGGAGAGAGTGGGTCGAAGGGGGTGGGCGTGCAATATTGTTGGAGAGGAAATTGAGGGAGGAGGAGGAGGGGGTATCCTTGGTACCTGCTGTCTCTTTTCAGATGCGTGGCCAACTTTTTTCGTTGCCTGCTTGCATTTCCCACTCCTGAATCGCAATGAGCTTACCATCTGCATCTGCCAGAGGAGGGATTCAGTACTCTTGGTGCATACGAAACGCTGTTTCTTCTATTACCCAACTGTTTTTGTATTATATTTTTTTAAACGGAGAAGCACTTTGAGATGAAGTTGCCTCCCTATCATTCGTCTTAATTTTACCCCTTTGCCTTTGTAGTTTCCACTCACTAGATGTAGAACTATCAAAATGTACCGTGGCAATAAATCATCATTAGATATCCATAGCAGTTGACAATTTTAAGTAGCAAATTTTTGAGTATCTCTTAGATATCATCATAATTATTGGAATTGAAAATTTAATGCATATTACAGTAGTAATAATAACTCCACGGCAGCAATTCTATCACTGGATGAAAAGTCGGATACTTCCAAAGAAGCATTTCATTCTTAAATTGCTAGACTAGTTATGTGTAGTTAGCATGATAAAGTTATTTTTAGTAATAGAGGTGTTACTAATTAGTCAAATAAGCCAGAACAATAAATTTTAGTGACGGATATTTTCGATTCCTTATTTTTCTGGGAAAGAAAAAAATATGTTTTACTCTCAGCTGTATTTATCCGTAAATTTACATTTATGATGTAATATACCATTTTACTACAGGGTTCGAAAAAATATTTTACGCCATCAGATCACCTTCGAATTTAAAAACGGAGACGTCTATTTTAGCCCACGAGCTGACATTGATTCCCATGCCAATACGAAATTGCTGGCTGGCGACAGGAACAAGATCACCAACTTGCCCTTGCACTCGAGATGAGAATAACCACTGCCAGCCGGATTTCGAAGTTAAAATACAATGCAGTAAAGATTGTGTAAGACATTTAACTTTTATGTGCAATACTTGAAATTACTTGTAAATGCTTATTATATATAGAAAATATATGATTCGTACTGGAAGTTTACATACATATAAAAAGTTGTCGCTTTTAGTACCTGCGGCAGTGGTCAAGTAAAAATAATACCAGGAATTCATCTAAATCTTAAAATTACTTTACAGCCCACCTCATGGGTGTGTGGTGGGTGGTGTTAGGACACCAGCCACGAATAAATTAAGAGGAAATGGATGAGTGTAAATTGTATATTAACAGACTGTTTTAGTATCTCAGCCTCTTGTTGTAATAGTCTCCAAGTTTACGAGGGAAGAAGGACCTATCTAGTACCTATCAGTTAGGAAGTGCATCTCTTTTATTTTTTCACTTTCATCAGTATGAGATATAGCGTCGTCAAAATAATATCCTCCAACCCATTTGGATCTCACCTGATCTTAGGTTTTCCAGTAATTTTAGCCTAATATTTAGCCTGCGGGTCTATAATAGCTCCCAACCTATTCTGTATATCAACTGTATCATACTCTTTGTTGCACATAGCTGTTTATGATTCCTTAGTGCAGTGCAGCCTTATTTTCTATTTTTTTTGCGTGAATTTAATCTTTCTGTGAAGAGTATCAAATTATCGCGGTTTATTCTAGATGGGGTGCGATACATTTGCGTGACACAACTTAGTCTCTGCGTGCTCTATACACAAACATTTTTCCTATCTGTTTCACCCGCGCTAGGTCTGAATGTAACGGTGGTATCAAGGTATTTTACCGTATCTGACTCCTTGGGGTTTACTCACCTCATTTTATATGTAATGGTGGGTGTGATTTCTTTCGTAAGAAGTTTCCTGCAGTGAAATTACTGAGACAGGGTTCCAGTCCCCACTCATAACACCAAGAGTTACTTATTTAAATTTTTTAAAGAGGTTTAAAAATATATTTTGTAAAATATAAGTTTGAGAAAAATTAAGTTGTACCTACAAAAATAAATATATTGATGCGAAATGAAAAGTATTTTCGAAAGACTTGAAAATAGACCAGGGAGACCTGTTGTGTCAGGCGAAACTTTGTGGAATTTGCTTAACATTGTGAATTGAAAGCTGTAATTTATTGTTAGTAAATCCACGTAAAATTAATTGACGAGCTAGGTTTTTACCAATGAAGCCGTCATTAGGTGCCTAATAGTGACTTCATAAGTTGAAACCTAGGTCGTTAATAAATTTTATATGGAATTACTAATTTACAGCATTCATTTCACAATGTAGACCAGGGAGGACATCAAGGAGCTCAGAATTGGCTCGTGGGATACCAATGTCCAATCCTGAGGTGTGCTTATCTC